>CM056054.1:107742862-108342862 GCA_029574335.1 Rana kukunoris
AATTGATGGGCACAGTGAGGCTGCAATTAATGGGCACAGGTGTACAGACTTGGTAATGCAGCACAGGGATACTGGGAACCCCTCATAATGGGCACAGCAATGCTGCAATACATGGGCACAGCAATGCTGTAATTCATGGGCACAGTGAGGCGGCAATAGATGGGCACAGTGAGGCGGCAATAGATGGGCACAGTGCGGCTGCATTTGATGGGCACAGTGGCTGCAATTGATGATCACAGTGAGGCTGCAATTGATGATCACAGTGAGGCTGCAATTGATGATCACAGTGAGGCTGCAATTGATGATCACAGTGAGGCTGCAATTGATGGTCACAGTGAGGCTGCAATTGATGGTCACAGTGAGGCTGCAATTAATGGGCACAGGTGTACAGACTTGGGAATGCAGCACAGGGATGGTGGGAACCCCTCATAATGGGCACAGTGAGGCCGCAATAGATGGGCGCAGCGATGCTGTAATTCATGGGCACAGTGAGGCGGCAATAGATGGGCACAGTGAGGCGGCAATAGATGGGCACAGGGAGGTTACAATTAATGGACAGCATAGCTGAAATTGATGGGTACAATGAGGCTACAATTGATGGGTACAGTGAGGCTGCAATTGACGGACACAGGTGTACAGACTCAGGAACACAGCACAGGGATGGCGGGAACCCCTTATAATGGGCACAGTGAGGCTGAATATGATGTGCAGTGAGGGTGCATTTGACGGGCACAGTGATGTTGTAATTGATGGGCATAATGATGCTGAATTTGACGGGCAAAGTGATGCTGCAATTAATGTAAATTTTTCAGTTTTGTTTGCTCCCCACCAAAAATGTTGAGGACCAGCCGCCACTGTATTGGAGCCTCCGGCTCTAATCACGTACTTCAAACCCCCCCCCCCCCCAATTGGAATCCATGCGTCCGGTGCCCTGCGTGTAGATAAGGGGGTCAGATGCATGCGTGCGCCCTTAATGGATGGGCCGCCAGTAGTTGTCACCTTGCTGGGTCCCAGATGCTGTATTGGCTGCATATGTCTGACAGGTGATTTGGGTGTTGGGTGCCTTGGAAGTGGTGCTGATCACCTGTGTGCTAGACCAATGCATCTTTCTGCAGCCATTTTTATCGCTTGAATTATTTTTCCCATTATGGGCGTGAGTGGGGCCTCGTTACGTCATTCGTTGTTTGAGTAGCGTCGTTTACGAACATTCCTATTCCCGGACGACTTACGTAAAAAATAATAAAAAACGTCGGAAAACGTAGAAATTCGACGCGGGAACGACGGCCATACTTAACATGGGCTGTCTAATATTAGAGCAGCAAAAGGCTGGTATAGTGTTACGCAAAAAAAAGATGACTAAAGGTGCCGTAAGAGATTGCGATTGAAGATCGTAATTTCGGGGATCGCCGGCAAAAGCTCATTAGCATACCCCGACGCGGAAAACGACGGGAAGTCCACCCAGTGGCCGCAATTTTATTGCAGCGTAGATCCGAAGGCGTACGAACACGTAATCCAGTCGAATTGAAGCCCGCAGCCGTCTATTCATGGTTTGAGGTTTTCGACTAGCTAAAAAACGTGCGTAATTTGAAATTACTCCAGTCTAACACCAGTTAGACAGGCGTAAGGGCTCTGTGAATCTGGCCCTATAACTTTTGCACAAACCAATCAATATACGCTTATTGCGATTTTTATTTTTACCAAAAATATGTAGAAGAATACAAATCGGCCTAAACTGAGGAAAACGTTTATTTTTTATTTTTTTTAATATTGTGATATTTATTGAATCAAAAAGTACAAAATATTGTGTTTTATTTCAAAATTGTCGCTCTTTTTTTGTTTATAGCGCAACAAATAAAAACCGCAGAGGTGACCACCAAAAGAAAGCTCTATTTTTGGAAAAAAAAAGGACTTCAATTTGTTTGGGAGCTACGTCGCACGACCACGTAATTGTCATTCAAAGTGCGACAGCGCTGAAAACTCAAAATTGGTCTGGGCAGGAAGGGGGTGAAAATGCCCGGTATTGAAGGTTAAATAGTAATTTTCTGAAAACTTGTGGCAAAAAATGTAATCTTCCATGCACTCAACATGCCTCTCAGCACATACCTTGCTGGGGTGTCTACTTTCCAAAAAGGGCTCATTTGTTTTGTTTTTTGTACAATCCTGAAATTTCAGAGCCTCTTAAACTGTGATAGGTAGTCAGGGAGTCTAATGAGGAAATAACGGGCTCTAAAAGCCTGAAGGTAATCAAAACCAAAAATCACTGCACTGAAACCAAAAATTACTATAACAAAAAATTATTTATATATACAGTAAAACCTTGGTTTGAGAGTTACTTAGTTTGAGAGCGTTTTGCAAGACAAGCAAAATGTTTTAATACATTTTTACTTAATATACAAGCGATGTCTTGATATACGTAGCTTCGCGTCACAACTGAGTATACAAGAGAAGAGAGGCACCTCTAAGTGTAGCAATATGGTTACATTTAATGAAGGTAGAGCATTTAGAAACTCACATGGTTAATGATTAAATTAGGCACATCTAAGTATGCAGGAATCCGAGGAAAAGATGTCCATATAGATCATCCTCCTCCCTGCCATTGATAGCATCCTTTCGACACTGTGCTCCACGAGCGGTTCAAGCCTCGCTTTCATATTGCTCTACTGCAGGGTAGTCTTCCCGGTCACAATTGCAGATAGCTTTACCCTGAATGCCTTCATACTTAGATGTGCCTCTCTTAATCATCAACCATGTGAGTTGCTAAATGTTGTACCTTCAATAAATGTAACCATATTGCTACACTTAGAGGCGCCTCTCTTCTTACTTATACTCTGTAACTCCTGCTGGATTTTGCTTATAATTCCCTTGTGGAGGTTTCCATTTGTGGATGGACATTGTATGGTTACACAACCTATCACATTGCTATAATCTTGAGTTTCCATTACTTCTTATGGGGAAATTTGCTTTGATATACAAGTGCTTTGAATTACAAGCATGCTTCCGGAACAAATTATGCTCGCAATCCAATGTTTTACTGTGTATATATATATATACATGAAAATGAGTGATACTAATATGTAAAAAAGCATGTTTGCTTGCTGCTCATCACTGACATGTATTCCCACATCCAATAAAATAATATCAACTATTAGTGCAGCGCAACCAAAACCATATACAGTGTCTTGAAAAGGTATTCATACCCTTTGAGATTTTCCACATTTTGTCATGTTACAACCAAAAACGTAAATGTATTTTATGTGATAGTCCAATACAAAATTGCATATAATTGTGAAGTGGAAGGAAATTTTTTACAAATATATATCTGAAAAGTGTGGCGTGCATTTGTATTCAGATCCCCTTTACTCTGATAACCCTGATAACTAAAATCTAGTGGAACCAATTGCGTTCAGAAATTACCTATTTACTAAATAGAGTCCACCTGTGTGTAATGTAATCTCTGTATAAATAAAGCTGTTCTGTGAAGCCCTCAGAGGTTTGTTACAGAATGTTAGGCCACGTACACACGATCAGTTCATCCGATGAGAACGGTCCTAAGGACCGTTTTCATCGGTTAACTCAGGGGTCCTCAAACTATGGCCCTCCAGTTGTTTAGGAACTACATTTCCCATCATGCTCAGTCATGTCTGTGATTGTCAGAGTTTCACAATGCCTCATGGGATTTGTAGTTCCGCAACAGCTGGAGGGCCATAGTTTGAGGATGCCTGGGTTAACTGATGAAGCTGACTGATGGTCTGATGTGCCTACACACCATCGGTTAAAAAACCGATTGTGTTAGAACGCGGTGACGCTTACGTGTTTTACACACAAGGACGTGCTGAAAAAAACGAAGTTCAATGCTTTCAAGCATGCGTCAACTTGATTCTGAGCATGCGCGCCCTTTTAACCGATGCTTTTGCATACTAACGATCGGTTTTGACCCATCGGTCAGGCGTCCATGGGTCAAATTTTTTTTGACCGAAGGATAACTGATCGATGGGGCCCACACACGATCAGTTTGGACCGATTAAACTGTCCTTCAGTCCGTTTTCATCGGTTTTGATCGATCATGTGTACGCAGCCTTAGTAAACAAACAGCACCATGAAGGCCAAGGAACACACCAGACAGGTCAGAGATAAAGTTATGGAGAAGTTTAAAGCATGATTAGGTTATAAAAAAATATCTAACTGATGGTCAGCAAGCCTAAAACGCCCATACTTGAAGCCCCACCACTGCGTCCCTAGAATAAATTGTTTTTTAATAAAGCTGCCACTTAATGTTATTAAGAAATGTAAATAGTATTTTAACCTCTACCTAAATAGTAAATGAAAAACTAGTGGCGCTAATATCACAACTCGGCATAAACGCTTTAAACCACAAAGGGTTAAAAATGCCTCCGATATCCAACTGTGCATGTAAATAAAATGAGTGCTCCAATAGTGTGAAAACATAAAATCTATTTAATAATATAAAACAAAATATTTAACCATTACACTCATATCCCATGAGTAAGTCGTGATGACAAAACGCATCGGGTGTGGCTGTACGGCAACCATCTGTGATATGGGTAAACCGGAAGTGACATTCCGAATCCGATGAGTGAGTTGGATATCTGAGGCATTTTTAACCCTTTGGTTTAAAGTGTTTATGCCGAGCTTGAGTTAGTGAGTTGGTCAGTGTGTTTTCTAAAGGGGAGCAGAATCACTGTCACATACGATGTGGTTGAGGAGCTAATATAGGATTACAAAATTTACAACTATAGAAAGAACTGTCACTGAGTAAATTTACTGCATCCTTTTAATGGGCTTTAAAGGAGTTGTAAAGGAAAGCATTTTTTTTTTTTTGCTGAAATGACTGTTTACAGGGTATAGAGACAAAATAGTTAACTGATTCCTTTTAAAAATGATTAAAAATAGATAAAAATCAATCATATAATGTGCCTGCAGTTTCAGTTTCGTTTTTCATCTAGTTTCATGCTTCTGTGAAGGACAGAGCCAATACAGGGCAGTGTTTGTTTTTTAAAATAAAACTGATTGGTTCTGAGGGGTCTTAGAAACACAGTGATCACTCCTTCTTGATTAGAGACCACAGAGAGAAGCTCCCAATACTTTTTTCATAAGAAAACAGACAACCAGGAAGTGTGCAGAACAGAGAAGGATTACAGCGAACAATGAGGACATTAAACCCTTTAGTGACCCTTTAATGTTATTATTATTTTTTTCACTCAGCTCAGGTGGGAGAATTTTTCCACAAGACTACTATTAATTGTACACTCCACAAATCTGGCTTTTATGGAAGAGTGGTAAGAAAAAAGCCATTGGTAAAAGAAAGCAATAGGAAGTCATGTTTGCAGTTTGCGAGAAGCCATGTAGGGGACACAGCAAACATGTGGAAGAAGGTGCTCTGGTCAGATGAGACCAAAAGGGGAATCTTTTGGCCTAAAAGCAAAACGCTATGTGTGGTGGAAAACAAACACTGCACATCACCCTGAAGACACCATCCCCACCCTGAAACATGGTGTTGGCAGTATCATGTTGTGAGGATGCTTTTCTTCAGCAGGGAGAGGGAAGCTAGTTAGAGTTGATGGGAAGATGGATGGAGCAAAATACAGGGAAATCTTGGAAGAAAACCTGTTAGGCCGCGTACACACGATCAGTCCAAACTGATGAAAACGTACTGAAGTTCAGTTTCATCGGTCCAAAACGATCGTGTGTAGGCCCCATTAGTCTGTTGTCCTTCAGTCCAAAAATTTAGAACTTGCTTTAAAATCGGACCGATGGACGCCTGACCGATCGGACAAAACCGATGGTTAGTACGCAAAAGCATCGGTTCCAAACCCGCGCATGCTCAGAATCAAGTCGACGCATGCTTGGAAGCATTGAACTTTATTTTTCTCTGCACGCCGTTGTGTTTTACGTCACCGCGTTGGACTCCATCGGTTTTTGAACTGATGGTGTGTAGGCACATCAGACCATCAGTCTGCTTCATCGGTTGAACCGATGAAACTGAACTTCAGTCCGTTTTCATCAGTTTGGACTGATCATGTGTACGAGGCCTTAGAGTCTGCAAAAGACATGAGACTGGGGCGGAGAAAGCAGCAGGACAAAGGCCCTAAAAATACAGCCAGCGCTACAATGGAATGGTTTAGAAGCAGACTGATGGTCTGATGTGCCTACACACCATCGCCCAGAGGCGATTCAGTTCGCATGTGTTGTGCTCTATAAGTTTTTCACTCACTCAGATCAAAGCATATTCATGTGTTAGAATGTCAAAGTCCAAACCTAAATCCAATTGAGAATCTGTGGCAAGACTTGAAAATTGCTGTTCACAGATGCTCTCCAATCTGACAGAGCTTGAGTGGTGATCAAATACCACCAAAAGAAAGCTCAATTTCTGGGGAAAAAATTATAAAAAATGTGGTTTGGGTAAAGTGTTGCATGACCGTGCAAAATAGACGTTCTATTTACCCCTCCGTCCTTTCTCGCACGGGATGGAGCTGATCTGACTGCTCCCCCTTTCTCCCCCCTCCTATGTGTGCTCCGTAGGAATGTGAGCTTCTTAGCATCACACTTGACTGCCTGCGGAGCACACACAGAAGAGGGAAGGGGGGAGAAGGGGGATCAGTCAGATCTGCTGTGTCCTCTCCCATCCCGTGCAAGAGAGGACGGATGGAGGGAGAGATAGAACGTCAATGCCAGTATCTCTGTGCTGTTCCATGAGAGACGCGCTCTCCGCTCAGAGCTGTGCTGTCCTGAGAAGGCAGAGGACACTGATGAACACTGATAAAAGGAACTGATGAGCACTGATAGAAGGCACTAATGGATATCGATAGAAGGCACTAATGGGCGCTGATGGCCACTGATAGGAGGCACTGATTGGCACTGATGGGAGGCATGTATGGGCACTGAGAGGAGGCACTGATGGGCCCTGATAGGAGGCACTGATAGAAGGCACTGATAAGCACTCATAGGAGGCACTGATGAGCACTAACAGAAGGCACCAAGGGGTCTCACCAGCGCCCATCAAATCCAGCCTCAGCTGTGCACATCCATTCCGCCTCACCTGTGCCCATCAAATACAATACTAAATATACTACACTATCTTGATATTCCTTCTACCTTCCATGTTATTATATATGTACAGCACCCGACGTGATTATCCGCTCCCCATATCCAGGGACCATACCTACTGTACATCCTCCAAGGGACCACCTGAGTAGGCTGGACCACGCTCAATAATAGGCTTTACTTATATGCTGTGAGGTAAGGGGCCATCCATATACACCAGCAGAAGGCACTGAAGAGCCACCACTCTGCACACTTCACTTTAGTAGAAGGCACAAAATCACTGTGCACATATTACTTTATATGTGCAATTGCACATTTTGGACTTTTCTCATTAGTATCACACTTTGTGATTTATCACGTTCACTAATGTACCTTTTGCATCCTATTTTATGCTATCTCGATTGTTCCATAGCAGATGTGATTGTTTACAGCAGATATCATTATATGCACTTATATCAATTGCAGTTTTCCTATGAGGATTTTTTTTCACTGCGCAACACACTTCTCCAGCACTGGAGGTTTATTTGGATATTTTATTGTTTTTGGCACTTTATTTTGCTTGCCACTTGCACAATATTTTGTACTTTGCACATATTACCATTTGATTTTATGCTATTGTATTATACTCCTATGTATTGATTTTACCAACAGCTCAGCGCTACTTTCTTACATAAAGCCGCCCATTCCTCTTGGCAAAAAGCCTCCAATTCCTGTAAATTCTTGGGCTGTCTTGCATGAACTGCACATTTGAGACCTCCCCAGAGTTGCTCAATGATTTTGAGGTCAAGAGACAGATGGCTACTCCAGAACCTTTAATTTATTCTGCTGTAGCCAATGACAGGTCGACTTGGCCTTGTATTTTGGATCATTGTCATGATGGAATGTCCAAGTACATCCCATGCGCAGCTTCCTGACTGATGGATGCAAACGTGCCTCCAGTATTTTTTGATAACATGCTGCATTCATCTTGCCAACAATTTTGACCAAATTACCTGTGCCTTTGTAGCTCACACATCCCGAAAACATCAGCGATTCATCTCCGTGTTTCACAGTAGGAATGGTGTACCTTTCACCATAGGCCTTATTGACTCCTCTCCAAATTAAGCATTTATGGTTGTGGCCAAAAAGCTAAATTTTGGTCTCATCACTCCAAATGACTTTGTGCCAGAAGGTTTGAGGCTTGTCTCTGTGCTGTTTGGCAGTGGGATACTTTGTGGCATTTGCGTAGTAATGGTAGTTCGTAGTAATTCTTTTAGCGACTCGACCATGCAGCTCATCTTTCTTCAAAGGCCTTCTTATTGTGCATCTTGAAACAGCCACACCACATGTTTTCAGAGAGTCCTGTATTTCACCTGAAGCTATTTGGGGTTTTTTCTTTGAATCCCAAACAATTTTCCTGGCAGTTGTGGCTAGGGTTGCCACCTCATCCCTTTAAAAAGCAACACATCTGAAGTACACAGTTTCTGTGGCCAATTAAGGTGGTAATTAAACTCACTTGGTGCCTTATCTGTATTAAATTAGCCTCAGAATATGTGTAATTCAGATGTGTTCCTTTTTAAAGGGATGAGGTGGCAACCCTAGTTGTGGCTGAAAATTTACTTGGTCTACCTGACCGAGGTTTGGTTTCAACAGAACCCCTCATTTTCCACTTCTTGTTTAGAGTTTGAACACTGCTGATTGGCATTCTCAATTCCTTGGATACCTTTAAATACCCCATTCCTGTTTTATACAGTTGAACTACCTTTTCCCACAGAACCTTTGACAATTATTTTGCTTTACCATGACTCGAATCCAGAAACGTTAGTGCAGCACTGGATGAAAGGTATAAGGGTCTGTCAGGGTTCCAGAAACTCCTTGACCTTTTATATACACACACTAATTACAAGAAAACAGATCACAGGTGAGGATGGTTACCTCTAATAGCCATTCAAACTTCTTTGTGTCAACTTGTGTGCATGTTATCAGGCCAAAATCACCAGGGTATGTAAACTTTTGGGTGGTTTCTGTTGTGATTATGATTTAAAAAGAGTAAACACAATTGATTGATAATAAATGGCTTCAGCCAAACACTAAACATGAGTGAAAGAAATGTTTTTGTGTTATTCATATTCTCTGAAAAATGGCCAAGAAATCATAAAGTCTGCAATGGTATGTAAACTTATGAGCACAACTGTACGTTCTTTTTTTTAACTGCAGATAATAAATCTCCTCAAGCAGCAAAGCAAGCACTGACATACTGTATGTATTCTGAGAGCAACATCCTGTTGTTGTCAGAATAAACATATTAGTGCTACAGCTGATTGACGTTCCTGCAAAGCAAACAACGGGACAAAGAAGGGGGTGTAATGCCTAATTCCGCATCTGCTACAGACACAACATCTTTATTGGGGTGACTTTTGGGTCGGGAAACCAGGGCATCAGAAAAATGCCTCTCATGCAGCCAGATAACTGCATCTGGACTAGGAGTTTGGGCCACAGCACTTTTTAGATACAAAAGGGCCGTGATGATCGCTTCCTAAAATTTTAGGTAAAGCACAAAAGCAATGTAAGGGGCAAATTAAAATAAATATACAGACACTTTTTTGTACTAAGTGCAGATTCATCATCTGGTTGTTGAAGACCACCCTTCAAGTGGACACAAATATGAGATAATTTGTTAAAAATGTAATTGAAAATGTTATTTCATCCAATAAAAAGTTCAATAAAAACATGTGTTATACATGCATGGACATTGATACTACCAATCACCATCCACTAGGGGGATGAAAAATGCATAGGAGCAGGTAGGGCGGGGTGAGTGGGAGGCCCCCCTTCACACCCGCCATTGCCACCAGGGGCATGGAGAAGGATGGCGATTGCCTCCGGGGGGAGGGTCTGCCTACTCCCAACTCCTGCAGTCCGGCTCCTCTCTCTCGAGTTCACGCACAAAAATTCACGTTAAAAAAAAAAAAAAAGGAAAAAAAAATAAAGAAAGAAAAATGCATAGCATGGTTGTCTTTCGGAGATTAGAAACTCAGGTCGATGCATTTGTGGAGACATCCAATATCTCAGGACCTCCTATCTCATATACAGGTACACCTGAACATTAGTGTAATCTCCACTGCAAGGTCAAAAAATCATCACATATGTAATAAGTGTGTCAAATCCTCAAACCCATTAAGCGTATCTCCAAATATAGGTGGGGGTGGTTGCCCAGCATCTGATGTATAGTTCTAATGATGTCACGTGAATATGTGAAGCATGATGGTGTCCAAGCACAGTCAAACTGTGGATGATGTTCACTGTTCTTGGACACCATCATGCTTTACTGGTTCACACAATATCATTTAAATTATATATCAGATGCTAGTGTGTAAAATGCCAGAATGTACTAGGCCACTGGTGCCTGCCAGTTCACCAAAAGGTAGTGTGGCAATAGTAGTGGCACCCTGCTGCAAATGAGAATAATCATGCGATTCTAGCACCTCAGCAACCATGTGCATGGAGTCAGGTAGGTCTGACCTTAGCAGGGACCTCTTCTCCATCGTCTGAGCTATCTGTCAGGGTGCCGCTGCTCTCTATAGGTTTGTATGCTGAACCTGATTCTGTCAGTGGGGACTCCCCTTCCACCCTTTATATCATACTATATAATCGTATTAGCCCTCACTGTCCATTGTATGGAGTGACATTGTCTGCTCCTTGAAGGCGGCGGTGTGTTAATGTTTATGTTGAAAATGTCTCCTGCGATGAGCGAACAGTGGGATTTGCGTTGTATTTCACTAAGTTGCGGACATTTGAATGTTATCTGTATTATTTTATTCTGTTAAACACAATAAAAATATATTTGACTGTAAATGTCTCGGTTACATTGGTGGTGAGTGTAAATCTTTTCATTACAATTGGGATTGGTGTACAATCTTTTCATTCACACTAGTGACAAGTGTGAAGGAGGTCCCCCTTACATTGGTGGTCAGTGTAAATCCCTCTTTACATTGGTGGTTACTGTGAATGCTCCTATTACATTAGTGGTCAGTGTAAATCCCCATTACATTGGTGGCCAGTGTAACGTTTCCATTATATTGGTAGAATCCCCCACTATATACTTGCCAAAGATTTTTTAGCTTTGCTCTACATCAGGGGTATGCAATTAGCAGATCTCCGGCTGTTGCAGAACTACAAGTCACATGAGGCATAGCAAGAATTTGACAGCCACAGGCATGACACCCGGAGGCAGAGTCATGATGGGACTTGTAGTTTTGCAACAGCTGGAGGTCTGCTAATTGCATATCCCTGCTCTACATGATTCAGAATTTGCCAGTGTGCTCCCTCTTAACTAATCCCATCCCCCACCACTGTTAATGATGCCATCAACCCCCCCCCCCCAGCATTGCCACTGATCACTCCCCTTCCCTCAGCATTGCCACAGATCCCAGGAGTCCTAGGAGTTTTCTGTCTATTGAGGGGTCCTCTCACCTCCCCAGTCCATGGTGCGCAGGCAATGAGATGATGTCCTGTAACCTTTAGCAACCAATCAGTGAGCAGTAATGCTGTGCACTAACCTCTTGCAACCAATCATTGAGCGGTAAGGATATGTAGTAACCTCTAGAAACCAATCAGTGAGCAGTAATAATGTGCAGTAACCTCTAGCAACCAATTAGTGGGTGGTATAGATGTCCAGTAACCTCTAGCAATGAATCAGTGAGCAGCATTTATGTACAGTAATCTCTAGCTGTCAGAGCTGGGCTCAGCCCTTCCTTCTCTGTGCTGGCAGCTCAGCTGTCAGCTAATTGCCAGCTCCCATCTCTCTCTCCACAGTGATCCACCTGTTGATGATCCTGCTCGTCAGCTCTGCCTACTTAAAGCCTTCCAGTTCATTTGCTCCTTGCCTTCACCTGTGTTAACATCACAAGAGACTTTCTCGTGCATTCCTGTTGAAGACCTGCTTGACTAACGTTCCCTCTGACTACAGATCCTGCTTGCTATACTACTACCTTTATCGCTGGCTCTTGGACCTTGGCTTGGCCGACTACCAAATCCGGTTACTGAACTTTGGCTATGTTTTGACTATGCTTACTCTGTTTACCTTTTTATTATTAAACAAGAATGATTTAACTGTACTTCTGTCTCGGTCTGATTCATGGTTTCTGACACTAGCAACCAATCAAAAAGCAGAAGTCATGTGCTGTAACCTCTAATAAACAGTGAGCCATAATGTGTTGTGACAGGAAGTCAGGTAAATCTGTGTGTGTTGTCCCAGATGGAAGATACTTTTCTGCCTTGTGTAGACAATACACCAATTACTATTGGGCGTCGGTGGTAGAAATGGCCAGAGAGGATTGGGGAGTTAGATGCCTTCAGCTGTTCAAAATGAAGCAATTGAAGCCCCTATAAATATAGCCTAAGGATAACGACTGATGGCTGCATCCTGGAGCTTTGGGTGTGAAGGAGCAGTCACAAGCACTTCTGAAGAGGTGAGGTGCTGATGGATATTTCTGTGTGAGAAATATCAAAGAGACTTTTTTTGTTGTTTTCTGCTGTAGGACCAGCAGTGTCTGCCCAGCAGTGCCAGACTCAATAGGTAGGTTCCTGTGTTGGGAAGGTAGATGCCCCAAGTGGCAAGGGTTTATTTTGTGTTTTGTTTTGTTTATACTGTTTTGATGCTTGCACGTGTATCCCGCAAGATGAAAAAATAAACCATATCATTTGTTTTCAGTCATCCTCAAGTGCCTTTTTGTACAGTTCAGCGTGTAGTGAACCCACAGTGGTGCAGTGAGTAGCACTTTCGCCTAGCAGCAAAAGGGTCGCTGGTTCGAATCCCGACCAGGACACCATCTGCCTGGAGTTTGCATGTTCTCCCTGTGCCTGCGTGGGTTTCCTCCGGGTACTCCGGTTTCCTCCCACACTCCAAAGACATGCTGGTAGGTAAATTGGATCTTGTCCAAAAAATTGGCCCAGTATATATGTGTGTATGACTGTGTGTCCCTAGCGTGTCAAGATCCTACGGGGTAAAAATGACCGCACCAGCCAAGCAGACACTGGCTGGAAAAAGCGCCCAGAGGCGATTCAGTTCGCATGCGTTGCGCTATACAAGTCATTCATTCATTCATTCATTCATAGAGGGGGGTCACACACACCCGCTACCGAGTTAATCCCTCACACATAGCCATTATTTAGTGCAGTGTCAGAATTAGGTTTTTCAGCTTTATTTCCATCAAGCAACTGACTGAGAACTGAAGATGTGCAAACCCCTACTTCCTGCACTTCAGCCACTTAATTTGCCCTGAAGCGGTCAGGGATTTCACTTTCAACATCACTTCCAGAAAGTTCAGCTTCGTTTTCCATGAAGTCCTTCATATTTAGCTTTCTAAGAATTGCCTCCTCCTCATCGTCATTAACTTCCACACATTCTTCATTATTCATTGTTAGTCCATTCTGAGTGTTGGCTGTTTCCGTAGGACAATCATCAACTTTCACATCTTCATGTTCCGTTTCTGCTTTGGTAATTTTGGTGACACCAGGAACTCCTAACTTTGCAGAGTAGTCCCAATGAAATGAACAGTGATCCATACAGCTCTGGCACACCATCTCATCTGGGGTCTCATCCTCAGGATCGGGGTACGGTCTCTTACATGTGCAGTAGATGCCAAAGAAATTGTCCTTGTAATTATTAGCCAGGTTTTTCTTCTCTTTATCCGGATATAACTTGCACTCCCACTGTTTAAATTTGGCATTTCCACAATCGCAGCAAAATTTCCTCTTGGTGTAGAGCTCAAACAGGTCATGGCCTTCATGACACTTGTATGTACAGGCCAGACATATCCCAGCAGGCTCCTCTTTATCCGGGTGCAGGTACTGCAGGCGTACAGCGCTTGTCTCTTCACACCCAGGGGGTAGGAGCACTTTTTCGGAATCGCTCCCCGCCAGCACAGCAGACGCCTCATCCTGCAGGGCGTCATCCTCCTCCAGGACATCCAGCAGTGACAGGATCGGCTCTTTCTTTACTGTAACCTTCACTTCCTCCTCTTCATCTTCTGTACCACTTTCAACTTCTGCAAACTCTTCGCTGTCAGAATTATCACACGGTAGAAGATGGAAATCCTCAAACCCGGCCTCATTTCCTTCATTTTCTCTGTTGGTGAAAGAACCGGCACAGAGAGCAACTGCTTCATTCATTAGGTCACTTTTCTCATTTTCAGCATGAGCCTTTGTACAACTAAAAGATTCTTGATTTGGACCATCATCTTGGCAGACAAATTTTCCAGAGCAGAGTCCTAGCAACTCATCCATACTGTCCATCATAAGTCTTTGCTTGGCAGAGCTGTACTTGCTCCTGTTGCGGCCAAAATTTAGAAAACCATGAGCATGCGTGACAACGATCTCTTCGTTGTAATCCTCATCACTCCAAAATAGGCTTTCCATGCAAGAATCGCTGAGCGTCTCTTCATCACTTAGTCTTGTATATGGACGGCATCCATGATCGCTGCTTTTACCGGAACACGGGGCCTTATAATCACTGTTGAGCTTTGAAGATTGTAATTTTTTTGGTGAGAGCTCCTTAGAAACCTCTATGTTCTCTTCACTACCAGACAGCTCTGACTTTGCTTTCTTTTTCTTCTTTTTTTTCTTTGACTTCAGACTCAAGAAATCTTTGAAATTTTCTCTTACACTTTCAGACAGCTTGTCTGGCTTGCGATGAGACTTCTGGATTAAGTTCTCCTTGCTTTTGTCTTTTAGGGACGGTCGGTGGGAATTTGAACTGTTTGTGGTGCGTCTTCTCTTTGAGCTTTGCTGACTGGCCTTTTCGTGAGCTAAAGAGCCTCTTGTATGCATATGCCTCGTGACAGGACTCTGATCCTGCTCTGACTTATCAATGCCAGGAAAATACTTCATATGGTAATGCAGCAATTTAGCTTTGCGAAAAGATCTGGAGCAATCCAAAATCTTGCCTTTAAACTTGTTGGGTTCCAGTTCCAAGGTAACAGCTTTGGTAGCTGGATCATCAAATTTCTTCAAAGTATTTGCTAACGGTTCTCTACTGTATTTAGCAGAACTGTCAGACCGTTGATTCAGCTTCATAGGAGCTGCTACTGCGGGGACAGCGGGGACCTCCTCAGCATCTTCTTGTACATGAGGGTCTTTCTCTTCTGGTTTGATCTCGCCTGGTTTGACCTCTGGAACGCCATTCACAACATTGGTTTCCACAGGCTCTACAGACTCTTCTACTACTAATGGCGGCTCCTTCACTTCGGGAGTTTCAGGCTCTGCCAGGGCACACTCCTCTGGCTCCACTTCTTGTTCCTCTGGTGAAGTACTACACTCCGGTGATGATTCCGTCTCAACAACAGATGTGGTAACCTCCATAGCATTATGGTCCTCTGGATTCTCAATCAGAGAGGGCTTGCTATGCTTTTCCTCTGTTCTCTCAAATAGTTTCCAGATGGCCTCCATTTGCTGCTGGTGTTTCCTTTCCCAACCTGCCATTCTCTCTTGGTGAACCTGTTGTTTAGCTGCCATGCCCTGTTGGTGAGCCTGTTGTTGAGCTGCAAGGCTCTGTTGTTGAGCTGCAAGGCTCTCTCGGTGAGCTGCCATGCTCTCTTGGTGAACCCTTTGTTGAGCTGCAAGGCTCTCTCGGTGAGCTGCATTTACTATAATCAGCTGTTTCAGCATCTCCTCCATTTTGGGTTTACTTTAACTGCCCGCGGCACTCCACCATGTGTGAGGGATTAACTCGATAGCGGGTGTGTGTGACCCCCTCTATGGGTTCACTACACGCTGAACTGTACAAAAAGGCACTTGAGGATGACTGAAAACAAATGATTTGGTTTATTTTTTCCATCTTGCGGGATACACGTGCAAGCATCAAAACAGTATAAACAAAACAAAACACAAAATAAACCCTTGCCACTTGGGGCGTCTACCTTCCCAACACAGGAACCTACCTATTGAGTCTGGCACAGCCTACTGCTGGGCAGACACTGCTGGTCCTACAGCAGAAAACAACAAAAAAAGTCTCTTTGATATTTCTCACACAGAAATATCCATCAGCACCTCACCTCTTCAGAAGTGCTTGTGACTGCTCCTTCACACCCAAAGCTCCAGGATGCAGCCATCAGTCGTTATCCTTAGGCTATATTCATAGGGGCTTTAATTGCTTCATTTTGAACAGCTGAAGGCTTCTAACTCCCCAAACCTCTCTGGCCATTTCTACAACCGACGCCCAATAGTAATTGGTGTATTGTCTACACAAGGCAGAAAAGTATCTTCCATCTGGGACAACACACACAGATTTACCTGACTTCCTGTCACAGTGTGCTGAAACCTCTAGCAGTAATGATACACTGTAACATCTAGCAACCAATCGCAATCACTGCCTGATCTGATTCAGTAAACTGATTTTGAGTCTAGCCGCTATTTATTGTATGTCTCAAACCATGTGGAGAGCGAAATTGCATAGAAGAGGGGGGCCCAAGAAAATGTTTACCCAGGGTCCAGTCAATAGTAAATATGGCCCTGGACATATGCACCCCCCATGCTCCTCTGTATATACAGAACCAGGTTTATTCTGACAAGACTCTCCTACATGTAAAAATCGGAAATTTTTTACTAGAAAATTACTTAGATCCCCCAAACATTTTATTTTTTATTTTTAGAAGAGGCACTAGACAATTAAATGGTATTGGTTTTTCATATGTCATTTTTTTTTAAATACACTTTAATGAGTTTTAATGCAATTTTTTTTTAAATAAATATATAATAATTTTTTTGGGGTAAAATATAAAAGATGATGTTACACCAAGTATTAAGGGTTACTGGGGGGTCTAGAGCTAGAATTATTGCTCTCGCTATAACGTTCACGGAGATACCTTACATGTTTAGTGCGAACACTATTTATATATGCATGCACTAACCTACATATATATTCACCTGTGACGGGATGGGAGCGCTTTAAATTTTTTATTTATTTATATTATTCAATTTTTACTGTCCCCTTTTTTCCCCACTTACATTGCCATAACAAGAAATGTAAACATCTTCTGTGATAGCAATAAAGCATGACAGGTCCTCTTTATGAAGGACCCCCAGATCTCTTCTCTACCCTTGAAAGCATGAGATAAAAAAAATAAAAAAACACAAAGATCTCATGCTTTCCAGAAACCCCCCCCCCCCCCCGAAATACTCATCATCTCCTAGATCAGGGGTGGCAAACACAAGGCCCGCAGGCCGAATCAGGCCTGCCGGATCTTGTAATGCCTCCCCCTCCACCGCCGCCTCTGCTCTATCTCCGCCCATGTCGGCTTACCAAGCCGCTCTTGTCTCCGCCCACTGTCGTAGTGTGAGGGGGGGTTGTGGCACAGAGCACAACATTTAGGGGGGCGCAGCACAGCATCCAGTGCCAGTGTCACTCTTTCTATGGACCGTGTTACTCGCTGCACTCCAGCCTCCATGTTGCGGCTGGGATTGGCAGCAACTGCCCGATGATTGGACAAACAGGTGTCATGTGCGGTGGCAGGGGCCATCATCTTCTCCTCCTCCGCGCTGGACAGGATTTCCCCTTTCCTCAATGTGGCAGCCAGTCTGGGACTGGTGCAGCAGCGCCTGCTCTACCCCACAGGGCAGCACATGTGGTGAAATGACTGACATCTCCAGGGATCTTCCATCCTGACCAAGTGAACTGTGGTACGTGACAGTGACACAGATGCACAGTACAGTCACACAGTGTACACTACTACACACATACACAGAGCATCACCATCTCCCCCAATGTCCCTCCTGTACCCCAATGTTCCTCCTGCCCCCACTTATTCTCAATGTTCCCCCTAATTATCCCCAATGTCCCTCCTGTCCCCCCAATGTCCCTCCTGTCCCCCCAATGTTTCTCCTGTCCCCTCAATGTTCCTCCTGTCCCCCCAATGTCCCTCCTGTCCCCCCAATGTTCCTCCTGCCACCCCAATTATCCTCAATGTCCCTCCTGTCCCCCCACTTATATCCAATGTCTCTCCTGTTCCCTCACTTATATCCAATGTCTCTCCTGTCCCCCCAAAAAAGGTACTATAGCCCAATACAAAGGGAGGGAGCCGTCTATACATGGAGGTTCCTAGAGCTGGGTAAGGTAGGAAGGTAGGAGAGAGTACAGATGTGAGGAATTATTTTTAGCCGCAATCCTGACCCATGCACGTATACGTAGCGCAGCCGGCCCTTTGAGGGTAACCATACTGCTGATGCGGCCCCGATGATTTTGAGTTTGCCACCCCTGTCCTAGATGATCAGGGACATTCTGGTTTTTCGTCACCTCTATTGTCATTGGTCGCAACCGCTGGGTGGGAGCCCAGGCTCTCTGGTGGGAAGAAGAGCCCTGAAAAGCATTGGAGAGTGATGGAAGGGAGGGACTACCCCTCCCACTGCTTGTAAAAGCAATCCACAGTCTAATTGTCTGCTAGGATTGCTTTTACAGTGTAGGGCATCGCTGGCTATTAAAAAAATAAAGACAATACTGGGGTTATGGCTGACAACTGCAGGCATGGCCCGCTATAACTGCTTGAACACTGTGATGTACATGTATGTGACGGTGTGGCAAGTGGGTAATAACTTTGCCATCTCTTTGTCCCCAGTCGCCCACTCCAGATTATTTTGTAAAGGGCTTACATGCTCAGTCCTGTCCTTTTTACTATTAACATATTTTAAGAATTTTTGGGGGGTTTCCTTAACTCTCTTGTGCAATCTGTCATTCGTTTTGAATTGTTCCTTTTTACATATTCTGTTATATTGTTTGTAGCATTTAAATTATGACAGTGTTCCTTCATTTTTATATTTTTTTAAAAGCTATTTTCTTAATATCTACAGCTTTTTTTATAACATTCACTGCATGCCACATAGGCTTTATGTCTAGCTTTTAAAACTTATTGCCATGGGAATATATTTTGTAATGTGCTCACATACTGTCCTTAGAAGAATTCCCATTTCTGTTCTGTGTTCACTGATGCCAATATTCACTCCCACTCTAATGCCGCGTACACACGATCACTTTTTGTGATGAAAAAAAAATGACGTTTTAAAAAACGTCATTTAAAATGATGGTGTGTGGGCAAAACGTCGTTTTATGTCTTCAAAAAAACAACCAAAAAAAAAATTCGAACATGCTTGAATTTTTTGTGTCGTTTTTCAAAATGTCATTTTTTGTGTCATAAAAAGTGATCGTGTGTGGGCAAAACAACGTTTAAAACAACGTTTTTAAACCCGCGCATGCTCAGAAGCAAGTTATGAGACGGAGCTTCAATGGAACAGAGTGCTGTCGAACGTGGTGTACGTCACCGCGCTTTGCTAGAGCTTTTTGGAAAAACGATGGTGTGTATGCAACGTCGTTTTTTAAAATTAAGTTTGAAAAACGTCGTTTTGTTTCGTGAGATAAAATTACGTTTTTTTTTTTTATCACAAAAAGTGATTGTGTGTACGCGGCATAAGTCTTGGAGAGCAGCCCTCAGACTTGGAAAATGTTTTCTCTTAAAAAGTTGTGTTTTTATCTTTCCAGTATCTGCTGGTTGTTTACAGCTAACATTAAATTCAATCATGTTATGGTCACTGCTACTTAGATGTTCTTTTATATTAACATTAGTAATAAGCTCTGTATGGTTTAAGATTACCAGGTCCAGCAGAGCATCATTTCTAGTTGGGGCTCCTATGAACTGTACCATAACATTTTCTTGTAATTGGTTTTTACATTCTTGCACTTTAACTGTTCCAGCAGTGCCATTACTCCAGTCAATTTCAGTGTAGGTAAAACCCCCCATTGTCATCACTGTGCCGGCCCTTGCAAACCTTTCTCTGTGCAAAGAGCAAGGTCTACACCTCCTCATTAACACTGGGTGGCCTATAACATACTCGAATGATTAAAGCATTTGTTAACCCAACATTTTAAATTCCTCATATGTGGCTGCTCTACCATGTACATGTATGCAAATTATCCTGTTCTCTTTGTATTGCTTCCTTTGTGTAAAAATCCCTGCTAGTCCCCTTGCTTTCCTATTACCACACTAAGCAGGAAAGCACACCATAGTCAGTTCTTTAGCTATGCTGGGAGCTCAGACTGCTCTCGTCCAATGATCAGACTTGTCTTGACACCCCCCCCCCACACACACACAGCCTGTCACTGAGAATCTCAATGTACTGCTCCTACTCCTCCACCCAGCTCACATGCAGCCGAGAACAGAGGGAATGTGATCACTTCTAAAAAGGGGAAAAATGCATATAGCAGACTGTTCCATGAGACGTTACAAAAGTCGTTGACCAGACATCTGCTAAATGCAGCAAAAATCCTGATTCCCAGGCACTGGAAATCAAAATATACCCCTTCCATCTCTAAATGGTTTCACTCCATAGAAAATATCTACCATATGGAGGAAACGGTAGCCATTGCTAGGGAATCCTCTGAACAATGTAACCATTTATGTCCAAGCTGATAGTTCACTTGCTATGCTGTGATTTGAAGCCATGGTTTCGCCTGAGACCAGTCACCGTTATTTGTGTTTTGTTGTTTTCTTTTCTTTTCGTTCTCCGAAGTTCATAAAAATAACTGTAATCAATGTGTTGAATTGCTGTACCCACCTACTTTTTGAACTTTGTAAACTGCCTTTTCTTTAATAAAAACTTTTATTGTAAAAAGGTATTTATAATATTTATTTTAAAAACAAAGCCCAAGGGCTGAAAGTGCGCTAGAAAAATAACAGTGATATAAAAATATTTGTGAAATATAAATATGAAAAGCCGCCAGCACCATAAAGTCCAGTATCAAACTCAAAACAACAATACCCAAAAGTTAATAATCAAATGCCAAAAATAAAGCATATGTACAATAGTCAATGTGACAAAGTCCCAACAGTGTTTTAATCCATGTATACAAATGCATAAATGGTCACCAAACAATATGTGAAAAAATTAATAAATAGGGCGCATGCGCGCGAGTGAAGGAGATGGCTGCCTGAGTCCTTTGCTCCGCGCCGTCGGAACCATCAAGCCAGCCTAACGAAGCACGGGTTGAGCAGCGACACTGTATACTCACCTCCGGGAACTTGTGAGTATCCCGGGCAGCCGGCGGCTATGTTCCGCGCCACGAAAGGTAAACAGCAGAAGCGGCAGCCTGGTAAGCTTTCCCCAGCCTCAGGCAGGGGCCGGAGCAAGATGGCGCCTGAACCTCCGGAGCCTGACGACGAGACCCGGCTCTCTGCTGTTGGTTCAGGATCCCCTGCTGACAGTCTCCACTTGTTTCCCATGGATGGGGAGGGTGCTCTTCATGCTGACTCAGAGGCTCTGTTGGCTAAGTTCCGCAGCATTGTGAGGGATGAGATCACTACTGCCTCACATAAGCTCTCTTCAGACTTTGTGCGGGGCCTTAAAGAGATAGGTCACCGCACTAACCAGCTGGAACAACGTATGGACTTGGCCACCACTGTGTTAGATGGCCATGAGGAGGAGGTTTGCAGGCTATCAGAGGAGCTAGAAGCCTTAAGGGACAAGTTGGAAGACGCGGAGAATAGGGCCCGCAGAGACAACTTGCGCATCCGTGGTATCCCCGAGGTCATTACTGACTTACAGGGAACAGCTACTGCCTTTTTCCAGGAATTGGCTCCCGGCATACCGGCGGACAGACTGGAGTTTGATCGCATCCACAGGTCCTTGGCCCCCAAGCCCTCTGAAGGTCCCCCGAGGGACGTTATTATCAAGTTCCATTACTATCGTACCAAGGAAAAGCTTTTGCAGTCTGCAAGGGAATGTCAGGACCTATCTTTTCAAGGTAATCCCCTCCAGCTGTTCGCTGACCTTTCGCCGGCCACAATTGCTAGACGACGGGGTCTCAAACCCTACCTTCAAATCCTTCAGTCCCACGGGATAAAATATAGATGGGGATTCCCGTTCAAGCTGTCTTTCTCTCACCTGGGTCGCCAGTTCCACGCTACCTCCCCGGCTGATCTGAAGCGCCATTTCCTGGATCTTCAACTGGACCTCCCTCCATCCCAGCGTGATACTTCATCTTCATCCTCCAGGCCTGGACCGTCCGGGCCACCCCGTCAGCTCTCTCGGGCTTCCCAGAGGTCGCAGTCTGGATCCCAGGCCCTGCGAGATTTGCAAGCCCACCGTTTTCAGCAATCCAACAATGGCTGAATTTGCCTGATTTATCCTTTTTGATTAACCCAATTTTTGTTTTTCAAGGCTACCTGATCCTGTGTCGCACCATCTGAACGTTGCTCTCTTATTAGCTCCACACATGGATCGGGATGGCAAGTTTTGGTTTGTGTCCCCCTGTTGTGACTTCACCCTGCTTTGGCCATGATTGCGTGGCTGGGGGGTCGCTCTATTGGCCACCCCGCTTGTGGGATGGTGGTCTGGGGCGCTGATTGCCCTCCCTTTGTTACCTTGTGGGGTCCTGACTTGAGTGAATCTTTTTTCCCCCTCCCCGTTAGTGCTCCTGCATTTTGCCCGAGCGTTTCGGGCTGTAATTTAGCTTTTGTTTTTATATTATATTTTATTTTTTTATTTCATATTTTTTGTTTGCTTGTTTTGACTGTTCATGTGATTTTCTGAAATGTTGCGGGGGGGGGGTTACAGGGGTGGGGGGCGCTCCCACTATCTGATTGAATGGTTATGTTCTGGATAGCTATGCCGCGACCCTCCGCTCCTGCCCTGCGGGGCGGTGGGGTCGTGGGTATGGTGGCGGGGCTCTGGCCTCTCCTGCTTCCTGGAGTCGGTGACCCTGTGTCGGTCGGGCCTGGGGGCTTGGGGGACAGGTACGCCTTGCTTCCAATATGATGGCTGCCTATGGTAGTCTCCAATTTTGTCATTTGAATATTGTTTTTCCTTTTGATTTTGCCTTGTTTTTATTGACTGTTTAATTCCTGTGCTAATGTTATTTAAGTCATTTAATTTTTTCTTTACCACAGTAGGCTGGTGGTTCCGACGGACCACTGCTCCCCCTATGTGTAGGCACCTGACTGAGACGGCTGTCTTGGTCACGGTCCTACCCCATTGTGGGCCTCAGCGTCCACGACATGGTACATCTATGTACCCAGTTTTTGCTCTACTCAGAGCTCTATTTTGCTCTTTTTTGATTTATGTTTTTCTCTTCTCTCTTTCTGTCTTTCATTCTTCCCTTTTCTTCCCCTCTCCTTTCTGGTCCCCGGGGTGTGCGGACAGAGTATGTCGCGAGATTGTCCTCCTGATTCAATGACCCTTCGCTGGTTGTCCCTGAATGTCCAGGGCATGAACTCCCCCCAAAAACGAGTCAAGATCTTTAAATATCTAAAACAGCAAAACATTGATATAGCATGTTTACAGGAAACCCACTTCTCCACTTCCTCTTGTCCTAAGTATTTCGATGCACGTTACTCTCAAGTTTATTTGGCTAATGGTCCCACTAAGCAGAAAGGGGTTCTTATTGCCATACGCAATTCAGTCCCATTTATTTGCAGTAAACACATCGCTGATCCAGATGGTAGATATCTCCTATTGCAGGGTGCTGTTCAGGACAATGAGGTCACTATCATGACCTACTACGCTCCAAACGATAATCCGGGACCCTTCCTGTCTCATGTCTGCTCTCTGTTAAAAGCCCATCAGAAGGGTACTCTCCTGCTCGCAGGTGACTCCAATGTGTCGTTGAACCCCTCTCTTGACAGGTATCCATCGGAGCATAAATCCCCCTCTCCCGCAGCTAAAAAGTTCTTACAGGCTTTGCATACTCACGACTTGGTGGATCTCTGGCGGGAGTTTCATCCCCGTAGTAGGGACTATACTCATTATTCCCACCCTCATCACTCCCACTCCAGGATCGACCATATGTTTGTTCTCCGGAAACATCTTCCTTTGGTCGACTCTGTCTCCATTTTGGCGGCCCCCTGGTCGGACCATGATCCAGTGTTGACGGTCTGTCACTCTCTTCTTAGCACACCGCAATATGCCCCTTGGGTTATGAATGACTCTCTCCTGTCCTTCAAATCGATTCTTAATGATATCCACGAAGCTTCCAAGGACTATTTTAAACTCAATATGGGGACTGTCTCATCTCCGGTGACGCTGTGGGAAGCATATAAAGTAGTCCTTCGGGGACATGTGATTCGCATAGCGTCACGGCGTAAGAGGGAGCGTATCCAAACTCGTCGTACTCTGGAGCAGCGTTTGGAGACCTTGTCTACGGCCTTCAAGCAGGCTCCCTCTCCGACTAACCGCAGACTTTTGGATGCGGCTCGTACGGAATTAGATTTGTGTTTAACTGATGAAGCTGAGCGCACTTTGCGCTGGGCTCGTCAAAAGTGGTACGCCAAGGCGAACAAACCTAACGCGATGCTGGCTAATAGGCTCCGAACCTTCGCCCCGAAATTTACTCCCATAAACCTGCGCACCCGCCACAATATCCTTACGGGTAACCCACAGCGGATATTGGATGAATTTCGCCACCGACTTACAAAGCTTTATTCTGCCCCTACTCAATCATCTACTCAAGGTCTGGATACCTTTTTGTCCAATTTATCCTTGCCTTCCCTGTCCGATACACATATGTCTCTGATGGACCGAGATATTCAGGTCCAGGAAGTTCTTCAGTGTATTAAAGAACTGAAGGTAGGCAAGAGACCGGGCCCAGACAGCTTCACGGCTTTGTATTACCGGAAGTTAGCAGATGTCCTGGCCCCACATTTGGCGGCCATGTACAATTCAATTAAGAAGGGTCAGTCGTTCACGCCTAATCTGCTGACTGCTAACATTGTAATGATCCCAAAGCCGGACAGGGACCATTCTTCTTGGGCTAATTTCAGGCCAATCTCCTTAATTAATATTGACATGAAAATCTTGACTAAGATTTTGGCCAACCGTTTGAATTCATTTCTCCCACGCCTGATAAAAAAGGATCAGGTGGGTTTTGTCCCTCACCGACAAGCGGGGGATGCGATCAGGCGGCTCCTCCAAATTCAACATATTGTGCACGCCAGGTCCCTGGAAACAATGTTTTTGTCCCTCGATGTCAATAAGGCCTTTGACACGTTATCTTGGCCTTATTTGACACAGGTCCTCCGTCATTACGGCTTTGGCGCTTCTTTTTTGAGCTGGATTTCGGCTATTTATGACTCCCCCCAGGCCAAGGTTCGGTACTATGGTTTTGAATCATCCACCTTCCCCATTAGGAGGGGGACGCGGCAGGGGTGCCCACTTTCCCCGCTCTTGTTTGTCCTGGCTCTTGAGCCCTTGGCAGAAGCCGTGCGATCCCATCCGGATGTGTCTGGAGTGGAGGTGGCAGGCACTTCACACAAATTGTCACTGTTCGCAGATGACATTTTGTTGACCATCACCAAGCCTAGAATCTCCCTTCCCAATTTGTTGTTGCTTTTGGATTCTTTTGCCTCGTTCTCAGGCTTAGCAGTCAATCAGGCAAAATCAAAGGCAATGTCTATCAACCTTTGCCCCTCGGTTCTAGACTCCCTACGGTCTGCGTTTCCTTTTAAATGGTTGACGTCATTACCTTATTTGGGGATTAAGCTTACCCCGAAGTACTCAGAATTGTATCAAGCCAACTTTCCTGCTTTGTTTGGGAAATTGACAGCTATGCTCGCCTCTTGGTCCACTCTTCCGCTTTCTTGGTTCGGGAGAGTGGCGACGGTTCGTATGACCTATCTTCCGAAGCTGCTTTATTATTTTCGAGTTTTACCTGTTCAAGTACCCTCTCACGTCCTTAGAATACACCAACGTAAAATTATGCAGTTTATCTGGGGCCCCAAGAGGCCCAGGATAAAGAGGCAGGTGCTTTTTGCACGCAAAATCAATGGTGGCCTGTCGGTTCCTCATTTACACGCTTATTATACTGCGGCGGGTATCGCCCCATTGACTCGTCTGCACGAGAAACAACAAATGCCACTGTGGGCTACCTTTGATTTGGTGGATTCCCACCCGACACCTTTAGCCTCTCTTCCATGGCTCCCTCGAGCACACCGCCCGCCTTCTATAGGTCCTTGTCTGGCCCATTCCCTTCGGTTGTGGGATGCGGTCAAATATTCTGCGGGTCTGATTTCCCCTCACCTTCCGCTGCTTCACCTCCTCCATAGTCCGTTATTCCCACCCGGTAGGGACAACCCCTTACAGTTTGCATGGTGGACTGAACATGGCTTTGTGGACGTTCATTCTATGCTCGCCCCAACCAAGATTATCTCTTTTGCACTTTTACGTTCCTCCTATGACATTCCACTTAGGGAACACTATAGTTATTTACAACTCCGACATTTCCTTCAACGCCTTATCAAGTCTCAACCCACCCCCTATACTATGACCCCCTTTGAAAGCTTATGTAGATTGCGCCCCCATTCCCCGGGTCTCATATCTTTGATTTATACGGCGATTATCGATTCTAAGAAGCCGCCATTGAGACCTTATCACCTGCAGTGGGAAGCTGAGCTTGGGAAGCAACTCGATCCGGAAGACTGGCAGGCTATGACCGTGGCATTGTCTAAATGTTCTACAAATGTTCTCTTCCTGGAGAATGCTTATAAAGTGTTTTATAGGTGGTACTATACCCCTGCCAGGTTGGCGAGTTTTATACCATCCTACTCCCCTTTGTGCTTCCGTGGATGCTCTCAGGAGGGTACAATGGCACATGTCTGGTGGACCTGCCCCAGGGTATGCAGATTGTGGGTTAGAGTTTATGCGTTGCTCCGCAACCTCTTTAATACCAACTTAAGGAGGGATCCATTTGAGGCCCTCTTATGGAAACCGATCACGGAGCTTCTCCCCTGAACGCCAGTTGACGGCGCATGTTTTTACTGCAACTAAATTGACCATAGCAAGGGCCTGGAAGACCCCCGCCCTCAGCTTTGAAGCCGTTAAAAACTGCATTAATGATATTATGGTTAATGAGAAACTTACTGCCGTGTTAGCAGATACCCACGATAAATTCCTCCGGGTGTGGCAACCATGGGTGGCTTACAACCACCCCTCGCGATTTGACTCAACACTACTTTCTCTTTGATGAACCTCTGTTCCCCCAGCCCCGTGGACCCCCTCCTTTTCTTTTCTTTTCCTTCTCTTTTCTCTCTTCCTCTTTCTCTTCAATGCTGCTTGTTCATGCTCTCTTTCTAGCTGGTTCTCTTTCTCCTCCTCCTCCTTTTCTTCCTTCTTTGTGGCTCGGACCCACAGGCTTGGTCCTGTTGGTCTTGGACACATGACGTATTGTTTGTTTATTTTACTTTTTGGATAATGCTATCCTCTGCTATGTGCCAGTTTTAATCTTTTTTTTTAATTTTTGTTTTTTTTTGTACTGTTATGCACCGAATCTCTATTTTGTTTTCAAGTCATGCATTTACTCCAGTGTGTTCACTGGTTTGTTCACTAAAATAGCATTAGTTCGACTTAGCAGGCTACTTGAGATGGGGACATTCTATTGCTGGTCTTCCGGATTCTCCTCTGGATTCCTAAGTGCTGGATTGCTTTCAAATCTATGGACTACCTTTTTTTCTTTTTTTTTGTCGCCTCCAGTTCTTTCTATGATAGCTCACGGTGTGTCCACCACTGCTGTTTCATTTGTATTCCTTTCTTTTTTTTTTTTTTATGTTGATGTGTTTTTTTCAATAAAACTCTTTGTACAAGAAAAAATTAATAAATAATTGAAAATGATAACAAAGTCCCATAGGTGATGAATTGCTTTACAAGTAAAGAAACACCCATCTGTGTGAAAAGATGAAAAATACAAGGAAGAGGTGCTGATCCACAACCAGATTCAAAAGATGGCCTGCTTACCAGATGGCGATGACTATTGAACAGCAGTCTCGCCCAGCGTAGGGAAATTGGTCTCCCCAAAACCACGAGCAGTAACTGGAACAGCCGCTAGATACTTTGTGTACTCAAAAACAGAAAAAGAAAGAACTCCATAGTGCAGTATATTCAAGTTCTTGAATATACTGCACTATGGAAGTCTCTTTTTTTCTGTTTTTGAGTACACAAAGTATCTAGCCAATTTTCTGATCGTTAGTATGGTGCTTTTGACAGCCAATTACGAATTTTCATCAGACAAAAACTGGATGTGCAGGTTCCTAAATTATTTTCTGATGTGACAACAGCGTCCGATTTTCATTTCATTAGAAAGGTTTGCGGCCGGATAAAAAACTGAATCGCAAGACTATGCATGCTCAGAATCGAAAGAACACATACAATACAATTCAACACATTACGTCACTTCTGACATTGAACTTTGTCGTACGAAAATGTTCTTATGGTGAGAAACCTCTTCACTTTCGTTTTGAGACTAGCATGCAACAAAAAACTGACGAAAATTCGTCCAATAATCTGATCGTGTGTACAAGGCTTTAGTCAGGGAGATGACCAAGACCCCAATGGTCACTCTGACAGAGCTCCAGTGCTTCTCTGTGTAGACAGGAGAACCTTCCAGAAGAACAACTATCTCTGCAGCACTCCACCAGTCATGCTTGTATGGTAGAGTGGCCAGACGGAAGCTGTTTATCAGTAGAAAAAACGTGACAGCCTGCCTAGAGTTTGCCAAAAGGCACCTGAAGCACTCTCAGACCATGAGAAACAAAACTCATTGGCCTGAATGGCAAGCATCACGTCTGAGAGACAAGATGAATGCCAAAATTTAGACATCCTCGATGAAAACCTGCTCCAGAGTGCTCTGGCCCTTGACTGGGGTGAAGGTCATCTTCCGACAGGACAAAAACCCCAAGCCCACAGCCAAGATAACAAAGTAGTGACTACGGGACAACTCTGTGAAAGATCTTGAGTGACCAAGCCAGAGCCCAGATTTGTACCCGATTGTACATTTGTGGAGAGATCTGAAAATGGCTGTGCACCAACGCTTCCCATCGAACCTGATAGAGCTTGAGAGGTCCTGCAAAGAAGGGGAGAATCTGCCCAAAAATAGGTGTGCCAAGCTTGTAGCATCATACTCAAAATGATTCCAGGCTGTAATTGGTGCCAAAGGTGTTTCAACAAAGTATTGAGCAAAGGCTGTAACTACTTATGTACATGAATTTTTTTTTTTTTTTTATAAATTTGCAAAGATTTCAAACAAACTTCTTTCACGTCATTATGGGGTATTGTTTAAAGAATTATGAGGAAAAGTATTATTTTAATCCATTTTGGAAAAAGGCTGTAACAAAAAAATGTGGAAAAAGTAAATATATTACAGATGCACAGTATTCTAGGGTTCTCTCCAACTGTAAACCTGTCCAAGTATAAAGAATAGGGCTTGCCATATAAATTCAAACTGAATAAATACAAAAACACTAATTTGTAAGCCTTTTAGGCGCAGGCACACTGAGCGCAGCGGCTCTTAAATGGAGCCTGCCGAAAATGTGCGCATGCGCGGGGATCGTGCCGTTGCGTGGGAGTGACGTCATCACCGCTCCGGCCAGTCACAGCGCCAGAGCGGCGATACCCGGAAGTCACTCCGGGTATCATGGCGGCGACGGAGGACGTGTCCAGGGACCGCTGCGGGGGCTTCAATCTAAGGTAAGTAATTGATAATGAGCTAGTATGCTAGTCATACTAGCTCATAATGCCTTTGCCCTGCAGGTTTAAAAAAAACAAAAAAAACTTTTGGGGTATACAACCGCTTTAAGCAGTTTTGCATTAACTGAACGTTTGAGACCTCCGCAGAGTAGCTTGAGGTCAGGAGACTGAGATGGCCACTCCAGAACCTTCATTTTATTGTGTTGTAGCCAATGACAGGTTGACTTGGCCTTTTGGATCATTGTCATAATGGAATGTTCAAGTACGTCCCATGTGCAGCTTCCTGGCTTATGAATGCAAATGTTCCTCCAGTATTTTTGATACCACAATTCATTCATCTTGCCATAAATATTGACGAAAATTCCTGTGCCTTTGTAGCACACACATCCCCAAAATATCAGCGATTCATCTCCGTGTTTCACAGTAGGAATGGTGTACCTTTCATCATAGGCCTAGTTGACTCCTCTCCAAATTAAGCATTTATTGTTGTGGCTAAAAAGCAACATTTTGGTCTCATCACTCTAAATGAGTTTGTGCCACAACGTTTGAGTCTTGTCTCTGTACTGTTTGGCGTATTGTAAGTGGGATAACTTTGTGGCATTTGCGTAGTAATGGCTAAGCCATGCAGTCCATCTTTCTTCAAGTGCCTCCTTATTGTGCATCTTGAAACAGCGACACCACGTTTTCAGAGTCCTGTATTTCACCTGAAGTTGTTTGGGGGTTTTTCTTTGCATCCCAAACAATTTTTCTTGCAGTTGTGGCTGAAATTTTAGTTGGTCTACACGACCGTGGTTTGGTTTCATTAGAAAACACCTAATTTTCCACTTCTTGAAAAGAGTTTGAACACTGCTGATTGGCATTCTCAATTTGATGTACGGCATATCTTTTTATATCTCTTTCCTTTTCCTTTTCCCACAGATCCTTTGACAATTCTTTTGCTTTCCCCATGACTCAGAATCCAGAAGCATCAGTGCATCACTGGATTGATTTTTGATTGATTGATTGGTCTGTCAGGAGACCAGAAACTCATTGACCTTTTATACACACTAATGACAAACAAACAGATAACAAGTTTGGATGGTTACCTTTAATAGCCATTCAAACCCCTTTGTGTCAACTTGTGTGCATGTCATCAGGCCATAATCACCAGGGTATGTAAACTTTTGATCAGGGTCATTTGGGTAGTTTCTGTTGCCATTATGATTTAAAAAGAGTAAACACAGCTGATAATAAATGGCTTTAGCCAAACACTAACCATGAGTGAAAACCCCTGTTAGACTTACCGGTAACGGTATTTCCAGGAACCTTTCAGGATAGCTACTTGAGAGATGATTAGCTTCGCCCTCTACAGGAAACAAGCCCCTCCCTTTTCTCTGACCTTCAGTTGTTTTGTGTTTCCAGACCTTCCGGGAGCACTGACACGTTTTTTCATGGTAACCCTGGATCTTCAGGACGCTTATCTTCATGTTCCAATCTGCCAAAGCCACCGAAGGTTCCTCACATTTGCGATTCTCATGGACAACGGGCCGAGTCATTGGCAGTTCGATGCCCTTCCTTTCTGTCTCTTGCCCGAAACAAAGAGTCCCTTATCCGGGATTTGCAGTTGGTCTTGCGTTGGTCAAGCAAACCTCCACCAAAGTGCACTCGGCAGAGGAAAAAAACATAGAAACATATAAAAAATAAATACACCACCACCACCAGGTTAATAAGGTCGACCAGTAGAATAGGGCGGGAATATAGACGCTGTCCTGGAAGGTTCCTGGAATAACCGTTACCGGTAAGTCTAACAGGGTTTTCCTCCCTCATCTTCCAGGACAGCTACTTGAGAGGATAAGCAAGATTCTATACCTTAGGAAGGGACAACAGCCTGAAGCACTTTCCTACCAAAAGAAGATGTCCTGGCTGGAAAGCATCTGAAACTCTATAATGTTTGACAAATGCATGAGAGGAGGACCAGACGGCAGCTTTAGAAATGTCTTCCCATGATGCCCTGCTCTTTCTGCCCATGACATAGCCATGGATCTCATTGAATGAGCCTTAATACTAGAAGGAGGGATATGACCTGACGCTTTGTATGCTTCACAAATAGCTTCCCTAATCCACATAGCAATAGATCTTTTAGACGCTTTGGACCCCTTCTTGGGGCCACTGAACAATACTAACAGCTGGGAGGAACTCCTAAACCCCCTGGATTTCTCTAGGTAATGCAGAAGACATCTCTTTACATACAAAATCTTTCCTCCTCCGCATTCTTGGGAGAGGTACAGAAACTAGGCAGGACTACTTCCTGGGACCTATGAAAGTTAGAAGATACTTTGGGCAAATAGAAAGGATCAGGCCTAATCACTACCCTGTCCTCTAGAATCCTCAGGAAGGGGTCTTTACAGGAAAGGGACCACAGATCATAAATCCTTCTCCTTGACGTAATAGCCAAAAGGAAGGAAATCTTCAAGGAAATTAATTTCAGGGAAGTCTCATGCAAAGGCTCAAAGGGAGCCCTTGTTAGAGCATTTAACACTAATGACAGATGCCAAGCAGGCACATGCTTGATGACCCTGGGAGCATGTCTAGATCTGGCTGAAAGAAACCTCCTGACTAAAGGATCTTCAGCTAGTCTCTTGTCTGAAAACACAGACAGGGCCGTAACCTAAACCCTAAGGGTGCTGACAGATAGTCCTTTCTCTACTCCTTTGTGCAAAAAATCCAATATACAGGCAGGGCTGTCTTAATGGGAGGGCACACCTGGGCACTGCCCAGGGGCCCCAGCTGCACAAGGGGCCCCTGCACTTTCCCCAAAGCAGCTGGTCCTTGAGCCCACGCTGCCCCAAAATTGGGGGCCCCATGATGGCACTGAGAGTGATGGATACACAGGGGAGGCAGGCTGGCAGCGGTGCGCCGTGAGGTGCAGAACAATACCTATTATTTCACAGCCAGCAGGGAGGGGCAGGACCGGAATGCCAGTGATGCTCTGACCCTGCCCCATGCATCTTGAATGCTCAGAACTCAAAGGCTGCGGGGTAGGGGCTGGATTGGGAGCTGCTGAGTCAGCAGCACTGAGAGCCCACCTGCCGAAGTAGAATTGTGGATGGTGTCATGGTGAGCCAGGCTGTCCAGCACTGTTTGCATCGAAAAGCCCGGAGGGATGCTCCCTCCTCTGTCTGCTGGATTGGTATAGGTGAGTGTAGTGCTGGAGGTGGGCACAGAGCCAAAAGTCTACATGCACTATATCTCCGCTGGAACAGGGGGTACTACATGGATGGAATAATGGTGCTGGGGGATATCAAGGGTTTATGGGGCAAAACAATGCTGAGGGGGAATTTGGGGTGTATAGGAGGTAGCAATGCTTGGGGTAGCTTGGGTGGCTATAGTGCTAGAGCTATCAGGGATGTAGAGAGGCCACAGTGTAGGGGGTATCAGGGATGTAGTGGGGTCACAATACAAGGGGTATCTTATGGTATATGGTTACAGTGCTGGGGGGAATATATAGGATGTAGAGGGATCAGAGTGCTGGGGAGATATCTAGGGTGTAGAGGGGTCAGAGCGCTGGGGGGATAATCTGGGGAAAAGGGAAAGCTCTGCTTGTCTGCCTCCTACCTACTTCATGTCTGTTTACCTGCATGGTCTCCATTGTAAGGGCCCCAAAGCATTACTTTGCCCAGGGGCCCATGATGCTATTAAGATGGCCCTGTATACAGGGAGTGGAAAAATAATCTAAACCGGATTTCTTTTGCCAGGAAATAATGGGATTTTTGTACTCATCGTAAAATACTTTTCTCTGAACTTCTCTGAAGTTTATGGACGGACACAGCAGCATAATCTTGACATTTGGGTATTAGCCTTCTATCAGGAGAGGACTAGGCAGAAACATGTTAAAGTGTTAAAACAACCTCAAACTGTACAGTACCGCCCAGGGGGTGGTCCCTCTGGGTACAACCCCTCTCCCTGCAACCAGCAGCTCGTCGAAAAACAGTACAAACATAAAAAAAAGGAGGGGTGGGTGCTGTGTCCATCCATGAACTTCAGAGAAAAGGATTTTACGGTGAGTACAAAAATCACATTTTCTCTTTCGTTCATGGATGGACACAGCAGCATAATCTTGACATTAGGGACGTCCCCAAGCAGTGTAAAAAAAAAACGAGGGGTGGGAACAGCAACTAAACAAACTTCACCCAAGAACAACCAGAGTTCCTCAACGGAGGAGTTGTAACCTAAAACAGCCGCCTGCAAAACCTTGCGGCCGAAGCAAGCATCTGAAGATGCACTCACATATACCTTGTAAGAGTTAGTGAAACATACACTTGATGTCAGAAAGACCAAGAGACACCTATTGCACGGGTTGAATGCGGCATGCCCTTTTTGGGCATAAGCCTGAATCACAATCTTTCTGAACCACCTAGATAGAGATGGCGGCCAATGAGACTGCCAGGCCCTTCTTGGAACAAACCGAAACAAGCAGCGAGTCCGATCTCTGGAATGAAGCAGAAGCAGACAGGTACACCCGCAGAGCTTGGACAAACGTCCAAGGAATGTAACGCAGCAACTTTTGGATGCGACGGTCGAGGACATAAGGACCGAAGTACAATGTCCTCATTGAGATGTAAAGCCGAAACGACCTTAGGAAGAAAGGAAGGCTGCGGGCGTAGCACTGCCATATCCTTATGAAGGATCAGATAGGAAGCATTGCAAGACAAGGCCGTCAGCTCAGAAACCCATGTGACTGACGTAATAGCCACCAAAAAAGGACACCTTCTGACAGAGAGTCAATAGGGGAATCTCTCTAATGTTCTCAAACGGTGCAAATTGCATAATTGTGCAACACAGTGCAAAAATATGCATAAATATCACAAAATGGTGATAAACAATAAATCCTAAAGAATGAATATACATTGACACACAAGTCCTTGTATAAATATTCTTTAAGTCTATAATGAATACTCCAAAGTGCTTCAGTGCATGTGATATTCAAATGTCAGAATTCCTGGAATGATAAGTATTACCGTTTATAAAACCACACAGCCCAGTGAGTGATCCAAAAAGCTGTATCAGAGTGCTGTCACACAGGTGCTTCCCCAAGGTAATGGACGCTCACCTCAGAGCGTGCGACCTTACTTATCATTTCAGGAATGCTGCTATTTGAATATCACATGCACTGAAGCACTTTGGAGTATTCATTAAATGCACTGGAGCACTTAAAGAATATTTATACAAGGACTTGTGTGTCAATATATATTCATTCTTTAGGATTTATTGTTTATTACCATTTTGTGATATTTATGCATGTTTTTGCACCGTGTTGCACGATTATGTGATTTGCACTGTGCATTAAATTTTCTGTTATTTTTATCATTTTGTATCACTTACTGGACACTCACCAGTATTTTTTTTTTTGTAGTGGTGAGCGCTGTGTGTTGCTTATTCATTTAATTTGGCACAAATTTATGAGAGGTGTTTCACGCTAGCAGCTTTATTTATAATTATTACATTTAGGCCTATAGGAGTGGTGGCCCACATGACTATTGCTATTTCAGTTCTCAAACGGTGGTTTCTGAACTACAGCAGGAGACCAGATTCAAGTCCCACGGAGGTAGCAGTGGACGAACCGGAGGGGCCACAAGTCGAACCCCCTGTACAAACATACTCACCATCGAGCGAGCCGGCAAGGGCTGTCCCTTAATTGTACTTAAGGCAAGTTTTTTGTCCACTCAACGCTGTAGAAACAGCAGGACCCTGGAAATTGAATAGGCACACGGACGCCACTTCATCTCCTCACACATAGAGATATAAGCTTTCCACGTGTGATGATAAATCTTTGTGAGAGGATGACTTCCGTGCACTTAGCATGGTAGAAATTACCGAATCAGACAGGCCTCGGTCGTTTAACACCTGGCTTTCAATAGCAATGTAAAAGCCAGAGACTGTAAAGCAGAATGAAGTATGGGACCTTGCGATAGAAGATCCTCATGCATCCGTAGATGCCAAGGAACATCTGCCACCAGCCGCACTAGGTCGGCGTACCAGGGACGCCGAAGGCCAATCTGGAGCAATTAGAATCATCGGAATCCCCACGGTCTGCACCCTGTGAAGTAGACGTAGGAAACGTTTTAGCGGGGGGAGGGATTAACCACTTGCCCACGGTGTCATAGTAAAAAGACGTCATGATTTTAAAGATGGATATCTCGGTAACGGCAGCAGCTGCTGCCACAACCGAGATATCCATCTTTTCCGTGGGCAGTGCTGTACACGATAATGGCGGTCCCAGCGGCGGATTCGCCGCAAGATCGCCGTTATCGGTGGCGGGAGAGGGCCCCCCCTCCCGCCGCTCTCCCGCGCTCTCCGCCGCTTACCGGAGCCGTCGGTAACGGCGGAGGCGATCGGGTCGTCTTGCTGGCTGTGTTGGGATACGAGTGAGGGAAAAATCGCCCCCACCCGTCCCCCACAGCTCTGCTGGGCGGAAGTGACGTCAAAACGTCAGTCCCGCCCAGCGTCTTAAAGAAACATTTTTTTTTTCTGAAATTTGAAAAATGACATTTTTTTTTTTTTTCTTTTTTTGCATTTAAGCCTAAATATGAGATCTGAGGTCTTTTTGACCCCAGATCTCATATTTAAGAGGACCTGTCATGCTTTTTTCTATTACAAGGGATGTTTACATTCCTTGTAATAGGAATAAAAGTGATAATTTTTTTTTTTTATTTATTTCGATGTATAAAATTATAAACTAATTAAAAATAAATAAGAAAACAAAAAAAAAAAATGTAAAACGCCCCGTCCCGACGAGCTCGCGCACAGAAGCGAACGCATACGCGAGTAGCGCCCGCATATGAAAACGGTGTTCAAACCACACAAGTGAGGTATCGCCGCGATCGTTAGAGCGAGAGCAATAATTCTAGCCCTAGGCCTCCTCTGTATCTCAAAAAATGCAACCTGTAGAATTTTTTAAACGTTGCCTATCGAGATTTTTAAGGATAAAAGTTTGACGCCATGCCACGAGCGGGCGCAATTTTCAAGTGTGACATGTTGGGTATCATTTTACTCGGTGTAACATTATCTATCACAATATATAAAAAAATTGGGCCAAATTTATTGTTGTCTTATTTTTTTATTCAAAAAAGTGTTTTTTTTTTCAAAAAAAGTGCGCTTGTAAGACCGCTGCGCAAATACGGTGTGACAAAAAGTATTGCAATGACTGCCATTTTATTCTCTAGGGTGTTAGAAAAAAAAATATATAATGTTTGGGGGGTTTAAGTAATTTTCTAGCAAAAAAAACTGTTTTAGTCTCGTAAACACCGAATCTGAAAAACAAGCCCGGTGGGCAAGTGGTTAAATTAGCCGATACTGCCCCCACTGAGCCACCAACGCGTCTGTCGCGTCCCCCCAGGGATCTTTTGACAAATCTTAAAACCTTCCGATTGAGTCAAGAAGCCAGGAGATCCACGTCTGGCGTGCCCCATCTCAGGCAAGTCGGTATAGCGACCATTCTCCTTGGTCCAGTATCTGGCGACTTAGGTAGCTCGTTTGCCAGTTTTCTACGCCCGGAATGCATACGACCGATAGAGCCGGCGCGCTCCATTCTGCCCACCGCAGGATGTGAGCGACCTCTGATGCTGCAGCCGAGTTTCTTGTTCGGCCTTGATGGTTGACATACACCACTGCTGTGGCGTTGTCCGACTAGATCCTGACTGGACACCCCTGTAGCCACTGTGACCATGTGGAGAGGCGCTGCTTGATCGCCCGAAGTTCCAGTACATTGACCGGCAGGCGGAATTCTTCCTGTGTCTAACAACCTTGCATTGACTGAACACCCCAAACTCCCCCCCCCAACCTGTCAGGCTGGCGTCTGTCGTGATCACCGTCCAGTGAAAGGAGAGAAATTACTTTCCAGACTGGAGATCTCTGCCACCAGACCAGGAAAGCCCTGACTAGTTCGCTCACCCGGATCTGACAATCCAGGGACAACAGAGACTTGTCCCACTTGGACGGGATCTCCTTCTGCAAGACTCAAGTGTGGGATTGAGCATAGGGTACCATGAGGAGGCTACCATGAGACCCAGGACTTACATGCAAATGCGCAGTGACAACCACCTGCGGGATGCCAACAGCTTCACCGCCGCCTGAAGAGTCTGCAATTGTTCCCAAGGGAGAAAAACCTTTGCCTCTGTCCTCCAGAATCAAGCCAAGGTATTCCAGGCGCTGAGTCAGCACCAACACTGACTTCTGGAGGTTCAGTACCCATCCAAAGTCTTGAAGGGTCTGACTGGCAATCGGAGGAGGATGTGTCCTGGTTGCCAGGGTAGAGGGGCCTTGCGGGCACGAAGGGGGTTATGATACGCCCCCTCCCCCCCCACCATCCTTTCTCTGATTCCGACTCGGGCCTTGCGGTGGCAATTGGCCCCTGTTCTGATGTGTCAGAATATGCAGACCAGGACCATTCGGACAATGCCGGTGTGTCCGGGTCAGTGCAGGAGTGCGATTGCTGAAACTCTTATCACCAGGGGCAGGATCCCCAAACAAAGATGGAGGATACGGCGAGCACATCTACTGAGGTGTCGGTACCTTCTGGGTCCCATAAGCCGGCTTGCACCGCTAGAGTTTTTTTTCCCTACCCAGCCTATTTTGATAAGTTTATATATAAGGAATGGGAACGGTCGCAGCCTGTAACGCATTGCAGTCCGTTATCCCTTTTGAGGAGAGTTTCCTGAAAATGGACATCTCCCCCAATTGTGGGTATCCCGGTTTGATAAGATTGCCAAGATTCCGGTGGGACCCCTGCCTTTTGAGGATCTGCAGACAGGAGGGCTGAGGCGGTGGCCTGGCCCATGGTCACGGTATTGGGGTTAGCATTGCGACCAATGTTGGCCACGACCCTGGTGTCACTTAGATACAGCTCCCTTGCTGTCCAGAGCCTCAGTGTCTGCTGTGGGGCTACAACGCCTGATTGGCTGGCATGCTGGTTCGTGAACCAGACGTCCAAGGAGACTCTGGCGGATTGCCCTTCCAGGCTTGAAGGTTATTTGGAGCCTTGCTGGAGGACATTCTTGAAAATGCTCCCACAGTCCAAAATAGATAAGGAGCCACGCCGTAGGCCAGGGCCGCCCTCTTCTGCTCACAAGCATTTTCACGTCCACCCGGGCCCACAGGTAAACGTTCCCAGGCTTACAAGGTGCCTGCTATGGGACAAAAGCATCCCTGTTTTTTTTTTCGGTAGCCGAACAAGCCTGCAAGCCAGTTTGGTGGGGGGTCTTCTTTGAGAGGTTGCACCTCGTTGGACCTCCCTACTTTCGGCCAGTGGGTCTATGAAGTGATCTCTTTGAAATACGTCTGTAGCAACTTTTATTGGAGCATGTTGCGCCCAGTTCTTCCCTCCCTGCAGGTGTTCCCGCTGCTCCCACCAGGAGAGATTGAGAAAATCTTCTCTTGGCAGCTGTACCAGCTGATCTAGAGAACAAAGGGTAAATACCACGGGAAATATGCTAAGTGACTGTATGGTGAACAGAAAGGTGAATAAGCAACAAATAAATGAACAAGTGAAATGTACCAAACACACAATAAAATAAAATGCAGTATACAAAATATGAGCCAAAAAATGTAACACACAAATGAAAATAGCTGTGCGTGGTGTATAGCATATAAACACGTGAAAAAGTCCATACAAAAATGGAGCCTCCAAAACCCAAAAAGTGGTACGGTGTGAAAGCAGGCAGACTTCGGTGCGCACACCTCTTGTGGTACTAAAATGCTCACCTCAGAGCCATAGCACGGATGGCCCAAAGTACCAGACAGTAGTTACTGGGGTGCAACCACACTTATTGAGGTTGATATGGAGAGCTTCTTCGCCAGGTGCTCATACAGACATGAAAGGCAGACATGAAAGGCAGACATGAATGGAAAGTGACGTAACCTTAAAAGAGACCTAGAAATTGATGAATCACATCAGCACGCACTCACATTGAGGCTGAGGATGGTGGACCTATTTCCACGAACACATCGTTCGTATCCGGACCTGATGTGCTTGGGGGATCACTGACAGACGGGTAACTCCCACTTGGAATTCCTCTAAAGTTTCCACCTCTCAAACTTGGCACCAACAGGAAGAATGGTATTACGCCACCTTATGTGTAAACCCATAGGTGGGGTATAGAAGTGGAAAGAGAACTCCAGAGTTTACACATAAGGTGGCGTAATACCATTCGTCCTTTTAAATTTTATATATATTTTGACCATATTTATATTTTATTCTATATAAAATATTTTATATATTTTAACTAGTGCCACCACCTATTGGTAGGTGCCCTGGCTTGTATTTGCCCTGCTTGTCATGTTTCAGTTACTTAGTGTCTAGCAGCTGTGCTGCGGGCAGTGGACCCTTACAATATGACAGCCACCCTATTGTTTTGTACACAGCCTTATGTATTGCTTCCTTTATGCTCTTGCATCTGCTTTGGAATATCTATCTGTCCTTAACCACTTAATACCCGCCCACTGTGAAATGACGGCGGGCGGGATACTCAATTATCCTGACATCACGTCATATGACGTGATGTCAATTCAAGCCATCAGGTGGTGCGTGCACGGCGCGCGCACCCATCGGGTAACTAACAACACCGTGCGCGTGCCCGGCAGCCGCGATGGCCGCCGGGCACCCCGCGATTTTCGTGTAACGGAGCTGGGACGTGCAGCTCTGTGTGTAAACACAGAGCTGCACGTCCCTGTCAGGGAGAGAGGAGATCGATTGTGTCCCTTGTACATAGGGACACAATCGGTCACCTCCCCCAGTCACCCCCCCTCCCCCCACAGTAAGAACACACCTTAGGATACACATTTAACCCCTTCCCCGCCCCCTAGTGGTTAACCACTTCCCTGCCAGTCACATTTATACAGTAATCAATGCATATTTATAGCATTGTTCACTGTATAAATGTGAATGGTCCCAAAAATGTGTCAAAAGTGTCCGATGTGTCGGCTATAATGTCGCAATCCCGAAAAAAAACGCAGATCGCCGCCATTCCTAGTAAAAAAAAAAAAAAAATCATAATTATGTCCCCTATTTTGTAGGCAATATAAATTTTGCGCAAACCAGTCACTATACGGTTATTGCGATTTTTTTTTTTTTTATGGGATATTTATTATAGCAAAAAGCAAAAAATGTTGTGTCTTTTTTCAAAATTTTCGCTCTTTTTTTGTTTATAGTCTAAAAAATAAAAACCGCACGGGCGATCAAATAGCACCAATAGAAAGCTCTATTTGTGGGAAAAAAAGGACGCCAATTTTATTTGAGAAACCACATCGCACGACCGCGCAATTGTCAGTTAAAGCGACGCAGTGCCGGAAGCTAAAATTTTGTCTGGGCAGGAAGGGGGTGTAGGTGCACAGTAGGCAAGTGGTTAAATACCCTCATCTGCATATGCTGCAATGTATCTATTGTGACATGGCTTGCATATGTATAGCAAACAAAGACAAATCTCCTGCGCTCCGGTATCTCTTGCTATGGGGTGGTGTAATCCAAGTGACTATCATAGTCTGCTGGTGTTGCTGTGTCTTGTTGCTGCGCTGTCTTTCAAGGCTCTATTTTAAAACTCAAATTGTGAGTATAATGATTGATTTTAATATTTTAATAAAAGTTACCCAAACGGTATCACACTAGGTCGGTGCGCCCTCCGTTCTTTTTCTTTTTGCATATGTATAGATCATTGCTTGATGTGCAGTCTGCATCTGAGACTCAGGTAATATAGCACACGGCGCCATAATGCCTATTTGAGGCTATTCGCACGGGGCTACAACAAAATGGCCGACGGACGGCCAGTTGGAGAGACGCTTCCATTGTCTATTTAAGCCCATTGCTTACACCCTGCATTATCCCCTGAAGAAGTCACATGACGTGACGAATACGTATGGGAATAGGATTACAGAGCTGACACAGACCGACGGCGATGAAACAAGCTCGCTGCTCGTAGGTGTTTTCCTGCTGCTCCAATTTTAAATGTGAGTTTTTACTTTGCTATTTGTTTTTACCTCAATAAACTTTTATGGAATACTGCACTATGGGCCTCCCTCTCTCTTCTTTTACCCTGCATTGCCTGAGCACCTGTTGATGCCAAGGTTGAGAGGTGGAAGCTTTAGAGGAATTTCAATTGGGAGTTACCCGTCTGTCAGTGATCCCCCAAGCACATCAGGTCCGGATACGAACGCGGTGTTCGTGGAGATAAGTCCACCATCCTCAGCCTCAATGTGAGTGCGTGCTGATCTGATTCATCAATTTCTAGGTCTCTTTTAAGGTTACGTTACTTTCCATTCATTTCTGCCTTTCATGTCTGTATGAGCACCTGGTGAAGAAGCTCTCCATATCAACCTCAATAAGTGTGGTTGCACCCCAGTAACTACTGTTTGGTAGTTTGGGCCATCCGTGCTATGGCTCTGAGGTGAGCATTTTAGTACCACAAGAGGTGTGTGCACCGAAGTCTGCCTGCTTTCACACCGTACCTGCTTTCACACAGTACCACTTTTTGGGTTTTGGAGGCTCCATTTTTGTATGGACTTTTTCACGTGTTTATATGCTATACACCTTGTCGTGTGCTGCCACGCACAGCTATTTTCATATTTTGTATACTGCATTTTATTTTATTGTGTGTTTGGTACATTTCACGTGTTAATTTATTTGTTGCTTATTCACCTTTCTGTTCACCATACAGTCACTTAGTATTTCCCTTGGTATTTACCCTTTGGCTTTATACCCCTATTAGGATTCACAGCGCTTCACTATCACCTATTCATATCTGCATATTTTCGGGTGTCAGGCAGACTACCCTGGTGTTTGCAGCAGTGCCCCCCGGTGTCCATTTCAGATAGTGCAAGAGTATTATCTCCCTTGATCTAGAGAACCCTTCTTGCAATTTGAAGGCCTGGACAGAGAGAAAAAGTTTAAAAATGTTTTCCTCGGGAAGAAAAATCTTCCAGGCTAACAGAGTCTATTAGACAACCCAGAAAAAAAATATGCTCTGGGATGGCACCAGACTTCTGTTGGTTGACTTTCCACCCCAGTTTCTGAAAGATCTGCAAGACCAACTGCAGATCCCGGATAAGAGACTCTGTGTCTCGGGCAAAGATCAGAAAATCATCCAGATATGGGATGATCTGGATGGCACGATGCATCCGAAAAAAGGCCATGACTCCAGGCATGATCTTTGTAAAAATTATGGGTGCTGCCGAGAGACAGAAAGGAAGGGCATCGAACTGCCAATGACTCGGCCCGTTGTCCATGAGAATCGCAAATGTGAGGAACCTTCGGTGGCTTTGGCAGATTGGAACATGAAGATAAGCGTCCTGAAGATCCAGGGTAAACATGAAAACCCCACAGTTACCAGACCTAAGAAAAGCAAAAAAACATGTCGGTGCTCCCGGAGGGTCTGGAAACACAAAACAACTGAAGGTCAGAGGAAAGGGAGGGGCCTTTTAAATTGTATCTGATTTGTGTTTCCTGTAGAGGGCGGAGCCAATCATCTAAGTAGCTGTCCTGGAAGGTGGGGGGGAAATGTTTTTTTTAATCATTCATATTCTCTGGAAAATGGCCAAGAAAATCATAAATTCTGCCAGGGTATTTAATTTATGAGCACAACAGTATATACGGTGGATAATATAGGATAATCAAAATTAACTGCCCACTATGATTAGCCTCTGCTGCGCTGGACAAGATCCCTAGCAGCTGTTTAACTTATAAAATATGGGAAAGGATAGGTAAATAAATTGGTAATGGGGAGTATACCTATACACAGCGCTGTGAAATGTGTACAAATCACTGAATCTCTACATAAAAATATAAACCAAAGTGTAAAATTAAACTGCCAACATATATTAATAATACTGGAAGTAAAATAAACAATAAACCCGTGCACATAAAGTGAAAAATATATATACGTATATATATATATATAAAGAAAAAGTCCATATGATTTAAAGGTAACTGTCCATATGTTTAGACAAAATGAATATGTCTTCGACCAAAACTTCCACCACACCTCCAGTGTTCAGTGCTTCCGTCACCCGTCAAAATGCTCACTCACCAAATAAAGATGCCGCTCACTCTCGTGTGCAGGCAAGTAAGCTTATAACACCACAAGCTCCTCAGCTGCACGATCCTAAGATGATCCACACCACTCCATATAAAGTGAAAAAAAGATGAAACACAATAGTGTAATACTGCAACAGCATTTAATGCACTAAAATCGCAAAAAAATTGCACTCACAAAAGTTTGTGTAAAAACAGCATAGAATCACATCACTGGTCAAGATAACTCTTCCACACACATAGATTGACAGGTCATCATACGTTGGCAATTCAGTCACGGCGGACCCCCAATGCACTATATGGACTCTCACCACTCCGCAGCTTGGGTCTGGTGGGCGGTAGCTTGCTAGTTGGGTGTAACAGTGGCAGCCAAAAGTTGTTTTAAAAATAAAACACTTCAAACTTCACTCCAGGTGCTCGGAACAGCTATGTATCACGTTTGGTTTCCACGCTCTCTCATAGGCCACGCCCCAAGGGCTGCCACTGTTACACCCAACTAGCAAGCTACCGCCCACCAGACCCAAGCTGCGGAGTGGTAAGAGTCCATATAGTGCATTGGGGGTCCGCCGTGACTGAACTGCCAACGTATGATGACCTGTCAATCTATGTGTGTGGAAGAGTTATCTTGACCAGTGATGTGATTCTATGCTGTTTTTACACAAACTTTTGTGAGTGCAATTTGTTTGCGATTTTAGTGCATTAAATGCTGTTGCAGTATTACACTATTGTGTTTCATCTTTTTTTCACTTTATATGGAGTGGTGTGGATCATCTTAGGATTGTGCAGCTGAGAAGCTTGTGGTGTTATAAGCTTACTTGCCTGCACACGAGAGTGAGCGGCATCTTTATTTGGTGAGTGAGCATTTTGACGGGTGACGGAAGCACTGAACACTGGAGGTGTGGTGGAAGTTTTGGTCGAAGACATATTCATTTTGTCTAAACATATAGACAGTTACCTTTAAATCATATGGACTTTTTCTTTATATATATATATACGTATATATATTTTTCACTTTATGTGCACGGGTTTATTGTTTATTTTACTTCCAGTATTATTAATATATGTTGGCAGTTTAATTTTACACTTTGGTTTATATTTTTATGTAGAGATTCAGTGATTTGTACACATTTCACAGCGCTGTGTATAGGTATACTCCCCATTACCAATTTATTTACCTATCCTTTCCCACAGTATATACGGTGGCTCTACTGTGCAGGATTACATATCTGTACATGATCCTGCACTTCTGGGTCTGGGCCATGCACCGCCGGCGACCCACTCCCGCTGTGATTGGACATAGGCAGGCCTTGTTCTGCTTCTGTCCCGAACAATCGAGTCTGCTGGACCTGCTGATTTGTCCGGCAGACTCTATTGAGACAGAAGCAGAACGGCGGCCTGCCTATGTAAACAACTTTCTGTCAGTAGGTAAGGAAGTGATCCTGTGTTTCTGCAAAGCACAAGCCAAGTAAAGACAAGTACAAGCACCTCCCCTACAGTTAATAAGCAGATTTTAGGCACACATTTAACCTTTTGATTGCCCCTGATGTTAACCCCTCCCCAGCTAGTGTCAGTGACAGCGCATATTTTTAGCATTGATCACTGTAATATGGTCACTGGTCCCCAAAAAGTGTCAGGTGTTCCGATTCGTCCACAGCCCTGCTATAAGTCACTGATCACTATTACTTGTAAAAAAAAAAAAAAAAATACCATAAAAATATCTCATAGTTTGTAGGCGCTATAACTTTTGCGCAAACCAATCAATATGCACAGATTAGGATTTTTTTTTACCAAAAATATGTAGCAGACTATATACTGGCCTAAATTTATGAAAAAATATATTTTGTACATTTTTTATTGGATATGCTTTATAGCAGAAAGAATTTTTTTTTTTCAAAATGGTGTCTTTTTTTGTTTATAGCGCAAAAAATGAAAACCGCAGGTGGCGTTAAAATACCACCATAAGAAAGCTCAATTTGTGGGAAAAAGGGACATCAATTTAATCTGATTTTATTTGGCTACATCGTTGCACGACTGCGCAATTGTCAGTTAAAGTAACTCAGTGCCGTGTCACAAAAAATAGCCTGGTCACGAAGGAAGGTAAACGTTCCTTAAATAAATAAAAAGTATTAGAACAAGACAAGTGATTTTAGAAGCCAAAATTTCCACATTAAATTTTTTTTATTTCCTAGAAGACAATTCACAAAAATTACTGATGCTTTTATTAATGTATTTCTGGTCCCGCACAATGCTTTATTTATATAATTTCAATACCAAAAAATCTGACTCGTTTGTATTGATGCATTGTGCTTAAAAAAACTATTAAATATTTTTGGAACTCGATCTCATTACACGCTGTACTTAATAACCTTCTTTACTTTTATTTCAAGTGTACAACAGGTCAGCAAAAAGTCACAGAACATCTTAGGAGTTTTGCAGCTTTGCTCATTTGTCTTGCTTGTGTAATTGCTCTTCAGTTACATAATGCGCAGGCCTTGAATACAAGATTCCAGCGTCTGAAAGATTAAAAATACAAATGTTTAGTAATTAGGAAGAATGTGATTACTGAAACAAAACCAAACGGGGTTTTCCATCTGATAGTAGTTAGACTCCCGCTAATAACCTCACAAGTGTACCTCTTCTCACACGCTGATATTAGAGCATATTTTCAGCTCATTATTATCATCATTAATAAACCTAATACAAATCAATCACCAGTGCCAGATGGCTTACACTCGAGAGTCCTCAGAGAACTTAGTCATGTTATAGCCAGACCATTGAATAAATGATGATGCCTCCGCTGTGTGACTCAAAGGGTGAAGGAACAGTGCAACTGATGGGCACACTAAATATATAAAACACACTAGGACTGTGAAAATCACAATATAAAGCAATAATAGATCCAAAAAGTTAGATCAAAAATCTTCAGTAACATACAATGTGAATAAAAGCAACATACATGAAACAAATGCAATGAGTCAAACGTAAAACATAAAAATGACCAATATAATGAAATGCAAGAGCCATAAAAATGGCAGAAAATCCTCAAGTCTCTGTATGGTGATCCCAAAGCCAAACACGAGTGTTGAAAGGAGAGAAACTTCTAGTGCTCCAATCCAATCCAATAGTCTGCTCAGTACGCACATCCATCATATGGATGTACTGAGCAGACTATTGGATTGGAGCACTAGATTGAGCATTATCTGCATTATCTGACGGTAGGAGACGAGCTTGTCGCTCGTGGATGTTAATAGCCGCAGATCTGTCATTTTAAATGTGAGTTTTTATACTGTATTGTACTATTAAATGCGTTCCATTTTGCAGGATTATGCCATGCGTCTTCCTTCTTTCTATTTCACCACCACCTTCTGAGCTATACATCTGAAGCCACTGGAGGGCAGGGAGAAATAAGAGGCACACAGGAGGGCTTTACAAACTCGGCGTTCGTTGGAGATATGCCCACTATCATCTGTCTCTGAGCGAGTGCATTGCTGTGCATTTTTATCACAGTATTGTCCCTCACAGAGTTACGCTATATATTCCTTTGTTTTGTTGTCTTTCTACATGCAACATCTGGCTATAAATCCTTCAGCTACATTTTACACCTGAGGATTGTTTTGGGCTGTCCGTGCTACAGCTGGAAGGTGAGCTGCTAGGGAGCACAAGGAGGTGTTTGCACTGAAGTTTCTCTCCTTTCAACACTCGTGTTTGGCTTTGGGATCACCATACAGAGACTTTTTCTGTGTATCATTACACATTCAGTGGATTTTCTGCCATTTCTTTGGCTCTTACATTTCATTACATTGGCCTTTTTTACGTTTCACGTTTGATTCATTGCATTTGTTTCATGTATGTTGCTTTTATTCACATTGTATGTTACCGAAGATTTTTGATCTGACTTTTTGGAGCTATTATTGCTTTATATTTTAATTTCACAGTCCTAGTGTGTTTTATTTATTTAATGTGCCCATCAGTCGCACTGTCTCTTCACCCTTTGAGTCACACAGCGCAGACATCATTTATTCACTGACACTTTATTTCTGGTTAGGGCAGATCACCAGGTGTCTGCAGCAGTGCCCCCTAGCTTAGTTTACCGACAGCGCGGGAGTCCTTTTGTTTACATTATAGCTAGACCATTGTTCCTAATCTTTGTGCACAGCATACTGACAGAAATTGTACCAGCTGATTGGAGAAAAGCCAATGTGGTACCAATATTTACTATATCCAAAAATGTACTGAAGAAAAAAAAATATCAGTAGTTATCGGCATGGTTCTACAAACGGTACTTCTTGCTAGACCAATCTGTTTTCCAATTTCTTTTTATTGATAATTTTCCAAATACAATTTTTTCACATTTATACATAACTCGTTTACATTATTCACATATTCTCTTAAGTCTATCAAGTTTTAATAAATACATAAAATTATCATAAAAAACATTTTCAACATTCATACTCATTCACACTAAGAAGAAACTCATTCTCCCTCAGTTATTTTTTTATCCATTTTTCCTTTATATGTATTGTTTCATTCCTTCCGAGTGCCGAAATTCATTAAATTTTTGCCATATTATTGGCATTTAATTATCTATATATCCTTCATCTCTTATCTGCCTTTCCATACATTGTATTTCGTTCATTTCACATATCCACTCTGCTATATTTGGTTCTTTGTTATTTCTGCAGTTACGTGCGATTATTGTTCTGGCTTCTGTTGTCATATAATGAAAAATATCTTTCTTAACCACTTAAGGACTGTCTCCTGCACATATACGTTGGCAGAATGGCACGGCTGGGCACAAGCACGTACCTGTACGTCCTCTTTAAGTGCCCAGCCGTTGGTCGACCCGGTCCGAAGCTCCGTGACCGTGGGACCCGATTTTAAACTGAGGAAAAAAATCTTTTTTTTAATATATTTTTGGGGGATATTTATTATAGCAAAAAGGACAAAATGTTGCATTCTTTTCAAAATTGTCACTCTATTTTTGTTTATAGCACAAAAAATAAAAAAACGCAATAATAAATACCACCAAAAGAAAGCTCTGTTTGTGGGAAAAAAAGAACGCCAATTTTGTTTGGGAGCCAGGTCACACGACCGCGCAATTGTCAGTTAAAGCAACGCAGTGCCGAATCGCAAAAACTGGCCAGGTCCTTTACCTGCATTTTGGTCCGGGTCTTAAGTGGTTAATGCCCTTTAAATTATTGAATATTTGAAGATAACATGGAGGACTCTATAGTCAGGTTATTTTCTACTCCCGATATTTTCTAATATATTTTATAAATCTTTGTCAAAAAGTTTCTAACCAAGTAACAGCTATACCATATGTGTTTCATAGTTCCCCTTTCCACCTTGCATCTCCAACAGATGTCTGTTTGTCCATCATTTATTTTGTTAAATGCTACTGGGCTCCAATACCACCTCATAGCTTTTTTATAGTTTCTCTCTTGGGATTTAATTGCTAGGGGTGTTTTATGGATTATTAGAAATATTTTCTCCCATTCCATCTCCGATATTGGTCTTACCATTTCTTTTTACCATTGTTTTATTCCCGTTATTTCTCTAATCGGTCCAGAGGGAATATATACCTTAAATATTTTTTTTGTTGGTTTTTGTTCAAATTTAGTTTTTGGTCTATTTATTAATGGAATTACTATCTTTGTTTCAATAAATGTTTTTAAATTGTTGATATTGCAACCATTTATGTTTATATTCGGGTCCAAGATCTTGCATTTTTGGTACTTCCCCTACACCAGGATCTGGGCCACCCTTGCGTTCTCCAATATATTCCATTTTAAATATTTTGTAGTTGTTAATGCTGGCAAAAATTCTGGATTAGAGAACAAAGAGGTCAGTGGTCCCATCCTAGTGGATAGGTTTCCTTTTTTAGTTATGCATCCCATATTTTTAATGTAGCGCTTACAAATATTGGTAATATGTTATTTCCAGGTCTTAACTGAGGCTTTATCCATGGAAGAGCTTTAAGTTGAATACCTGTAATATCTTCTTCTAATTTAACCTGTTGCTTATCCTCCATACTATGATACCAGTCTACAATTCTAACTAAGGATGCTGCTTGTAGATATTTCGAGAAATCGGTGGAACGCTAAAACTCCCCTTTCCTTAGTTCTAATTAGGGTTTCCCTTTTAATTTGTGGTGTTTTATGGGCCCATATGAAACTCCCTATTGTCCTCCTTAATTCTATTACGAGTTTTTTTGGAACCGTCAGGGGGACTGTTTGAAATACATATAACAATTTTGGTAATATATCCATTTTTATTATATTAATTCTTCCGATCCATGAATTTGTCTTTTTTTCTGATTTTTGTAATATTTGTATTACTTTTCTAACTGTTGCTTTAGGATTTAATTCTTGTAGCTTTAAGTCTTTCGGGATATATATTCCTAAATAGTTAATTGCCATTTGCTGCCATCTAAAACGGAAAATCCTTTTGTAGTAGTGTATTTTTCTCTGTTAATGATACATTTAGCATTTCAGATTTGTCATAATTAACCTTAAAATTACTCAGTTCCCCGAATCTTTTAAATTCACTTATTAGGTTCAGTATCGTTATAATGGGATTTGTTACATATATTAGTAAGTCATCTGCATAAACTGCCGCCTTATATTCTTTATCTTTAAGGCCAATTCCTTGTATGTCTTTGTTTTTCCTAATTGCTTCTATAAGATGTTCCATCACAAATATATATAACAGGGGGGATAATGGGCATCCCTGCCTAGTTCCATTTGTAATTAGTATGTTAGGGAACCGCTTTGAATGAAGCCACCATCTTCCCTAGCAACTTAAGAAAAGGCAAATGTAAGTAACTATTCCTTGCCTTGACCACATAGACCAGCTTTCTCATAGCGCTGACCTTGTCTGAGGCAAAAAAAAACAAAACAAAACACGATTCTTTTTGGGCTGTGTCCCAAACATTCTAGGCTTCTTACCAAACAAAAGAATGTACCTTTACACTGGGATCCTAACCCAGGAGTTCCAGGAACTTGACCATGCTGGACACACTTAGGTCCAGCCATGCTACTGACTGATCGATCAGCAGCAGATTGCCCCGGTATGCCATTACTGCTATACCCTGGGCCTTAAGACTTGCTAAAGGCAGGCCCTAGCACCCTGTATACCTGGGCACGGTTGCTAACCCAAAGGGCAAGACCACCAACTGGAGAAGGTGCTGATCCCCTGCAAAACGCAGACGCAAACGCATTAGAATCCCACAAGCAGGCACTTCCTCCTTGCGGTGACGCTCGATCTCGCGCATGCGCACTCACAACGGGGAGCCACGGCGTCAGCGTCTTCCTGGTCCAGAAATCGCGCAATGTTTGCTGAACACAAGGGAGCTATGAGACAAAGCTCCCAGAGCACACTGGGTGGTACGGGAAGTGATGCAATGCCCGAGAAAAACCCGCAGTTGTGCAGACCGGAAGGAGGACGAATATATAGGTAATGTACTTCTTTGAAAAACAAAAATATCCGTTTGTGCAATGTTTAATATCAGCAGTAATATTATTATTATGTTGAAATTCGGGTGGAGCTCCGCTTTAAGCACTTTAATGCGACCAAGCATCCTCAAGCGACTATGTAACAAAAACATGTAAAGTCATACAAACAGAAACATGTATTTTTATGTGATCAACAATAAACATGTTCTTTTACTTGTTTTTACCCCACATGCATTTTGAACACTCCAAACTCATGTATTTTATTCAAACATGTGGACTGGTAAAGAGGAAGTTATCCTCTGCAGACGTGCGTTTCCGCAATCATGCGTGATAGCTGCTGTGCATTAGCAATGTGCATGATCATCTGTGCATCCCACAGTTGTGCGTTTGGCTAGTCTGAAGCTAGCCGCGGGATGAGGACCCTGTGGAGGTTTTTCTAGCAACCTTTACTCCTCAGCTATAGTATTTAGGAGAAAAAAAAACAGCTTATGCGGGTGCCCAACCAGCAGAAATAAACTGTTGCAGTAATGGATGGGGTGGGAAGGTACAAGCAACCTAAGGGAATTTTTTTTTGTTTTTAAAACCCCCAAGGAGGAGACCGAGTCTTTGGATGTCTAGGCCGAGGGCAAGTTATATGCAGCATGAATCTCTGAAAAAGACTGCAGCTGCAACTCGAGAACTTGTAAGGCTTCTGATACCTCGGCCTCGTTAGACTGCACCTGTTCCCTGTCCTCTGAAGGTGAACTTTCATCCTCAGGTCTTTTAATCCTTTTGTTTGAGGATTTAGAGCAGGGAAAGGGGCACACCCCGGGTTCCTGTTTCTTGTGAGGATGCTGCGAATATAGCAGTTAACAGTTAACCTCTGCATATGTCTGTTTGGAAGTTTTTTTTGCATGGCTGCAATGTTGGGGGAGGCTGCAATGCCTGACAGGGCCAATGGCTCAACCTGTGGGCTGCCTCAAGTCTCTACACGGGAGGATGGTATCATGCAAGCATGATTAGGGCCAGCAGATTCCCTGGTGCCCTTTTATATTCCTGCCCTGAACCCTTTCTATAGGTAGAGAAAGTCCTAAGCTAAAAGCAGGAACTTAACACAGGTGCATCAACAGCTGAACTTAGTCTAGCATAAAAACAATGCCTGCTAATCTGCACAGCTAGATGCCGAGTAGGTATGTCTGTATCCAACACACACCAGGTGCTTACATGCCCCAAGCTGCCGAGTCCCTATGGCTTTACAGAGCTCTGACGTCTGGGCTTTTTTGAAGGGCCCGCCCTGCGCCATGAGCCAGCTAGCGTGCGCCCCAGTGGCAACCACATTGTCCCCCTGCCTACAAAAGAGCACCCCCCTTGCGCACGCGTGCGTAGGAAAATGGTGAAGGCGGCGGAAAGAGATCTCCCAAGGAGCTGCGTGGACCCAGACTACGAAAGACTCCCCCACACAACTGTGGCAGAGCCTGAAGCGGAGGAAGTGAGCTGCTCAACACACCGGCTGAAACTGAGCTTTCGTTCCTGGAGAGCATGGTAAGCAAAACATCAGGTATGTCTCTTTACCGCCTCTAGTGGCGGAAAACAGATAAGACATGCAGCTACTCATGGAAGACAATCCTTAAGGTATTTACCTAGGATTGTCTTCACCTACCTTATCCCCACCGCAGGATACTGCTGAGCACAGACCGACCCAATCTTCACCCATCACGATGGTTAAGTCAACGGACCTTCAGGGACTAGGATCCTAGACAGTGTTTCCACTCCCCTGGACCTGTATCGCATCCTGACAGAAAATCTTTGGCATGTGGTTATTACCAAAGTACTGGAACCCAGGATCCAGTCCTCCGAAGAGAGGCATTACAGGCAAAAACCTTGTGCTTCGGAGACGAGGCACCGGGTACCATCCACTTTGGCCTCAAGGCACTTTGGATGGATCTGGTCTTTATGGAGGCTATTTAAATCCTGCATGGATCCCTCCAGTGGAGCTCCTCAGAGCACATCTTTACTTTTGACCAACACCATAGACACTGGCGAAAAAAACTGGAGGTGCTCCCAGTATATGAGGGGTTATATAGGGAGGGAACTTCCTGTCTCATTGATTACACCAGTGTCCAGCACCTGAAGGTGGAATATAACTCACTCAGTAATTACTAGACTCTGTGTCCCATGATGTACGATAAACAAAACAGGAAACGGATATAAAAAGATATCCAAGAAATTGTGAATGACAATCAGTAGTGTTCAAACTTTAATCAAGAAGTGGAAAATGAGGGGATCTGTTGAAACCAAACCATGGTAGGTAGACCCAAATTTTAGCCACAACTGCCAGGAAAATTGATGGCACGATGAATGCAATATGTGATCAAAAAATACTTCAGGAACATTTACATTCAGCCAGGAAGCTGCGCATGGGACGTACTTGGACATTCCATGACAATGATCCAAAACACAAGGCCAAGTCGACCCGACATTGGCTACAGCAGAATAAAGTGAAGTTTCTGAAGTGGCCATCTCAGTCTTCTGAACTCAATATCATTGAGCCACTCAAAACGTGCAGTTCATGCAAGACAGCCCAAGAATTTACAGAGACTGGAGGCTTTTTGCCAAGAAGAATGTGCAGCTTTACCATCTGAAAAGCACAAAACAGCAGCGCTCAAAGGAACTAGTAGAAGAACTTTATAGTATTGTAATGAATAAAAACTAATTAAATATTGCACTGAATATAAAACAATGTAGCTACATGAACATTGAAATACATGTAATCCTAAGAGCATGTGGCTAGATAGATAATAAGGTATAAAAGTTTAAAACGATACCACTGCAGAGTCCAAGAGGGGAAGGATTAAAATCAGACCATCGGCGAACATAAGTCCCTTAGTAGAACTGTCACGACTCAAATTAGTTTGTAAGACCTGGATGGATCAGGAAAAGTGTGGTGTGACTACTTAAGGGTGCCTCTGATGTGAAGAGTCCGCTGGTTAACAAGTGTATGGGCACGATGGTATAGTCCCAAAGGTGGATGCGGCAAAGTAGTCATGGCCTCCCCTCAAGCTAGCGATTTACTACTGTACCAGAGGTGTCTGCTTAGCGTAGTAACATCCGTCGCCTCCCGCATGGCTTGGGTCCCTGAGCGGTCTTTCATCATCCACCCTTGGGACTATACCATCGTGCCCATATACTTTTTTTACCAGCGGACTCTTCACATCAGAGGCACCCTTGAGTAGTCACACCGCACTTTTCCTGATCATCCAGGTCTTACAAGCTACTTTGTCGTGACAGTTCTACTAAGGGACTTATGTTTGCCGATGGTCTGATTTTAACCATTACCCTCTTGGACTCTGCAGTGGTATCTTGTTTTAACTTTTATACCTTATTATCTATCTAGCCACATGCTCTTATGATTACATGTATTTCAATGTTCATGTAGCTACATTGTTTTATATTCAGTGCAATATTTAATATTCATTACATGACTATAAAAGTTCTTATACTAGTCCCATTGAGCGCTGTTTTGTGTTTTAGTTTTATTGTGCTTTGTTATCCATTTTCCAGTGGTTGGCAGGTGCACTGGCTATTTGTTTCTTTGTATTTTTCCAGGTCACATACATTACGTTTAAGACTGGAAGTTTGTAGCGCCAACAGGAACTTTGTTTAGAAGTTTTACCATCTGAGAAGATCGAGAGACTCATCCACAAATAACTTCAAGCTGTCATTGATGTTAAAGGGGGCAATACACGGTTTTAAGAACTGGGGTATGTAAACTTTTGATCAAGGTCATTTGGGTAGTTTCTGTTGTGATTATGATGCAAAAATGGAAAACACAGTTGATTGATAATAAATGGCTTCAGCCAAACACTAACCATAAGTAAAAGAAAAGTATTTTGTGTTATTCATATTCTCTGAAAAATGACCAAGAAATCATAAATTATTACTAGGTATTTAAACTTATGAGCACAACTGTATATATGGCGGCTCTACTGCGCAGGATCACATATCTGTACGTGATTCTACACTCCTGGGTCTGGGGCATGCACACGTGCACCACCGGCGACCCACTCCCGATGTGGACATAGGCAGGCCGCCATTCTGCTTCTGTCCCGAACAACCGAAAAATCATAATTTTTCCAGAGTATGTAACCTTATGAGCACAACTGTAGGTGTATATGAAATGGTGAGGTAAAAAACTGAAAATAATTTTATGATAAATATGAGAATTTTGGGTAGTAATATATCGTAATATTAGATGAGCGCAGTCAATGTGTTGATATCAGCTAGAAAGAAGAATCTATGATTTTTAAATGGCAGTGTTTATTTCTAATTCTTCACTGAGTTCATAGGAAAATAATGGTGTTTAGGGAGCCGAAATACCCCCAAGCAAAAATACCAGTCGCCCTGGTCCAGCATCTGGCGACCCTAGTAGTCCGCCCGCCGGTATACCTGATGGTAGACCGAAGCCACGGCCGTGGTGTGGTCTGGCTGAATCCAGATCGTACGACCTTGCAACCTCCTCGAACACGAGGAGAAGCATAGGCTGATCGCCCAAATAGTAGGGCAATGAATGGTAGACAGGGTCCACAGCACCCAGGTACTAACCAGGCCGGCCCCTGGGTAGCTACCGAGATCAGACGAGAGCAGGCACATTCAGGGAGGTGTGGCCGTAGGTCCACACAAGTCCAGCGACTCAGGGCCAACTGGACCACCCAGGTGCCCCCACAACCCATGAGGCTGGCGTCCATCGTAAACACCGACCACTGGAAAAAAGAAACAACTTCCCGGACCGAAGAGTTGGGAATCTCAGTCACCAACTCAGATAGACCGACTAGGTGGCGCACCTGAATCTGATGATTTCAGAGACAAGAGATTTTTACCACCTGGACAGTATTTCCCCTGGAAAGCCTGAGTGTAGAACTGGGCATACAGTAACGCCTCGAAGGAGGCTACCCTAAGGCCCAGCTAGGTCTGAGACAGAAGCTGCTCTCAGAAGAAGGTCATCCAAGTAGCCCACGAGGCAAAGCCTCGCTGTCCCAACAAAGTTAGGATAAGTGCAAGCTCCTAGGTGAAAACCCTTGGTGCTGACGCCAGATCATAAGGGAGGGCCACAGACTGACAAAATCAAATCAAATTTCTCCTCAGGGCGCTGGGCCTAAAGGGAGCCATACGTCGTCCTCCTTGCCAGGCAGAACAAAACTGAGGCCGCATGCTACAGTGAGGAGGGTTATGTCTGGAGGGGTCGCCCCCTGGGCGGGGCTGTTAAAATCTGTTAACGTAACACGTATTTAATTACGGGAACATATACCCACTTGTCAAAATTTAAGGAGCTGTGTCCGTCCATGGACGATAAGAGAAATTATAGGCCCAGATTCACAAAGCACTTACAAATGTGCGCCGGCGTATCTGTGCGCCAGACCCACAAACCAACATACGCCTAAAAACTGGCCACCCTACGCAGCTTACATACGCCGGCGTAGTGTGGGCACACTTTTCGACTTGACGCATGTTGCTGCTCCGATTGATTAGGCATTCAAACATGCAAATGAGGGAAATGAGGGAAATGAGGGAAATGAGGGAAATGAGGGAAATGAGGGAAATGAGGGAAATGAGGGAAATGAGGGAAATACGGCGATTCACGAACGTGCATGCGCCCGACGCATGCCACGTGAGGTGCGAGTAAGTTGTAAGTCCGGTGTAAAATTATTCCCCATAGATGAGGTGCAACCCGGCAACAGACATGCAAAGGTCTGCACCAGAGAACACAAGCCAGCGTATTGCATTGGACGTGTGTCTGGCTGGGCGTACGTTACGTTCACGGTGATCCGGCGTAGCTTAGGCAGTTGCGCCGGCGTGGTTGTGAGCATGCGCATATGGGTGCCGTTTTATGCGTCCATGTCGAGGCGCATGCGCAGTTCGCGATACGCCGGGCGTAAAACACTGCACCATGCTCGGACCATCATTTGCATGGGGTCACGCCCACTTCCACCTACGCCGGCCTGTGCCTTCGAAAAATACGCCACGCTGAAGCAGCGTTGGGAGCAATAGCTTGCTGAATGCAATGCTTGCCTCTCCGCGCTACGTTGGCGTAGCGTACGGCGTTTGTGCTACGGTGGCGTAATGTGCGCCCACTCTGTGAATCTGGGCCATAGTTTTCAAACGTTTTAACAAATAAATATCTGAAAAGTGTGGCGTGCATTTGTATTCAGCCCCCTTTACTTGGATACCCCCACCTAAAATCTAGTGGAACCAATTGCCTTTAGAAGTTTACTAATTTGTAAATAGAGTCCACCTGTGTGTAATTTAATCTCATAATAAATACAGCTGTTCTGTAAGGCTCTTAGAGATTTGTTAGATAACCTTAATGAACAAACAGCATCATGAAGACCAAGGAACACACCAGACAGGTCAGGGATAAAGCTGTTGAGAAGTGTAAAGCAGGGTCATCCTTTAAAAAACTATCCCAAGCTTTGAACATCTCACAGAGACCTTGTAACAGAATGGCCCTTGACACCCAGAGACTTTTGAAGGATGGGGGGGCACTCTTGTGTCAGCATCACTAATGACTCTTGGGTCTAGGGTCATCCTGTGCCCCTTTTGGGCATAGGGTGACTGAGAAATAATAATTCATGTATTGCAGGATATCTTGAGATATTCCAGGTGGTTAATTCTGTCCACAACAGGTCAACAAGAGTGTGTCTCCAATGCTTAACATAGACTGTTGAGGTGCTAATTAGGTCTGCTTCTACAGACCTTTTCATTGTGTGATGCTAATGATGGTGTGAAAATACTATTGATGATAGATGTGTTGGCAGTCTGACTTCTCAGGTGTAGTAATTAGGTCATGTTAATTATGTCAGACCAGTGCCGAAAGGTCTGTGGGATGTGTAATGGAAAATTGTTAGCCCCCCATTGTGTGATGCGTGGGTGGAGTGTGTCTTTGTCCCTGTGATTAACTGTGACATGTTTGTAACTGTATAAGAACCAGCTGAGTTTACCATTAAAACATTCATACATTTTGAAACTAGGAGACCAGAGCTGTGTGTCTCGGTTATTCTGGCAAATGGAATGGATCGTGTCTGCATGGGTTGTTGGAGTGTCGGATAAGCTGTCTTTCCAAAAAGGGGCCATTTGTTTTTTTTGTACTGTCCAGCCATTTAGGGCTTGAACAAATGAGATCATCTTTACATCAGGCCATCAGTATTAATCAATGCTCAAATTTATATATATATATATATACACACCCACACATATACATATACACTGTACATACACACACAATATATATATATATATATATATATACACACACACACACACACACACACACACATACATATATACACACACACAGACTAGTCTGTAGACTATACATTTCACAGAAGCTAAATAATATACAATTTGGGTTATTTATACCCAGAAAATGTAGCAGAATACATGTTGGTCTAAATTGAAATAAAAAAAAAAAAAGAAGATTTGCAAAATGTTTTAACAGAAACTGAGAAACGTGTGTCGTTCCCCCGCCCCCATAATTTCTGGTATGTAAAGTAAAAAATAAAAACCTTAGGAGGTCATGTGGTAAAAAAGTGTTTGTTACCCCAACATTTCATATTCCTGCTATACCATGTACTTGTATGAAAAAGTACCCTGGCATCTTTGTATTGCTTCCTTTGTGTGAAATCCCTGGTGTTTCTGCCAGTCCCTCTGTTTTCCTATTAAAAACCGACCACACTAAGCAGAACACACCGTGGCCAGTTATCTAGCTATGCTTGGAACTCAGTGGGCTCTCCTCCAATGATCAGATTTGTCCTGACACGCCCCTCCCTACAAAGCCTTTCACTGGAAAGATCAGTGTCCTGTTGCTTCTCACACCCAGCTCTTATGCAGCTGAGAAGATGGGGAGTGTGATCACTCAAACTGAGAAAACTGTATTTAATATATGTTATATTATATATATATATATATATATATAAAATCTATTAACAAATGTTTTGCTTTTCATCTCCATTTAAAACTAACTAAATGGGTTGTTTTACAAGGTGATCTTTAAAATCACTTTTCAAAGTCTAAGGCTTTCTCTATCTCTCCATAGACAAAAACACAAGCCTGTCCAATAATAGCTAGAGAGTGGGACCCTTGTTCAATGTGTGAAAGCAGTGGTCTCTGCGAAGTGTATTTTCAAAATGTACTTCTGCAGAGAGACCACTGCTTCTCCACAGAGAACAAGGGTCACACTCTGCAACAAAATGGCAGGAGACAGCTACTCAGGCTATGGATGCTTTCTAAAGATAACAAACTGCTGGACATGTTTTTTTTTTATACACCTGGAATGTATTTAACCAATGTACTAAAGGTTCAATTTGGCTTTCACAGATCTTAAATATGGCTCAGAGTTATTTTGTTAAAGAAAATCTGTGCTCAAAAGAATGAGAAGACGGTCACATTTCCAAAAATGCTAGAGGCCTGGCTAAGTTGATTCAAAAGCTTCAATGCTTTGAATTACTGACCTGGAACGTATGTGCAGCTCAGGAGTTCTGACTTTTAGCTATCATTTTCAGAAAAAGGACAGGACAGTTCTGTATTCCTCTCAGTATAGGATGCCTTTAACTACTTGAGATCCGCGCTATAACCGAATGATGGCTCTAGCGCAGATCTAAATTGCCAACAAGCCGCCAATTGACGGCTTGTCACTAGCTGCTTCCCGGCGCGCGCTCCAGAGCACGCTGCGGGGAAACACTGTGTTGCCCGTGTCCCTTGGACACAGCCAATCACAGATCGCCGCGAACGGCCAATCAGAGTGGCTGTTTGCGATCTGTGCGGCGAATGAGAGATGATCTCATAGATCATCTCTCATTGCCGTTTTACACAGAGACAGCGTTCTGTCTCTGGAGACGGATCTGTGTCTCTTGTACATAGAGACACAGATCGGTCACCTCCCCAGTCACCCCCCCCCTCCCCCCACAGTTAGAACACTATGCAGGGAATACATTTAACCCCTTCCTCACCCCCTAGTGTTAACCCCTTCAATGTCAGTCACATTTATACAGTAATTAGTGCATTTTTATAGCACCGATCGCAGTATAAATGTGAATGACGCCAAAAATGTGTCAAAAGTGTCCGATGTGTCCGCCATAACGTCGCAGTCCCAATAAAAATCGCAGATCGCCGCCATTTCTAGTAAAAAAAATAATAATTCTGTCCCCTATTTTGTAGGCACTATAAATTTTGTGCAAACCAGACGCTTATTGCGATTTTTTTTTTTTTTTTACAAAAATATTTAGAAGAATACGCATCGCCCTAAACTGAGAAAAAAAAAGTTTTTTTTTTAATTGGGTTATTTATTATAGCAACAAGTAAAAAATATTGTATTTTTTTCAAAATTGTCGCTCTTTTTTGTTTATAGCGCAAAAAATAAAAACCGCAGAGGTGATCAAATACCACCAAAAGAAATCTCTACTTGTGGGGAAAAAAGGACGTCAATTTTGTTTGGGAGCCACGTCGCACGACCGCGCAATTGTCTGTTAAAGCGATGCAGTGCCGGAAGCTGAAATATCACCTGGGCAGGAGGGGGGTATAAGTGCCCAGTAAGCAAGTGGTTAAAGGGGTTGTAAAGGTTTGTTTATTTTTTCATGTTATACTTACCTGCTCTGTACAAGGGTTTTGCACAGAGCAGCCCCGCTCCTCCTACTCTAGGTGCTCTGGGCTCCTCCTTTTCATTGGGTGCCCCCACGAGAGCTGCTTTACATGGGGACAACCTGTGCAGGCGTGCTCACTAGTCCCACTGCTGCGTCCATCGACACAGACAGCAGGACTCGGCCAGGCCCACTGCATCATTTAATTGACAGCTCCAGCTGCTATCAATCTATCCAATGAGAATGGAGATATCGGCTGGAGTCGTTGCATCACTGGAACGGACATGCTCAGGTAAGAAAAGGAAGGGGGGGGCTCTGGAGTCAGTTGCGGCACAGACTGTTTTTCAGTGCATTAAGGTGAAAAAACTGGAGACTTTACAACCCCTTTAACAATGGACCCAAGCATGTCACAGGAGTAGTCTATATGCGCACTCTTGAAAACAGCCAACACAGTCAATACAGAAAAATTTACATAAATCATTAAAACTGACCTTAAAGTCCCAGATAGTCATTGCACCATCGATTCCGGTAGTACAGAACTTGCGACAATCAGTTTTGTCCCCCTCATAAATAGACACCTGGCTGTAGGACAGGAAAATAAATTACAAGACAGCAGTCATAGCAATCTGGAAATAGATTAGTGTCACTGCATTAGAATAGAACATATAATTCAGCCACTATATAGGAATTCTAATGTGGTCCAAAGATAACAGAAACCTTTTAACACCAGTAAGGGACCTGCTTGCTAACGTGGAAAGCCTGCTGGAGAAAAAAAAAAAGGGGAGAACATACAGTATCTGCAATACAAGCACATTTCCCTACGTTGTGTCTCTTTAGGAGCATTTTTGACCCCTTTTTTCCTAAGGGAAAAACAAATCTAAATGCCTAAGCACAATTTTGCAAACTTGGACTTGCGTTAGTAAAATTTTACATAGCATTTCAACTACTTTATGCATCCAGGTGAATTGTACGGGTAATGAATACCTCCCGATTTTTTTTTTTATTATCAAATAAAAACTGGCCCGAAATACAAGCCGTTCTAAAAAAAAATATTGTGATAAAGTTCATTATTTTCTGTAATGTACTGATAAACATTAGACTTTCATATATTTTAGATTCATTACACACAACTGAAGTAGTTCAAGCCTTTTATTGTTTTAATATTGATGATTTTGGCATACAGCTCATGAAAACCCCAAATTCCTATCTCAAAAAATTAGCAGATCATAAAAAGGTTCTCTAAACAAGCTCTTAACCTAATCATCTGAATCAACTAATTAACTCTAAACACCTGCAAAAGATTCCTGAGGCTTTTAAAACTCCCAGCCTGGTTCATTACTCCAAACTGCAATCATGGGTAAGACTGCCGACCTGACTGCTGTCCAGAAGGCCATTATTGACACCCTCAAGCAAGAGGGTAAGACACAGAAAGAAATTTCTGAACGAATAGGCTGTTCCCAGAGTGCTGTATCAAGGCACGTCAGTGGGAAGTCTGTGGGAAGGAAAAAGTGTGGCAGAAAACGCTGCACAACGAGAAGAGGTGACCGGACCCTGAGGAAGATTGTGGAGAAGTGGGAAGTGACCTTGGGGGACCTGCGGAAGCAGTGGACTGAGTCTGGAGTAGAAACATCTAGAGCCACCGTGTGCAGGAAATGGGCTACAGGTGCCGCATTCCCCAGGTCAAGCCACTTTTGAACCAGAAACAGCGGCAGAAGCGCCTGACCTGGGCTACAGAGAAGCAACACTGGACTGTTGCTCAGTGGTCCAAAGTACTTTTTTCGATAGAAAGCAAATTTTGCATGTCATTCGTTAATCAAGGTGCCAGAGTCTGGAGGAAGACTGGGGAGAGGGAAATGCCAAAATGCCTGAAGTCCAGTGTCAAGTACCCACAGTCAGTGATGGTCTGGGGTGCCATGTCAGCTGCTGGTGTTGGTCCACTGTGTTTTATCAAAGGCAGGGTGAATGCAGCTAGCTATCAGGAGATTTTGGAGCACTTCATGCTTCCATCTGCTGAAAAGCTTTATGGAGATGAAGATTTCATTTTTCAGCACGACCTGGCACCTGCTCACAGTGCCAAAACCACTGGTAAATGGTTTACTGACCATGGTATTACTGTGCTCAATTGGCCTGCCAACTCTCCTGACCTGAACACAATAGAGAATCTGTAGGATATTGGGAAGGGAAAGTTGAGAGACGCAAGACCCAACACTCTGGATGAGCTTAAGGCCGAAGCATCCTGGGCCTCCATAACACCTCAGCAGTGCCACAGGCTGATTGCCTCCATGCCACGCCGCATTGAAGCATTAATTTCTGCAAAAGGATTCCCGACCAAGTATTGAGTGCATAACTGAACATAATTATTTGAGGGTTGACTTTTTTTTATTAAAAACACTTTTCTTTTATTGGTCGTATGAAAAGCCAAAATCATCAATATTAAAACAATAAAAGGCTTGAACTACTTCAGTTGTGTGTAATGAATCTAAAATATATGAAAGTCTAATGTTTATCAGTACATTACAGAAAATAATGAACTTTATCACAAAATGCAAATTTTTTGAGAACGACCTGTAGATTTTTTTTTTTAGATACATTTAAATTAAATTTTCCTGCTCCTGATGATCGCAGCGATACCACGTATGTGTATGTTAGTAGTTGTTTGTATCCGTAGTACAGCCCAAAAACAATAGTGCTCATTTTGCGTTTTATTTTTACCCTACCTAAAAACACACCAACACTGACACGGACACCAAATTTAACCACATCCCACTTGGCCTATAGCAGAATGTTTCCCGAGCTCGGGACCAGTTATCCTGACTGGGCATCATAGGACGTCCAGCAGGATAAGCTGAGGGAACGCAGCCTGGCGATCGGTAGTGTGGTGTGACGCTTTGACACACCGCATCTCCGATCTTAGTACAGAATGTTTAATCACAGCTGGTCACATCGTAACAAGGAAGTGCCGTTTATTGGCTTTTACTTTATTCACGCTGACAAAGTGTGCTCTCGGCTCTCCTGACAGGGGGAGGTATGCACTGATAATCAGCAACTCAATTATCAGTGCATACCCATCAAGGATGTCCACCAGGGATGCCAACCTCACGTCTAACATGTATGCCCTTTAAAAGAAAGACATCATGGATGAGGTACTTAAAAAGGTTTGGGGGCGTTACCATATTCATACTTACCTAGGTGGATACAGCATCCGAACAATGCTGCATCTGTGCCCTGGTGCCTCTACACTGAGAACCAAGTGATCGAACATTACTAATGGCTCGATTCTCAGAGCTCCCCGAGCAGAGAGCTGCTGACGGTCAAATCGGCAGCTCTTCACTCTGCTCCTCTTCGCTCACTAGAGCACTGAGCTGTGGATGGGCAAGGGAGCGACCATCTCAGGCTTTCAGTGGCTCGCTGAGAAGAGCATCAGTACAGGCACCTGGCGCATCCAGACTTCCATTGTCCGGACGATGCGGTACCTGGACTGATTTCTGTGACATCAGCAGAGAGCGAACTTCAGTCCGTTCTCTGCTGAAAACGGGTTACAGGAGTGCAAAACATATTGCACTTCTGAGATCCAGAGGAGAAGCCCAGCCAAACAAGTTTTGGCTGGACTTCTTTAAAATTCCAAGATGTCACAGGAAGAAAAAAAGGGATTTTTAAATACAGCTTACCTGTAAAATCCTTTTCTTGGAGTACATCACGGGACACAGAGCGGCATATTCATTACTATGTGGGTTATATGGAGTACCTTCAGGTGTGGACACTGGCAATCTCAAACAGGAAGTCCCCTCCCTATATAACCCCCTCCCCTAGAGGGAGTCCCTCAGTTTTGTAGCAAGCAGTATGCCTCCCAAAATGGTCACCCAAAAGAGGGGTGGGAGCTCTGTGTCCCGTGATGTACTCCAAGAAAAGGATTTTACAGGTAAGCTGTATTTAAAAATCCCTTTTTCTTTCTCGTACATCACGGGACACAGAGCGGCATATTCATTACTATGTGGGATGTCCGAAAGCAATGCTTTAATGAGGGGAGGGAGACATCTTCCAAAGAAGGATTCAATTTAGAGATAAACTCAAATCATAATAATAATTCTAACTTAGTCAAGAAAAAACTTTTTTTTTTTTTTTTTTTTATATCCAAGGGTGTTTCTGATCCCGAGGATTTCAAACTGCAGCCTGTAATACTGCCTGACCAAAGGCAGTATCCGCATTTCTTCTCACGTCTAGTTGATAAAACCTTGTAAACGTGTGGACTGATGACCACGTTGCCGCCTTGCATATCTGAGCCATAGAGATCTGATGGTGTGCTGCCCAAGAGGCGCCCATGGCCCTGGTAGAATGGGCCTTTACCGACAACGGAGGAGGCAACCTCTTCAACCCGTAGGCTTGAATGATTAATTGTCTAATCCATCTCGAGATGGTGGATTTTGCAGCTGCCTGCCCCTTCTTGGGGCCATCTGGTAGAACGAATAACACATCTGTTTTCCGGATCTTTTCTGTAGCTTTAAGATAGGCCTTCATGGCCCGGACAATATCCAAGGTATGCAGCAACCCTTCCTTTCTAGATGTAGGTTTTGGAAAGAAGGATGGAAGTACCAAATCCTGGTTCAAGTGAAATTTGGATATAACCTTTGGTAGAAAGGAAGGATGGGGCCGGAGAACTGCCCTGTCCTTATGCAGAACGAGATATGGTTCCTTACACGATAAGGCTGCTAATTCTGACACTCTCCTGGCCGAAACTATGGCGACCAAGAAAACCAACTTTCTTGTCAGTAAGAGTAAAGGAATCTCAGCCAACGGCTCAAAAGGCTGTTTCTGTAGAGTGGACAGGACAAGATTTAAGTCCCATGGACAAATTGGTGACTTGACAGGAGGATTAATACGCAAGACCCCCTGTAAGAAGGTCTTTACCAGCGAGTGGGTGGCCAGCGGCCTCTGAAACCACACTGACAGAGCTGAGATCTGTCCCTTGATTGTGCTTAGTGCCAGGCCTTTATCCACTCCTAGCTGGAGAAAACTTAACACCCTATCAATAGTATATTTGCGGGAATTCCATCTTTTGGATTCACACCAGCCTACGTAGTTCCTCCACACCCTGTAATAAATCACCCTGGAGACCGGCTTTCTAGCCCTAATCAGGGTAGGAATTACCTGCCTAGACAGACCTCTACCCCTAAGAATCAGGGATTCAGCCTCCAGGCCGTCAAATTTAGACGCTGTAATGTAGGGTGGAGGATCGGGCCTTGTGAGAGTAGGTCTGGTTGTAGAGGAAGAGTCCAAGGGTCTCCCACTGCCATCTTCAGGACTAGTGAGTACCAAGTCCTCCGGGGCCAAGCCGGAGCTACTAGAATGACTGGCTTGTTCTCCACTCGCATCGGTTCCGCAGGCCATAGGATCCCTCGCTCGCGACACGAACCTGTCTAGTTTCTTGTTGAACCTGGATGCCATTATATCTACGTCCGGCATTCCCCACCTCTGGCAGATTGTCTGAAAGACCTGGGGATGCAGAGACCACTCCCCTGGCAACAGACTCTGGCGACTTAAGAAGTCTGCCTGCAGGTTGTCCACTCCGGGAATGAATATCGCTGAAATGCAGGGTACATGAACCTCTGCCCATTGAAAAATCAAGTTCACCTCCCTCTGAGCGGCCTGGCTCCTGGTTCCCCCTTGGTGGTTTATGTATGCCACCGCCGTGGCATTGTCTGACTGGATTCTCACCGGGAACCCCTTTAATCTGGAGGTCCAAGCCAGAAGGGCTAGGCGGGCAGCTCTGATTTCCAAGATATTGATGGGGAGCTGCCTCTCTGCTTTCACCCAAGTTCCCTGGCGGGAGAACCCCTCGAAGACCGCCCCCCAGCCTGCCAGGCTGGCGTCTGTGGTAACTACCTTCCAGACAACAGGGCTGAAGGATTTTCCCTTTAGAAGATTCTGAGGGTTCAACCACCAGGCCAGGCTCTGTCGGACCCTTGATAATAGCGTCAAAGGGGACTCTAAGGCATGTGCCCTCTTGCCCCAGGCTGCTAGAATGGCTGCCTGTAGGACGCGAGTGTGGATCTGAGCGTATGGTACTGCCTCGAATGTGGCCACTAGCTTGCCTAGTAATCGCATACACAGGCGAATAGTTGGTTTTTTCTTGTTTAGAACCAACTGAACCAACCCCTTGATAGCTTCGATCTTTACAAGGGGCAGGAACACCTTTTGATGTTCTGTGTCTAACCTCATGCCGAGGTATTCCAACTGCTTTGTAGGCTGGAACGCTGACTTTCCCCGGTTCAGGACCCAGCCGAATTCTTCGAGGTACCGAACCGTGAGGTTTACTGCCTTTTGCAGACCCGGCCGTGAGTGATCTATGATTAAAAGGTCGTCCAAGTATGCTAGGACTGTGACCCCTTGGATCCTTAAATTGGCCAGAATTGGGGCTAGGATCTTCGTGAATACCCGGGGGGCCGTGGCCAGCCCGAAGGGGAGCGCCCTGAATTGGAAGTGTCGCTGCCCCACCGCGAAGCGTAAAAACCTTTGATGCGACTGAAAGATTGGTGAAGGTAAGCCTCCTTTATGTCTATGGAGGCCAGAAAATCGTCCTTCTGAAGCGCGGCGGCTGCTGACCGGATGGATTCCATCCGGAAGGAACGAACCCTTAGGTAACCGTTTAACCTCTTTAGGTCCAAGATTGGCCTGACATCGCCGTTGGGCTTTGGTATGACAAAGAGATTGGAATAGAAACCTAGGCCTTGCTCTTGGGCTGGCACTTCTATAATTACGTCCTGGCCAAGCAGGTGATCCAAAGCTGCCAGCATTGAGGCCTTCCTTGCTGGATCCCTTGGTAGCCTTGATTCTTGAAAATGAGGCGGAGGATACCTTAGAAACTCCAGTCTGTAACCTGTGGTTACAGATGCCCGGACCCATTTGTCGGGGATCTTGGCTTCCCAAACCTCTGAGAAGAAACGAAGCCTTCCCCCCACCCGCAAGAGTGGGGGCGCCCCTTCATAAGGCAGACTTAGGGGCTGTCTTTGACGGCTTGCGATACCACGGCCTCTTACCCCCAGGGGTCTGTCCCTGCGATCTACTGTTAACGTTGGATCGTGCAGGCGGCCGTCGATACTGCCTGGAATTTGAGGGCCCCGAGACAGGAAAGAGCTGCCTTTTAAATGTAGGAGCCCGGAATGTCTTTTTGACCGGTAAAAGGGTACTCTTGCCATTTGAAATAGTCTGAATATATTTATCCAGATCCTCTCCGAAGAGTCGTCCTCCATGGAAGGGAAACCCTGCCAGAAGCTTTTTGCATGGGGGCTCCGCCGCCCAGTTCTTCAACCATAAGAGCCTTCTCATGTGCACCAAACATAGTGATAAACGAGAGGCCTGCTGGATGGAATCTTTTATAGCATCTACCGCAAAACACAGAGCTCTGGGAATGTCAGAAAACTCTTCTGCTTGTTGGGTAGGCATGTCCCTTAACATTTCCTTTGTCTGGTCTTTTAATGCCTGACAAACTCCAATTGCAGCCACCGCTGGCTGCACCACTGCTCCTGCCGTAGCAAAGGATGCTTTTAAAAGTGTTTCTAATCTTTTATCAACTGGATCTTTAAACATATGTATGTTTTCCACCGGGCAAGTTAGTGATTTATTCACACATGAGATGGCTGCATCCACTACTGGGAGCCTCCACCTCTTGGAGAACTTTTCCTCCATGGGGTAAATGACCGCAAATCTTTTCGGTGGCAGAAAAATCCTGTCCGGCCGAACCCAATCCCGAAAGATCAATTCCTCCAAGAGAGGATGGACCGGAAAAACTGCGTTGTTTAACGGAGCTTTCAAAGAGCCCAGAGAGGATACCGGAGGAACCTGAGGCTCTGGCAATGGTAAACTAAATGCCGAGCGGACCATGTCCGTCAAAGACTGTACCCACAGTCTTTCTGTCTGGGAGTCTGAAAATGGTTCCTCAGAGGCAGATCCCTCAATCCCTGAACCCTCTTGGTTCAGGTCTAGTTGATCCTCCTGTGATTCCAATTCCTCTAGAGAGAGAATCTCAGCATCTGAGGACACACCTCCTGGTGATGGGGATCTAACCCGTTTTTTACCAGGAATAGCTCTAGCGATCAATGTTGCTATTCTCTCTTCTAGCCCCCCTAGGGATACGGCTAGCATCTCCTCTGTGATAAACACAGGGCTGGGCTGATCTGGGCCAGCCTCCGCACCAGATCCCCCTAATGGCTCATCCAAGGCGCTTCTTATGTTAATAAGTTGCGGGGAAAGTATCGGCATATCAGAATCAGAAAGGGAACCCTTTTGTTTTTTGGTCTTTTTTGTACCCTTTGACCCCGAACCCTTGGAAGCCATAATACAAAATCGAGGGACTCCGCCCACACAACAGACTGTAGTGGGCAGGAGTAAAAAATCAGAGTTTAGGGGACAATAGATTACTAATGCCCAAAAACTGATGGGATCCCGTATGTTCTCTTTTTTTTTTTTTTTTTTTTTTTTTTAATATATTATATATTTTCTTTTGACAACATACCGTGACCCCAAACTAAGTTTGCCAGCCTCCAAACCTGCTGCAAAAAAGGGGGATTTCTTGGCTTAACAAAAAAGGTATTTGGAACAAAGTCCAGATGTACTACCCCTCTTCCGCCACCGGGAGTCACTGTTCTGCCGCTCTGCGTCCTCTCCTGTGAAAATCAGCCTCAGACTGAGCACTGACCATGCCTGCTGTCTATAACAGCACAAAGGCGCGCCCCTGTATGACGCCACAGGCACGCCCCCCCCCCCCGCCCTCCTGTCTGAACGGCGCGAAAAATATCAATAAGACGTGCGCGCGCACGCGCGCGCGCGCGTATGCCGGAAACAGGAGGAACATGGAGGAGCCGCGCTGCTGGAGATCCAGGAACGCAGAGACAGGCGGCAGATTCAAACTCCCGGCCAGGTAGGACTCTCCAAAGGCCCCTAGGGATCCTTACTAGCCCTAGGAAGAAACAGCAGGTTTAGCTAGCACACATATTTAGACAGGGGGACCTAGTGATGGGGGAAAAAAGTTGTCATCCTGTCTCTCTTTAGACATAGTGAACAAGGTTGCCCATGCAGAGCATACTTAGGCTATCCCCCCTTTTAGGTTACCCCGGGGAGCCTGCTGTCGAACCAAGTCCCGCAGGCTCCCCCTTACCTGCTCCATGCTGCAGGATGTTTGTCCAGCAAACTGATCCAATCTTCTCCCATCTCCGTGGGTAGCGTAGTAGACCTTCAGGCCCTGGGGTCCTATGAAGGTACCCACTGTCCTGGACCTATATAGCACCCTGGCAAACAGGAACTTATGGTTTTTTCAAACTCCAAGTCCTGGGCCCAGCCCTCCAAAGAGGAGCATTATAGGCAAAACCCCACGGCTTGGGGCCCGGGTACTGTCCACTTTGGCACTGAGGCTCCTTGGACAGATCCGGTTAGCCCGCCCTTAATCCCAAGGATGTGGAGCAAAGCTATTCCGTGACCAACACCTAAGACACTGGCGAAAAAACTGAGGGACTCCCTCTAGGGGAGGGGGTTATATAGGGAGGGGACTTCCTGTTTGAGATTGCCAGTGTCCACACCTGAAGGTACTCCATATAACCCACATAGTAATGAATATGCCGCTCTGTGTCCCGTGATGTACGAGAAAGAAATATATTTTTCAGCAAAGGGCCATAAAGTCTCACATCTTGGAAGTTTCTACCGCCTCAAAATGCAGAGCAACATCAACCCTTTACTTAGACTTCAACTGTTATGCCAAAATTCAGCCTTGCCCTTTGGTACAAAAGTCCACCAAGATTACCCCAAAGCCCTCTTCAACGCCCTTTGCCTTTCTTTGGAACACAGCCACCACAGTGCTGTGGGTTCAATTGTTAGTTTCAAAGGGATGCAAAATAGAGTTCAAAACTATACTCCCTCATCGCTTTCTTCTTTCTGATCAACCAAAATCTGTTCAAGAACAGCCAGATTTGCAGAATACCCAAAACCACCTCTTGTTTCAAGAAGTGGTCGTTCCAGAACCTCTGGAGGACAGATTCAAAGGATTCTATTTAAAACCTGTTCGTGGTACCAAAACCTAGAAGGGCATTTGTCCTATCCTGGACCTAAAATCCATAAACAAGCGCTGTCAAGTTCCAAAATGTTGTATGGAATATGCAGGGTCCGTTATTGCCTCTCCAAGATGAGGGGAATATCTAGCATCCATTGACATCCAAGATGCCCATCTGCACATTCCCATTTACCAATCTCATCAAAGCTTTCTGCTCTTCGCATTAGAAGAGAAATACTTAATTTGTTGAACTGCCTTTTAGTCTATTGTCTGAATATTCACAAAGGTACTTGCACCCCTTTTTGTCCCCTTAAGAACTTAGGACATTCAAGTTACAGGACACTTGACGACCTCCTTCTGCAGGACTCATCTCCCCTTCTGGGTAACTGCGTTCTCAGGACAATACAGATTCTTCAGGCCTTTGGTTGGGTAATCAAATTGATCTCTCTCAGATCTCAAAGAAAACAACCCTGCGAGCATGTGTTCAAAGCTTTGCTAATGTCCAATCACATATATGCACCTGCCTATAACCACGGGGCTATGAATATCAAGCCTGTGTCCTATACTGTACTCCAAGATTTTACAGGCATGTCAGAATTATTTTTTTTATCCCAGACATACACTTTTAGGAAACATGCATGTTGCCCAACAGAAGAGAATTATTATACATATACACATATATTACATTACCTTATAGTGCTATTAATATAGTTGACAAAAATGTACTGCCGGTATAACAGTGGGGCATCTATGTAATTAAGTGGGCTGCTCTTGTGAAATTAAAATACTAGAACAGTAACCTTGTAATACTGAAGTAACATTTGAGTCTGAAAATTAAAGCGCCACACTAAAGCGTTTAGAACAAAATCACGCATTGGGTTCAAACGTATAATAGCAGCTACACATTGCCGAGTGCTTTCAATAAAAAGTATACTGTATATTTTAAGCCCTTATTAAGGGGACAAAGTTCCCGAAACGCATTGACTGTAGCACCTATGTTTTAAACAAACCTAATTTTGGACTTAAAGTGGAGTTTCACCCAGGAAAAAAACATTTGGCAAAAAATCCCCCCAAAAAATTGGAAAAATAAAATAAAAATTATACTCACCCGAAATACCTGTTGCTATGCGGAAGTCTGTAATCTGCTTCTTCCGCAGCCACGGTTTGTTTTCTTCTTCTTCTCCTAGTGAATGGGGCGCGCTGCTTTCTGGGAACTGTGTGTGTTCTCAGAGAGCAGCCGCCCATTCACAAGCCGGCGCGAGACTCCCGCAGGCGCAGTAGGAAATGGGCACTGCCTGTTTCCCCTAGTGTGAATGGCGGCGCGGGACCTGCATCGATCGTGGGACCGGCATCGGGAGGGCCGTCAGCGCGGGAAAGTAGGACAGGTAAGTGTCCTTATTAAAAGTCAGCAGCTACACTGTTAGTAGCTGCTGACTTTTTAAAAAAAAATGTTGCGGGTGGAATCCCGCTTTAAACACTTTGTTGTGGTGCTTCGATTTTCAGATTCAAGTGCTTCTCTTTAGACTGGTTTGTTTTAAAACAACCATAGTTGTGTTGCCTGGACAAGTGCATTTGTGTGCTCAGTAGCTTTCCTCAATGCCAGACTTGCCTCAAGGACACAATAACAAATGGCATAATTACACAAAAAAAAGCATTCTCCATTTCCCAACAGTGCCTAGCTTATGCTTACGTGATGCTGTTCTGATGGAGAGTGTCCAATGTAGTCTTGCGGTCTTCAGTGGTTGCTCTCTTATCCATGTTTCTAAAGCGTTCCATAGCCGAAATGTTACGCTGAGTGCTTTGCTTTGGAATGTCCAGTTTAGACACAAATGTCAATGAGCCCTGATCATCCAATGTGAAGAGCATAGGACAACAGTCATGCCCCTAAAGGAGGGAATTGGGGTTACACGTCTTTTACAAACATGCCATAATCAGGTTATTTTTCTATGTAATTTTCTAAGCATCACTGGTATTTAAGAAAGACCTTTCAGATATGGGAAATTGGATCATACTAGATGGACTTGTGTCTTTTCAACCTAACTATGTAACCTTTATTCTAAATGTACACTTTTGGTCTCTACCACATGTAGCAGGATGAACATGAAAAAGCACAAATGACACAGCTGTCACATTGTAACAGAACAGGTACTTGCAAAAAATGGTAGTATACCTGCCTATTATAGATCTTTATACAGATAATATAACTTCCACAGAAAATAAAGGTTTAGCGTGACTTTTCTGAACATTTTCATGCAAAATGCCTATTTAGCAAAATGTAACAATTCGGGGGAAGTTGTGGCATGCACGTCTTTAGCCTCCTCCCAGCAAGAGCTTAGGAATCACAAGCTTCAATTTTTTTCCACCCTTTTTCCTTGAAGAATACTTTCAGTTGAGAAATATTTGTCTGAATAGATTGCATGGCTGAGATTAATTCATATAATTTAACATGAATAAAGACAGAGAAAAGGAAAGGCCATTCCAAAACATTTTTCTTGAAGTAGTTCAGGGAAACTTTGAGGTAGGATTTGGATTGTCTTGTAAAATCCAAACTCATTTCAGTTTTATCTCCTAGATTCATTGCAATGCTGTAGTGATGCGGCAGGAATAAACATTTATGAATTAACTTACAGCTGCTATCACGCTGTTCTCCGACACAAAGGTGGCACTCAGGAGAGGCAAGAATTCTGTCTTCAGCTGTGAAAAGCTACAAAGTGAACACAACATTATAAAATATATTTATGGTATTTAAAGCTTCATAATATGAACTCTAAATTCACCCTCCCTCCTTTGCACTAAATCCATCCCGATAGGCTCACCGTTTCTGGGTGCAATGACATGAGTCCTCCTCTGTATACTTAGCGGACCCCACCACTGGACAGTCTATAGAAAGTGTACACATCACGCAGGCAGTGATGTGGACACCCAAAAAGGACCTTAGTGTCACATAACCACAGATTTCGGTAAGTGAATTTTTTTTTTATGAACCAGCCACATAAAAGGACTGGTAAGCTGCATTAAAATAAAAAAAAATTTGGGGGGGGTTTAGATACTTTAATAGTCTGGTATTAACAGGTTAACTAGGGAAAATGGTTCAAACACTATGCCTAAACAGAATCTCTTGATGGGAAATGGGGATTATTTCCTGGACACAAAGAATTTAATGCCGTGGGGGCACTCAGCATGCTTGGAATGCCCAAGTGTACATGATATATATATATATATATATATTTTATTAGATTTTTTTTTTTACTTTTATTCGGTTAAGCAGTAGAACTAAATGCAAAACTACTAGTATACTACTGTATAAATGTATGAATACCTGGTAGTCACCAGAACTAGTGTCCCCAATGAAAATTTTCCCTTTTTCCTGTTTTTTTTTTAGTTTATTTTACTTTCGATTAGAACTGTCACCATGACCAATAGAGAGGGTTAATCTCCCCAACAGTGACAAACTGAAGTCAGTTCGGAAACAGACACTACATGGAGTGTCAGTCACCTAAGTCCATCGCAGTGTTCAGTTGTCACTCCCGCTAACCCCTATGCCACTCTGTGTTCCCTGTAGTGAAGTAGGAGGCTGGAGGGGGAACCATTCAGCATTGCGGGGGACACAGGAGATCGACAATCCAGGAAGAGTTTGTTTCTGAAAAGACTTCATAGAGATTTGTCATTAGAACAACCTTCAGTGATATGGGCAGCAAAAAAAGATATGTATACAGTCTTCCTATTCTACTAGAACCTTTATTAAACTACTTGCTTACTGGGCACTTAATCCCTTTCCTGCCCTGACAAGTTTTCAGCACTCTCACTGTTTGAACGACAATTGCGCAGTCATGTAACAGTGTACCCAAATTAGATTTTTATAATTTTTTTCCCCATAAATAGCTTTTTTTCTTTGGTGGTATTTGATCACTTGAAATAAAAACTATTTTGCAAACAGATAATTTGTCTCCAACAGAAACTGGTGATCGGCTTTTTTTTCTCCTCATGCTGTCAGCAAAAAGAGAAAAAAAAGATTACCCAGCTTTTATTTACATCACGTGATCAGCTGTCATTGGCTGACAGCTGATCACGTAAGGGGCTGGGATCGCCCCCTTACTCCGATCTGTGATCACCTGAGTCTCATTGACTCGGTAATCACAGAGTGCGCCGGGAGCGTGCAAAGGGGAGGACGTCTAATGACAGCCTCCCGCCAATGTAGGTCCGCGCTGTAGCCGTCAGTCAGCTATAGCGTGGACGGGAAGAGGTTAAAAAAGTATTAAACTCACAACCAAAAACATAATATATTGCAGCTCACCAATCATAAGATGTGGTTGGCTGCATTTGTTTCTTTTTAAGGCTTTTTCTCTCCGTTTTTACCTGGTGATCTGGCCAGTAACATACATCCTGTATTAGTGCCCCTCTAGCAGATTTTGATACACTAATAAGCCAAGATCCAGCTCCCACTGCAGTTACAGCAAACAGTTTATTAGGATTTGTAGGAGAGTTTGTTCGGTTGAAAAACAGACTTACTAGCCAGATCACCAGGTGAAAATAAAAAAGGAAAGAATGCCTAAAACAGAAAACCAATGCAGCCATCGCATGTAAGAATTGGTAAACTGCAATTTAATAACGGTTTTGGGTTTATTACAGTTTTAGGCAACATACTTGCCTTAAACTTAAGAGGGCAATTAGAAAGATCAGAGCCCAAGGTGAAAATGATAACTTTTGTAAATCAACCCCTTAATGTTATTGTCAGCCACAAAATATTCACATGTTTGTGACAATATTCATAAAGGCAACAAGACACTTGTGTAGTCAATAAAATACAATACCTTGTGTTTTTAGATGCATCAACTACAGACACAATACTGTCATGACTGACCCAGACCAAACGATTTCCACTAGCGGAAAAGCTTACACTGTGGACCCAGCCACCACTGCCAGCACTTCCAAACTCTGACATTAGCTGTCCAAAAGGCATTTTTGATCCCCAAGGAGTGCTAGCTGGCTTCTCGTCAACTTCCTTAATATATGCTGAGAACACCCTACAAGCAAAAAAAAATAAAAAATTATATATATTATCTATAACACACACACAAAAAAAAAAAAACACACTATTCTTACGAGTCCCCCTCTATAAGCCCCATGAATGTACAACATAGTACATGAGATTTTCCAGTAAGAATACACTTTATTCTCTTAACAGGCCTGTCCACATACATCCGATTTAGCTTAAAGCTGAACTCTGGGCAGAAATATTTCTCCATGTTTTTGCTGGTGCTTTGCCACTTTGAACAGATATGTATGGCTTGGTTTCTCCAGGCTGTAGTTAACAGAAAATTAATGTGCATTATTTAAATCACAGGCTTCATTCCCTGTGATTTCTGTTGTGCCAGACCGTAGGTGCTGTTCCCTCTATCCCTACAGACGCCGATCTTGTAAGTTTCCCATTGTAGTCCTGCAAGTGTGTAATAGGCGGGTCTTGGGAGTATTAGACTCCTGGTCTGTACCTTCCTCTCATAAGCATCAGAGCACAGCTTTGCCCTCAACTCAAACTTAGCCTTGCTCTCCTCTCAACCTCACCTCCACCCAAAGCAGGGCAATGCAGAAAGTCTTCCTCTCACAGAGTGGAAGCAGGGATTTTTTCCCCCCAGCAAGATGATGTCACAGGGTTCCAAAAATCAAGGATTACAAAAAAAAAACTAAGGCATGTTGATTTTTTTTAGCAATGCTAGGTGCAATGGGGGCAAGGCCAGACATAACAGAGGTAGGGCCAGCTAGGATGTGCTGTTACTTACACAGACAATGGCACAAAGAAGTACCTGTCAGCAGCCACATTCAGCTGCACGGGCAGTACGTTGTTGGTGAATCAGAATTGTGGAATGTCTCGATTAGGCTGCTGTTTTTAATAAGACATTTAGAGCCATTTTACACTGCTAGCGCAGCCGCATTAGCGATGGAGAGATGCTAGTTTTAGCTGGGCTTTACCGGTGTTTTACAGCTGCTAGCGGGGCACCTTTAACCCCTGCAAGCTGTGGTGGAAAGGGTTAATAACGCTCGAAAAATGCAGCTCCTATAGCAACGGTGCCAATTCATTTCCATGGGCAGGGGAGGAGCGGTGTATACACTGCTCCTTCCCCCGCCCCTAAGACGCTGCTTTTAATACCTTTTCTAAAGTCCTGCAAGCGCACCACCCCAGCGTAAAAGCACTTTGGCTCTCACACTGGGGCTGCAGGGGAGTTGTTTTTCAGGCGCTATTTTAAGCTTAAAAGTAAAAAACGCCTCAGTGCAAAAGAGGTCTTAGCAATTCGTCTAGTGCATTCTTATTCATATAAATAAAGGGTATTTTGTTTTTAACTGGAATTTTAAGTGTGCCTTAGGGAGCCATTTTAAAAACCATTATATAGATAAAAATAATTTATCCTGTGGAAAAATACAGCAATAAATCTATGCAAATTACTAATATTTTTTTTAACGGTTTGGTTGGAATGTTGAATGAAAATAGTTCTGAGGCCTTTTTTTTTGCTACACAATTAAATGAACATTTTCCAAGTGTGGCGATTCCATACTTTTTGCCAGTGTTGTATATTGATTTTATAAATTTTTTTAAATAGTTGCTGTTGGGGGAGATTTTCCTTCACCACTTGAGTGAGGAAAAATCTCTGTAATGAAATCCCAGATAGAGGAAAAAACCTACCATAAGTTCAAACCCCTTCCCACGCTATTCATAAAAAAAGAAGAAGAAGGTTAACATACTATACTATATACTTTAATATGCTCACAGACAGCAGCTTCCGATTTTTTAACTAGTGTCTAGAAACAGAACAAAGATCAAATTATGTCAATGTAACCAAATAAAAAATAAACATTGTACCTGGTCTTGAAATCACAAGATCCTGCAGCCAAAAGTACATTATTTGGGTGCCAGTCCAGGCTTAGCACAGTAGAACGAATCGGTTTCTTGATGTGTTTGCTCACCCACCTGATAAAGAATAGACACATTTAGAATATTTGTTCTAATACCCTTGAGTGTGACAGATTTAAAAGCCAATACAAAAAAAAAAAAAGGAAAAAAAAACATTTTCGCACACCTCTACAGATTCTAAATAGAACACGCCGTTCCACGGTTCCAGCAGCTAAAGAGATCAGTGGGGCTTGTTTTAATGCCCATTTTACAGTTTGTTAAGAAATTGTAAATATTGCAATATCCATAGTCTGACTACAAGTTCAGTTTAAAGTTGAGGCACCAGAAAAAAAGATGCAGTTAAAATACTACTGCGTGACAAGCAAATAATTTTTTTTTATTAATTTGTACTCATTTTTATTCTTTTATAACGTCTTGAGTTAGAGTTCTTCATAATTCTAAAGAAAATATCCTTAGTCTGTATTGTGGTTTGAAATCTGTCACATGACATTTAAAAAAAGTATCGGTATTCGGTATCGGCAAGTACATGAAAAAAAGTATCGGTACTTGTACTCGGTCCTAAAAAAGTGGTATCGGGACAACCCTAGTAAAAATGTATCAGTGTGAAAGGCCCTTAAATGGGTAAATGGACACAGACCAAACAGACAGGAAATCCTCCCCTCCTAATCAGGAAGCTTCTCAATGAACCTTTATGTCCTGTGATTTACAGGCAATAAAAAAAAAAAAAAAAAAGAAAATAACATTTTCTTTATCGTACATCACAAGACACAGAGCAGGATATAATCATGACTACCTGGGATGTTCCAAAGCAATGTACTTGAGGGGCGGGAGACACAGAAGCAACTGAAAACAAAACACTAGCCAAATGTGGTATCCTCAGCAGCTCTTATGTTCACTTGGTAAAACTTTATAAATTGTCCCGAAGACCAAGCTGCAGCCTTGCAGACCTGAGCAACTGACACTTGATGTTGGATAGTCCAAGGGGTGCCCATATTCCTAGTCAAGTGAGCCTTGTAAAAAAAAAGAAAAAAAGAAGGAAGGTATGACGATATCCTTATTCATATGAAAACTCAAAACCACCTTCAGCAAGAAAGCCAGGTGAGGACAAAGACCACCTTGTCGTGATGGAGACCTAAAAAGGGCTCTTTACAGGGATGAGCCACCAGTTATGACAAAAATAAAACCTTCCGATTTGGTTCAAAAGGCATTTTCTGCAAAACAGACAACAGCAATTCAAGTCACATGAACAAAGGGGAAACTTAACAGGTGAAATCACACAGGTTACATCCTGCACAAAAGCATGCATTTATGAATGTGAGGCAATTGATCTCTGGAAATAAATTGCATAGGCAGACATCTGGCCTTTAGACCAGGTTCACACTGGTGCGATTTGGCATTACAAATCGTCTGCAATTGCCGGGAAAGGCACCGTCCTAATCACTGCGACGCCGCACCGATTTCAAAAAGTAGTTTCTGACCCCAATACAGGAGATCTGGCCATCCAATGCCAAGTTCGCAATGTTGGCATAGCATGCACTTCTGGGACAAGCTGGTGCTACTAAAATTACCAAAGTTTTTCTCCTCCTGGATCCTGCATAAGACGTGGAAGTAGCTGAACTGGTGGGACGGCATAGATTAGAAACGATCATCCACCCCCATCACCTGTGCATCCCCATTCTGGAGACAAATCTGTCCAGTTTTATACCGATTCTGGACGCTAGAAAATCTGTCGGGGGTTCCCCAATTGCAGTGAATACCTTGGGATGAAACCACTCCTCTGGGACCAACTGTTGACAGCTGAATAAGTCTGCCAGCCAAGTTACACCTGGGATATGAACTGCCAATAAGGCAGGAACATGATCTTCTACCCAAACATCAAAACGATCTGCTTTCATCTGGACAGGCAGACACCTGAGGCGCCAATAGTTGATATTCCCTCTCTCCAGATTTTGAGGGACCATCCACCAGTTAGATACCCAGAGCACAATAGGGTTTTAGGGACATTCAGCAGTCCAATGAATTCTCCTGTTCCAATCCAAAATGATTTTCCTCTGTAGAGTCCTGGAACGGAAGCGTGTGCACCGCCTCGAATGTGGCCACTATCTTCCCCAGCAGTCTCATGCAAAGACGAATAGACAGAAACCTGAGTCTCCTTAGAATGACCGTCTGATTTCTCAGAGAAAAAATTATTTGTTTTGGTAAAAAGATCTTTGCCTGCACCGTGTCCAGAATCGGGCCCAGCTAATCCAGGCTCTACATCGGCTCGAAAGCGGACTTCTCTGGGTTCAGATTCCAGCCCAGACTCTCTAGTGTATAAATTGTGAGAGGTTTTTCCTTGTAGCACCGATAAGGTCTCTGAGCAACAGGTCACCCAAATATTCCAGAATGCCAACACCCTGACCTCTGAACAAGTCCAGCACCTTCATTAATACCCAAGGGGCTGTGACCAGACCAAAAATCAGGGCCACAAACTGAGTATTCTGGTTCTCTAGTGCAAAATTTAAGAATTTCTGGTGCATAGGAAAAACATGGGCACATGGAGAAAAGTATCCCTTATGCCTACTGATGAAAAAAAAATCCCCCTGCTGGAGTGAGGCCACCACTGAATGCATCAAATAAATGTGGAAAGACTGCACTGTGAGAAACCTATTTTGATTCTTGAGGTTCAGGATCAGCCACACATCGCTGTCTGGCTTTGGGACCATGAAGAGATTGGAGTAGAAGTCGAGGAATTTTTTAGTCACCAGTATAATCAATCTCAGTAAAGACGTATTATCCAACCTCCGTCGTGGGAAATGTCTTGAGACTGCATTCTGCCAGGCTTCTGCAAAACACAGCAGCCTCACCCGCATGAGTGGGGACACCCCTTCATAATGAAGTGGACTTGGAATATGGCTTACCTTACTTGGATGGCAAGGGCCTCCTTTGCCCCAGACTCCGGACTTTGTGCCTGAACCCGATTGCCAGGCAGCCTAGAAAAGTAGGAACCATCTGCTGAGCAACTGACCATCCATAAGCTGGATGCTTGTCCTTTATCTTGAGTGGCAAGAGGAAGCCCTAGATCTTTTTTATGCATTTATCCAAATCCTCCCTAAACAGGCATTCCATATGAAAGGGAACACCTCTAGGATGCTTTTTACAGGGCAGTTCCACAGACCAGCTTTTCAACCAAAGAACCCTCTATATGTGAGCAGACACCAGAGCAAAACAAGAAATCAGCTTGATAGAGTCTTTCAGGGCATGTACCACAAAACACAGAGTCAGGGGCAGCTCTGCTAACCCTTCATCAGTGTCTGCCTCCACATAAGACTGTTCCTTTCATACCAACTGCTTAATGCAATCTTTAAAGCTTTGGCAAATGGTTGCTACTACAGGCTGAATAGCAGAGCCTGCCAGGGTAAAGGAGGCCTTCAACAGAGTCTTCAACCTTTTGTCAGCCAGGTCTTTAACCAATTCAATACTGGGAATTTTCACCCCCTTCCTGCCAAGGCCAATTCTCAGCTTTCAGCACTGTCACGCTTTGAATGACAATTACGCGATCGTGGCTCCAAAACAAAATTGATGTGACATTTTTTGCCCAAAAATATAGCTTTATTTTGGACGTATTTGATCATCTCTGCGGTTTTAATTTTTTGTGCTATAAACAAAAAAAAGACTGACAATTTTGATAAAAAATATTACATTTTTACTATAATAAATATTTTTATTTTTAAACAATTTTTTTTGCTCACCAGTCGTTTTCTGACTCAAAGTAGCACACGGATATAAGTCTTGCTCCGCTCCCCACTGCAAACTTATTTTCCAAAGGTGACCACTTGACAAAGGTTGCTGCTCGATTTATACGCAAGATAACCAATGTAGGTTTCCACACTCCATCTTTTTGGCTCCACACATAAGCATTTCGATCAGCTCCACAGGTCACAATACGATCACTTTTTGGAGCCCAGTCTATGCCTTTGAAAATAGGAAACAATAAACTTGAGTAACTAAAAAAGCACCCCTAAAAAGTTACACTTACAAGAAATAACAATAAAAACAGCATGTGTCAAATCACCAGCTCATTCACCGCACATCTACACTTACGGTGCTTCGCCTGACATCACACTCCTCCACTACCCTTTAAAAGCAGAGAACACTATGGTACTTGTGTTTTTTGTTTTATGTCCTTAACCCCGGGAAATATAAGTGGAATGGATTATTAAAAAGTGAATGGAGGAAGGTGGTGTTCGGAGACAATTGAAACGTTGATTACCCACACAGAGGTGCAGTCTGGGGACTGTAGGAATTGCTACCATTGGTAAAGTGGATGGATCGTGGTGGACACAAGGAGTGTCACCTCATCTCAATCCGTCTATGAGTTTTATACTCATCCTTGAGGTGAGCAGGCATTTTAGCAGGTGGTGGTGTGCACTGAATATTGGATCTATTTCTCTTCCGTTCATGGACGGACACAGCAACAATTGACCTTAGGGTATTATATCCTTCCTTCCAGGAGAGACTAGGCAGAAAAGAGCACTTTAAGTGTTAAAAACACTTTCCTCATTACAGCTCCTCCCAGGGGGCTTGGTCCCCCGGGTATAACCCACTCTCTGACTCAGCAGCTCCAGTTTTTTTTCTGCCTAGCGTCAGGAGTAGACATGTACTGTGCAATTTTTTTCGCTGTTATTTTGTTTTGTTCTTGCATTTTTTGATCCTGAGATCTATTATCAACTGCCGACTGGGTGACAGGCTGGATCTTGATCCTTGTAGTCCCCCCATGCTCGGCCATCGAGCGCGTGTCGGCCCTCAGCTCAGCTCTGGGTCGTCCACGACATGCCCCGTTGCTCCAGGGGTGGCCGGGGAACGACATGTTCCAGGGCACACATATGACCAGTCTCTATGGCTTTGTCACAGTGTGTCTGGCCGACAACCATGCCGTTTAGTGGACGTTGGTTCTGTCTGGAATGCCTCCAGCCGGTGGTCGCAGGATGGGTAAGTAGTGGCTCCTTGCCCTGGCAAGGTGGTATGGCTGGTGCTTTCCTGGGAGGTCGAATAGGGGGTCCGCCCTGCTTTCCTCTCTCCCTTCCTCTCCCTCCTTCCCCATGCTGGGTGGCGGCTGTAAGGGGGGGGGGTGTCCGCCTGGGGCTTTGTCACTACGGGGGCTGTGCTGCTGTGTGGTGCTATTAATTTTTTGTAGTGCCTTTCCTTTTTCACCATTAAAGGCTTACTTTTTTAAGATTCATTTGTGTGCGGCTGTCCATACCCTGCCTTCAAGTTTTTGCCTCATGCATTGCAGGCACGCACCTGTTTCTGAGAGGACATTGATTGCTCAGGTGTGCTCACCTGGAGCAGCAGCTTCTCCCTTCTTATTAATTTGTTGTACTGGAGTTGCTATGTGTGCTGGGCTGTGTTTTCTGCTGTGTCACTATTGCTTTAAACACGTGTATGGCCGCCATTTTGCAGCCCGCGAATTGCTTCCTGAGGGACGGCACAGAGCGGACAGAATGCTCAGCGCTTCAGCAGCACTACAGCCTGGCCGGGTGGTGAGTTACCTGGGGGTCCCCTGCTCTCCGTTTTGCGGCCGGGAGGGTAACCTGTGGGTCTCTGCCTTGCAGTACTAGGGCGGCATAGCGGTGGGTCAACATGGAGTCTGAACAGAGGCTTCTGCCCCAACCATGCCTGAGTTAACCCTTAGTGCCCCTGCGGTCTCTGTAGAGCTCATACGGCAGTCCCTTAGGCGTTTATCGCCAGGATTGAAGCGACAAGTGGCCAAAATGGGGGTAAAAACCCCCTCCCTGTGCCTGCTTCTGGGGATGGCTCTGACACAGAACCAGACCCTACTGCTGGCTCTGGTTCTGTCATGTCAGATGATGCAGCCTTAGCCCACACGGTCAGTAAGGATGACTCTGCTTCAGGCATTTTGATAAGGCGTTTTGTTGGAGCTCTCATCACTGCAGTGCGGGATACTCAGAGATGACGGTCCCCTTTTGGGTTCCGCACTCCGCCCCGCAAAAATGTTTCCTTGTGTTCCATACCTGGACAAAATATATCATACAAGGAATAGGATCGGCCGACATACTTGCGGTCTGTTATCCTTTTGAGGAAGACTTTAAAAAAATAAAAAATAAAAGTCCTCCGTCAGCGTACCCCCCGTGTCCAGACTGCTCAAGTCTACCACGTTACCTGTGGAAGGGGCTCCCACCTTTAAAGGACCCCACAGATAGGAGAGCTGAGGCTGTGGCCCGCTCCATGTTCACAGTAGTGGGGTAGGCAGGGAGACCGGTTTTGGCCGGAGCTCTAGTGTCACAGACAATTACCGAGCGGGTAAAGTCCCTGCTGCGGGAGCTGGAGGCGCATAATGCTCCTGAGCTCTGTGTGGGCCTGGCTGACCAGTTGGTGCAGGGCCTGTAGTTTTGTCTGTGAATCGGCCCTGGATACGCTCCCCTTGCTTTCCAGGGCCTCCGCCTACGCGGTGGTACTATGCCACCTTGTGTGGCTAAAGTGTTGGTCTGCGGACCAATCCTCTAAAAAGGTCCTTAGGGGACTTACCCTTGAAGGGTGAACGGCTTTTTGGGGCGTCCCTGGATGACATCATTATAGATGCCTCAGGGGGTAAGAGCACCCTGCTCCCACAATCTGGGAAGGGTAAGGAGCCTCGTCATAAGTAGGGTCCCTCCTTTACCTCCCCCAAGGTGCGGCAGGAAAAAGTTTTCCAGGATGCCAAGGCGTCCGCTGTAGATGAAAAGCACACCTGGTACCGCAAGCCCAACAAGCCCGCGGACATGCCTGCTTCTGCATGTAGGTCTGCCCCAGCCAGACACTCAGGTGGGAGGCCGACTTTGCAGATGTGTGGCTCGGTGGAGAGCCCTCCTTTTCTTGTCCACCAAACAGATTTTTCCTTCCAACCTCCAGCTTCCTCCGGTCTGTCTGGGTCTGGGTCTGTTCAGGATCTGCTGGTCAGGGGAGTGATTGTACCGGTTCCTTCAGGGAACGGTTTCAGGGTTTTTTACTCCAATTTGTTTGTAGACCCCAAAAAAAGGAAGGGGTCCGTCCAATCCTGGACCTCAAGGCCCTTAACTCTTTTGTCAAAGTGCAAGGATTCAGGATGGAATTGTTCGCTCTGTAGTGGTGGCTCTCCATCAGGGGGACTTTATGGAATCCTTGGATACTCAGGACGCGTACCTGCATATTCCCATATGCGCAAAACACTGAGGTTTCTGCGTTTTGCGGTCGAAGAGGACCATTTTCAGTTTGTGGCCCTCCCCTTCGGCACCACGAGTTTTCACAATGGTGCTCGCTCCGATTCTGGCCCTGCTAAGGCAGCGCAGAATCGCTGTTGTGGGATACCTGGACGACCTTCTCCTGAGAGCTTCTTTAAGCTCAGAATTAGGAGAGGATGTGTCCATACCCTGCCAGCCCCTCCAAAAGATTCAGATGGCTACTGAATGTCCAGAAGTCAATGTTGGTACCGTCTCAGCGACTAATACCTGGGGTTGGTCCTGGATTCCTCAGAAGCAAGTTTTTCTCCCGACGGAAAAACTCCAGACACCGCAACCTGCGGTGCAGCGGTTAGCGACCCAGAAGTGGTCGTCACTACGCTTTTGCAAGGGAATTCTGGGTCCCATGTAGCCTCTTTCGAGGCGGTTCCGTATGCCCAATCTCACACTCGAGTGTTACAGAAAGATTCTGTCACGTTGGGACAAGCTCCCTTCGTCTCTGGATTACCAGATTTGGGCGAGTCGCCTGGTCAGGTCCTCCCTAGTGTGGTGGCTGACATCTCCGGTACTTCGGACTGGGAAATTTCTGCCGTGCTATCGGACGGTGGTCACGACGGATGCCAGCCACTCCGGCTCTGGAGTGTCCTGGAGCTCCGGGCTATCACGGTGGAGGTTGTGGCTCACCGGAGGATGTGTGCAAGGTACGTTCCGGGTCTGTCGGCCGTGTACATTCCGGGGGTGCAGAATTGGCAAGCTGACTACCTAGGTCGCCAAACACTGGACCAGGGAAAATGGCTGTGGCACCCGGAAGCGCTTCAGATTTGTGCCAAAAATGGGGCACTCCAGGCGTGGCCAGGTCAAGAGACCCTTGGGCGGACGAGTCGGTGGCACCGTGGGGTCACTATCTCGTTATCTACGCCTTCCCTCCTCTGAAGCTTCTCCCTCGCCTGTTGTGCAGAGTGGAAGCGGAGGGGATACCAACAATCCTGGTCGCTCCGGATTGGCCGCGCCGTTCCTGGTACGTGGACCTGGTGCGTCTGGTGGCAGACGTCCCGTGGCTTCTACCCCTGAGAGTAGATCTTCTGTTGCAGGGTCCGATTTTTCTCACCCTGCTTTACAGTCGCTGGCTTTAAAAGGAACACTCGTTTTTCCTTTTAAACTCCAAAATACAGTAATCCAGGTTTAAAAATGCCATTTCCTGTTTCTCCTCTTCTTGCTTTCCAACAGCATCGGAGCCGTTTCGCATGGTGGAAAGCAGAATGTGCTCACCCCCTCCCTAGGACTACAGCCCTGCGTGAAGATGCTCTCTTATCCCTCACAGGCATGGAGGCTAAGCCTAATGGGAACTGTAGTTCCCATTAGGCCGTGATGTAGCGAGAATGAATGCGCACCGCAAACCAGGAAGTCAGTGAGAATAACGATTCAGGAGTGCTGGAGGTGAATAAAACAGCTTGATTTTAACAGGTATCAAACTAGTTAAAATGCAAAACATTACTTTTTTCTTTATCAGCTACTGTCAGACTTTAATTTAAGAGGAAAATATTTTTGTCTTTACAACCCCTTTAAAACGGCATGGCTGTTAAGAGCCAGGTGCTGAAGGACCGAGGTCTTGCGGACGCGGATATCTCTACCATGCTACTTGCACGGAAAACTACTTCACGTAGGATTTGCCATCGTACGTGGAAGGCCTACATCTCTACGTGTGCAGAGATGAAATGGCACCCCCGCACATATGTGCTGTCCTGGATTCTGCTGTTCCTACAGCGAATCAAGCTCTCGCCTTAAGTACGGGGTTATGGGTCAGATTTCGGCCATGGCTGTTTTTTGGCAGCGACCGTTGGTGACGCACTCCCTGGTGCGTACGTTCGTACAGGGGGTCAGGCATGTGGCCCCTCCTGTACGTTCTCCACTGCCTCCGTTGGACTTGAATTTGGTCCTCTTGGGGGTTCAAAAGGGCTCCGTTTGAAGACATTCGGGAGATTCCTCCGTTGACTCTGTCCCAGAAGGTGGTGTTCCTAATAGCCATTCCTTCGGTCAGACGAGTTTTTGATCTGGAGGCCTTGTCTTGCAAGGCTCTTTAACTTGGTCATCCACAAGGATAAGGTGGTGCTGCGGCCGCAGCCATCGTTCCTTTCGAAGGTTGTTTCGGCTTTTCACATTAATGAGGACATTGTTTTACTATCCTTATGTCCTCAACCGAAGAAGGCCACGTTACTTGTCTGCTACGGCTCTGTTTTCGGAGATCGGACTCACTGTTCGTGTTAGTGACTGGTCCTAAGAAAGGTCTGGCGGTCTCGTCGGCCTCCATTTTCAGCCGAGCAGACATGTCGTGCTCCAGGCCTATGCCCTAAAGGGGCGGGCGCCTCCCTTTCTGCTTACGGCTCATTTGACCAGATCGATTGATACCTCTTGGGCTTTCCGCCATCAAGCGTCTGTTTTACAGGTGTGCAAGACAGCGACCTGGTCGTCAACCCACACCTTTTTAAGCTTTACAAGGTGGATGTGAGTGCATCTGCAGATGCCTCCTTTGGCCGCAAGGTTTTGCAGGCGGCTGCTTAAGGTTAAAGTTCCTCTGTTGAGGAACTCTAGTTTGTTTGGGGTAAAGCTTAATTTGCTGTGTTTTTTCCCACCCCTCAAATTTTTTGACACTGCTTGGGGACGTCCCTAAGATCAATTGCTGCTGTGTCCGTCCATGAACGAAAGAGAAAATAGGATTTTTGTACTCACCGTGAAGTTCATGGACGGACACAGCACCCACCCCTCCTTTTGTTTGTACTGCTTGTTACGAACTGGAGCTGCTGAGTCAGAGAGTGGGTTATACCCGGGGGACCACGCCCCCTGGGAGGAGCTGTACTGAGGAAAGTGTTTTTAACACTTAAAGTGCTGTTTTCTGCCTAGTCTCTCCTGGAAGGAAGGATATAATACCCTAAGGTCAATTGTTGCTGTGTCCGTCCATGAACTCAGAGAAATGGATTTTACGGTGAGTACAAAAATCCTATTTTAAATAGGATTTTACACAAGTGACAGCTTTGGAAACCTACATATTAAGTTTTTTTTTTTTTATATTTTTCATAAATTGTTTTATGGAATGTATATTTGTTTATATAAGATTTATAGATACGCAGCGCTGCACTATTTTCACAAAATTAATATTGCAATAGGTGTGGTGTATTACTATAAGTGGTCAGCAGCTGTGTAGACACCCAGAGGGGTACATTTGATTTTTTTCACATCATTATAGGAGTAATAGGACAACACGCGTAGGGACCAGGAGCACTAGAGCGTACATGCCAGGGACACACACAGGACGATTTGCGAACTTGGCATTCGTTGGAGATAGGCCCACTATTCATGGCCTCCATGTGAGTGCATGTCTGTGATTTATTCATTACTTCCAAGTGCCCTCACAGTATTAACCCATTATCCCTTTGATGTCAATCTAAGGTGAAGTCCTTCAGTTATATACAAGTTTTGCTGCATCTGTTTGAGTACACACCTGTGGTGTTTTTTCGGCTGTCCGTGCTATAGCCGTGAGGTGAGCATTTAGGAACCACAAGAGGTGTTTGCACTGAAGTCTGTCCCTCAACACTGAAGCTTGGTTCTTTGTCTTGGGATCACTGATTTATAAGACTTTAATCATCGCTTTATGATTTTCCATTTTTATCCTTACACTATATGTGTTCACTATTTCACGTTCGCACGTGAACACCTGCAGTGTTTCATGTGCTGTGTATATATATATATATATATATATATATATATATATATATATATATATATATATATATATATATATATATAATGTTTTGGTCACATTGTGCCTATGTACATGCTTATTTGAGTGCCTATTGAGCTTGCACAGCTAGTTCATGCTGCTGTGTTAGCTAATCTACTTTTAATACACTGTACCATATAGGAGATATACTGTCCCTAGATGTTCTCCCACTCACCCAGTGAGTTTTGTATTACTCTTTTTGTTTGTTTTTACACAGCGCAGTCACCATTACCACATTTCATTTTTTTCCGATTAGGACAGACTACCAGGTGCCTGCAGCAGTGCCACCTAGCTTTAGTCACCGATAGCGCAGGAGCTTTCTTTCTACAAAAATACACTTTGATTCCTCCATGTTATACCTGTAATGTACCCATTGTGCTCCTTCAGCTCATGAACCTTCACCCACTGGTTCCCATTTTGCTTGTAGATGTGTACCTCATGGTTATTGGGGCTTATTGCAATCTCTGTAAAACAGAAGAAGAATACCAGCACATGACTTTTATTTCAAAAACATATTTGGAAAAAGAGCAATCATTTCATACAAAAAACGCCATATTTTGCATTAGGTGTGCCGAAATTAAATCACTGCATCACGATTCGGGTGTCCCCGAAGCGGCATTGATGCATGAGACCGGAAAAATCGATTACCGGGATGATGAGAAATAATTCTAGCACTAGACCTCCTCTGTAACTCTAACCTGGTAACTGTTATTTTTTTTAAAGCATCGCCTATTGAGATTTTTAGGTACCGTAATTTGGCGCCATTCCATGAGTGTGCGCAAAAAGACACTCCCCTGTCCCACAATCCAGCGACATGGCCACCCCAAGCCTCCATTCTTTCCACCACCTGTCCACGGCCCTGGCAATACTACTGTAGGCATCTGGCTGCGACAGCTTGCAGCTTCACAGCCGGGTGCGCATGTGTCACTGCGCTGTCCTGCATAGCCAGGCAATCTTCTGGGACCTGTGATGTATCCCAGAAGATTTCAGGGAGGAAAGGCCGCCTAGGCAGCCAAGCAGAAGTGGGAGCTTGTCAGTAATCGTGATGCATCGTGGAATCAAATCGTGAGACCAGTGAAGATGTGCACCCCTACTTTGCATCCATTACAATATAACAAAACTTTTATACTTTCACCTAATGTAATACCAAAACTTTTCTTTTCAGTGCTGGATGTAGTAGGGTTGGGTTAACCACTTCAATACCTGGCACTTTTATTCCGTTCCTGCCCAGGCCAATTTTCAGGTTTAAGCGCTGTTGCACTTTGAATGACAATTGTGCAGTCATGCAGCACTATACCCAAACTACGTTTTTATAATTTTGTTCACACAAATAGAGCTTTCTTTTTGTGGTATTCAATTACCACTGCAATAAATAAATAAAAGACCGCAAATGTTCAAAATAAACCCTTTTTCTTTGTTTCCGTTTTACAAATAATAGTTCATAGATTTAGGCCAAAATGTATTCTTCTACATTTCTTTGGTTAAAACAACCCAAAAATCAGTGTGTATTATTTGGTCTGTAGGAAGGTTATAGAGTCTACAAACTATGGTATATATCTAAAAATGTATCAATCCTGATCTCATTTCTTGAGGCCCTAAAATGCCAGGACAGTAGAAATACCCCCCAAATGTCAACTTTTTGGACAGTAGACAGTTCTAGATATTTAACTTCTTGCCGACCACTGCACGACTATATACGTCGGCAGAATGACATGACTGGGCAGATCGGCATATATTTGTGTCGCCTTTATTGCTTTTTCTCAAAATTGTCGCTCTATTTTGTTTATAGCGCATAAAATAAAAACCGCAGAGGTGATCAAATGCCACTAAAACAAAGCTCTATTTGTGGGAAAAAAAGGACGTAAATTTTGTTTGGGAGCCACATCGCACAACGTGCAATTGTCAGCTAAATCGACGCAGTGCCAAATCGCAAAAAGTGCTCTGGTCTTTGGCCAGCCAAATGGTCCGGGGCTGAAGTGGTTAATAAGAGACAATGCAGTTTTGAAGTTGCAATTTTCTTGACATAATGTTTTGGATAAAAAAAAAAAAAAAAAAATCCACCAGTGCAGTTTTGTTTATGATTTTTAAACACACCATGACAAGAGCAATAGTAACATTGCAGCACTCTGGGAAAGCGATTAGGTTTTTTTTTTTTGACATTATGTTTGCTTTATAGCAGCGCATTAAATTACATTAAGCATTTTACTGAATGAAACTGAATCATTCAGTCTGTTTTGTTGTGATTAGTCAAAAGCTAATCACATGGTACAGATGGACTGCGACTGGCCCTGTCTATACCAGGTGACAGCTAGCAACACAATTGTACACAAAGGGTGGCATGAAAGGAAGCCATACCTTACGTACAACTGTCATGAGACCTGCTGTGATTGGTCATGGCGGTCACATGGTACCGGCAAGGAGCCGATACTCTGATTAGTAATTAGCCACATCCCGTGGACAGATTGAGCCACTGTGCGGCCCTGCGATCGGTGCTTCTTGACAGGACGTCATATGATGTCCTGTCAGGATAAAAAAAAAGCCACCACCCAGCCGTTAATCTGCTATTGGCCAGGCGGGAACTTGTTAAACCCTGAGCACGTTATATTTTGTTGTCCTACTGGGGAGATTTCCCTTTACTTTCTGTTTTTGTCTTCAACAGGGAGTGAAAGGAGACACCCCCAAAGTGAGGGGAATTACCATTTTAGACAGCCGTCACAGCAACCTTTGTCCCCATTAGCCGATTTCACCTCACCTTTTGCCCTCAAGACAAAAAATACTGCCCCATACTCAGGCTTTCACACTTGGGCAGCATGGGAGGCAGTTTTTACGTGCTATTTTTAGCGCTAAAATGCCTGTAAACTGCCTCAGTGTGACAGGGGTCTTAGGTTTGGATGGAGTGGGAAAGAGTTAAAACTAGGGCTGTGAATGATCAAAATTTTTGTGTTCGATTAATCGTTTTTTTTTTTAATCGATTAATCGACTAATTTCGATTAATTATAACGCACATACAGATCCAACTACTTTTAGCTGATCTCCTTGCAGGCCGATTCCCAGTGCAGCTCCAACCACTGGAAAAATGGATAGCAGGACACAAAAAACACACAAAGGCCGCGCTCGATGGGAAGAGCATTAAAACTTTTATAGTCTTCAAGTAGGTAACAAAATAAATATTGCACTGGAGATAAAATCGATGTAGCTACATAAACTGTAAAAATGGTGCGAGTAATACCAAATGGTACCAAAAGCAGTCATAAAAACCTGTAGCTAAGTATGATACTGGTATAAAAATGTGTACAACGATGCCACTGCTGAATCCAGATGAGGAGGGGTTAACATCAGTCCATCGGCATGTAGATGTCCCATGAAGGGAACTATCACAACTCCCAGTGGATGGTTGTAGAATCCCAGGTTGACAGAGGGAAGTAATAGAGGGAAGTGTAACAGCGCTTGCGTCAGGGCTGTCTTAATGAGAGGGCACACCTGGGCACTGCCCAGGGGCCCCAGCTGCATTGGGGGCCCCTGCAATTTGCCCAAAGCAGCTGGTCCTTGAGCCTACGCTGCCCCGAAATTGGGGGCCCCATGATGGCACTGAGAGTGATAGATACACAGGGGAGGCAGTCTGCCTTCTACCGTCTGTTTACCTGCACTGTCATTATTGTAGGGGCCCCAGAGCATTTCTTTGCCCAGGGGCCCAAGATGCTATTAAAACGGCCCTGGCTTGCGTGTGGCAGATAGTAAGGTCCCGCCGGCATGCAGATATGAAGGCACAGCAAAGGAGCCCTTCAGATGGACACGGCAAGCCCCGCCGGTGTCCATGATGTCACCGGATCTCTGACAGAACTCCCTGAAGGCCCAGAAGCCGGCAGAGAGGTGAGTACCAGTCATAAAAATGTTTTAATCGATCAAAAAGATTTTGATCGATCAAAAAGATTAATCGATCGATTAAAAGTTAATTTGCACAGCCCTAGTTAAAACCTGTCAGATTTTTTTTTGCTGTCAATTTCCAACAGACAAAGTAGGAAGTGAGAAAAAAATCTGCGCTGATGCACTTAGAACAGGTGTCACCTTTGAAAGATTTACCCTCACTTCCTGTTTGAGTAACAATGGTAAAACAAATCACTTGATGTCCCATTGGTAGAAAAGGTTTAGGTTTCGATATACCTTATTTGCCAGTGTATAAGGCGATCGGGCGTACAAGACGACCCCCTAATTTTACAACTTTTTGCCTGTACTTACCGTATAAGACGACTCCCCTTCCGAGGCTTCATATTTTCTCCTTCTGGAGCCAGATTCTTCTTCATTCTTGCTGGAGCCAATCACAGCAAACAATGTATTCTATTAATGAATACAAAGCCTGCTTGGATTGGCAGAGGCTGCAACATCATCAGCCCGCGCCTCTGACTCTCAAAGTCAATCCGAGCAGGCTACGATTGGCAAAGGTTTTTACTCCAATCTGAGCAGGCTCTGTATTCATTTGAATACATCGCTCACCGGGATTGGCTAAGCAGTATATACTGTATGTAGCCAAAGCTACATACAGTATTACCACACATCCAGCAGGCATCCGAGCAGCTGACCCAGCGTATAAGACGACCCCCGTTTTTAGGCCAGTTTTTTTAAGTGTAAAAGGTAGTCTTATACGCCAGCAAATACAGTACTTTATAACTAAAAGGCAAAACATTTTTCTTTTTTACTGTTGCATAGAGTGGAGATGCATTAGAATATCTGTAAGTTTCCCCATTAAGGAAATACAGTGTGACAAAGTATTGCAACGACCACCATTTTATTCTCTAGCGTGTCTGAATTTTTTTTTTTTATATATTTTATATATAATGTATAATATATAATTGTAAACACGAGTCTGAAAAATAGGCTTGGTCCTTAAGTGGTTAAAACCAAAGTACAGGTTTCCTTTCACTGTAGTTTGTTTGGGCCAAGGCGGAAGCACCTCTGGGTTCTATAATGGTAACAGGATCCTGGGCTTCCTATGCAGTATATCGGGAACAATGGGTTATAAAAAGCCTCGATAGTGTAATATCGCTTTAAAAGTTTTATTAAACAAATAGGAACAACCCCCCAGTGGGGTACTCGCATGTGCCTAGTGTGTTAGTGCACCACTCTGTGTATGGCAAAATACACCATTCCAAAACCAGCCGCTGTAATATTTCATGCCATACACAAAGTGGTGCACTAAAGCACCTGGCACATGCGAGTACCCCCCGGGGGTTGTTCTTATTTGTTTAATAAACCGTTTAAAAGCGATACTTGTGTACATGAGTCAGACTGAAAAAAAAAATCCAAAGTACAAACACGCATGCTCAGAAGCAATGCTAACCATAACACAACATTAGCAGAAGTTGCAGAAGGGTAGCGCTAAAGACCTGAAAAAAACAAGTAGTTTCGTGTTTGTTGGCCAACAATTATTTGCTGTCCTTCGGACAAAAGTCCAACGATTTGTCCATGGAAAATCCGATCGTGTACAAGGCTTGACTTTTCAGCTTTTCTCCACACCTGCCTAAAACTTTTGCACAGTACTGCATCTTGCCAAAAACATTTTTGTTGCAGAGGATGCCTAAAATTTGACTTGTATCTTAAACCAGACTCCTAGGAAAATCAGTGAGCCAGTTACACAGGCAGGAAACAGGGTAACCCTTTAATATTCTTATGAATGAAAACACAACACTGCTCTGAGCTCCTGAGCAGTGTTAACACGGGAATGCAGTAATTGCCAGCAAATGCAGTGGGGGGGCTGGAGGGGGATTAGCTGTGGAAAGGGACAGAGAGTGCTATGTAAGGCATGTGTGCTTTGATTACATTTGTTTGAGCATACATTGCCCTGGAAGTGATTGCATACAAAAAAAAAAAAAATATTTATAGAGTTAAAAAAAGAAAAGAAAAAAAAAGTGGCTTACGTGTGCGGTCTTTATTCCAGGCGTGGCAACTGATAGGTTCAAGTAAGAACTGGTATAATGACATTCTGAATTTGTTTCTCCTTAATGAGCTCTACAGCTTTTAGAAGAGAAAAAAAAAACAACATAATTTAGAACAAATCAGAATCTAAAATTCTTAAGAGGCAGTCACAAAAATGTTAGGATAATAACACAAGTATGATAAGAGCTTTGCTTATGGTATGCTCAGCAGAGTATACAGTAAGGTGCAGATAACTTCAAAAAAGTCTAACATTGGAATACTGTTATATAATTTCCTTGCAGAACAGTTAAGAAAAGGTTAAAGAGGAGCTCCAGTCATTTGTGTGTATATTAAGTCAGCAGCAGATACAAAAACTTGAGTTGCTGACTTTCAAAAACACTCACCTGTCCCAGAAACAAGCAATGTGCTTACCCGAGCCATCCCTTCTCTCTCCGGTGCCGGCATCTCAGCTGTGGGTACCCAGCCGTGCCCACTGCACATGCGTTAATCGTGCTGCACCTCCTAAGTGGTCCAGCAGTGTTCTGGTACCTGCGACGTGTCCCAGAAGATATACAGTATATATGTTGTTGGATACTTTCTAGAGGCAGACCAATACAGCCAAATCCCTATTTATAAAAGGGATTGGAGAGAAACACCACTCCCTCTAGAGGTGAAGTTTTATGTGATACTCCGCTTTAAGCATTAATGTATGGTCAATTGGAATAGGACTATGTCATGGGTGTCCAAACTTTTTTCAAAGAAGGCCAGATTTGATGAAGTGAACATGCGTGAGGGCCGACTATGAACCATTAAAATTCAGTCTAAGTGTGTTCGTCTGAGCACTAATAAACGGCCCAACAATAATTCTCTTGCTTTTGTGGCTGTGTGTGGTGAAGAGATGAGCTCGGGCGTGTTATTTGGATATGCCATATATATTTATTTTGTGACCCCAATGAATCCCAGAGCGCTGCTTAGGACTAAGGATAAGCTTGGGCGTGCCAGCCACCCACCCACTGACCCACAGCAGGGAGCAAGCCACCCACGCCAGGAAACCAGCCAGCCACGGTAACCCACCTACAGCAGGGATTCAGCCAGCCACTTACAGGAGCCACCCAGCCACGGTGATCATCGGCAGCAGGATGCCAGCCAGCCACAGCAGGGTGTCGGCCAGCCACCCACAGAGGATGTGGGAGCCAGCTACAGTACCCATAGTTAAGGTAAGAGGAGCATTACACAGTATCAATTTTATTTCTACTTTGTGAGAGGTTGGGGTAGGCCTAGGCCTCAACACTGTGGGTCCTGCTGGGAGATGGCCATGGCCTGTAGATCCTGCTGGGAGCTGGTGATGGCCAGCAGGACCCACAGGTCCACAGCCAGCTCCCAGCAGAACTACAAGCCCCAGCATGGATTCAGTAAGGGCGGTCTAGCTGCGCAGCAATAAGATAAAGGAGATTGGAGTTGAAATTGATTGATATTCTTTACTAGGTAACAAAATTTATTAGGCAAAATCAAATGTTAGGTTTCTCTACTGTATTAAACACTGTACTTATATATACATATTTTTTTATACTGTACCGCTGTACCCTATTGCTATGTGTATATATAAAGTACAGTATTTAATACAGCACAGTATTAAAAAATATATATATATATATATTTATATATATATATGGTCCGGCCCCCGGGTCCAATATATGAACCCATTGCGGCCCTCGACTCAAAAAGTTTGCCCACCCCTGCACTAGAGTTTCAAGCTGTCTGTGAAAACAAATACAAAGGGGTTGAGTTACTAAAACTGGAGCAAGCTGTGCATAGAAACCAACCAGCTTCCAGCCCTCGTTTGAAATTGTGGAAATTCAGATGAACGATTTCAAACCGGCATTTCAGATTTGAGAGACATCTGTGCGGGTTCTTGTACAGATGTCTATTCAAAGTCGCCAAAAGTAGTACAGGAACTACTTTTGGGAATCAGTGCGGCATCCCACCGATTCGGACGGTGCTGTTGCCAGCAATTTGACATGTCAAAAAATGGCCCGATGTGAACGTTGGTTTATTGTAAAAGCTTAATTGAACAAGCTGAAGTTAGAAGCCAATTGGCTACCATGCAGAGCTGCATATGATTCTAAGTGCTCCAGTTTCAGTAAATATTCCCCAGTGTCCAAATATACGGCAGCATTCAAGCAAAAAAGGATGTTCTCAGTGCAGAAATACAAAGGGGTTGATTTACTAAAACTGGAGAGTAAATAAATGAACATTCTGGCCAATAAAATGCATTAATGCTCAAACACTAGTCACGTCTAAATGCATGTGCAATACATGGCTTTTAGAACATGTTTAAGACCCCTTTCACACTGGAGCGTAGTGCAGGCGCTATAGCGTTAATAATAGCGCCTGCAATCCGCCCTCAAACAGCTGTCATATTCACTCCAGTGTGAAAGCCCGAGGGCTTTCACACAGGAGCTTTGCGCTAGCAGGACGGATAAAAAGGTCCCGTTAGCCGCATCTTTGGAGCGATGTGTATACTGCTCCTCCACTGCTGCTACCCATTGAAATCAATAGGACAGCGCAAGTATACCGCCCGCAATGCGCTGCGGAGGTTAAAAGCTCCCCGCTAGCGGCCGAAATGTGCCGCATATCTCCCCATAGCGTCGGCGGTAAAAATAGCGGAGTTTTACCGCCGACACTGAGCGGCTCAGTGTAAAAGGGGTCTGAAGCAGCATTTTCACGCCAGGAGTTCGAGTGTTCACAGGGGCTTAAACAGACACCCTGTGTGCATGAGGCCCCAAAAGGTCCCAATCCTTGCATATGTACCTGTTTAAGCTGGTACCATGCTCACTGCCCCAGATTTCCTGTTACAGTGTGGTTCCTTTTACTTGCAGCGTCCTATGGAGTCACTCTTGCATACGGGGACTAGCGATGCATCTCCCTACACTGTGTACATCAACAGAAGCACACAGCCATGTAGTTTAGGATAAGATTAGGATTTGCTTGAGACTGCACTATCCAGCGTTTACTCTTTTTTTACTGTGAAGACTGGAAGTTCAGGAAAACAGCATTCAGGAGCAGGAGCCAACAATGAAAGTTGTAAACTGGATATGCTGGGATAAGCATTTAACAGATTATTTAGGGATGTTTATTTTGCTTTGTGTTAAAGTGGATGTAAACCCACTCTCATCCTTTCTAAACTACTGCCATAGTGCTGATCTATAAGGATATACATGCCCCCTGCATGTATTCTTACCTGTCAAATGTCTCCCCTCTGACTGTTATAAGAATTTAAAAACTGCAGATTCTGTGAGTGGATCTGTTGTCTGGAGTTTGGTGGGTGGAGTCGTGATGTCAGTAGACTCCCCACCCTCCTCTACACTCCCCTTGTCAACATGCATTTTTTCCCAGTGTATTCCTTACACTAAATTCTGCTATGATCACCAACATCCAGTCAAAATCCAGAAAAGTAACCACATGACTTCAGAAAAGGAGTGGGGGTGGAAATAAAAAATGCCCGTCTCTAGGCTAGTGCATGAGATATGTAAATAACCTGTCACTCACAGCAAGGGGGTGGAACGGACTAAGGTTTTTCTCTGTAAGTTCGTTTTATTAAAAGAGGATTGCTCAGAGCTGGAATAACTTTGTGTGGCAGGACTGGGCACAGATGACAGGAAATCTTTTACTGTACATTGTGACATCAAAAAATAAAAATATAATTTGGGTTTATATCCGCTTAAAATAAAAAAAACATGAGGGTTAAATACCATTTTAAAAATTACGGGTAAAAGCGGTGGGATATCAAGAGAAGCAGACACTTGTTCCTGAATATGCAAAAGCTGATCGCCAGCTTTTAGTGAAGTTTAAATAGTTAATTTTAACCAAGGTGGTTCAAACTATTTACTTCACTATGGGCACTTTCACACTGGGACGTTGGCGGTAAAGCATCACTATTTTTAGCGGTGCTTTACCGTCATCTTAGCTGCGCTTTGCAGGCTCTGCCCACAGTTTTTAAGGTGCAGGGGCGCTTTAGGAGTGGTGTACAGTATACACTGTTCCTAAAGCGCAGCAAAGATGCTGCTTGCAGAACTTTTAACATCCGCAAGCGCACTGCTCCAGGGGAAAAGCCCTTGGCTATAGCGCCGAAGTGTGAAAATGGCATAAAGGCTCATTCACATGAGTGTTGCTTATGAGGAAGAATGTAATGATCATTTAAGCACCTATATAATCGAATTTACATTGAAAAAGCTTCAAGAATGCTCAATAAATGCCCACAAAAGTGTTGCTTTTCTAGTGTGAATTGCCTAAAAAGAGGAGATGCTCTCCTTTGAGGTGTGGTTAGATTGCGATCTGATAGACATATAGACGTATAGACTGCAAATTCTCCACAAGATGGATTCATACACTCGAACAAAACGGGTCGTTTTGCGCCAAATTCGAGTGACGCGCAGCGGCCCATAATTCACTGTTGCATCGAGCGCTGATGATTGGCCAAACATGCACTATGACCCTGCATGCTTGGCCAAATAACGCAAAAAAACGGAGAGCCATAATTGGCCAAAGCCAATTTTGGCTCAGGGCTTTAGCACACGCCCCACACTATATAAGGCCGCCTGCCTGCGGGGCGGCCTCGTGTAGTGTGTTCCAGTGCTGAACAGAGATCAGTCAGAGAGACAGAGAGATTGTCTTTTTATATAGCTAGATAGAGCAGGCAGGCAGGCTAGTCAGTTTAGCTTAATTTACAGTGTGTAGAGGATATATATACATCCCTAGGAGTTGTACATATATTTATACACTGTATAGCTTAGCTAGATCAGTTCTTCCTAATTTACTGGCAGGCAGGTGATTGTGCGATTTAAAGACGTTATCACAGGTATAGACACCCAGCAGGTAGGTATTTAAAGGAATATTTTTTTTTTTTTATTAAAGCATCAATAAAATCACTGCTCCTGGAGCAGTGATTTTAATGATGCTTAAATAATAAAAAAAAAAAAACGTCTTAAAAAATTCCTTTAAATATTGTACCTGCTGGGTGTCTATAGTTTGCCTGTGAAAACGTCTTTGAGAACCCGGGTCTTGCCAGAGGGAACATGTATCAATGGAAAAGTTTTAAAAACTTTTTTTCATTGATACATGTTCCCTCGGGCAAGACCCAGGTTCTCAAAAGACGTTTTCCAACAATATTGAATATTGGGCTTCAAAATTAGCACTTTTGAATTCGAACGTTCGAGTCCCATAGACTTCAATGGGGTTCTAAATGTTCGCTCGTACTGTCGGTCTGTTCGAACGTCGGGGTGCGAACCGAACGTGGGGGTGTTCGGCTCATCTCTAGTCACCACACAGCTACTCTGTATATACAGGAAGTGTTCTGTCCTAGTTCTCTATTTCCCAGTGCATTCTGGGATACAGGAACCTCCAGAGTCACTTCCCCAGTGCCCAGCTAACACTTTATAATGCATGTCGTTACAAGCGTCAATGCCTCATGAAAGCGACTTGCTGCTTAATTTTTTAACACAATGATACTGCACCTGTGTGAAAACCACTGTGTGGTGTCATTGTAATATTACTGGCAGATGTTGAAGGGCGGTTACGAAGCTTTAAAAATGCTTTATACATGCTACATAGACACAAGGTATTGACATGTGTGAACGAGTCCTAGAACAAGGTGGCTCTCAGCTTTCTATAGACTGCATGTAGCCTTAGCTACATACAGTATACAATGATGTGTTCCGGCTGTGGGATGAGAAATTCCCTTGCCACTTCAGGAACAAAATTGAGTCAGGATGTGGTGGTGCTTAGTCTTTCACAGCGATCTTTGTATTTTATGAATGAATACAAAGCTTCCTCTGAGTAAGAAGCTTTGTATTCATTCATAAAATACCAAATGTGTGGAGGTATTCCTATACTACCTCCTGGAGATAGTAGTCTGTTGCCTTTCCCCCTCTTAGTCTCATTCCTTGCCTCTTCCCGGATCCCCGCCTTCCTGCACTTTACTTCCACAAGTGTTGGCGTCCAAGACAGTTTCTGGCTTTTGCTTCTAGTTTATGAAAATACACTTGAGTGACAGTTTTGTTACTTTTTAAACTTTGTCCAATGTACATTTTAAATAAAATAAAAAACCCACCGTCAGCGTGTCCAGGACCGTTTTCATCACACGAACCGATCGTGTGACCCCCATCAGTATTTTTCCCCATCAGTGAAAAAAAAAAAATAGAACCTGTTTTAAAATTTTCGTATGGTTAAAAAACCGATAGAAAAAAAAAAAAAAAAAAAACGCTAGTCTGTGGGGAAATCCATCGGTCAAAAATCCATGCATGCTCAGAATCAAGTCGATGCATGCCCCGAGGCATTGAACTTCATTTTTCTCAGCACGTCATTGTGTTTTACGCCACCACGTTGGACACGATCAGATTTTTAACCGATGGCGTGTAGGCAAGACTGATGAAAGTCAGCTTCATCGGTTATCTGCTAAAAAATCTATAATTTTCATCAGACGAATCGATCGTGTGTACAGGGCATTAGAGGCACCTCTCTTCTCTTTTATACTCGGTTGTGACATGGCGCTACTCTTATATCAAGACATCGCTTGTATATCAAGTCAAAATGTATTTTAAAAATGTTGCTTGTCTTGCAAAACGCTCTCGAATTTACTCTCAAATCAAGGTTTTACCGTATGCGTGTGCTTGAATAGGCCTATGTCTACCTTACCTGTATTTTCACCACTAATCTGCTCATTATTGATGGACACGTCTCATAAGCCTTAACCACTTGGTATCCTCCCTATTGTCAAAAGACGGCCACAAGGTGAATCTCAATTCCCGGGAGGACGTCTTTAGATGTCTTTGGCTCCTCCAGCTACTGGGGGGTGCACGACACAGACAAGGACGTGGATCTGTGTGTGTAAATACACAGATCCACGTCCTGTCAGGGAGAGGAGACCGATGCTGTGTCCCTTGTACATAGGGACTAGGGTTGTCCTGATACCACTTTTTTAGGACCGAGTACAAGTACCGATACTTTTTTTTCATGTACTCGCCGATACCGAATACTGATACTTTTTTTTTAAATGTGTAGTATCGGTATTGGGACAACCCTACTATGGGGGCATGGATGGAACTGGGATTGAATCGAGGGGATGGATGGAGCCGGAATGATATGGTGGATGAATGGAGCTGGGATTGGTTCGGGGGGTGAATGAGCAGGGATGGGATTGAGGTGGGTTGGATGGAGCTGGTATGGTATGGGGCATGGATGGAACTGGGATTTAATCGAGGGGATGGATGGAGCCCGAATGGTATGGATGGAGCTGGGATTGGATGGGGGGGTGTATGGAGCTGGTATGGTACGGGGGGGATGGATGGAACTGGGATTGGATCGGGGGGATGGATGGAGCCGGAATGGTATGGGGGGGGGGTGGATGGAGCAAGGATGGGATTGAGGTGGGGTGTATGGAGCTGGTATGGTATGGGGGGATGGATGGTGCCGGAATGGTATGGGGGATGGATGGAACTGGCATTGGATCGGGGGGTGGATGGAGCAGGGATGGGATTGAGCTGGTATGGTATGGCGGCATGGATGGAACTGGGATTGGATCGGGGGGGATGAATGGAGCTGGAATGGTATGGAGGGGATGGATGGATATCCTCTTACCCAAATCACTCAAAGTGAACTCTTTGCTTGTCCCCCCTCACTCACCCACTTCTTCAACCCCCCTCCCCTCCAAGACTCACTTTTAGATTACACAGATAACAGACCTCAGACCAGCGCGCTCGAGGTACAGGTGCCTCGTTCCCTCCTCCTCCTCTTTTGACCTCTGTGCACAGGAGGAAGAAGGGCGGGTTCAGTTTGCTCCGTTCCACAGTGCACAGCACTGCACGCCAGCTGGGGAGAGGAAAGATGCCAGCTGCAATGCACAGTGGGGTGGAGCGGAGCTGGCGGCGGGCAGGAACGGAGACACCTCACACAAGCCGCGGGCATTGCGGCACTCTAATTCACCGGGACTTCAAGTCGGGAATGGATCATATTGCAGCATGGTCCCCGGGCTTATCAACTAGACGGCGGGGGGGGGGGTCTTGACTTTCTCTTTGAGCACTGCACTGCTCCGCTCGCTCTCTCTGGAAAAAAAAAAGTATCGGGCGAAGCATCGGGAGCATTTGCGCGAGTACAAGTGCAAATAGTCAGTATCGGTCCCGATACCGATACTAGTATGGGGACAACCCTAATAGGGACACAGATTGGTCACCTCCCCCAGTCAGTCCCCTTCCCCCACAGTTAGAAACACTATGCAAGGTACACATTTAACCCCTTCCTCGCCTCCTATTGTTAACCCCTTCCCTGCCAGTCACATTTATAAAGTAATTAGTGCATTATTATAGCACTGTTCGCTGTATAAATGTGAATGGTCGCAAAAATGTGTCAAAAGTGTCTCGATGTGTCCGCCATAATGTTGCAGTCCCAATAAAAATAAAAAATAAATGTAATCGCAGATCGCCGCCATTACTAGTAAAAAAATAAATAATTCTGTCCCCTATTTTGTAGGCGCTATAACTTTTGCACAAACCAGACGGTTATTGCGTTGTTTTTTTTTACCAAAATGTAGAAGAATACGTATTGGCCTAAACTGAGAAAATGTTTTTTTTTTTAAATTTGGGATATTTATTATAGCAAGAAGTTAAAAACATTTATTTTTTTCAAAATTGTCGCTCTTTTTATGTTTATAGCGCAAAAAATTAAAACCGCAGAGGTGATCAAATACCACCAAAAGAAAGCTTTATTTGTGGAGAAAAAAAAAGGACATAAATTTTGTTCAGGAGCCACGTCGCACGACCACGCAATTGTCAGTTAAAACGACTGCAGTGCCGGAAGCTGAAATTTCGCCTGGGCAGGAGGTGGGGGTATATGTGCCCAGTAAGCAAGTGGTTAAAGGGTTTGTAAAGGAACATTTTTTTCCCCTTTACCTCACAGTGCAGTCCTCCTTCACTTACCTCATCTTTCGATTTTGCTTTTAAAATTTCCTTATTTCTTCTGAGAAATCCTCACTTCCTGTTCTTCTGTCTGTAACTACACACCGTAATGCAAGGCTTTCTTCCTGGTGTGGAGAAAGCCTCTTGAGGGGGCGAGCAGGAGTGTCAGGATGCCCACTAACACACAGCTTCTTTCTCTATCTGCAAAGTAGAGAGTGTCCTGACTTGCCTGCTCGCCCCCTCCCCCCTCATGTTTGCACAGCTCAGTGTACATTCCAAAGCCGGAAGGTAGCTTTCTTTTATTGCAGAAAAGACACTCCATGTTTCTTCTGCAATAAACAATGTGTGTGTGTGTGTGTGGGGGGGGGGACATCCATACTTGCCTCAATGCTGAATCTTCCCCACATTGGTTCTAAGGCAATGAACAGATCCATCACGTGACCGCTGATCACTCAGGTCTTGGGTCTGCTTGGAGTGGAGTGTGGTGACTCTCAGTCACTGCCCTCCGCTCTTCCCCTCCAATGCTCACTGGAGCGGTGTGCTGGGAAGTGGGCAGGAGGGGCTGGCTTTGTCTCCCAGCAGCTTGTTGAGAGGTGGAGCCAGCTGCCTTTCCAGGCATCTGGGTAGATCCTGAACATAAATTTGGGATCTTTCCAGAGCCAGAACCCGCTCAGTCATGTCAACCGCCAGTGGGCTTAAGCCTGCTGTCAACTGAAGAACTGCACTTTTGTGATCCATAGGAGAAGTACGGCCAAAACAGGGGGAGCGGGCACAGCTGGGTTTGGCTCTCAGCCACTTGTCAATCAGGTATTTGGGTGGATCCTGAGAATATAGTTGGGTTCCTTCCTAGAGACGTCAGCTGAAAGCAAGCAACAGCCTGATATTAGTTGCATTTGGGTCACAGGAAAGCACAAGTGACTCACAAAAGAAGTATGGACAAAGTGATTGTAAACATGTGTGTATAATATTATACTATACATACTTGTTCTATAATAATAATAATATACACACTTGCTCTATGGAGTAGTTTTACACAGAGCAGCCCCAATCCTCCTCTTCTGGGGTCCCCCGCCGATGCTCCTGGCTCTGCAAGTGTGCACCATAGAAATGGCTTCCTATGGGGTCACTCTTGTAGGCTTGAACTCATTGACGAAAGAGTGGGGGATGGGGCCAAGTCGCACGGTGTGCATCTATAGATGCCACATGGCACCGACCCCAATTCACTCATCATAGGATTTAATTGACAAGAGTGGGAGCCAATGGCTCCCACTGCTATCAACCTGTCCTGTGAGGGGGGAAAGAGCAGATAACGCTGCTGCTCTCGTGCAGAGCACTCGATCAAGGTCAGGCCCAGGAAAGTAAAAGGATGATGGGGCTGGGGGGATCCTATATACAGAAATTTTTTACCCTAATGCAGAGAATAAATTGGGGTAAAAAAAAAAAAAAAAAACACACCCAAGAGGGGAAGTTGTGCTTTAGAGCGGAGTTCCACCCAAAAATTGAACTTCCGCTTTAAGTGAAGATGACCCCCTCACATGCCAAATTTGGCATGTCTTTTTTTGGGGGGGGGCAGGTACTCTCTTTTTAGCGGCATCCAGCTCCCACTTTCTTTCGGGGCTCCGAAAGAAATTTCACCCCCTACCTCCGTGCAATCTTCTGGGACACGTCACAGGTCCCGGAAGATTGCCCGGGCCAATCACAGCGCATTCACAGTGCGGGCCCAGCTATGAAGCCAGAGCCGGGCGCCCACAGGCAGAATTCCAGCACTGCGGAGAGGAGCGGGGCTTTGTTCGCCCACATCGCTGGATCGTGGGACAGACGAGTGTCCGATTATTGAAAGTCAGCAGCTACACTTTTTGTAGCTGCTGACTTTTATATGGGTGGAACTCCGCTTTAAGGCTGAGGAGTGTGGGGTTGGGTACACGATTTTGACAGGCAGCTGCTCCCACTTTGCGCTCCGATCACCTAGGCGATCAGAAGTTCTCCTCCCGGTTTAGTTTTTTGAAGCTGCAGAGGTTTTATTTTTACACAGGAGACTGGAGCTCCTAAAGTGAACCTGTCATCTGGTCTACATGGGCAAAGCATCGATTCACTAGTAAACCCACAACAATGCCAACCATTTCACAATGCTGTAAAGAGAAGCAGCCATGAAGAAATGACATGCAGCATACAATGATTGGCAGCCAGGTAATGGAAGGACACCTCACAGGAGAGCTGACCTCTCCCACATCCCCTTCCCCTCACTTGCCCGTCTGCTGCCGTCTATCGCCAGAAATGTTCGCCCCTTACATCTATACGTATTCCCAGTCTACACCACTGACCGTCACTCACCGGGGATAGAAAGGTTCGCGGACTCTGGTCAGTCAACGCGAATCCACCGATACAATGGAGTCTGGAACAGGAAGCGAAATGGCAGTGCGCATGCTCAGTGCACAACCCGGCCACCTCCCAAACCACACAAGACTGGAGCCCATGCGCGGGCCGACGAAGCCATGACGTCACGTGTCATTAATATTAGTGTGTAGGAGTGGATTCAGTGATGGAAGTGTTGTCATAAACCCGGCATATTAGTCACACCGTCATGGGAGGGGAACTATACACGTTATACGGTTCCCTCACAGCGCTCCTTTATTCCAGGCTCCTGGCTTTATAAGAGCCGCCATTAGTTTATGTCAATTGAAACATTGCTGATTAGATGGCAGCCGCGCCCAGCCAGGTGTTATAAAACGAGCACAGACAGTGTGTGTGGTGAGGGCGGCTGCAGAGAAGCTTGTGTTCGGTAAGAGCGCAGAGGAGACCTAGTGGATAATGTTTGGACTGTTTATCTTGTGTTATCACAAATCCCTAGAATACAGCTATGCCAACAAGATTGGAAATGGCAGTCCTTGGGTGATGTTAAAGTGGAACTAAAGGCAAACTGTTGATTCCCCCCCCCCCCTCTTTTTTGGTCTGTGTCTACTTTTTGGAGATTTTTCTTCACTTCTGGTCTCCAAAACCAACAGGGAGTGATCCCTGCAAATTAACCACTTTGGCTCTGGAATATTTAACCCCCTAGTTTTTGTGATGTGGCACTGCATTACTTTAACTGATGGCTGTGAGATGCTGTACCCAACTAAAATTTATATGAATGTATTTATTTATTCCCCCCCCCCCCCCAATCTCTCCCTCTCCAAGAGAAGAAAAATTCTTTCTACTCTAAAATGTATCACATTTTATCAATTTATGCAATCAGTATTTTGCTATAGATGTTTTGTTTAAAAAAAAAGCCTGTATGTATTGGTTTGCACAAAAGAACCCTTTCATGCTGCCAGTGCCTGATAGATGCTGCTAAAACTAGCTGCGTTTAACCCCCTGCTAGTGGCTGAATAAAGGGTTAAAAGTGCCCACAAAGCACTGCTGCCAAGGTGCTTTGCCAGCGCAGCGTCTCAGTGTAAAAGTACTTGGGCTTTCACATTGGGTTTGCAGATGAGCCTTCTTTCAGGCGCTCTACAGATGGCTTTTTTACTGCTAAAGTGCCAGAAAAATGCCCTAGTGTGAAAGGGGTCTTGCTGTCTAAAACCTATTGGCTATATTTATGAATTATACATACATCGGCCATCTTAAGGGGGGGCGGGGGGTTATGTCTGGCACCTGCTGATCCACAGGTGGGGTTCCCTCTTTTTATGGTTGGAGGGAAGGAGGCATCTGGGGGCTGGTTCTATGTGCTCTCCTGGGTGGTTCCCTGTGGCTCTAGGGGGGGGGGGGGGGGGGGGGTCCCAGGGCTTGGACTCTCTCACAGAAATGGGGTTGCCTGCCAGTTGGGCAGGTGGTAAATCCCACAGACCCATACTGTGCCTCACCAGTGGTAGTAGGGTACTGTAACCTTTCCTACTGGTCACCCCTGGGGGGGGGGGGATGGTCTCTGTTTTTATTTACATGCCAAAGGCACCAGAGCCTCCACCTGCCGAGTGGGTGAGTACTGCTGTCCCCAGTACCTGGGGGAAAACTAGGACCACAGTGATGTCGGCCCCATAAGCGCTGGTCACAAGGAAGCATCCAGCGGGGTCACTTCTGGGGCACATGACGTCATCAGTGGGCGCTGGAGATGCTGGTTGCAGTATCCATACGGTGCAAACTGGAAGCATGGATCTTGGTTTAGAGGCTAAGGGCAAAAACACAAGGGAAGAGGCGCATCTGGGCAATGCTGTATCCTGGCCTAGGCCAACAAGGCCCAGGCCTAGGGCAGCACTTTGCAGTGGGGCAGCACAGTGTCCCCGCCAGCTTGAGATACACTGTTAGGCAAATTGGTTTATCGCCCCCATAAATCGGCCGCACTGCTTCCAGTATGTGAGCAGTTAGCATTCTGCAACTGTGGGGGGGGGGCGTCACTTCTAATTTTTTTTTCTATCCCTGTCCCATTGCAGAGATTTCCCTTCACTTCCTGTCCCATAGCCAAAAAGTGAGAGGAAATCTATGCAAATTAAGGGAATCCATTCCCCCCCAGGCCATCAGAACTAGTGTCCCCACTTGAAAATTTCAGGGTGCTTCTTAAACTGCAAGGGGTGTGGCCTTGACAGGAAGGGGTGGGTCATATTTAAATTAGGAGGTGCACGAGTTTAGTCAGGCCTAGGGCAGCACATAAAAAAAAAAAATATAAATATAAAAGTGAATTTGCGCAAAAAAACACATCAATCAATATAAAACATATGTGACAAATATGTAATATGTAATAAGTAATAAGTGAAAAGTAGATAAATGAATTAAAATAGAAATAAAAGTCCATATGTGTTAGAAAAGTCCATATAGTGCAAACGTGCAGTGCACAAAAGTTGCTCTCAGTGAAGCTGTAAAGCTGGCAATAAAGTGCTAGTGCTCCTCCGTGCATTCAGCCTCTCAGGCCTCTCACCTTGGTGGCATATATAAATGCCGTGATAATGGGTCAAACTAGCCCGTGCCACTCCAAACACACAGCCTCACAGGCCTCTCACCTCTCAATAGATCAATAAAAGCCTCCAAACATATCCTCTGGGTAAATTCAATGATAGTGGACGACACCAGGAGCTATTCAGTCATCTCTATGTCTTGTAGTACCCCTTCGCTGTATTACTCGGGGAAACATAAGGAAAAATAGGCCTCCAATGGTGTAGTATGTCACAACGTATAAATTTATTGAAAAACAAAGTAATCTCCTTACATCAGTAAAGAATAAAAGCAGGCATCAAATAATAAACAAGGCGGCATCTGCCATATATCTCACGTCACTTCCAGGTGTACGTCTGAATCCCTACGCGTTACGGCTCTCTTGCCTTCATCTGGGGAACCTGATTTAGTGTGGCAGCATTCAATATATATGCCGTTTGGCGGATGTATGCCAATCCGCCATCATTGCGGGGTTCGACGGAAATTGTCGATTCGCCATCTTGTCGAAGTCCGGTGGATTCGAACGTTAGACGGAAGTGTATATTCCGTCATTATACACTCCGCCGGGGTATAGTGCGTTCGATCGTTAGGTGGACGTCATTCGCCATTTTGTCGAAGTTCAATGCATACGATCATTGGCCGACAGTACGTACGATCGTTGGACGGATGTTATTCGCCATTTTGTCGAAGTTCAAAACATACGATCCTTGACCGGAAGTAAAACAACCCGTCATCCCCGGACCTCCGACCAAGATGCTCCCCCGCCATTTTCTTGGAGTCCTTATTGTGGTCTGCCATCACTCAGAAGGAGGCCCTCTTTTCCAAGTCGGGCTACCTCTAACAGTGACACAGTATGCAGTCATCCACACTCCCATAAGATCAAACGTAGTCTGCATGTATCTCTTGTACATGTAAACTTAATATACTATTATATAAAATATATAAAATATAATAAAATTTAATAAAATTTATATATAAATATAAATAATATATAAATGTATGTAAAGGGACTAAAGATTTATTAGTAAAGATTCCTCGATCGATACTGTAAAGTATTAGAGCTATGATACGGTGTAATGGTCATAAGTGACGAAATAAATCACAATAGGGGCTTATCCATATTACACTCCAGGGCTATAATTCCTTCAGCCTAGGGTAACGGACGTACACCTCGATTGAGCTCACCTGCTCTAAAATAGCTTATTCACATTTACATTCTAAAATCAATAGTATAAAGGCAACAAGTGTAAAATCAATATATTAAAATATTAAAAGTTACTCAAAAAACAGTTTAAATCGAATTCTACATTGAGGCCTCTAGGTGTCAAAGTATTCATACTATGTATCCATTTTGATTCTAATTGACTAATGGTTCTCACTAGGTGGCTCCCTCTCCACGATTTATTATATTTACCTATGCCCCAGAACTGTAAATGCTTGGTCTTTGTTGTGGACCCTTTCAAAATGTCTTGATACATTGTGTTTTGTACACCCTTTGATGATCTTTTTGACATGTTCTTTCACTCTAACCTTCAGTGCTCATTTAGTTCTTCCCACATACTGTAGTTTGCAACTACATTGGAGAACATAAACTACTCCTTCTGTATGACATCCGATAAAATCTTTGTCATATTTCTCTCCTGTATTTGTGGAAATAAATTCTGTCCTTTTACCTTACAACTTTTGTGCATGTCTGCATGCAAAACAGTTTTTGCAGGGGTAAAAACCCTTTCCTGTAAAGGAGAATGTGTTTTTAAGGGGGGGTTCTATTACGGATTTGACAATTATGTCTTTTAAAGTCGGGGCTTTCTTATATAAGATACTTGGTTTCTCTGGTAGTATCTTCTGTAGGTCTTTATCACTTCTCAGGATGTGCCAGTGTCTATTGATCACCTTAGCCACATCCTTGTATTGAGTGTTGTAGCTAAGAATGATGCTTGGGGCCGTTTGTTCTCCATCTTTCCTTCCACTCATTTTATCCTTTAATATCTTCTCTCTATCCATTTTATTGACCTCTTGAATTTGGTTGTCAATCCAGGTGTCTTCATATCCTTTAATTTTGAATCTCTTACCTAATATTTCTGCCTGGTTCTTATAATCCGATTCTTTTGTACAGTTTCTTTTCATTCTTACGAACTGTCCTCTCGGGATGTTGAAAAGCCAGGGTTTGAAATGGCAGCTATCCATCGACAGATAGCTGTTCGTATCCACATTCTTAAAAAAGGTTTTAGTCACCACCTTGCTCCCTTCTAGGTTAATTTGCAAATCCAGGAAGTCCACTGTCTTTCCGTCAATCTTCCAGACTAGCTCTATGTTCAGATCGTTCTTATTCAGACGATTCAGAAATTCTTCCAGCTTTTCTTTGCTTCCATTCCATACAATAATAACATCATCTATGTATCTTTTGTATAGGGATAGCTCTGGTGGAGTGTCATTATATATGGCGGACTCTTCCCATCTTGCCATAAAAGCGTTTGCTACACTTGGCGCAAATTTCGAGCCCATGGCTATTCCTGTCGCTTGATTATAATAGCTATGGTGATACCAAAAGAAATTATACTTCAGGCAAAAATCAAGGCATTTAACTAAAAACTTCCTTTGTTTGCAGATCAGGTCACTATGTTCACGTAGCACCCATTTGGTTGCTGCTACTGCTTCGTGATGTTTTACTATCGTATAAAGTGATGTCACATCGGCAGTAGCTAGTATTGTCCTCCCTTCCAGTACTGGTACTGTCTCTAACAGCTGCAAAACTTGCTTCGTATCTCTTAGAAAAGCCTTTGTGTTTTGTACAGCTGGTTGCAGAAAAAAGTCAATATATTGGCCCATTCTTGCTGTCAGGGAGTCAATCCCATTGACTATTGGTCTGCCTGGTGGATTGTCCTTCGATTTGTGTATTTTCGGAAGAGTATAACTTATTGGTATTCTGCAGGCTTCTGGGACCAAGTATTTAGACTCTTTCATATTTAGGATATTTTTCTTCCTACCCAGATTCACTAATGCTTGTAGTTCCTTCTTATATTTGCTGGTTGGATTGCCCAACAGTTTCTTGTATGTCGACTCATCCTGTAGTTGTCTCATAATTTCCTTGTGGTATTGTTCTTTGGATTGGATTACCACTGCCCCTCCCTTATCCGCGGGTCGGATCACAATGTCCTCCCTTTTCTTCAATAACTTCATGCCCTTCTTGATATGTATCGGATCAGAGTAGTTTTTAATCTTCAACGACTCAAGGTCTCTTAGAACTAACTTTTTGAACACGTCAATATGTTGGTTATTGGTCATTTGTGGGTTATATATGGAGTTATTCCTTAGGGAACTACACCTTGGTTCCTCTAATTCAATTGTTTCAACTCTCTTAGATTTAAAAGGATTATTCAGTATATATTTCTTAATATTGAGTTTTCTCACATATTTCTGAATCCCAATGTACGTCTCAAACTTATTAAGATTTTTAGTTGGAGCATGTTTTAAACCTTTGTCCAATACTGCCAATTCCTCTGCACTGATTTCTAGACCACTCAGATTCACCACATTTTCTCCCACTATTCTCTTCTTTGCCTGGATTCTTTTTCCTGCTCGAGTGCCCCTCCTCGTTCTGGACTTCCTCTGTTCCCTTGTTGGTGTCTCCTCGGTGAGCGGTAGGGGGCTTGTGGTTGCCGTCGTGGGGAGTATTCTCTTCTCTCCCTGTCTAAAAAAGGGCGTTGTGTATTGTATTGGTTCTGTTGGTATTGGTGGTGTTCATATTCATTTGTATCCGAATACTTCCTGATAGGTTCGGAACTGTTCTGTGTGTACATCGGGGATCTCCCATATCCATTTTGATGTTCATAATGTTGCGGTGGGCCTCTTGTATCCCTTTGGTCTCTATCATTATTCTGTGTATTTTGATAGGCTTTCTTAAAGGGTTTCTTAAACTGTTTCTTCCATTGTTTTCTTTGGTGTTTTCTTCGTGTAGTGTTCATTGTTTTGTTGATGAGGTCTCTCATCCCTCTCTCTCTCTACCCCTCTTAATCCATCTTGGACATATGTCCTTATTGGATCTTCAATCCTTACTTCTTTTTCTGGTGTGGAGTAGGTAGATGTAGGCACTACCGATTCAGTCTTCTGTTGCCATTTAAAAACATTATCCGCTTTATAGTCTGCTATATCTCTCTGGAACTTTTTGATCTTACGTTGTTGTACTTCTAAGTCCTTACTGATGAGGTCCTTGCTCAGTTGTGATGATAATTTATTGAAATCTGTACTGTCCTTATGGGGATCTAGTTTAGATTTCATATCATCTATTTGTTTTTCCACCATCCTAATTTTCTTCTGTTTACGTTTCATAAGGAATCTCAATCCTTCTAGACTTTTATTGTTAAAAAATTGATACCATTCATCCATTGATTCCTTGTCTGTCAGGCCATCATTCGGGGGTATGTCCCACCGAAGTCTCCTGGGGACAATTTCTTCCTTAATGTATCTATCGAAGGTGTTGATATCCCACCATAGGCTGATTTTTTTCTCCATTAGATGGCCCAATTTTCTAATTAAACTATCTACATCACTAGTGTGTGTTTTATTCTGTGGGTTAAAAATATCATCTAAATTGACATTCCTGTTCTCCACAAACGTGAAGACATCCATAATAGCAGCAACGGTGATTGATTTTACACTTGTTGCCTTTATACTATTGATTTTAGAATGTAAATGTGAATAAGCTATTTTAGAGCAGGTGAGCTCAATCGAGGTGTACGTCCGTTACCCTAGGCTGAAGGAATTATAGCCCTGGAGTGTAATATGGATAAGCCCCTATTGTGATTTATTTCGTCACTTATGACCATTACACCGTATCATAGCTCTAATACTTTACAGTATCGATCGAGGAATCTTTACTAATAAATCTTTAGTCCCTTTACATACATTTATATATATTATTTATATTTATATATAAATTTTATTAAATTTTATTATATTTTAGATTTTATATATTTTATATAATAGTATATTAAGTTTACATGTACAAGAGATACATGCAGACTACGTTTGATCTTATGGGAGTGTGGATGACTGCATACTGTGTCACTGTTAGAGGTAGCCCGACTTAGAAAAGAGGGCCTCCTTCTGAGTGATGGCAGACCACAATAAGGACTCCAAGAAAATGGCAGGGGAGCATCTTGGTCGGAGGTCCGGGGATGACGGGTTGTTTTACTTCCGGTCAAGGATCGTATGTTTTGAACTTCGACAAAATGGCGAATAACGTCCATCCAACGATCGTACGTACTTCCGGTCAATGATCGTATGCATTGAACTTCGACAAAATGGCGAATAACGTCCGTCCAACGATCGTACGTACTGTCGGCCAATGATCGTATGCATTGAACTTCGACAAAATGGCGAATGACGTCCACCTAACGATCGAACGCACTATACCCCGGCGGAGTGTATAATGACGGAATATACACTTCCGTCTAACGTTCGAATCCACCGGACTTCGACAAGATGGCGAATCGACAATTTCCGTCGAACCCCGCAATGATGGCGGATTGGCATACATCCGCCAAACGGCATATATATTGAATGCTGCCACACTAAATCAGGTTCCCCAGATGAAGGCAAGAGAGCCGTAACGCGTAGGGATTCAGACGTACACCTGGAAGTGACGTGAGATATATGGCAGATGCCGCCTTGTTTATTATTTGATGCCTGCTTTTATTCTTTACTGATGTAAGGAGATTACTTTGTTTTTCAATAAATTTATACGTTGTGACATACTACACCATTGGAGGCCTATTTTTCCTTATGTTTCCCCGAGTAATACAGCGAAGGGGTACTACAAGACATAGAGATGACTGAATAGCTCCTGGTGTCGTCCACTATCATTGAATTTACCCAGAGGATATGTTTGGAGGCTTTTATTGATCTATTGAGAGGTGAGAGGCCTGTGAGGCTGTGTGTTTGGAGTGGCACGGGCTAGTTTGACCCATTATCACGGCATTTATATATGCCACCAAGGTGAGAGGCTGAATGCACGGAGGAGCACTAGCACTTTATTGCCAGCTTTACAGCTTCACTGAGAGCAACTTTTGTGCACTGCACGTTTGCACTATATGGACTTTTCTAACACATATGGACTTTTATTTCTATTTTAATTCATTTATCTACTTTTCACTTATTACTTATTACATATTTGTCACATATGTTTTATATTGATTGATGTGTTTTTTTGCGCAAATTCACTTTTATATTTATGCTTCACTTGTGTATGGTAAACACTATCAGTTTTTGCTGCAATCTGAGCATTATTATTGTCATATTGATTGTTTTAGCGCGAAGGATTTCACAATTTTACATAAAAAAAAATAGCCCAAATTGCATGGAATATAAGGTCAAATAGTTACAAATGGACCCTGTGTGTAAACTGCTGCACCAGTCTCTGTGATGATGCAATAGATATTCCAAAGATAAAGTCCTAAACAGTTTTAAATAAGGTCGGTGCTAAAAAATGTATAGATAAATCTTCAAATGGAGACCAGTGTACTGATGTTATAAAGTCCTCCCAAAAATCAGGTCGGTGACATCAAACCTCCGGACACCCAAGAATAGTGCTATATATCGGATAGAAAAGGGATCCTCCACCTTCAAACAAGCTGCCGCTTACCAGAAAATAAGATCCCAAAAGAGATTGCAGTTCACGGATGGCCTATTCCCCAGCCCGGGTCTCTGTCTGATGTCTCTGCTCTTTCAGTGGATCTGTCCTCAATCGATCTCAGCATGTAATGTTAAGCTCATAACCAGATGAAAAGGAAAGCCAACCTAGCATAACCCAGTAAAATTATATTTTAATAAAACATTAAAATTGCACTTAGAGGATGAAGATAAATTTGCATGTGAAATATGTGCAGCTGGCCGGCTCTCATAGCCCGTTCCTTACGGGACCTAGCGTTGTTGTTGTGGTGACGTCAGCGACCTGGACTAAGTCAGATTTGATGAAACGGCATAATATATCTTCATCCCCTAAGTGCATTTTTAATTGTTTTATTAAAATATCTTTTTACTGGGTTACGCTATGTTGGCTTTCTTTTTCATCTGGTTATGAGCTTAACATGACATGCTGAGAGCGATTGAGGACAGACCCACTGAAAGGGCAGAGACATCAGACAGTCATACAGAGATCTGGGGTATATGCCACCCGTGAACTGCGATCTCTTTCGGGTTCTTTTCTGGTAGGTGGCAGCTTGTTAGAAAAGGGATCCTCCACCTTTAATCTGAAATACAGCACTATTCTTGGGTGACCGGAGGTTTGATGTTACTGACCTGATTTTTGGGAGGACTTTGTGACGTGTGTGTGTCCCCCTCCTCCCTGCACCAGATATATGAAACTAAACAAAGGACCTCTGGTGACCAAGGCCCAATATAATGGGGTGGCCCCCTGAATGGCATAAAAGGGTTAAAGGTCTTCAGGTGACCAGAACCTAGTAAGATGCATAGGTTTCTAGAACACTTGTTTAGAAGTGTGAGAAGGCCTGGATGGGCAATCTAGTAGACCTCATTACAAAATTTCTCAGTGGAGACATCCTCTTGCAGTTGCAGGCACTTCCATCTTGACTGTCTTTAGGGCGGTTAACCCTGGGATCTTGAGTTTCCTCTGGGAACTCTGTTTCCTCACATAAAATTTCCTCTTTATACCTAAACCAGTATAAGGTTGGCACTCCTGGGTAGATGTCGTCGCTGAGAGCTGGTGTTTCCCCGAGTGCTATGCTATCTTGCCCACGAGCAGTCTTTCCAGTGGGCAGAGAACACTGCGGTCCTCATAGTATCACACTGGCTTAAAGGACCACATTTCTCTGTCCTGAGGGCTCTGGGAACCTGGCGGTCTGGCTACTAAGAGGGATCCCTGAAGATCGTTTTATGCTCCTTAGGACAGATGGGAAATGTATGGCCATACGTCTGATTTTAGCGGGCATGGTCACCACTGACGTCCGTCGCTCCATAAACTTGCATGGAGCGCCCATTCAGGTCTGCGGAAAAACTGACTGGCGGTCTGCCTATGTAAAAGGGGCCTAAAATGCCATTTTAGATTCAGTCGCCTGAATTGTCTTTGTCTACTAAAATCTCCAGTACATTTTAGTTGACTAAAACCTAATGGGTTTTAGATAAATTTTAATGCATTTCTTTAGAATTGCCAAACTTTTACTCCCTAGTGTAAAAATGGAATGACATATGTTATGGTATTAAGGTTTGTACATGAAGTTGCCCCCAAATGGTACAGAAACTCCCCTGACCACCCCCCAAGTCAGAGCAATTTGCGTTGCTCTGATTAGAACAGTTCCCTTGGCCTGAATGGAACACGACTTGTAAGGTGGCTAAGTCACGCTATATAACGTCTTTATAGATAAAACCAAGTTTCATAAACAAGTTGTTTTTTTTTTGGACGAGTACAATTAAAACTGAAATACTAAACCCAAAAACTGTAAACTGACTGTAATGCCATTGCACGTATTACCTTAATATATTGCCAACATTAAATATCAAGAAAAATAAGAAAATACTTTTTTTTTTTTTTTTTTAGCAGCTTAGTAGATTCCCCCTACATATTGTGGTAGTTGACTAAACTAGTATTTTAGTAGACTAAATCAACACTGCTTCACAAATCTGGCGTTTTATGGAAGAGTGGCAAGAAAGCCATTGTTGAGAAAGCCATAAGTCTTCTTGCAGTTTGCGAGAAGCCACGTGGGGAACACGGCAAACGTGGAAGAAGGTGCTCTGATCAGATGAGACCAAAATTGAACTTTCTGGCCTAAAAGAAACTCTGTGGCAGTAAAGTAACACTGCACTTCTCCTTGAACACACCATCCCAACTGTGGAACGTGGAGATGCCTTACATTAGCAGGGACAGAGAAGCTGGTCTGAGTTGATGGGCAGATGGGATGGAGCCAAATACAGGGCAATTTTAGAAGAAAACCTGTTGGAGTCTGCAAAATATCTGAGACTGGGGTGGATGTTCACCTTCCAGCAGTAAAACATTCTCTTCAGATGCTCTCTATCCAATCTGACAGAGCTTGAGCATCTTGCAACAAATGGGCAAAAATTTCTCTCTAAATGTTCAAAGCTGGTAGACCTCCCCCAAAAAGACTTGCAGCTGTAATTGCAGCGAAAGATTGTTCTACAAAGTATTGATTCGGGAGCTGAAAATACACGCCACACTTTATTTTTTTTTATTTTTTTTACACATTTTGTTTGTAAAAAAAAAAAAACCCTTTTCATTTACCTTCCACTTCACAATTATGTGACCCTTTGTGTTGGTCTAGCACATAACCACTTAGGAACCAGGCTGTTTTCTGACACTTGTGGCTTACAAGTAAAATCAATTTTGGGCTAGAAAATTGACTCAAAACCCCCAAACATATTTAAAAAAAAGAGACCCTAGAGCAGGGGTAGGCAAACTTGGCACTCCACCTGTGGTGAAACTACAAATCCCACCATGCCTTTGTCTCTGGGAGTCGTGCCTGTGATTGTCAGGGTCTTGCAATGTGTCGTGGGACTTTTAGTTTCAAAACAGCTGGATGGCTGAGGTTGCCTACCCGCTGCCCTAGAGAAAATGGCTGTTGCAATATTTTTTGCACTGTTTGCGCAGCGATTTTTCAAACGCAGTCTTTTTTTTTGGGGGGGGGGGGTACACTTTAATGAATATCAAAAATAAAGTTTGTCCAATTTCTTTATCGTTCACCACAGGACACACAGCCTCTATTCAATACATAGTGGGCTGTATGGTCACCAGAGGTGATTGGAAATTGGCACAACCAATCGAAGACTGTACCCCTCCATATAACCCCTCCCATCAGGGAAGTACCTTTGTTTTTCGCCAGTGTCTAAGGTGTTGGACGCAAGTAAAATGTGCTGAAGGAAGCATTGCCAAAGAGACCCTATGGGATAGAGCTACACTAGTCCATCCAAGACTTTTATATTACGCCAAAACTGGATGGTATTCGGGCTTGGTGGAGGAGGAGTATCCTGCAATGTCTCTTCGGCGAACTGGGCTCTAGGGTCCAGAACTTTCACTCTATACGCTAAAAGTCCTGGCAGAGTCTTTTACAAGAGAGTTGCAGGGGAAGGATTCCAACTGTGAAGAGACACAGATGGACCATGCTGCTTAAAGGGGTTGTAAAGGAATTTGCAGATAAAGGAGATGTGTGTTAATGGGTGTCCTGACACTCCTGCTTGCCCCTCCCTCCTCAGGAGGCTTTCTCCACACCAGGGAGAAAGTCTTGCGCTACTGCGTGTAGTGACAGAACAGGAAGTGAGTATATCTCAGAAGAAATAAGGACATTTAAAAGCAAAATGGAAGGATGAGGTAAGTGGAGGACTGCACTAAGGTAAAGGAAGCTATTTAGGATTGTTTTTATTCAGGGAAAAATATAATATGGGATAAGAATTTTTCTAATTTATGATTGAATACAAAAGCAGCCAAGACCAGGTACCCACCACCAGGATCATGTTAAAATTGGACAACATTGTCTTAAGAGCAGCTGTATCACGCTCTGACCAAGCATACACACTTGTAACAGGGCTAATGTTAATAAACATAGGTAATATCAATGGACCAGAACCTGATCTAAATTTAACAAAACAAGTCCATCCTATCAAAATAGGTTTGATTAAGTCGGGTAGCTAGTCCCACAGCAACTGCTGTAGTTGATTTTGTAGCAGGACAAAGCTGTCGGTGTGTAAAGGTGATTGGAGTCCACAGTTTGAATATCTATGCCTTTGGAATGAATACGGTTTTCCCAATATGAAATGGCTTGTATTGCTGTTGTCTAACTGTTGAAGCACCAATAGCTCAGGGACACTTGTTTGTTTATAAAGCTGGTAAATGGTGGCTGTTACATAATATGCGGCATGAAGCAAAGTTAAATAAAAGGAGGCAGTTCATAGGACCTATGGTCCGCTCACCTTACCATTTGTGGAGCGATATAGTAACAGTCCTGTGTTCTCTATCTCCGGCTTGGGTGGCTGTGGGTGCCGTCCTGTATGCTCCGTTTTATTTATGCGGGGTCTGAAGAGCTCTGGTGGACAGTCTGCTGTAAACACTGTAAGTGTCGGGTCCTCTGGGCCACCATCCGCTTGATTCTTAGATATTTACTGCCAGCTTCAAACATTCAACTGCAAGTGTGGTGTGGTGCCTAGGCCCTTATGTTTTACAGTGGATGACATTAGAGATTCTATCCAACAGGCACCCCACCTCGCGCTCCAGCTGGTGCGTTTGCGCAGCCTTCTTTGGCTAAGGTGTTGATCAGCAGAAGCCCCATGCAAGAAGCTTTTGGCCAGTTTCCCATTCCATTGAGAACACCTCTTTGGGGATGATTTGGAAAAGTATAGCCAAAAAATTTTGAGCAGTAAAACTACCCTGCTGCCAGAGAGAAAAGTGTCCTTGTGTTAAATGTTCACTACCCAGCTCCTGGTAGATCTACCTCCAGCCTGTGGCGACTGCATTTTCAGCCAGCCACAAATGCTGAAGACAAAGCCCAGAACAAGAAGCCGTGGGGTTCAAAGGCTAACAAGCAAAGCTTCTTTATAAAGAGGTGCCCTCGCTCGGCTGAGTGGGGGGATGACTTTCGCAGTTTTCAGCGGCATGGCAGACAGAAATCCAGGACAGATGGGTAGTATCCACAGTATCCCTAGGGTACAAGCTGGAATTTCAAGAGATCCCATCTTCTCATTTACGAACTCAAGGCTCTCCAAAGATCCACTAAAGAGCGTCCTTCAAAGCATTGGATCATTTGCTATCCCAAGGGGTGATCACAGAAGTACCCTTAAGGAAGCAAGGTTCAGGTTTTTATTCAAACCTCTTTATGATTCCAAAACAAAATGGAGACTTCAGACCCATCCTGGATCTAAAAGCTCTAAACCAGTTTCTGAACATTCGCCATTTATGAATGGTAACTATTTAATCCATGGTCGCCACCCTACAAGGTGGAGAATTCATGGCGTCTATAGACATCAATGGCTCAGTTACATGTGCCTATCCATCCCACTCGCCAAAAAAGGTTTGTGGTAGAACATCGCCACTTCCAGTTTGTGGCTCTGCCCTCTGGGGTGGCTACTGCGTCCTGGGTGTTTACAAAGGTACTAGCCCCTCTGTTGACAAATATGAGGGCACTGGGCATAGCGGTAACTGCCTATCTAGACGATCTACTCGTGATAAATTAGTCGGTGGCAGGATTAGATCACGCTGTGCTCGCCACAATAAAACACCTGGAGCATTTAGGATGGATTGTAAACCTACAAAAATCTCCTCTACAAGCCCAAAGAAGGGTAGAGTATTTGGGCATGATCATAGACACAGCCCAAAGCAGGGTATTCCTTCCAGAGCCAAAGATCAAGTCTCTAAAGGACCTGATCCACAAGGTCAAAGCAAAGAGGCCGTCCATTTGCCTTTGCATGAGGCTATTGGGGGGGGGGGGGAAATGGTGGCCTCCTTCAAGGCTGTCCCTTATGCCCAATTTCATTTGAGACTGCAGGGCAGTATCTTGGCTGCCTGGAACAGGAAAATTCAAGCTCAGGATTTACCCATGTGCCTGTCTCCACAAGTGTGCCAAAGCTTCAATTGGTTTAAAACCAAGAACTTTGAACTTGCAGGCCACACACAACCAGAGAGGCTCCAGGGTTGTGGTGTCTCTTGATGGCGCAATGGCATTCGACTCTTGTCGACTGTCGAGTGGGAGTACCTCTGGTTGTGTCTGGCCAGATTTGGTCCCAGGTTTATTAAATGGGTCCCAGTAGGCCCAGCGCCAGGGTTTTGGTCAACGGGCTGGTGTCTGCTCTTTTTCCACTGTCCAGGGTTGCACTGTCCAGGGTTGCACGTCAGGGATGCCCTCTTTCCCCGTTATTGTATGCATTAGCGGTGGAGCCTCTCGCCTGCACCTTGGGAGTACACCCGGGTATTCAGGGCCTGTGATGTGGGGATATAAGGTAACTGATTAGTTTATATGCCGTCGACATGCTGTTGTACCTGGCTGATTCAGGACCGTCTTTACAGACGGCTCTGGAAGTTATACAGCATTTTGGCGGCTATTCGGGTCTAAAGATTAATTGGGACAAGTCCCAAATTTTTCCCATCGACGTTTGGTGTCCCCACAGAACTTCAATCCTCTCCTCCTTAAGGTAAGTTCCATGAAGTATTTAGGCATTGTCATTAGTCGCTACCCGGGAGACTTCATTAAACTTAACATAGAGCCTTTGATCACAACCCTGAAGTCCAAGACTCAAACGTGGGCTAAGCTTCCCCTTGGAGTTATGGGCCGGGTGAACCTAGTTAAGATGGTCCTACTCCCCCCCCCCCCAATTCTTATGTCTTCTGGCATGCACTGGTCTACCTACTACTTAAGATTTTTAAGGTCATAGAGTCTATTCTCAATTCCTTTGTGTGGCAGGCACTGAAAAACCCTACTGAGTTGGGGGGGCGCGACGCTGCCCGACTTTACTTTTTACTATTTGGCTGCACAGCTGTCCCATTTCTATTTAGACAAAGATCGGTACTTGGCTCTGGTCTGCCCTCCTCAGGCAGGCGGGTACACCCATCCCTTCCAGATCATTTTTAGAGACCCTACTAAGCCGTGGGTGTTGGGAGAACGGGGGACGCTGTTGCATACTCACTGTAAGATCTGGGCTGTGGTGAGACAGACTTAAATTGCCCCCTACTCATTCTCATACTCCCTTATGAGATAACCCCTGCTTGCCCGAATTGCTAACTGTTCCAGACCATGTTTTATGGCTTAACTATGGGGTGACCTTTTGTCAGATGTTTATACTGGCTCCACTCTGAAGTCTTTCCAGCAGCTTTGTGAAGGATTTGGCCTTCTGCACTCCATGCACTTTCGCTTCCTTCAGCTTCGTCACGCTCTCCAGTCCGAGTTTCGTAGCGATCTCCTAATTTGGACCGAATGATTATTCTTTACAGGATAATGGGACAAGATCCACTTAAACCTATTTCGATATTTTATGAGTCCCTGCTCCGTCCTGGGGCGGTGGCTCTTGCCTATACTTTGAAGGATCGCTGGGCTGGGGACGTGGGGGAGATGGGAGGCTGATAAATGGGAGGATGCTCCAGATACGTGTAAAAGTCTGTTGGACTCTCCGACCGCCTGGTCCAAATGTATATTATGCATAGGTCTTGCTTGACTCCCATTCGCTTAGCTAAGTACAAGCCTGACCATAACCCTCTGTGCCCCAGGTGTGCTAGCCCAACTAGCACCTTCTTTCATCTCCGCTGGTCATGCCCTGTGATACAGGACTATTGGTCTCACATAGTGCGGTTTATACATGAGATGGGGTCTCCACTGACACTCTGCCCTAAACAATGTTTATTGGGTGTATTCCTAGACCCGGATGCTGATAAATTTCAAACTATCTTTGCAAGAGTCACTGTTAATTGCCAGGTTGTTAATTGCGAGGAAATGGTTACGGGTCTCGCCGCCGACACCCCAGCACTGGATCTCGGCGGTCAACGCTGTTCTATCTTTATAAGAGGGAGATATATGTGCATAGGGGCTGCCTGACTAAATTCAGCAAGATTTGGTATTCTTGGATGGGCAATGCGGCCACTTGTGGCGAGGGATCAACAGTTTAGTTTTCCCTCCAGTAATGTTTGTTATGAGTCAGTGCATATGCTGTATACGGCCTGGATGTATGCCATTCTTTGCATTTTTCTGTTTTTTATTCTTGTCATTGTAATTTTGTCATTCTTCTGTGCTCTTTTTTTTTTTTTTTTTTTATTTTTTTCTTCACAATAAACATCACGTTTTTTGTAAAAAAAGAACTTGCGGAAAGGATGGTCCTTTCTCCCAGTCACCTGGAAGGTGCTGTCGACTGAAGCCAGCCTAATGGGCTGTGGAGCAGTGTTTGAAGAAGCTTCAGCCCAGGGAACCTTCGCCCTCATGACCTGGACACACAGGTTACACTGCCACCCAGTTCGGCTTCAATCTGACAATGCTGCTGCAGTAGCCAAGGAGGCACTCGCAGTCAGGGCACTCAGGAGGTGAATCTGATTTTGGCATGGGCAGAAGAACATGTTCATATGCCAGAGGCGGGGGACCCTGGATGTAGACCTGCTAGTTTCCAGGTTCAACAGGAAGCTGGAAAACCTTGTATCCAGGATGAGAGATCCCTTAGCTTGTGGAATGGATGCTTTAATTCCCTGCAATCGTTTCTCACTGATCTATACATTTCCTCTGATCGCTCTTACAAAGGCTACTTTGTAGGATCAACAAGGAATTCCAGTGGCCCCAAATTAGCCCAGAAGGCCCTGGTACGCCGACATCGTAAAGATGGAGGTAGGAAAACCTTGGAAGCTTTGTCATGACCTGCTGTTGCATGGTCCAGTGTTCTATTCTTTTTGCAAAAGCTAAATTTGACAGTCCTGGCTGTTGAGACCCACATTTTGAAGAAACTAGTGATCTCGGGTCCAGTGCTTTCTACACTCATTAATGCTCCAGGCTTATCTACGATAGTGTGAAAGGCATATGTTTTCTGGTGTGAAACCAAAAAATGGAATCCTCAGAAGTAGGATTCTTGCCTTTTGCCATCTAGGAGTGGATATGAAATTGGACTTTAGTACCATTAAGGGCCAAATATCGGCACTATCAGTCTTTTTTTAAAGACCGCTGGCATCTCATTCCCTAGTTCTGACTTTTATTCAGGGGAAACTGCGGATCAATCTGACAGTCAAGTTTCCCTTGTGCCCATGGGATTTGAGTTTAGTATTGTCAGTGTTGCAAAGGCAACCTTTTGAACCTATACGCCATATTCTGTTGATTCTTTTCAGAAATCTCTTCTGCTAGAAGAGTATCAGAATTATCAGCTCTTGTAAAGGGTCTTATTCAGTTTGTGACAAGATTGTTTTATGCCCCCATCCAACCTTTTATTTTACCAAAGGTGGTGTCGGCATTTCATTGGAGTGTGTGTGTGTGTGTGTGTGTGTGTGTGTGTGTGTGTTTTCTGCTCCGCGGATAGCGGAGGAAAATTTATTGCACTCTAGATGTAGTGAGCAGTAAAGGTGTATCTGCAGGCAACCGCTCAGACACGTAAAATAGATATTTTGTTATTTTGCCAGATGGTCCCAAGAAGGCACAAGCGTCATCAAAATCCACCATTTCTCGGTGGATTCGACAAGTAATTCAAGATTATGGTTTAAGGAACAAGATTCCTCCTTCTGTTAAGGCGCACTCGACCAGAACTATGAGCGCTTCATGGGCAGTGCATCACCAGGTTTCAGGCTCAGATCTGTAAAGCTTCAACTTTGTCTTCAGTCCATAAATTTTTAGCAAATTCTATCAAATGGATGTAAGAAGACATGAGGATTCTGCCTTCGGGCGTAGTGTGCTGCAGGCAGCAGTCTAGGGCTTCTTTTCCATTTTTACGGCTTGCTTGGATCTGTGTCTCCCACACTTTATTGAGCACTTCTCTGGGACGTCCCACTATGTAACGAATAAAGGCTCTGTCCCGTGGTGTACTCCAAGAAAGAGATTTTACAGGTAAGCTGTTATGTCACAAAATAAAAATAGGATTTTTTTAATATGTCGAGTTAATGGATACCTAACATGTCACGCTTTATAAGATTGCACATTCTCGTAGAATGGTTGCCAAACTATGGTACTTAAATCTCCATAGGCATCGCTTTTAAATTTTTTACTGTTTACATTTAGGTGAGGTTAAAAAGACACAAGTCACAACTGTGTATGATTATGTCAGTATTACATTGTATATCCCTGTATGTTGTAGTCGTTCAGGTGCTCATCTAATGGTTTGTAACTATCGCTGCCTGTGAAAGGAATTTCACATCCTTGTTGCTCTTACGATAAAGAACCCTTCTTTTGTAGCTTAGGTTAAACATATTTTTTTATATTGGTGATTTGCCATGTGTCTTGTTAGAATCCCTTCCACGAAAAGTATTATGTCAATAGTACAGCATTTTTACATTTTAAAATTACAATCGTATCCCCCTCAAGCGTCTCTTCTGCAGAGAGAATAAGTTCAGTGCTTGCAACCTTTCTTAACTTGTATCCTCCAGTCCCTTTATTGGCTTTGTTGCCCTTCTTTGTACTCGCTCAATTTCCAGTACATCTTTCCAGGTGAGACCAGAGTCTTGTAGAATAGAATTATTGCGAATGGTGGAAAGTGTGTGTGTGTGTGTGTGTGTGTGTGTGTTGGCAGCACCTAGACCCCCCCCCCCCATTTTACCTGGATGCTGTCTGGCCAGGAATGAGCACACCATCTCTAGCTGGTGTCTCGTGTCCTGATTGGATAGATTGACGGCAGCTATATCCAATGGACACAGATGTGGGACTCGGAGTGTCCACCAAGGAGAGCGCTTCTAAAATATGGACACTCTATGTGGGAAATAGCCGCCAGCGCCACTGAGGGACCCCAGTAGTTTCGGGGCCACTCTGTGCAAAACCATCTGCATAGTGGCTGTAAATATGACCATGTTTTTAAATGATAAAGGTTTTTTTATCCCCCCCCCCCCCATCTACTAGGACCCCTAGGTCCTTTTTTTCATCCCCCCCCCCAGTCAGTAGATTGCATTCATATTTTCTCCCAAGCGTCTTCCAGGACAGCCCATGAGACCTAGGGCTCCTCCCACCAGGACAGGAAACACGTTAACCCCCACCAGATAAAAGGGCGGTCCTCCAGGCCCCATGCCAGTATTAGTGTTTCCTCCGGACGGGGGGTAACATGTTTCCTGGAACTGGTTCCCCTAGGTCTCTAGAGCCGGGCTCCTGGAGCTGCGCTGGAGCACAATGGGTGAGTGTTGTTTCCTACCCAGAGCGGCACATCCATCGGGGAGTTGGTTTGTGGCTGCTGTCCCTGTTCTCGGTGCATGGGGAATGTCTGTACCGTCATGATTGTCCGTGCTCCCCCTGCAAAGAATCGCTGGTTCTTTTTTCAGCGCTGCGCTGGAGCAGCAGAGCGGCTTTTCCCCTGCCAGTACAGCCAGGCTAGAACATGCAGGGGAAGGAGGAAGCCGCGCGGCAGGAAGGGGCGGAACTTGCGTTCCACGCTGGTTCAGGAAGTCCCGGAGGGGTCACTTCCGGGGCGTATGACGTCATTGGCGGGCGCCGGAGACGCTGGTTCCTGTCTCAAAAAACGGCGCGAACAGGGACGCTGGGTGACTGGCGTTTTTAAAAAGCGGTAACCCAGCACAGGCTGCGGACCACGATGGGGGCAGGATGGACTCCTTTGAAATTCCTGCACAGGCAGTGGAATCAAGCCCAAACGCCAGCTCCTCACAGGTAAGCCTGAAGTAATACTTTCTTCTTGCACAAACCTGTGAGTGTCTTTTCTTCCCCTTGTGTACAAAGGTTTGCACAAAAAGAAATCTAAAGTTTTTCCTGTGCACAGTTCCCTCCTTGATACTATCAAGCTGGAGTGGGAAAATCCAGAAAGAAAACCTTTCTTTTCCGGTAACCTAAAAAGGTTTCCATTTGATGAGGATACAGCGCAGCCGTGGAATAAAAGTCCAAAGTTAGACGCACCTCTTTCAAAAGTTTCAAAAAATTCGGACTTAGCGTTTGATATGGGTACGCTTAAGGACCCGATGGACAAAAGAGGAGATATTCTCCTTCACAGAGCCTGGGATTCAGCTATTGGAAATCTCAAGCCGGCTCTGGCCTCCACTTGTGTAGCCAGAAACCTGGAAGAATGGCTTGCACAGATAAAAAACCATCTGTTGGCAGGTACCTCTAGGGAAGAGATTCTGAAATCCTTTCCGATTCTTTTTAATGCTGTGGGTTTTCTAGCAGACTCTTCCGCAGAGTCGGTAAGAATGACGGCTAGGACTTCGGCCTTAGTGAATTCAGCCAGAAGAAGCCTTTGGCTTAAAACCTGGTCAGGCGATGCAGCCTCTAAATTACGCCTATGTGGGCTTCCCCTAACGGGGGATCATCTTTTCGGCCCAGGGCTGCAGGAAGCACTGGAACGTACGGCCGATAGAAAAAAGGCCTTTCCAGAGAACAAAAAGAAACAGACAGCCAGAAAAAAAATTCGTGGCCAATACAGGCAGCAGGGTCCTAGAGAAAAGGACAATAGGCCCAAGAAGCATTGGGACGGGCACAAGGGCAAAGGTAGAGGGGGTGTTTTGTTTCGCACACCTCAACAGCCCGCCAAGCCACAGTGACCAGCATCTCCCTGTGGGAGGAAGATTGAGGGCCTTTCTCCCACAGTGGGCAGCAGTCACTTCAAGTCCCTTCATCCTGGATCTAGTGGCAAATGGATACAGGCTGGAATTCTCCTGCCAACCACCAGAGCGACTATTGATCACCTCTCTTCCCAAAGATCGGGAGAAAGCGAAGGCTCTGGGTCTCCAAATAGGAGACTTGCTAGATCAGAAGGTCCTGGTTCCTGTTCCCCAATCAGATCAAGGCAAGGGGTTCTATTCCCATATTTTTCTGATCAGAAAGCCGTCAGGAAAGTATCGGCTTATTCTGAATCTTCGGTCTCTAAATCGATCAGGTACAAGCATTTCCGGATGGAGACAGTATTCTCAATCCGAAATCTGCTTTACCCAAACTGCTTCATGGCCACTTTGGACTTAAGGGATGCTTATCTACATGTCCCGATCCATCCAGCATTCCAGAGATTCCTGAGGATAGCGGTCAAATTGGGAACAGGAATCCGGCACTTTCAATTTCAAGCCCTCCCCTTTGGTCTGTCTTCAGCCCCACGCATCTTTACAAAGGTGTTGGGGGAAGCGCTGGCTCCGCTGAGGTTGAAAGCAATAACTGTCATCCCTTACCTGGACGACCTGTTAATAGTGGCAGATTCTTACCAGAAATTACTAGATCTCCAGACGGTACAGGACTTCCTTCAGTCCTTAGGCTGGCTCATAAACAGGGAGAAGTCTTCCCTAAATCCAGCTCAGAGGGTGAAATATCTGGGCTACGACATCTGCTCAGTAAACCAGAAGGTTTTTCTCCCGGCGGAAAAGGTCTCCAAGATGGTGCAAGCAGTTTCAGCTCTACAGACCAGTCAGTTGGTCACGCTGAGGGAGATTTCAAGTACTGTAGGTCTGATGACCTCATGTTTTCCGGCAGTGCCATGGGCAAGATTCCATTAAAGACCGTTGCAGATGTTTCTCCTGAGAAACTGGGATGGAGATGTAAGGTCTCTGCAGTCAAAAGTTCTGTTACCTACCAAGGTGAAAAGAAGCCTATGGTGGTGGAGGACACATCTTCACCTAACAAGGGGCCTGCCATGGTCCATTCCTGTGTCCAAAAGGATCACGACGGACGCTTGTTCCTGGGGATGGGGGGGCCCACCTCAGCGACCAGGTCGCACAGGGAAAATGGTCTGGGAAAGAAGCCAAAGCTTCATCGAACCAGAGGGAACTACTAGCGGTTCAGAGAGCCCTGCAAGCCTTTCAGTCGGAGATCAGGGGTCACAATCTCCAGATCCTATCCGACAATATTGCAACAGTGGCGTACCTCAACAAGCAGGGAGGCACGAGGAGTCGGATACTTCAAGAGGTTGCTCAGGGAATTTTTACTTGGACAGAAGTAAATCTAGCCTCAATATCCGCTGTGCACCTGAAGGGGACAAAAAACTCCCTGGCAGACTACCTCAGTCGCCACAGGGTGGAGCGAGACAACTGGTCGCTTCATCCAGAAGTATTTGCAGAGATCACCAACAAATGGGGTTGGCCCGAAGCAGATTTGTTCGCAAATCGGCTCAACCGTAAGACGGAGGAGTTCTTTTCTCTGAACCCAGAAGATCGATCACTGGGGATCGATGCACTGGCGAATCCGTGGCCATTCGACCTCTGCTACGCCTTCCCGCCGATCAGGCTTATTCCAGAAGTACTACGGAAGTTTCTCCTAGAAGAAACGGACCTAATTCTGATTGCCCCCTTCTGGCCCAAGAGGTCATGGTTTTCCCTGCTACAGTCTCTGGTCTCGAAGCCTCCATTGAGACTTCAGGAGAGAGAGGACCTGTTATCTCAGGGTCCAGTGTCACACCCACAAGTAGTGTCCTTAAGCTTGACGGCTTGGCATCTGAAGAGAAGATACTGAAGGCTCAGGGGTTTTCTGACAAAGTGATCAAAACTTTGGTGAATTGCAGAAAACCAGTCACTAGAGCCATATATTCCAAGGTTTGGAAAAAGTTTAATTCATGGTTGTCTGAAAACCAAAGATCAACGCATGATGTTCCTTCTATTTTGGAATTTTTTCAAGAGGGTGTCGACAAGGGTCTTTCGGTTAGTACCTTGAAAGTACAAGCGGCAGCTATTAGTGTTTTCCTCCAGGTTTCTCTTCTGGAAAATCCCACGGTAGCGATTTTTTAGATCCATTTCCAGGGCCAGGCCAGTAGTGATAAGAAGTTGTCCAACTTGGGACCTGTCCCTGGTGCTTCAAACTCTGGTAGAACCTCCTTTTGAGCCCTTAGAGGATATTTCTGTTAAATTACTTACCCTAAAAACTATTTTTTTGGTAGCAATTACCTCAGCTCGTAGGGTAAGCGAGTTACAGGCTTTGTCAGTAAGGGAGCCATTTCTCACAATTTTTAAGGATCGTGTCGTGTTAAAACGGATCCAGGGTTTTTACCCAAAGTAGCTAGTGCATTCCACAGATCACAGGATATTGTACTGCCATCCTTCTGTAGTTCACCGCAGGGTGATCAGGAAAAGAAATTTAGTTTTTTAGACGTAAGAAGATCCCTTCTCTATTTAGAGGTCACAAAGACCTTCAGAAAGACAGACGCTTTATTTATCCTTTTCTCAGGCACACACAAGGGTAAGAGGGCATCTAAAGCCACATTGGCTAGATGGATTAAACAGGCCATCTCAGAAGCCTATAAAATTAAAGAAATTCCTACCCCTTTTGTTACTGCGCACTCAACGAGAGCTTTGTCCGCGTCTTGGGCTGAGAGGGCTGGTGCTACACCGGAACAAATTTGCAAGGCTGCCACATGGTCCAGTTATTCGACCTTCATGAAACATTATCGCCTGGATTTGCTATCTGCTCAAGAACAGGCGTTTGGTCGAAAGGTCCTTCAGGCAGTTGTCCCACCCTAGACTGGTAAGTTCTGGCTCATCGTCTCGTGGGCTGTCCTGGAAGACGCTTGGGAGAAAAGATGAGTTAGGCTTACCGCTAACTCCTTTTCTGAGAGTCTTCCAGGACAGCCGGATTCCCACCCGGTTTTTGTATGGAAGTTATGTGTATTAATGCATATGTTTTTCAGGGAAGTCCTACGGTTCTCGAGAAGACTGGCATGGGGCCTGGAGGACCGCCCTTTTATCCGGTGGGGGTTAACGTGTTTCCTGTCCTGGTGGAAGGAGCCCTAGGTCTCATGGGCTGTCCTGGAAGACTCTCAAAAGGAGTTACCGGTAAGCCTAACTCATCTTTTTGTCAACGACTGAATAATGTAATATTTTTTCTACATTAAACCTCATTTGCCATGTAGTTGCCCACCCCATTCATTTGTTCAGATCTTCTTTCAAGGTTTAGAAGTTATTGCAGACACCAAGCTAAGCAGTGCAAATACAGAGATTGAGCTGTTTATCCTATTCTTCAGGTAGTTTATGAACAAATTAAACATGATTGGACCCAGCACAGAACCCTGGGGGACCCCACTTCCCACCCTGACAATTCCAAGTATTCCCCATGTATCACCACCCTGTGAACTTGCCCTTGTTGCCAGTTTTCAATCCATATACTTCATGCCAACAGACCTTACTTCGTACAGTAAATGTTTATGGCGAACTGTGTCGCATGCTTTTGCAAAATCCAGATGCATCACATCTACAGGCCTTTCTTATCTAGATGACAGCTCGCCTCCTTATAGAAGGCTAATTGGTTTGGCAAGAATGATTCTTCATGAATCCATGCTGACTACTGCTAGTGTGTGTGTGTTCCTCTATTGCTAAAATCTTGTATATAGTCCCTTTATAATATCCCCCCCCCCCTCCAAGAGCTTGCATACTATTGATGTTGGACTAACTGGTCTGTAATTCCCAGGGATGTATTTGGGCCCTTTTTTAATATTTTTGCTACATGGCCATGAATAAGCACTAACCAAGTGTGAAACACGTCGGCTGTTTTGTTCTTGCTGTGTATCTGTGGTGCCTGCTTATGCTTTTTCAATAAAGACAACTCAAGAGTTTTCCGGTGTGCGGCCGTCCATCCGTTCTTATATTGCCTAGTGCATTGCCAGCACCCGAATATACCTGGACTGATCCACGAGTGCACTTGGGATTTCCCTGGAGAGGTGAACCCCACTTTGCTTCAAGTGGTTCCAGATGTTGGAAGGCAGGAGGAAGAGGCAGGTCATCAGCTGGTGCGTCCCCCTGCTTTTGAGGTTTTGCTATAGCAGATGGGGTGAATACAGGTGCACCAGCCAGACCCAGGTAAAAGATGCCTCTAATCTTACTCTCTGGGTGTTTGCTTTGTTGTGTTGCCCTTCCACGCTGTCTGCTAGAGGTTTAATGTTTTTAGAAGTACCTAGTTGGACTGTGGGGTTGAAACCACTGCCAAATCGGATGTCCTTCTGGGGTGGAAAAAGCATGTCCTGTAAGATCTATGAACTTTGACGATAGAAAGGGTATCTTTGAATGCAAAAAAGAGCGTGTTTGACCTGTCAGTTCGCTTCTCTGGCCCCGAAAGGGGTTAAACAAGGAGATTGAAACATGTAGTTATAGTTTTTATTTTTATTGTATTTTTATATTTTGTGGTATTGTCTATTGTGTAATTTATATTGAGCAATGAAGAGGTTAAGGTTTTGAACATGCCCCTGCCTCTCCCGCCTCTCGTTGGCTCTCTAATCCCTCCCCATTTTCCCCATTAAACTTGGTTAAAGCCTCACTACTTTGACTGTGAAAAAGCGCACGGAGTGCGAAACGCGTTATCGAAGGCTAAAGTCACTAACCCCCCACCCTTATATTTTATTTGGGTCCATGAGGATTTTTATTCAACTTTAAAAAAAAAAAAAAACACTGAGTATTTCCATCTGAGCAAATGAAGGGTCCAATGTTGGGTGTTTTTTATTTCACTTTCCCCTAGAGTGAAGCAGCACACCATAGTGCCAACACTAGACTTACGGCATAGACTGATTCACAGCATCACCTAGCTCCTCGAATGACAGCGGACGTCGCAGACGTGTGATGTCATTCCCATAGAGGCACTGAGACAGCGTGCGAGTGGTGTTCCCATCTCAGCGGTGCTATGGCTCCAGCCATCGCTTGTTGCGCTCAAGGTTCTTCCCCCTTGCACTGTGAGCTTCAAGCAATGTTTCAAGCCCCGGCCAGCGCAATTTGCTTCCGAATTCCTGGATGCATACCACTAGCCTTAAGGTACTGTGTTTTCTTCTGATTGAAGCGCTGCTCTCTCCAAGTCCTCGAACCCTTCATGCTCTATGGTTTTCCATTGCTGTATTTTTCTACACCTTTGGACGGTAACAGTATGTTGAAATTTTGATATATTTTCCATATATCCTGTTGGGAGTGGACTCATCAATAAATGGACTAATTTTATACACTTGTTTTTGTTTTATAGTTAATGTGTTGCGGGCCATGAGCGCTGATTTTTGTGTTCTATGCTTCATCGGTACTTCCGGGTACGACTTTTCTTGCAGCTCTGGACTCTCCCACATGTACCCTCCTATGAGAGATTAGTAACCTCCCTAAGTGGTTTATTTTTTTATTTTAAAGCCATTGTTTAGCACCAGTATTTTTTGTTTTCTATGGAAATCGTGGAGGACAACAGGGGCATGTACGTCCTTGGATGGGACCCAAGAGCGTTCTTCCATACCCCTTCCAATGCATCTACGGGAGTCAACAATGTACTGTAATTCATACTCGTGGTTCTCAACCTGTATAGGGTGAGGACGTGGCACCGAGGTGGTAAAACTGTTGCAGATCAAAGGTTTCAATAAGGAGACCTGAAACATATTAGAGATGCACATACTGGAAGGAAGGTCCAACGCACAAGCCACTCTGTTTATCCTGCAAAGGCCCAATAAACCGAGGTGCAAACGTCGGAGAAGGAACATGAAGTCAGAGGTTGCGAGATGACAGCCAGACCCTGTCCCCAACCTGGTAGGAAGGCGCAGGCATCTGCAGTCAGCATGGAGTTCTGTACCACTCGTTAGCCTGTCGCAAATCCTCCTAGACTTGTACCCAAGTGGAACGAAGACCACGGAGAAGACAAATGCAGAAATACTAAGGAACAAGAGTCAGGCAACATGGAAGGTTGTAAACCATAGTTTCCCATAAACGGGGACAAATGGGAAGCAGAATTTAGCGCGCAATTGTAAGCAAACTCTGCCAAGGTCTGACCAGTTGTTGTGATGGTCAGAAATATAGCAACGCAAGAATTGCTCCAAGGACTGATTGGCTCGTTCTGCAGCTCCATTAGACTGCTGGTGATGCGCATAGGAGGAGGTAAGCTGAATTCCCAACTGTGGAGAGACTCGCCCGAACCGGGACACAAACGGACTTCCCCTGTCAGACAATGACCTTGGGTAGACCATGTAAGCAAAAGATCTCCCGAGCAAAAATGGAAGCAGTTTCTTGGACATGGGCGACTTAAATGGAATACCGTGACAGAGCCTCTCCATTGGTTATGGGTTGGAGGCCCACTGGAAGGTGTCGTGGAGTCTTACTCTGAGCACACACGGAACAGGCAGCTATGAAGGCAGTTATTACATCAGGACATATGCTAGGCCACCAGAATTGGGAAATGGCCCAAAAGAGGTGTCTCGGCAGAGACTCTCGAAGAAAGCAGCGGTCACAAAACTTCTCAGAAGGGGCATCGACCTGAGCAGCAAGAATTTTCTCTCCCAAAAGAGACTGGTGCAACCCGTAGCCAGAATACGATCGGGAGGAATTGCAGGAACCAAAACAGACTCCCTCTTGGAAGTGAGAGAAAATTGTTGACAAGGCGTCGGCCCTTGCATACTTGGTACTGGGTAAGAATGAGACTATGTAATTAAAAAAGAAAAGAGCCCATCATGCTCTTCTGGGAGAGGTGCTTGGCCTCAGACAATGTGAGATTTTTATGGTCAGGAAGAATAACAGGCACAGTGGTACCTTCAAGGAGATGTCTCCATTCTTTCAGGGCTAAAATGATTGCCGACAGCTCTGTCACAATTCAGTAATTGCACTCTGCAGGTGACAATTTCTTGGAAAAGTAGCCACATGGATGCATATCGCTGTCGGAGCTAGGACGTTGAGACAGAAGGGCACCAACTCGGTCACGGAAGCATCAACTTTCAGGATGTGCCAACACAGCAGAGACTGCCTTAAGACTCTTAAAAGCTTTAATGGACTCTGGAGACCAGCTCTGTGGGTTAGTCCTTTCTGGTCATATCAGGAAGGGGCTTGACCAGAGACAAAGTTACAAATAAACTTCCAATAATGGTTGGAAAAGCCAAGAAATCGCTGCAGAGGACGTAAACCCAAGGGTTGAGGCCACTGTAGGACAGCAGAAAGTTTCTCTGGGTTAATCAAAAAACCAGCCGTAGAAAAAATTTCATAACCCAGGAATTTGACCTGTTCCCGATAGAATTCACAGTTCTCCAGCTTACAATAGACTTCACTTAACAGACATCTGTGTGGTGGCTCTCCAGGGATTTGAGAAAATATAAGGATATCAAGATCAACCACCACACAACGGCAAATCTCAGAGGACATCGTTGATAAACTCCTGGAAAACTGCCGGAGCATTAAAAGCCAAAAGGCATTACGAGATACTCATAATGACCTGTTTGGTATTAAAAGCAGTTTTCCACTCTTCTCCCTCCATTCTCACAAGCTTGTATGTCTCTCTATCAAGCTTTGTGAAAACTGTTGCTCCCTTTAAGGGCGTCAAATACGTAATCCTCAGAATCGGATAGGCATTCTTAATGGTGAGACGATTGAGACCCCTATAGTCCAATGCAAGGTCTCAGTTCACCACTCTTCCTCACAAAAAAGAAACCAGCAGGAGACAAGGATTTGTGGATGAAACCTTGAGTGCGTCTGCAACATACTACTCCATGGCCTTATCCTTCAAGATCGACAGGGTACACCCGGCCATGAGGGGGTATGGCACCAGGTTGAAGATCAATTGTGCAATCATACGACCACTGTGGAGGTAAAGTACCGGCTTGACCTTTGTCAAAGACATCGCTGAAATCATTGTACTCCTCCGGCAGGGAGGAGAGTAAAGAGGTGCACAGGACTTTGGCTACCTTCTGGAAGCATCTTGCTGCATTGTGGAGACAAGGACAGAACCTTGGCCCTGAGCCAATCAAGAGGAGGTTGTGCCTCTAAGGATAACCAATAACCAGTGGAAACTTGGGTGAGGAAATAACTTGGAATTGGATTATCTCATGGTGATGATCCCCCCTATGGCCATGGACAACGGAACAGTATGAGTCGCATGGGCAGGCTTTAGAAGTCTCCTGTCAAGAGCCTCCATGGCAAGTGGAGTGTCACGCAGCGGAATCGAGGGCTTCGATACAAAGGCTGCATCAATGAACAGGCCTGCAGCCCCGGAGTCGATTACAGCCTGTATCTCAATGGACTCCTCAGCCCCATTACAGGGTAACTGAAACCAGGGGCTTATTCTTCTAGGAAACTGGAGACAAAACGCCACCTAAGGTCTGTCCATGACAGGACATCCAGGTTTGGAGCATTCCCTGGACGGGTAGGGCAAGACTTCAAAAAGTGACCAGCCTGGCCACAAAGGCACAATCTCTCCCTCCTCCTAATGGCTCTCTCGTCCGCAGAGACGCATGAAGCCTAAGTGCATGGGTTAACCACTTAAGACCCGGACCAATACGCTGGCAAATGACCCAAGGGGTTTTTGCGATTCGGCACTGCGTCGCTTTAACAGACAATTGCGCGGTCGTGCGACGTGGCTCCCAAACAAAATTTGCGTCCCTTTTTTCCCACAAATAGAGCTTTCTTTTGGTGGTATTTGATCACCTCTGCGGTTTTTATTTTTTGCGCTATAAACAAAAATAGAGCGACAATTTAAAAAAAATGCAATATTTTTTACTTTTTGCTATAATAAATATCCCCCAAAAATATATAAAAAAACATTTTTTTTCCTCAGTTTAGGCCGATACGTATTCTTCTACGTATTTTTGGTAAAAAAAATCGCAATAAGCGTTTATCGGTTGGTTTTCGCAAAATATATAGCGTTTACAAAATAAGGGATAGTTTTATTGCATTTTTATAAATTTTTTTTTTTTTTTACTACTAATAGCGTGGCGATCAGCGATTTTTTTTTTTTTTTTTTTTTTTTTTTTTTTTTTTTTTTTTTTTTTCTCATGACTGCGACAATATGGCGGACAATTTTGACACATTTTTGGGACAATTGTCATTTTCACAGCAAAAAATGCATTTAAATTGCATTGTTTACTGTGGAAATGACAGTTGCAGTTTGGGAGTTAACCACAGGTGGCGCTGTAGGGAATGTGTGCCCTAATGTGTGTGTTTACAACTGTAGGGGGGTGTGGCTGTAGGTGTGACGTCATCGATCGCGTCCCCCTATTACAGGGATGACGCGATCGATGCTCCGGCCACAGAGAAGCACGGGGAAGCCGTGTGTACACACGGCTCTCCCCGTTCTTCCGCTCCAGGGACGGATCGCCGCACTGCAGCGGCGATCGGGTCCGCGGTCCCGGAGCTTCGGACCGGGTCGCGGGCGTGCGCCCGCGACCCACGGCTGGGTACTAAAACCAACGTATATATACGTTGATGTGCCCAGCCGTGCCATTCTGCCGACGTAAATGTGCAGTAGGCAGTCCTTAAGTGGTTAATCTTTAGACTAGGCTCGGAGACAAATGTACAGAAGGCTTCCGCAAGCGCTCCTTAAAGAGTCCGATATGCCACTATAACTTTTTGGCATAAAGTCATTTCAGCATGTCCAAAAACGTTTTTCCAACTTCATCATTAAAAAAACGTTTGCCCACACCATCGTTTTTGAAAATTGATAAAAAAGCGCCGTGACGTACAACACATACGATGGCACTCTAAAGGGGAAGTTCTATTCGCTTTGGGCTGCTTTTAGCTGATTCCTTGTTAGTAAGACGATTCGCGCTTTTTATTTTTATTTTTTTTGTCTGTTACAGCGTGATAAATGTGCTTACTCCATTATGAATGGTAGTTTTACCAGAACGAGCGCTCCCGTCTCATAACTTGCTTCTGAGCATGCGCAGGTTTAAAAACGTTGTTTTTTTTAGCCAACACGATAATTTTTTTTACAACACAAACGACATTTTCAAAAACTACATAAAAAAAAATCGAAGCGTGTTCGGATTTTTTTTCAGAAGACGAAACTGAAGCCCACACAATCATTTTAAATGACGTTTTTAAAAATGTAATTTTATTTCATCACAAATGACCGTGTACGCGTCAGTCTGGAGACCATGAGGATGGCAAATATATATAATGGACTTCTCCAGCTCAGTGGGTATATCCCAGGCTGCTATAGTGCCTGCTGTCATACACTTCTCTCCTGTGCCCACTATCGCACTCTCTGCATTCCTCTCCTGTACATACTACTCACTGTCATACTCTCCACACTCCTCTCCTAATACAGTGTTTCCTATACATAGTGTTCCCTTTCTCCCTGCCTGGCCTATAGCAAAATGACAGCTGGACAGTGGTTCAGTTTTTTTATCCTGACTGATCATATGACGTCTTTAAGGATAGCGGCGCGTGTGGCTATCAGTGCTGCGTTGTCGGTCTTGACGCACAGCAACACTGATCTCGGTAAAGAGTGACTCTTTACACCACAATTGGACACGGCTTATGTGGTAAACAGGAAGAGCAGTGTATCTGTTTTCCCTCACTCGTGTTTGACAGATGCAAGGAGTAGAGCTCATCGACGGCTCCCCTGACGAGGGGGGTCGCGGTCTACGCTGATTATCGACGCAGCCCCCATCAGGGGTGCACATCAGTATGCCAGTGCCTCCTCAGTGATGCCAATCGGGGGCTGCATATTGGTGCCACCTCCATTAGTGAAGCAGGAAACTTTTTTTTTTTTTCGGTCTTTATTTGTTTAGAAAATAACCCCAGAAGTGATCAAATGCCACCAAACAATGCTTGCATGACTGCAATTGACTTGGGCAGGAAAGGGGAAGGGGGTCCAAGTGCCTAGTATTTAAGTAGTTTTTAAAAATAAATAAAACTTGGTACCTGCTGCCAATTTAAGATATTGACCTTGTCCTAGGAATGGAACTTAAAGCCGTATTTCACCCTAAACCTAAGATCTCCCATGCGATCCAGCATACTGGCGTCAGCGCCAGTATGCTGGGTTTTTTTTTTTTTAATAGCACACTTACTGTATTATTGTGGAATTCCTTTTCTGTCCCCCGTGGTGGACGGCGCCAGTATAGCGCGTCACATCTTCCTAAAATACCCGATATGGACTCGGGTAATCTCAGCGAAAATGCGGCGCCTGCGCACAGACCTAGGAGCTGACTGCGCAGGCGCCGTATTTCTCCGAGTCCTACGGCTATGGCGCGTCACGCCCTCCGAAATAGGACTCGGAGAAATACGGCGCCTGCGCAGTCAGCTCCTAGGTCTGTGCGCAGGCGCCGCATTTTCGCCGAGATTACCCGAGTCCATATCGGGTATTTTAGGAAGATGTGACGCGCTATACTACAGCCGTCCACCGCGGGGGACAAAAAAGGAATTCCACAATAATACAGTAAGTGTGCTATTAAAAAAAAAAAAACCCAGTATGCTGGATCGCATGGGAGATCTTATATTTAGGGTGAACCTCCGCTTTAAGCAAGGGGTGTCTGTATATGATTCTCTATTTGTTCTCCTAACCAAAATTGTATTGAATTCGAATTGTTGAGTTTCTGAAGGCTTCCTCTAAGGGCCCAAGAAAAATCCCATTCATTTAAATGGCACCTGTTCACATCTGAGCGTTCTGTCTGATGCAAAGCATCCGAAGCTCAAAAAAATACATTAGCTTATTTTTGGGCAGATTACAGGAGTTTTTGCTCCTTATATTTTTGGCCTGTACAAAATCGTGTGACTTTCTGCCTGAAAACCATGCGCTCAGGTGTGAATGCAGCCTAATTAACAAACAAATATTTTAATAACTGTTTAATGTGGAAGTTTAAGCTTTTAAAAACTCTAAAGGAATGTCATGCATTCAATTAAAATTTTTCATTGCAGATTGTTACAGGATTAAAGTAAGCACTTTTCTGCAAGGATGCCTACCACAAATGAAACCGATGACCGTATGAAAAAGTTCAAGAATAAAGGCAAAGACGTAACAGTAAGTTCACGTGTTCATTGTACTCATTAGTGTGTGCAGCCTATTGCATTTGGGTGTGCACCCCAAACAGAAGTTCACACACGTGGGGAATTTTTTTGTGTATACTATTATATATTTTTTTTATTTTTTTTTTATCGATCGACTAATTTTGATTTATAACGCACATACAGATCCAACTACTTTTAGCTGATCTCCTTGCAGGCTGATTCCCAGTGCAGCTACCAACCACTGGAAAAATGGATAGCAGGATACAAAACGCACAGGCAGCGCTCGATGGGAATAGCATTAAAACTTTTAGGCCGCGTACACACGATCAGTCCAAACTTATCATAACGGACTGAAGTTCATTTTCATTGGTTCAGACTGATGGTCTGATGTGCGTACACACCATCAGTTCAAAAACAGATCGTGTCAGAACGCGGTGATGTAAAACACGACGTGCTGAAGAAAACAAGTTTCAATGCTTCCAAGCATGCGTTGACTTGATTCTGAGCATGCGCGGGTTTTTGAACCAATGCTTTTGCGTACTAACTATCGGTTTGGACCGATGGTCAGGCATCCATCAGTCTGATTTTAAAGCAAGTTTTAAAACTTGCTGGACTGAACAGACTAATAGGCCATACACACGGTCGGTTTGGACCGATGAAACTGGACTTCAGTCCGTTTTCATCAGTTTGGACCGATCGTGTGTATGCGGCCTTAATCTTCAAGTAGGTAACCAAATAAATATTGCACTGGAGATAAAATCGATGTAGCACCATAAACTGTAAAAATGGTGCGCGTAATACCAAACAGTAGCAAAAGCAGTCATAAAAACATGTAGTTAAGTATGATACTGGTATAAAAATGTGTACAAAGATACCACTGCTGAATCCAGATGAGGAGGGGTTAACATCAGTCGGCATGTAGATGTCCCGTGAAGGGAACTATCACAACTCCCAGTGGAGGGTTGTAGAATCCGAGGTTGGTGGAGGGTTGTAGAATCCGAGGTTGGTGGAGGGTTGTAGAATCCGAGGTTGGTGGAGGGTTGTAGAATCCGAGGTTGGTGGAGGGTTGTAGAATCCGAGGTTGGTGGAGGGTTGTAGAATCCGAGGTTGGTGGAGGGTTGTAGAATCCGAGGTTGGTGGAGGGTTGTAGAATCCGAGGTTGGTGGAGGGTTGTAGAATCCGAGGTTGGTGGAGGGAAGTTTCCCAGCCCTTGCATGTGGCAGATATGAAGGTACAGCAAAGGAGCCTTTCAGATGGGCACGGCACGCCCTGCCGGTGTCCGTGAAGTTACTGGCTCTCCGAATGATACTCCCTGAAGGCCCAGAAGCCGGTGGAGAGGTGAGTACCAATCAAAAGAATTTTAATCGATCAATTAAAAGTAATTTGCACAGCCCTAAAAAATAGTGATATGGCCCCCCTCTCCCTTAAAAAAAAAAAAGTTTTCACCTTTTTGCCCATGTTCACATGGAGCTGCGTGAATGAAGCCGTGCAAATTCAGCTGAAATCGCATGATTTCACTCCTGCTTGTCGGCCCCATTTTCGGCCTCGATTTCAGAAACATCTGTGCAGGTTTCTGCACAGATGTCAATGTAAATCGCAAAAAGTGTACAGAAACTACTTTCTGAAATGAGTGCAGCGTCGCACAGGTTAGGACTGTGCTATTGCCAGCAAATGCCGCCATTTGCCACATCAAATTGTACCAATGTGAACCAGGGCTTAGACAGTTAACCCCTTGATGATTAACCCTTTACCAGCCAGTGTCGTTTGTACAGTGAATACTGTACTAGTGATGACAGTGTAGCAATACCCCCGCAGGAGCTGCTGGATTCATTTTGGGTCTGCCGTTACCCCACTAGCATACTAGCTCTGTATGTGTCACTTACCTGAGATTGAAGTCTGCCTCAGTCATGTCCAACGCCACCATGTTCCCTCGTCACTAGTTCTGTTTTCGCCACTCCGGCGCTGTGCACGAAAACAAGCCATTAACCCTGTTAATGGCATTAACAAACTGCACCGCTCAGTGTGCCATCGATGGCGTGCGTGCGCCATAGACATTGGTGCCTGTTTCTGGGAAAATATCTCCTTAACCGTGTAGGTTGAGGAGATATTCTTGCACCTACAGGTAAGCCTTAATTTCTTTCTCGTACATCACGGGACACAGAGCGGCATATTCATTACTATATGGGTTATATGGAGTACCTTCAGGTGTGGACACTGGCAATCTCAAACAAACAGGAAGTCCCTCCCTATATAACCCCCTCCCCTAGAGGGAGTCCCTCAGTTTTTTCGCCAGTGTCTTAGGTGTTGGTCACGGAATAGCTTTGCTCCACATCCTTGGGATTAAGGGCGGGCTAACCGGATCTGTCCAAGGAGCCTCAGTGCCAAAGTGGACAGTACCCGGGCCCCAAACCGTGGGGTTTTGCCTATAATGCTCCTCTTTGGAGGGCTGGACCCTGGGCCCAGGACTTGGAGTTTGTAAAGACCATAAGTTCCTGTTTGCCAGGGTGCTATATAGGTCCAGGACAGTGGGTACCTTCATAGGACCCCAGGGCCTGAAGGTCTACTACGCTACCCACGGAGATGGGAGAAGATTGGACCATTTTGCAAAACGTCCTGCGGCATGGAGCAGGTAAGAGGGGAGCCTGCGGGACTTGGTTCGACAGCAGGCTCTCCAGGGGAGATCTTAAGGGGGGTAGCCTGAGTATGCTCTGCATTGGCACCATGGTCACTATGTCTGATAGACAGGATGCCCTGAAATGTTTCCCCCCATAACTTGATCCCCCTACCTATCTATGTATGTTTGCTAGCTACCTGCTGCTCGCTGGTTGAAGATCTTTTATAAAAAAATAAATAAAAAAAAAGATCTGTCTCTAGGCTAAAGGGACTCCTTAGGGGCCTGTGTTAGCCTTACCTTGCCGGGATTCAAATCTGCCGCCTGATGCGTCCTCCAACCTGCATTTCTGGGCTCCAGAGTGCGTCTCCTCCTGGGCTCTCCTCCCCCGACAGTCGCGCGCGCATGCATATAGAAAATGTTCGCGCCGTTTGGAAGGGGGGGGGGGGGGGCAGGGAGTGTGACTGCAGTGTAGAGTGGGCGTGCCTTTAATTGCTGTTATACACAGCAGGCGCGTTCTTAGCTCAGTTCAGAGCTGAGCTGGAGAGAGAGAGGACGTAGAGCTGGCAGCACAGTGACTCCCGGTGGCGAGAGGGGGTACTACATACTGGAGTCAGCTCCAATACTTTTTGTTAAGCCAAAATCCCCTTGGCAACAGGTTGAATGCTGGCAAACATGTTGGGGGTGGGGCTGTATGTGGTGAATAATATATAAAAGAAAACATACTGAGCCCCACCGGTTTTGGGGCATTAGTGATCCTATTGTCCCCTAAACCTTATTTTTTTGTACTCCTGGCTATAACAGTCTGTTGTTGTAAGCGGAGTCCTTCGGTTTTGTATTATGGCTTCCAAGGGTTCAGGATCAAAACGAAAAAATAAATAAAATAAAAAATAAAAATAAAGAGAAAAGGCAAAGACAAAGGGGGTTCCTCCTCTGGTTCTGATAATATGCCAATACTTTCCCCACAGGTTATTCCTATAGGGGTCACCCTGGATAAGCCATTAAGGGGGTCTGGTGCTGAGGCTGGCCCAGGTCGGCCCAACCCTGTGTTATCACAGAGGAGATGCTAGCCGTCACCCTAGGGGGGCTAGAGAAAAGAGGTTAACAGCTATGATCGCTGGCTCTTTTTCTGGCAAGAAGCGGACTAGATCCCCATCGCCAAAAGGGACAGAACCTAGAGGATCTACCACTGTAGAATCGTTTTCAGCCTCCCAGGCGGAGAGTCTGTGGGTCCAGTCTTGGACAGACATGGTCCGCTTGGCATGCAATTTGCCATTTCCAGAGCCTCAGGTTCCTGCGGTATCCTCTTTGGGTTCTTTTAAAAGCGCCTTTAAGCAACGCAGCTTTTCTGGCCCATCCTCTGTTAGAGGAATTGGTTTTTCCAGGATTGGGACGACCGGACAGAATTTTTTCTGCCGCCTAAAGCTGACGAGAGGGTAGTCTTTATGCACGTCTGCCAGGAAATATTTGTGCTTGCAGGCACTCTTTCCCCTGACCAAGTGCTCTTTAAAAGGGGCCCGGATGGCTCAGTTGGTAGAGCATCGGACTTTTGATCTGAGGGTCCAGGTCCCGGTTCGGGCACTGCTTTTCAACTACCCGTGAGGTCCTTGAGGCCGCATCTCCCGGAAAGCGCCCGATCTCGTCTGATCTCGGAGGCTAAGCAGGGTAGGGCCTGGTTAGTGCCTGGATGGGAGACCACCTGGAAGGTTTTCTGTTATTTACCCTATGGAAAAGACTTTTTCTAAAGAAAGGGGGCGCTCCCAACGGTGGACGCAGCCATCTCATGGGTGAATAAATCATTAACTGGCCTAAGGGGAAACATACAAATGTTTAAAGTCCCGGTCGATAAACGTTTAGAGACACTTTTTCCAGCATCCCTGGCTACAGCCAGCAGTGGCTACAATTGGAGTTTTTTTTCAGGCATTAAGGAACCAGACAAAACAGATGCTTAGACATCCCTGCCCGATAGGCAGAGGAGTTATTGGATATTCCCAGAGCTCTGTGCTTTGCGGTAGAGGCTATAAAAAGACTCCATCCAGCAGGCGTCTCGTTGTCACTATTTTTAGTGCATATGAGAAGGCTCTTTTGGTTGAAGAACTGGGCGGCCGAGCCCCATGTAAAAGACTGCTGGCAGGTTTGCCCTTCCATGGAAAGATCTGGATAAATACATTCAGACTGTTTTCAAGTGGCAAAAGTACCCTTTTACCAGTCAAAAGAAGTTCCGGGGTCCTGCGTTTAAAAGGGCAGCTCCCCCCGGTTCCAGGGCCCTCAAATTTCAGGCAGTACGGTCCTCCTGCGCGATCAAACTTTTAACAATGGATCGCAAGGACAGGCCTCTGGGGATCGGTCCCCGACAGAGGGGGTCCGATCATCTGTGGCCGCAGGCTACAGATTAGAATTTCTAAAATTTCCTCCACAAGGAAGGCCTCAATGCGGGCAGCATTGGATCACCTGCTTTACCAGGGCATAATGGTAGAGGTACCAGCCCAAGAACAGGGGCTAGGTTTCTATTCCAATCTGTTTGTCATACCAAGGCTCATCGGCAATGTCAGACCAATTTTGGACCTAAAAGGTTTAAATGCTTACCTAAGGGTTCGCTCTTTCCGGATAGAATCCGTTTGGCCAGCACCCGCCACACTCCAGAAGGATCGGGCTTCTATAGACATAAAGGAGGGTTACCTTCATGTACCAGGTCTTTCAGCCACATCAAATATTTTTGTTTTTACGCTTCGCAGTGATACAGCGTCACTTCCAATTTGTGGCGCCCCCCTTCGGGCTGGCTACGGCCCCCGGGTATTCACGAAGGTCCTAGCTCCTATTCTAGTCAGTCCAAGGGATCTCGGTCCTAGCATGCCTGGACGACCTCTTAATCATAAGATCACTCGCTTCCTTGGTGGAATGCGTAGTAGCCCTCATGGTTCAGTACCTCGAGAGGTTCGGCTGAGTCCTAAACCGGGGAAAGATCATCATTTCAACCTACAAAGCAGTTGGAATATCTCCGCACGAGATTAGACACAGAACAGAAGATGGATGTTCCTGCCCCTGGTAAAGGTCGAGGCTATCAAGAGATTGGTTCAGTTGGTTCTAAAGAGCCAACTATTCGCCTATGTATGCGATGGCCATGTTCGAGGCAATACCACACGCTTCCACGCTCGTGTCCTACAGGCAGCAATTCTAGCAGCTTGGTTCTGCCCAGTGGTCTGGAAGGCTGGAGAGCGGTCTTGAACAAGTTCACTCACCAAGGAACTTGGGCAGAGGCGGAGAGGCAGCTGCCCTTCAAGGTCTGGGAGTTCTGAGCGGCTCAGCTAGCCCTCCTGGCATAGACATCCAGATTACAGGGGTCCTCGGTGAGAAGTCATTCAGACAAGGCCACAGCGGTGGCATATAGGTGAACCACCAAGGGGGAACCAAGAGTCAAGCCACTCAGAGTGAGAGGAGCTTGGTTTTTCGGTGGGCAGAGGTTTATGTACCCTGCATATCGGCGACATTCATTCCCGAGGTGGACAACCTGCAGGCGTACTTCCTAAGTCGCCAAACCCTGTCGCCGGTGGAGTGGTCTCTGCATCCACAAGTTTTTTCAGACAATCTGCCAGAAGTGGGGAGTGCCAGACGTGGAGGTCATGGCATCAGGATTCAACAAGAAGCTAGACAGGTTCATGTCTCGAACTAGGGACCCTATGGCCTGCGGAACCGATGTGTTGGTTTGCCCTTGGCATCAATCATAACTTCTATATACATTTCCCCCACTGCAGTTACTACCCCGCCTGCGGCGCAGGATCATACCACAGGCTGGTTATCGTGGTAGCCCCAGCTTGGTACCGGAGGGCATGGTACTCACTAGTCCTGAAATTGGCAGCGGGAGGCCCTTGGACTCTTCCTCTAGGGCCAGACCTACTCTCACAAGGCCCGATCCTCCACCCTGCATTACGGCATCTAAAATTGACGGCCTGGCGGCTGAATCCCTGATTCTCAGGGGTAGAGGTCTGTCTAGGCAGGTAATCCCTACCCTCATTGAGGCTAGAAAGCCGGCGTCCAGGGTAATTTTGTTACAGAGTTTGGAGGGCCTACGTAGGCTGGTGTGAGGCTAAGAGATGGGTTTCCCGCAAGTATACCATTGATAGAGTATTACGTTTCCTCCAGCTAGGAGTGGATAAAGGCCTGGCATTAAGCACGATCTAGGGACAGATTTCAGCCTTATCAGTGTGATTTCAGAGGCCGCTGGCCGCCCACTCGCTGGTTAAGATCTTCGTACAGGGAGTCTTACGTGTTAATCCTCCGGTCAAATCACCACTTTGTCCATGGGACTTAAATCTTGTTCTGTCAACTCTACAGAAACAACCCCTTGAGCCGTTGGCTGAGGTACCTTGGTTTTACTGACTAGAAAGTCGGTATTTCTGATCACCATAGTTTCGGCCAGGAGAGTATCGGAATTGGCAGCCTTATCTTGTAAGGAACCATATCTCATTTTACATAAGGATAGGGCGGGGTTCCGTCCTCATTCTTCCTTTCTACCAAAGGTTATATCCAGTTTCCACCTGAACCAGGATGTGGTACTTCCATCCTTCTTCCAAAACCCACCTCTAGAAAGGAGGGGTTGCTGCATACGTTGGATATTGTCAGGGCCATAAAGGCCTATCTTAAAGCTACAGAGAAGGTTCGGAAAACAGATGTGGTGGTCGTTTTACCGGAAGGGCCCAAGATGGGTCAGGCAGCTGCTTGATCCACCATCGCAAGATGGATTAAACAATTAATCGTTCAGGCCTGCGGTTTGAAGAGGTTGCCTCCTCCTTTGTCGGCAAAGGCCCATTCTACCAGGGCCATGGGCACCTCCTGGGCAGCACATCATCATCAGATCTCTATGGCTCGAATATGCAAGGCAGCAACGTGGTCGTCAGTCCACATGTTTACAAAATTTTATCAAATGGACGTAAGAAGGAATGCGGATACAGCCTTTGGGCAGTCAGTACTACAGGCCACGATTCAAGCTCCTCAGGATCTTAGGGGGCTCCCTTGATTTGATTTGAGATTTACATTTCTCGTTTAAGTTGGATTTACTAGTATTTGAGTATACCTCTAAATTAAATCCTTCTTTGGAAGATGTCTCCCTCCCCTCATTAAAGCATTGCTTTCGGACATCCCATATAGTAATGAATATGCCGCTCTGTGTCCGTGATGTACGAGAAAGAAAAAGGGATTTTTAAATACAGCTTACCTGTAAAATCCTTTTCTTGGAGTACATCACGGGACACAGAGCTCCCACCCCTCTTTTTGGGAACATTTTGGGAGGCATACTGCTTGCTACAAAACTGAGGGACTCCCTCTAGGGGAGGGGGTTATATAGGGAGGGACTTCCTGTTTGTTTGAGATTGCCAGTGTCCACACCTGAAGGTACTCCATATAACCCATATAGTAATGAATATGCCGCTCTGTGTCCCGTGATGTACTCCAAGAAAAGGATTTTACAGGTAAGCTGTATTTAAAAATCCCTTTTTTCCAAATACCAGACCCATGATTAATGTTAACTGGCCACAAGCAGCCTCTTTGCATTTTTCCAATTGAGTCTAAAAATTTCTCCCCACTGTATATTGGATTTTTTTTGCAAAGGAGAGTAGAAAAAGGACTTTGTCAGCACCCTTACGGTTCAGATTGCTGCCCTATCTTTGTTTACAGAAGAACTAGCAGAAGATATTTTAGTCGGAGGTTTACTTTAATCCTGATCTAGACATGCTCCCAAGGTTGTCAAACATATTTCTCCTTGGGATCTGTCGTTTGTATTCAATGGTCTTACAAGGTCTCCTTTTTTTGAGCCTTTGCATAAGGCATCCGTGAAATTAATTTCTTTGTATATTTCTTTCCTTTTGGCTATTATGTCGGAGAAGGATTTCTGATTTTAAAGTCTCTTTCCTGTAGAGACCCCTTCCTGAGGTTTCTGGAGGACAGGATGGTGATTAGACCTGATCATTTTATTTGCCCAAAGTATCTTTGAACTTTCATAGAGCCCAGGAGGTAGTTCCTCCTAGTTTCTGTACCTCTCCCAAGAATGTGGAGGAGGAAAGGTTTAGTCTTTTAGATGTGAAAAGATGAAAAGTCCAGTGGTTTTAGGAGTTCCTCCCAACTGGCATGAGAAGACATTTCTAAAGCTGCCATCTGGTCCTCTCATGCGTTTTGTCAATCATTATAGAATTCAGATGCTTTCCAGCCAGGACCTCTCGATTGGTAGGAAAGTGCTTCAGGCTGTCATCCCTCTTTAAGGTAAAGGATCTTGCTTGTCCTGGAAGGTGAGAGGGAAAAACCCTGTTAGACTTACCGGTAACAGTATTTCCAGGACAGCATCTATATTTCTCAAGTCGTCTTCCAGGACAGCCTCTGAGACCTTGGGCTCCTCCCTCCGGGACAGGAAACACACACCCCCAAACTTTAAAGTCCTGCCTTCGGGCCTCCTTCAGTTATTTTGTGTTTCCCACCGGAAGGGAAGGAGCACGCAAGGAACAGAGGCTGCCTGGATGACACCTAGATGGTTCTTCCCTGGTCTGGGCACCCCCCTGTCCTATTGGGAAGGGAGGGCTGCCGCTGCCCGGATGCTACCATTCAAGCTCATAGGAGCCAGACCTTCGCCGACGGCAGTCCTAGCTCCCCTCCGCACGGTACCTTTAGCCTGGGGACTTCTCCGGGGCGAGAGACGCCATTCGGGTCCTTTACTTGGCGGGGAGCCATTGCGGAGCGTGGCGGCGGTGTAACACTGGCTGGCCACGAGCGGACGCACTTCCGCATTGAGGGACGGTACTGCGTTCCAGGAGCAGGAAGTGACACGCGCTTCCTGCGGAACGACGTCATCGGAGGGCGCCGAGGAGACCCAGTTCCTGTCTCCAAATTAAACGGCGCAGGGAGGACAGACGCTGGAGCAAAAGGTTCAGACGCTCGGCGAGGCCGTGAGCAGAACCAACAGCATGGAAGAGGCGACACAGGTTTCAGACACCAGTGCCACAGGCTCCGGGGTCTCCCAGGTAAGGGGCGAGGGCAGGCCTTTTCTTACCGGGGGGGCCAGATACCTTTTTCTTTTTGGGGTACAATATGTCCCTCCCGGGGTGGAGAACTTCTGGAGAGGGTTGGGGCACTTCCTCTACTAAACCAGCACAGTGGTGTGTGTGTGGTGAGGTCAGTGGGTATTATTATTAAATGTCTGTTTTTTTTTGGTCCTTTTTTACCTGTTAGGTTAAAACCCAGGAAAGCACTCAAGACGCCCAAGAGGAAGTGTGCCGTGTGCGGGACAAAGCTAGGTTTAAGTTGGAAAAAACCATTATGTCCTGAATGTGTCAGCAATCTTGTAAAAGATGACCCTATGTCAGAATGCCAAAAACTTTTTTTCTACGGTTAAGACCGAACTGTCTTCCACCTTCCAATCCTTTAGAGGAATGATGGATAGGCTCCAGGGACCCTTTCCCCTTACCAGGGCAGATAGTGCTCCCTCGCTGTCGGAAGCCGTAGAGACGGAGGCAGTACAGGAAAGGGAAGATCGTAGCTTTCCCGGCTCAGGGTCCCCTTCTCAGTTAGGCTCAGAATCGGGCTCTGACATGGAAGAATCCTCCAGGGGGACTAGGTATAAGTTGTCCTTGGAAGACGTGCTAAAAGCCATCTATGACACGCTGGAAATAAGGGAGGAACCAGTAGTGCTTTCTAAACACGACCAGATGTATCAGGGTGGTGCACAGAAGGCCAGGGTATTCCCCGTACACAAGTCTTTGATAGATACTATCTTGCTGGAGTGGGAACAACCAGAAAAGCGGCCATTTTTTTCAGGTAGTCTTAAAAGGAGGTTTCCCTTTGAGGCTAGTGAGGAGTACCCTTGGAATAAGGTTCCAAGGTTGGACGCTCCTTTAGCTAGGTTGTCCAAAAGGACAGACTTGGCATTTGATGACATGGGGTCGTTAAAAGACCCCATGGATAAGAGAGGTGACGTGTTACTTAAGAGAGCGTGGGACACGGCCTCTAGAAGTTTAAAACCAGCCTTAGCAGCCACTTGTGTGGCTAGAAACCTTGAATGCTGGCTGTCTCGGCTTCAGTCTCGTATTTCTGCCGGTACCTCTAGGCAGCAGATCCTGAAATCCTTTCCACTTCTCTTTAAGGCTGTGGGGTTTTTGGCTGCCGCCTCGTCTGAGTCGGTCAGGCTAGCAGCTAGGTCAGCGGCATTGGTCAATGCGGCCAGAAGGGCGGTATGGCTTAAAACATGGACAGGAGATGCAGCCTCAAAACTGAGGCTTTGTGGACTCCCTTTTTCTGGGGATCATCTTTTTGGATCCGGCCTCCAGGAGGCATTGGAGAGATCCCAGGATAAGAAGAAATCCTTTCCAGAAAAAGAAGCCCGAGGCGAAACGTTTTTTTCGGGGCTTTAGGCAACAAAACGAAAAAGACTTTTGCCCCAAGAAGCACTGGGCAGGCCATAAGGGGTGAGGCAGAGGAGGCATTTTATTCAATCCTCCTCAACCCCCCCCTAAGACCCAGTGACGTCTTGATCCCTGTGGGAGGGAGACTGGGGGGGGGCTTCCTGCCACAGTGGAGAGAAGCCACGCTATGTCAGTTTGTGCTAGACATAGTAGAAAACGGTTACAAGCTGGAGTTCAATACTCTTCCCCTGCCGGTTTTTTTGGTTACCCAACTACCCAGAGACCGGGAGAAGGCGGAGGCACTGGGATTACTACAGGGAGTGCAGAATTATTAGGCAAGTTGTATTTTTGAGGATTAATTTTATTTTTGAACAACCATGTTCTCAATGAACCCAAAAAACTCATTAATATCAAAGTTGAATATTTTTGGAAGTAGTTTTTAGTTTGTTTTTAGTTTTAGCTATTTTAGGGGGATATCTGTGTGTGCAGGTGACTATTACTGTGCATAATTATTAGGCAACTTAACAAAAAACAAATATATATACCCATTTCAATTATTTATTTTTACCAGTGAAACCAATATAACATCTCAACATTCCCAAATATACATTTCTGACATTCAAAAACAAAACAAAAACAAATCAGTGACCAATATAGCCACCTTTCTTTGCAAGGACACTCAAAAGCCTGCCATCCATGGATTCTGTCAGTGTTTTGATCTGTTCACCATCAACATTGCGTGCAGCAGCAACCACAGCCTCCCAGACACTGTTCAGAGAGGTGTACTGTTTTCCCTCCTTGTAAATCTCACATTTGATGATGGACCACAGGTTCTCAATGGGGTTCAGATCAGGTGAACAAGGAGGCCATGTCATTAGTTTTTCTTCTTTTATACCCTTTCTTGCCAGCCACGCTGTGGAGTACTTGGATGCGTGTGATGGAGCATTGTCCTGCATGAAAATGTTTTTCTTGAAGGATGCAGACTTCTTCCTGTACCACTGCTTGAAGAAGGTGTCTTCCAGAAACTGGCAGTAGGACTGGGAGTTGAGCTTGACTCCATCCTCAACCCGAAAAGTCCCCACAAGCTCATCTTTGATACCAGCCCAAACCAGTACTCCACCTCCACCTTGCTGGCGTCTGAGTCGGACTGGAGCTCTCTGCCCTTTACCAATCCAGCCACGGGCCCATCCATCTGGCCCATCAAGACTCACTCTCATTTCATCAGTCCATAAAACCTTAGAAAAATCAGTCTTGAGATATTTCTTGGCCCAGTCTTGACGTTTCAGCTTGTGTGTCTTGTTCAGTGGTGGTCGTCTTTCAGCCTTTCTTACCTTGGCCATGTCTCTGAGTATTGCACACCTTGTGCTTTTGGGCACTCCAGTGATGTTGCAGCTCTGAAATATAGCCAAACTGGTGGCAAGTGGCATCTTGGCAGCTGCACGCTTGACTTTTCTCAGTTCATGGGCAGTTATTTTGCGCCTTGGTTTTTCCACACGCTTCTTGCGACCCTGTTGACTATTTTGAATGAAACGCTTGATTGTTCGATGATCACGCTTCAGAAGCTTTGCAATTTTAAGAGTGCTGCATCCCTCTGCAAGATATCTCACTATTTTTGACTTTTCTGAGCCTGTCAAGTCTTTTTTTTTTGCCAAAGGAAAGGAAGTTGCCTAATAATTATGCACACCTGATATAGGGTGTTGATGTCATTAGACCACACCCCTTCTCATTAGAGATGCACATCACCTAATATGCTTAATTGGTAGTAGGCTTTCGAGCCTATACAGCTTGGCGGAAGACAACATGCATAAAGAGGATGATGTGGTCAAAATACTCATTTGCCTAATAATTCTGCACTCCCTGTATTAGGGGAACTGTTGGACCAGAAGGTCTTGACACCAGTACCTAAGGAGGAAGGCCTGGGGGTGTACTCGCACGTTTTCGTGGTGAAGAAACCCTCGGGAAAATTCCGGCTTATCCTAAATCTCCGTCCCCTAAACAAGTACGTGAAGTACAAACGTTTCAGGATGGAATCCATCTATTCGGTAACCAACTTTCTGTCCCAGGGTTGCTTTATGGCAACGATGGATCTCAGGGACGTGTATCTGCACATACCGATACGTGCTCAGTTCCAGAGATTCCTGAGATTGGCAGTAAAAAGGGTCCACAGATAATTCATTATCAATTCAGGGCCCTTCCGTTTGGCCTGTCTTTTTTCCCCAGAGTATTTACCAAGGTCTTGGCAGAGGCTCTGGCTCCTCTGAGAATCAGGGGCATTTCGGTGATACCCTATCTGGATGACCTCCTGTTCGTCGCTCCCACCAGGCAGCAGTTGGGGAAAGATCTGCAGGAGACGCAGGCTTTCCTTCAGTCCCTGGGTTGGCTAATCAATCGGGAAAAATCCCAGTTATTCCCCTCACAGGAAGTGGTATATCTGGGGTACAGGATCTCCTCTGTGGAGAGAAGGGTTTTCCTTCCTGGGGAGAAGATCCAAAAGGTACAGCAAGCAGTGGCCTGACTTCAGACCAATCTGACAGTTCGGGTCAGAGAAGTGATGAGGGTTCTCGGGTTAATGTCAAGATATTAGGTCGCCATCTCCAAATAAGGTCGGACAACGCGACAACTATTGCTTATAAACAAGCAAGGGGGCACAAGGAGCCCGCCTCTTCAGGCCATATCAGACATTCTGTTCGCATGGGCCGAAGGAAACCTGGCCTCATTGTCCGCGGTTCACCTAAAGGGAACCCAGAACACCCTAGCCGACTTTCTCAGCCGGCAAGTGGTGAGCCAAGACGAATGGTCTCTCAATGAGGAGGTATTCAAGAATATTACGGCACAGTGGGGAATACCAGAGGTGGATCTTTTTGCTTCAGGAAAGAACAGGAAGACAACAGTGTTCTTTTCCATCCACCCTCAGGATCAAGCCGTGGGGATAGACGCCTTTACCCATCCTTGGCACTTCAGTCTGGCGTATGCCTTTCCACCGATCAGGCTAATACCCAGGGTCCTTCAGAAATTTCTCTCGGAGCCCACAGATCTGATTATGATTGCACCATGTTGGCCAAAAAGGCCGTGGTTTACCAGCCTGAAGAAGCTAGCCATATACCCACCGTGGGTACTCAACCCACGCAGTGGCAACATCCTGGGCAGAGAAGGCCAGAGCCTCCCCGGAGGACATTTGTAAAGCGGCAACATGGTCTTCGTTTTCTACTTTTGCGAAGCATTATCGCTTGGATCTGCTCTCTCACAGAGAACAAACCTTTGGAAGGACAGTTCTCCAGGCAGTGACCCAACCCTAAAAAAAAAAAAAGTAAAAAAAGTAAGTGTTTCTTGCTTATATCAGAGGCTGTCCTGGAAGAAGACTTGAGAAAACCGGAGTTAGGCTTACCGGTAACTGTTTCTAGGAGTCTTCCAGGACAGCCGGTATTTTTTTCCCACCCGGTGTTGATACAGGTACGGGGATTGTGGAACGAACGATATCAGAGTATTTTATGTCTTTCAGGGTCTTCCGGTGTTCTTAAATAACTGAATGAGGCCTGAAGGCAGGACTTTAAGGTTTGGGGGTGTGTGTTTCCTGTCCCGGAGGGAGGAGCCCAAGGTCTCAGAGGCTGTCCTGGAAGACTCCTAGAAACAGAGTTACCGGTAAGCCTAACTCCGGTTTTCCACCCTATTCTACTTTTCAATGGTCGCCCTTGTTTACCTGGTGGTTTTTATGAGTTTATTTTTTTTTCCTCTCCTGAGTGCACTTTTGGTGGAGGTTTACTTGGTCTTCTAACACACTGCTCAGTAGCAGAAGCAGACGTTTTTTCTTTTCCCTGACATGCCTGAGCTGGCAATTGATGCTCCTGTACCCGATGTATCGGACGTTTTGTCGGAAATCCTAGATGCCATCATTGCCAAGGTGGAATCGGAGCGTGGAAAGAACGGGGGCTAGAAAGCACCCTCTCCCCCCACCATCTTCTGGGAATAACTTGGATACGGAGCCAGGTCTAGCTACCACTCAGGACCCTGACTGGGATATCTGACGGTGCAGACCTAGAGTGACCAGACAATGAGGATGACACTGGATCCAGGTCAGGTCGCGAGAAGGCTCTGAGTGACCTTATCACCACAGTGCGAGACGCCCTAAAGATGGAGGGGGTGTGTAGAAGCAACAGAAGCGCTTGTCCGGTTTGGGTTCCGTAAGGCGACCCGAACTGCTAAAGTGTTTCCTTGTGTCTTATTTAGACAAACTTTTATACAAGGAATGGGATGGACCGCAAGGCTTTTTTGTACCTAAAAACCTAGCGGTTCGTTACCCACTGGAGGAGAGTTTCTTAAAGAAATTGACTTCGCCCCCCATGGTGGACCCTCCTGTGTCTAGACTAAACAAGTTTACAACCCTTCCGGGGGCTCCTGCTTTCAAGGACCCGGCGGACAAGAAGGCAGTCAATATTTCGTAACCTATACACTCTAGTAGGTTCAGTGGTACGCCCGACCATAGTTGGGGCGCTGGTGTCCCAGACACTCACGGAGTGGGCAAAGTTACTGCTCAATGGGTTACAAATGCATCACGCTTCCGCCCACGAGATGGCCCTTGCGGAACAACTGGTACAGGGCCTAAAATTCGTGTGAATCAGCCTTGGACTATTCCTCTGCTGGACAGAGCCTCTGCTCAGGCTGTGTTACGCTGTCTACTGTGGTTGAAGAATTGGTCGGTGGGCTAAGCTTCCAAGAAGGCCCTAATGGATCTGCCCTTTAAAGGCGATGGACTCTTTGGAGCTGCCTGGATGACATAATTAAGTATACCACAAGAGGTAAGAGCACCTTGCTCCCACAGACCTATAAGGGGAAGGAGCCATGTCGACGACAGGGGCCCTTCGTTACCGCACCCAAGCGCTTTTTTTTTTTTTGCCCACCCAGCGATGCGGGAAGAAAACCACAGGCAAATAAAGTGCCTGCTCGGGGACAGATGTCCCTGGTTTAGCAAACCCATTAATAAGACCACGTCTGCATGAAGGTGTGCCCCCCACCCATCCTTCGCGTGGGGGGGATGTCTTCGCGAATTTGCGACCCGATGGACATCTCGGGTTCTCGGCTGGTGTGCTCGCGAGGTAGTCTCATCGGGGTACAAGAGAGCTCCTATCTTGCCTACCGAACAGATTTTTTTTCTCTCCAGCTACTACCAGCTTGTCGCACCTGCTGGAATGCGAGGTGGTTATCCCTGTCCTAGTACAGGATCGGTTTCTGGGGTTTTACGCCAATCTGTTCATTGTACCAAAGGAGGGCGTTCGTCCTATCCTGGACATCAGGGCCCTCAATTGCTTTGTGAATGTACAAGGATTCCGGATGGCATCAATCCGATGGCATCAATCCGCTCTATCGTTGCTACCCTCCAGCCGGGGGACTTTCTGGCATCCTTGGACATCAGGAATGCTAATCTACATGTCCCCATATGCACGAAGCATCAAACTTCTGCGCTTTGCTGGCGGAAGACCACTATTTGTGGTTCTCCCCTTTGGCCTGGCATCGGCACCAAGGATGTTCACCAAGGTGATTGCCCCAATTCTCGCCCTACTAAGACAACGTGGCATCGCTGTCGTGGGCTACTTGGACGACCTGCTTCTAAGGGCCGCTTCAGCCTCAGAATTGGAGGTGAGCGTGTCTATGACGTCAGACCCTCGACACTTGGGTGGCTACTGAACATTCAAAGTCAGTAATGGTAACGACAACGCCTAGTGTATCTGGCATTCATTCTGGACGACTCGGAAGCAAAGGTTTGTTTTTCTGTGGAAAAGTTGCAGACCCTTCGGGCTGCGGTGCGGTAGTCTCCATCCCAGAAGGGTCGTCACTCCGCTTTGCATGTGAGTCCCGGGCCTCATGGTAGCCTCCTTCGAGGGGGTACCATAGGTGCAATCTCGCACGCGTGCTACAGAAGGAAAATTCTTTCCAGATGGGACAAGTGCCATCCCTGGATTATCAGATCCGGGTGAGCCACCTGGTCAGGGCCTCCCTGGTGTGGTGGCTGACCTCACCAGCACTTCTGTCCAGGAAGTCATTCCTTCCTTATCGCTGGATAGTCATCATGACGGACACCAGCCTTACCGGTGGGGGAGTCTGGGGGGGTTCAGTCAACCCAGGGTCGCTGGTCTCCATATTTGCTGGTGATGCAAAAACATTCCTGAGTTGTGCCTTAAAGCCTGCTTATTTGGTTGCTTCCTACGAAGGATAGCCTGTAGGGGCGTGTCAGGTGCCCGGGGTCTATCACAAACTCCTATAACGGTGGAGTTCCGAGGTATTAAAGTGGGAGCTGTGAGGCCAGGTAATAGTCATAGCGGTCTGGTAGTCCACGTCTGCGTTTTTGAGTTTGATCATGTCAAACAGCGGAGCCACATTCAGGGGTGTATAATCTGTCAAATTCCTGGTAACCAACTCCCAGTTATCTAATCTTGGATACCCTGGACAGCGGCAGCGGAGGGGTCACCAAAGGGGGGGGGGGGGGGGGAAATATCTATGGGAGAATTTGGGATTTGTCTCAATTAATGCGCAGACCCGAATATCCACCCATCTGCTCCATAACTCGTAGCACTGTTTGCAGTGATGGTCCCTGGTCTGCTAGATATGGGATAGTGTCATCCGCATACAGTCATCCGCATACAGACCTATCTTATCAACTGACCTTGACGTAAACCCTGAATATCAGGGTGTGCTCTGATGGCAATGGCCAGTGGCTCAGCGGCCAGGGCATATAGCAGCGGTGATGGGGGACATCCCTGACAGGTACCCCTTTCCAGAGGAAACTGTCCTGATAGCCAACTGTTAACAAAGATCCTTGCCTTGGGAGTCTGATACAGGAGTTGCACCCATCTTATGAAATGCGGTCCAAAACTATAATTATGTAGACATTCCCACAAATGGGGCCATTCCACTGAATCAAAGGCCTTGGCCGTATCAAGTGCCTCATCCACCCTGGTCCCTGAGTTATCGTGCTGTGCCTGGATATTCATGTACAGTCTAATATTCATAGCAGTGTTTCTCCCCGACATGAACCCTGTTTGGTCCATGTAAATTAGTGATAATATGGCAACATTTAACCGTGATGCTAATATTTTGGCTAAGATTTTAATATCTACCTGAAGTAGAGAAATGGGCCGATGAGATTCAGGGTAGCGGGGTTCTTCCCAGGTTTTAGGGAGTAATATAATTTGGGCTTCCTGCATAGACTCGGGTAGTATGTTCGTATTAAAGATTGATACAGGGCCTTTAGCTTGGGAACAAGTATATCGGAGTAGGTATCCTAAAATTCCAAAGGGAGTCATCTAGTCCTGGTGCTTTAAATTTGGCCAACTGGGCAATCGCCTCAGCAATGTCCTGTGCCGTAATAGGTGCCTCTAGAAGTTAAATCTGCTCTCGGTTAAGCTGAGGAAACTGAATGGTGGCCAAATACGACTGCAGTTCCCTATAGGAATAGGTGCCCTGTGATTTAAAGAGGGTACTATAAAATTGTTGAAATTTAGCAGCCACTTGGTTTGGATCGGTAATACTGTCCTTCAGGATCACTAAGTGTCACCACAACCAGAGGCTTATCCAAATGAGCCAGGTATGCCAGCAGTCTCCCCGCTCTCTCCCCCTGCTCATAGACCCTCTGCCTGCTGAAGAAAACCCGCTGTTTGGTCACACAAATGCTCACAGAGAAAGCCAGGTATGCCAGCAGTCTCCCCGCTCTCTCCCCCTGCTCATAGACCCTCTGCCTGCTGAAGAAAACCCGCTGTTTGGTCACACAAATGCTCACAGAGAAAGCCAAACGGGACTGGAGTTTGACTCTGTTAAGATTTTTCGGGTTAACATATGCGTCTTATAGATCACTAAGTTTGTCAGAGGTTAGTTGGAGTATCGCAGTAGTCATGTTTACGCTTATTCTGGTGGATAATGGCCTGCGGGCATGCGCTTTAAAATCACCCCAGTGTGCGTTGAGTGTATAGGGCTCCTGCAGTCTATGAAAAAAGAGCAGTTCCCCTGTTATGGAGTCATGGTCTGTGAGGACCAACAACCAATGGGGATCAAGTCTCCAGTCGCTCTGAAGAGGCAGCCCGAAGAGACAACGTAAGCCAGCACGGGGAGTGGTCCGAGAGGATCCTGGGAGTAAACCCTGAGCCTGTAACCTTGGGTAACAGGGCCCTGGAAACAGATAACATCTATCCTGGACATGGTGTGACTCGCTGAATGACAAGTGTACGCTCTGGTCATGTCTCCAGACATCAATAAGGGCAAACTCCGTCAGCGTTCAGGTCATCCTGCTTCACAGTCAATGGCTTAACACAATGGTGCCTCAGAACCACTGTTTGAGAACATTAGGGAAGTTCCCTTGACACTTTCTTAGAAAGTTGTCCTTTTGGTGGCTGTTATGTCAGCTAAGATGGGTTCTGAGCTAGCAGCCTTGTCATGAAAGGCTCCCTATCTGGTCTTCCACAAGGATAAGATGGTGCTGTGTTCGCAGCCTTAGATTCTTCCTACGGTCATTTCGACCTTCCATCTCAAGAAAGACATTGTACTGCCATACTTGTGTCCTCATCCGTCGAATCCTAAGACGACGTGGCATTCCTCAGAGTTCAGACTCACTGTTTCGGTGGCTGGTCCCAAGAAGGGCCCAGCGGTCTCATCGGCCACCATTTCGAGGTGGACCCGACAGATCCTGATCAGGCTTACGCCATAAAGGGTCTGGCCCCTCCCTATCTCCATGCATTCCTCTTGGGGTTTCTGACAAGTGTCTGTCTGTTTCCCAGGTGTGTAAGGCGGCGACCTAGTCCCCCGGTCATGCTTTCACTAAACGTACAAGTTGATGTGAGTGCATCTTCGGATGCTTCTTCGGCCGCAAAGTTTTTTTGCAGGCGTTTAGAGTTGTAAATAGGGTGGGCTGGAGTTGGGACTTTGAATGAGACAGTTGACAGGTGTGGGTTGAATGAAAAAAGAGGGTCAGTTTATTACATGTATTTATTACTGAAGCCTCACAATGTGAGTGGTAGCATGAGCCAGTGCACATGACATAATTACATAATAATGTACATAACAGTCAACATGATAAACATGACAAAAGATGGAAATAACAAATAAACAATATGTGGACTAAACATTACATAGCAACATGATATAAAAGTATATAAAATTAAGCATGCTTCATAAAATAGAGTAAAGTCAGGTCCTAATAGCAAGTAGCTACATCCTTAGTGCCTGACGCGTTTCTGTGAAAACCACTTCATCAGGGGCGGATGTTGTAGGACATCTGGAATAACAGAGTATAACATAAGAATTGAGTAATACAACCAGCAGACACGACGTGTATCATCTGTGTACTTATACTATACCAAGTTGTGGTGAGTGGGGGATGGGTCCTAAGAGCTGTATCTCCCGGGAGCTGAGGCAGCGAGAGTTCAAACACATGTCAGGGCGCACCGGTATCGCTCCCAAAACTCAAAAATCCACAAATACCCATGTCCACTGTGTGGGTTATTGGTAGATCGAGGCAACAGGTGTTTAGAGTTGCAACTCCTCAGTTGAGAAGCTTTGTTTTGGGGGTAAAGTTAAATTTTTTTTATTTTTTGACACTGCTTTGGGACATCCCATTAAGGCTGTGTCCGTCCATGAACGAAAGAGAAAATAGGATTTTATGCTCACCGTAAAATCTTTCTGAGTTCATGGACGGACACGGCACCCTCCCCTCATGTTTGTACACTTTTTTGACGGACTGATCTGCCAGATGCAGAGAGGTTATACCCTGGGCGGGGTTTTAGGGTGTTTGTATGTGTGTAGATAAGTTAACCTTTTATAAGTTTCTGCCTAGTCAACTCCTAAAGGAAGGCTAATACCCACTAAGTTGAGATTAAGGCTATGTCCATCTATGAACTCGTGAGATTTTACGGTGACCATAAAATCCTTTTTTTTTTCCCAGAGCTCTAAAATGTAGGTTTTCTTTCTCAGGATGTGTCCATCTGGAAAGTTCCTGAGGCTAGATGCAACCTTTTCATAGCTTTTAATGCATAAGGATCTGTCTTTTGAGGACATGGTGGTGCTGGCAGACCCCCATCGACAAAAGGATGGATTTGCTCATAAAGACCAGGGATATGGCGGCCACGGTGGTGGCCCATAACATGACGTATTGGTTGACCTGGATCAAGGCTAGCACCGCAAAGACTTTGGTGAGCTTATGGGCGAGGTCCTTGGCTATCTCCACTAGGTGAGTGCTCCGTCTTAAAACTTGGCAGAGGGATTGTGTGTGCAAGGTCACTCTGTGGTATTCCTCTCACAGGAGACCTTTTGTTCAGGCTGGAACTGGAAGCCACCTTGGGTCAGATGGCTGATTTAAAAAGGCCTTTCTCATTAAGAGGCAGTTTGGGGAGCAGTCTAGGAGAGGCTCTCCCTTCATAAAAAGGTTGTGGCTCCAAGGGAGGGGCAGAAATTGTAGGGGCTTGACTGAAGCAATGTTTGCTATGATTATACACCTGTTTAACCATTATGTTTATAATAACCATTATGTTTATAAAAACAATATAAAAGTTCACCTTTAGCCCAGGTTCACACTGGGCTGCAGGAGTGAAGCTGCGAGCTGAACTTGCACGGCTTCACTCCCGCCTGGCAGTCCTGATTTCGGAGACATCTGTGCAGGTTTCTGCACAGATGTCAATGTAAATCGCGGCCCCAAATCGCATAAAGTTTAGGACGGTGACATTGCTGGCAAATGCTGCAGATTTGAGATGCAATTTGAAATCGCATCTCAAATCGTACCCAGTGTGAACCAGGGCTGAAAAATTGTAGGGGCCATGGGGGAGCATTTTTTTGCCCTCAAAGACCCAATGACGGGTTGACCATGGTGGGAAGACTTGACAAAGTGTACAGAGAAGGTGTCTGCTCTACTTTCCTTCCTGGAGCTGAAACTGTAGGAAGTAGTGGTGTGTGTTTCCCAGGGGGTTCTACGCTCATATCTCTGATGCACAAGCCCTTGGAAGATCAGACTCGTTCTGAACCTGATGCCCCACAATGCTTCAGTAACCTAAAGGAGGTTCCAGATGGACTCTGGCTTGGTGAAGTCTCTGGTCCCCTGCCCCCCCCCCCCAATTGCTTTATGGTGTCCATATACTTAAGATGCCTATCTGCACATTCCCATTGCAGGAAGTGCATAATTAAGTGTTTTTTTTTTGTTCCATTTACAACCTACATTTAGATTGGCGTGCTCCTGGTAAGTCAGGACTTGTCATACTGGGAACAGAGCCATCTTTATTCCTTTGTGATATTCATATTTAACCTTTGGCACTTTCCACATTCAGCCCTATAGTATTTTTTTCACTCTTGATTTTCTGATGGTGAGTTAATTTTTTCTTGGTTATGCTTTAAATGTCTGGGGATTTTTGTTCTGTGCCTCCATCTATGCTTTGGGGAAAGCTGTAATGATTCAGGATGGCATTCTTGTCTTGTTGCAATCAGTTTTGCCATGGTGAGAATTTTCAATACCTATGGCTGTACTGCACTTATAAATTTGGCACACCTCACTACGTGTGTGTGTGTGTGTGTGTGTGTGTGTTCAGACCCCCTTAAATTTTTCACTTATATTGCAGCCATTTGCTAAAATCATTAAGTTCTTCTTTTTTTTTTTTTATACACACTGCACCCCATATTTTAAAGAAAACCGGAAATATCACATGGTCTCAAGTATTCGGACCCTTTGCTCAGTATTTAGTAGAAGCACCCTTTTGATCTAATACAGCCATGAGTCTTTTTGAGAAAGATGCAACAAGTTTTTCACGCGTGGATTTGGGGATCCTCTGCCATTCCTCATTGCAGATCCTCTCCAGTTCTGTCAGATTGGATGGTAAATGTTGGTGGACAGCCTATTTTTAGATCTCTCCAGAGATGCTCAATTGGGTTTAAGTCCAGGGCTTTGGCCAAGCCACTCAAGAACAGTCACAAAGTTGTTGTGAAGCCACTCCTTGATTCGTTTAGCTGTGTGCTTGGGGTCATTGTCTTGTTGGGAGGTTAACCTTCGGCCCAGTCTGAGGTCCTGAGCACTCTGGAGAAGGTTTTCGTCCAGGATATCCCTGTACTTGGCGGCATTCATCTTTCCCTTGATTGCAACCAGTCATCCTGTCCCTGCAGCTGAAAAACGCCCCCACAGCATGATGCTGTCACCACCATGCTTCACTGTTGCGACTGTATTGGACAGGTGATGAGCAGTGCCTGGTTTTCGCCACACATACTGCTTAGAAATGAGGCCAAAAAGTTCTGGCTTGGTCTTAGACCAGAGACCACTCTGCCATAAAGCTCCAACTGGTGTGGGGCTGCAGTGATGGTTGACTTTATACAACTTTCTCCCGACCTGCATCTCTGGAGCTCAGTCAGTGATCTTTGAGTTCTCATTAACCGCTCTCACCAAGGCTCTTTTCCCCCCGATAGCTGTTTGGCCAGATGGCCAGCTCTAGGAAGGGTTCTGGTCATCCCAAATGTTTTCTATTTAAGGATTATGGAGGCCACTGTGCTCGTAGGAACCTTAAGTGCAGCAGAATTTTTTTTTTCTCCCAAACGTCTTCCAGGACAGCCCATGAGACCTAGGGCTCCTCCCACCAGGACAGGAAACACGTTAACCCCCACCAGATAAAAGGGCGGTCCTCCAGGCCCCATGCCAGTATTAGTGTTTCCTCCGGACGGGGGGTAACATGTTTCCTGGAACTGGTTCCCCTAGGTCTCTAGAGCAGGGCTCCTGGAGCTGTGCTGGAGCACAATGGGTGAGGTTTGTTTCCTACCTCTTCCTACCCAGAGCGGCACATCGGGGAGTTGGTTTGTGGCTGCTGTCCCTGTTCTCGGTGCATGGGGAATGTCTGTACCGTCATGGTGTCCGTGCTCCCCCTGCAAAGAATCGCTGGTTCTTTTTTTCAGCGCTGCGCTGGAGCAGCAGAGCGGCTTTTCCCCTGCCAGTACAGCCAGGCTAGAACATGCAGGGGAAGGAGGAAGCCGCGCGGCAGGAAGGGGCGGAACTTGCGTTCCACGCTGGTTCAGGAAGTCCCGGAGGGGTCACTTCCGGGGCGTATGACGTCATTGGCGGGCGCCGGAGACGCTGGTTCCTGTCTCAAAAAACGGCGCGAACAGGGACGCTGGGTGACTGGCGTTTTTAAAAAGCGGTAACCCAGCACAGGCTGCGGACCACGACGGGGGCAGGATGGACTCCTTTGAAATTCCTGCACAGGCAGTGGAATCAAGCCCAAACGCCAGCTCCTCACAGGTAAGCCTGAAGTAATACTTTCTTCTTGCACAAACCTGTGAGTGTCTTTTCTTCCCCTTGTAACTAGTAAGGATTAGGTGAAGGGTGCACATTTTTCTTTTCTCCTGCACGGGGTGTGATGGAGGGTATGTGGAAAGTGTATTTATAGGGTTATTTGTTCTCTTGCAGGCCAAGATTCAGGACAAAGCCCAAGCGCAGCCACCAAAAAGAAAGTGTGCAGTGTGTGGTAGTAAATTGAGCTCCTCATGGAGTAAACCAGTTTGCCGCTCCTGTATTTCAGGCCTAACTAAAGATGAACCGGTAGCCTCATGTCAGAAAATTCTGACTTCAGTTAGTGATGAGCTTAAATCTACCTTTAGCTCTTTCAGATATCTAATTGATAAATTGCAGGCTCCCTCAGAGGGTCCGTCTTCAAGCAGAAAATCCACAGTTACTAACATTACACAACAGAATGTGGAGAGTGAAGACTCTGAGACTGAAGCTAGATCTACCCGTTCCTCTCCAGAGGAATCAGGGTCAGATTCAGGGCCCAGGGATAGAGAATCCTCTAGGGGCTCAAGATTTAAGTTGTCTCTGGAAGAAGTGGATAGCTTATTAAAGGCCATTTATGCAACTCTGGAAATGGAAGAGGAGGAGGTACATTTGTCTAAACATGACCTTATGTACAAAGGTTTGCACAAAAAGAAATCTAAAGTTTTTCCTGTGCACAGTTCCCTCCTTGATACTATCAAGCTGGAGTGGGAAAATCCAGAAAGAAAACCTTTCTTTTCCGGTAACCTAAAAAGAAGGTTTCCATTTGATGAGGATACAGCGCAGCCGTGGAATAAAAGTCCAAAGTTAGACGCACCTCTTTCAAAAGTTTCAAAAAATTCGGACTTAGCGTTTGATATGGGTACGCTTAAGGACCCGATGGACAAAAGAGGAGATATTCTCCTTCACAGAGCCTGGGATTCAGCTATTGGAAATCTCAAGCCGGCTCTGGCCTCCACTTGTGTAGCCAGAAACCTGGAAGAATGGCTTACACAGATAAAAAAACATCTGTTGGCAGGTACCTCTAGGGAAGAGATTCTGAAATCCTTTCCGATTCTTTTTAATGCTGTGGGTTTTCTAGCAGACTCTTCCGCAGAGTCGGTAAGAATGACGGCTAGGACTTCGGCCTTAGTGAATTCAGCCAGAAGAAGCCTTTGGCTTAAAACCTGGTCAGGCGATGCAGCCTCTAAATTACGCCTATGTGGGCTTCCCCTAACGGGGGATCATCTTTTCGGCCCAGGGCTGCAGGAAGCACTGGAACGTACGGCCGATAGAAAAAAGGCCTTTCCAGAGAACAAAAAGAAACAGACAGCCAGAAAAAAATTTCGTGGCCAATACAGACAGCAGGGTCCTAGAGAAAAGGACAATAGGCCCAAGAAGCATTGGGACGGGCACAAGGGCAAAGGTAGAGGGGGTGTTTTGTTTCGCACACCTCAACAGCCCGCCAAGCCACAGTGACCAGCATCTCCCTGTGGGAGGAAGATTGAGGGCCTTTCTCCCACAGTGGGCAGCAGTCACTTCAAGTCCCTTCATCCTGGATCTAGTGGCAAATGGATACAGGCTGGAATTCTCCTGCCAACCACCAGAGCGACTATTGATCACCTCTCTTCCCAAAGATCGGGAGAAAGCGAGGGCTCTGGGTCTCCAAATAGGAGACTTGCTAGATCAGAAGGTCCTGGTTCCTGTTCCCCAATCAGATCAAGGCAAGGGGTTCTATTCCCATATTTTTGTGATCAGAAAGCCGTCAGGAAAGTATCGGCTTATTCTGAATCTTCGGTCTCTAAATCGATCGATCAGGTACAAGCATTTCCGGATGGAGACAGTATTCTCAATCCGAAATCTGCTTTACCCAAACTGCTTCATGGCCACTTTGGACTTAAGGGATGCTTATCTACATGTCCCGATCCATCCAGCATTCCAGAGATTCCTGAGGATAGCGGTCAAATTGGGAACAGGAATCTGGCACTTTCAATTTCAAGCCCTCCCCTTTGGTCTGTCTTCAGCCCCACGCATCTTTACAAAGGTGTTAGGGGAAGCGCTGGCTCCGCTAAGGAGCCAAGGTTGAAAGCAATAACTGTCATCCCTTACCTGGACGACCTGTTAATAGTGGCAGATTCTTACCAGGAATTACTAGGAGATCTCCAGACGGTACAGGACTTCCTTCAGTCCTTAGGCTGGCTCATAAACAGGGAGAAGTCTTCCCTAAATCCAGCTCAGAGGGTGAAATATCTGGGCTACGACATCTGCTCAGTAAACCAGAAGGTTTTTCTCCCGGAGGAAAAGGTCTCCAAGATGGTGCAAGCAGTTTCAGCTCTACAGACCATTCAGTTGGTCACGCTAAGGGAGATTTCAAGTACTGTAGGTCTGATGACCTCATGTTTTCCGGCAGTACCATGGGCAAGATTCCATCAAAGACCGTTGCAGAGGTTTCTCCTGAGAAACTGGGATGGAGATGTAAGGTCTCTGCAGTCAAAAGTTCTGTTACCTACCAAGGTGAAAAGAAGCCTATGGTGGTGGAGGACACATCTTCACCTAACAAGGGGCCTGCCATGGTCCATTCCTGTGTCCAATAGGGTCACGACGGACGCGAGTTCCTGGGGATGGGGGGCCCACCTCAGCGACCAGGTCGCACAGGGAAAATGGTCTGGGAAAGAAGCCAAAGCTTCATCGAACCAGAGGGAACTACTAGCGGTTCAGAGAGCCCTGCAAGCCTTTCAGTCGGAGATCAGGGGTCACAATCTCCAGATCCTATCCGACAATATTGCAACAGTGGCGTACCTCAACAAGCAGGGAGGCACGAGGAGTCGGATACTTCAAGAGGTTGCTCAGGGAATTTTTACTTGGGCAGAAGTAAATCTAGCCTCAATATCCGCTGTGCACCTGAAGGGGACGAAAAACTACCTGGCAGACTACCTCAGTCGCCACAGGGTGGAGCGAGACAATTGGTCGCTTCATCCAGAAGTATTTGCAGAGATCACCAACAAATGGGGTTGGCCCGAAGCAGATTTGTTCGCAAATCGGCTCAACCGCAAGACGGAGGAGTTCTTTTCTCTGAACCCAGAAGATCGATCACTGGGGATCGATGCGCTGGCGAATCCGTGGCCATTCGACCTCTGCTACGCCTTCCCGCCGATCAGGCTTATTCCAGAAGTACTCCGGAAGTTTCTCCTAGAAGAAACGGACCTAATTCTGATCGCCCCCTTCTGGCCCAAGAGGTCATGGTTTTCCCGGCTACAGTCTCTGGTCTCGAAGCCTCCATTGAGACTTCAGGAGAGAGAGGACCTGTTATCTCAGGGTCCAGTGTCACACCCACAAGTAGTGTCCTTAAGCTTGACGGCTTGGTATCTGAAGAGAAGATACTGAAGGCTCAGGGGTTTTCTGACAAAGTGATCAAAACTTTGGTGAATTGCAGAAAACCAGTCACTAGAGCCATATATTCCAAGGTTTGGAAAAAGTTTAATTCATGGTTGTCTGAAAACCAAAGATCAACGCATGATGTTCCTTCTATTTTGGAATTTTTTCAAGAGGGTGTCGACAAGGGTCTTTCGGTTAGTACCTTGAAAGTACAAGCGGCAGCTATTAGTGTTTTCCTCCAGGTTTCTCTTCTGGAAAATCCTACGGTAGCGAGATTTTTTAAATCCATTTCCAGGGCCAGGCCAGTAGTGATAAGAAGTTGTCCAACTTGGGACCTGTCCCTGGTGCTTCAAACTCTGGTAGAACCTCCTTTTGAGCCCTTGGAGGATATTTCTGTTAAATTACTTACCCTAAAAACTATTTTTTTGGTAGCAATTACCTCAGCTCGTAGGGTAAGCGAGTTACAGGCTTTGTCAGTAAGGGAGCCATTTCTCACAATTTTTAAGGATCGTGTCGTGTTAAAAACGGATCCAGGGTTTTTACACAAAGTAGCTAGTGCATTCCACAGATCACAGGATATTGTACTGCCATCCTTCTGTAGTTCACCGCAGGGTGATCAGGAAAAGAAATTTAGTTTTTTAGACGTAAGAAGATCCCTTCTCATCTATTTAGAGGTCACAAAGACCTTCATAAAGACAGACGCTTTATTTATCCTTTTCTCAGGCACACACAAGGGTAAGAGGGCATCTAAAGCCACATTGGCTAGATGGATTAAACAGGCCATCTCAGAAGCCTATAAAATTAAAGAAATTCCTACCCCTTTTGTTACTGCGCACTCAACGAGAGCTTTGTCCGCGTCTTGGGCTGAGAGGGCTGGTGCTACACCGGAACAAATTTGCAAGGCTTCCACATGGTCCAGTTATTCGACCTTCATGAAACATTATCGCCTGGATTTGCTATCTGCTCAAGAACAGGCGTTTGGTTGAAAGGTCCTTCAGGCAGTTGTCCCACCCTAGACTGGTAAGTTCTGGCTCATCGTCTCATGGGCTGTCCTGGAAGACGCTTGGGAGAAAAGATGAGTTAGGCTTACCGGTAACTCCTTTTCTGAGAGTCTTCCAGGACAGCCGGATTCCCACCCGGTTTTTGTATGGAAGTTATGTGTATTTATGCATATGTTTTTCAGGGAAGTCCTACGGTTCTCGAGAAGACTGGCATGGGGCCTGGAGGACCGCCCTTTTATCTGGTGGAGGTTAACGTGTTTCCTGTCCTGGTGGGAGGAGCCCTAGGTCTCATGGGCTGTCCTGGAAGACTCTCAGAAAAGGAGTTACCGGTAAGCCTAACTCATCTTTTTTTTTTTTTTGTAACCTTGGCCAGATCTGTGCCTTGCCACAATTCTGTCTCTGGGCTCTTCAGGCAGTTCCTTTTGACCTCATGATTCTCATTTTCTGTCATGCACTGTGAGCTGTAGGGTCTTATAGACAGGTGTGTGGCTTTCCTAATCAAATTCTATCAGTATAATCAAGCACAGCTTGACTCTTAAGGGCCCTTTCACACGTCCGCTCCGCCTGTCCGTTCATTACAAGTCCGTTTACGGACTTGTAATGAACCCCTATGAGAGCGGATCCGTTAGCGTATGATGCATCCGCTAATGTCCACCAGATCCGCATCAGTTTTTTCGGACGGAAGAATGTCCTATTTTTCTTCCGTCCGAACGGATCGGATGCAAACGGACAGACGGTCCGTTTCCATCCAATTCCCCATAGGGGATATCGGAGGAGAGACAGGGCGGTGCCTGCATAGTGTGCGGGGACCGCCCTGTCCGCCCGACAGCTCAGCGGAGACCCCCCGCTGAGCCGACGGACACACGGAGCGGACCGAAAAACGGACCGCTCCGTGTGTAAGGAGCCTAAGGTGTAGAACCATCTCAAGGATGAGCAGAAGAAATGAACAGCAGCTGAGTTAAATATGAGTGTCGCAGCAAAGGGTCTGAATACTTAAAACCATGTGATATTTCAGTAAATTTTTTATGAATCTGCAAAAATGTCAACAATTCTGTTTTTCTGTCAATATGGGGTGCTGTGTGTACATTAATGAGGAAAAAGAACTTGAATGATCTTAGCAAATGGCTGCAATATAACAGTACTTTTTTTTTTTTTTTTCCCCCTAAGGGGTCTGAATACTTTCCTGTGTGTGTGTGTTCCTGTATACATATGTAATGGGTCTTCTACACAACTGTTTTCAATAATTAGAACCTCTGTCACCAGTTTTATCTTGGTAAATTAACATTCACCGGGGTTGACTTGCCATCTTCAGACCCCCTGGATGACTAGTTTCAAGCTGTGTCTAGTATTTCAGAGACCCCCCCAACTGGATCAGATGATTCTTGCATGTAGTAAGAATGGGGTTATCGTGTAGCTTGGTTGTGAAACACTGCACTCTTTGACCACTTCAGCCCCGGAAGGATTTACCCCCTTCCTGACCAGAGCACTTTTTGTGATTCGGCACTGCGTCGCTTTAACTGACAATTGCGCGGTCGTGCGATGTGGCTCCCAAACAAAATTGGCGTCCTTTTTTTCCCACAAATAGAGCTTTCTTTTGGTGGTATTTGATCATCTCTGCGTTTTTTTTATTTTTTGCGCTATAAACAAAAATAGAGCGACTATTTTGAAAAAAATGCAATTTTTTTTTACATTTTGCTACAATAAATATCCCCAAAAAATATCAAGTTTTTTTTTTTTTTTTTTTTTTCCCCAGTTTAGGTCGATACGTATTCTTCATATTTTTCGTAAAAAAAATTCCAAATTAGCGTTAATTGATTGGTTTGCGCAAAATGTATAGCGTCTACAAAAAAGGGGGTAGTTTTTATGGCATTATTTTTTTTACTAGTAATGGCGGCGATCAGCGTTTTTTTTTTCGGTACTGCGATATTATGGCGGACACATCGGACAATTTTGACACATTTTTGGGACCAATGGCATTTTTATAGCGATCAATACTATAAAAATGCATTGGATTACTATAAAAATGCCATTGGCAGTGAAGGGGTTAACACTAGGGGGCAGGGAAGGGGTTAAGTATGTTCCTGGTGTGTTCTAACTTGGGGGGGGGTCTCACTAGAGGGAATCACTGATCTTCTATTCATACATTGTATGAACAGAAGATCAGCGTTTCCTCCGCTGACAGGAACGGGAGGTATGTGTTTACACACATACCTCCCGTTCCCCGCTCTGTAACGAGCGCGTGGGCCGCCGGCGGCGATTCCCGGGCCGCCGGCGGCGCGCGCTCTCTAGCGGCCGAAAAAGATAAGGACGTAGAGCTACGTGCTCTCACGTAGCAGTGCCGACCTGCCGCAGTAATATGACGGCGGCTGGTCAGCAAGCAGTTAATGTGTTCTATTTAGGATAGAAGCAGGAGGCTGTGTAGTTGCATATTTGGGTCTTGTGTGGGAAGGGGGTTGTTTGGGGGCCATTTTAATTGAGTTCAATTGTCCATCTATTTTATTCTGTAGGAACTAAGGCGACGAAGAGCTGAAGTCAATGTGGAGCTTAGAAAAGCCAGGAAAGATGAGCAGATTCTAAAAAGGAGAAATGTGTCCTCATTTCCACAAGAGTTGCTTGACTCTCCTGAACAACAAAAGATTCATCAGGTACTTTTCAAATCACTATGCTGTTTACAAAGGGGGGGGGAGGGAGTATGAGATGCTATCCGATAGTTTTGCGTGCTTGACTATTTTGACAGACTTTCTGCCTGTAACTGTGTACATTGGGAAAAGACAGACTTTATCAATATACAAATTCTGCTTTGCAGTGATTTAAAAAAAAAAATATTCTAGCAAAATCATATTTGGATTGTACTGCTACCTACAGGAGGCAGGGACACTGGCAAACAATATGTTATTTTGTTTAGCCCTGCCTCTTGACTGTAGTATCTCCCAGTTTTTTATGCCATCATTCAGCTTTAGCTAGACGTTTTCTTCAGTGATGTTATCAAGAATTAAAATGCTGTTTGACCTAGTTTCTACACGGCAGCTATCTGGCCAAACATTTCTGAATAGTGGGCCTGTGTGCAAGATTATATATTGGACCCTCCTGTCAGACACTACATTAGAATATGGGTGTGGTTTTCATTGTTCTGAAAATGGACTGTGGCTTAAAGGGACAGAGTTCAGGGTTTTAGTAGTCGGTGATGCAGAGCCGTCGGGTGTTATGTCTTGGCCACATGTTTTCATTTCCCTGGGTCTGGTAGACAGGGCTAGCAGGACTGTTTTGCCTGAGCAGTAGCCAAGCGGTCCTCCTTCCCCCTGGAAATTGGGACTTGTGATTGTGACGTTGCCAGGGAACACAGGGGTTATTTTCTAAAGGCTAATTCACTTTGCAGTACAACTGCACTTGGAAATGCAGTCGCTGTAGATCTGGTATCACCCAGGACTAGTTGTGGCCAAGTCCTGGGTGATAGTCCTGTACTTTCTCACCAGAAGGGTTCCCTAATTAAGGTAACTTAACTTGCCTACCTGGTGTGAGTAGTGGTGGCAACTCCCTTCCCCTTTGTTTTCCCCCAGCTCTGGCTGCGTGGAACTGTGTCCTCCTTGTGCGTCACCGTAGTGTACCAAGAGGGCATCGGAGGACTTCCGGTCACGCGGCAAGATGGTGCCGGAACGGAAAGTCACATGACGTACGTCCGGGTACATTTTATTTTTTTATTTTTTTTTCATAAGGAAGCACAGCATGGATACACTGAGGACATGTTGCTTGGAACAGTCTGCTAAATACCAGACAGGCACATTTAGTGGTACAGCAACAGTCTTATTTCTCTAGCTGATCTCTGCTAGCCTCATGGAGATTGAGGACATGTCTGTGGATGGAGCGCCCATTCGGCTTGAACTAGCGGCATCATCCAGGTCCCATACTGCCCCTGGACTTTTTTTTTTTTTATAGTTCGTTCTGCTTTTTTCTAGGCCAAACCAGTGAAGTGTGGGAACTGTAGGGCCAGGCTTTCTAAAAGTTATAAACTATTTTGAGGATTGTATTCCATCCAGAGCTAGTTCAGAGACTTCCTCTCTTATGGAGTTAATGTGTTCTATGAAGGAGGTAGTGTCCTCCTTTCGGTCCGTTTAAAGACAGGGTAGCTGACTAGGACCTTCCTTGTCTAGATCCATAGCTCAAAAGCCTTCAGCCTTGGCTAGATCCCTTCCTCTGTTAGTATCTGAGACCATTAGTTCACACAATGCGAAGTAGTAGTTGGTCAATATCTTGGACTGGAAAAAATAAAGTCAGTATATATGCCTTAGAGCAGATTGTGATGCCACAGCAAGCCCAATCTGTACAGGATAGAATGTATAGGGGTCGACGGGTGTGGAAGGTGAGGGCTTTTCCGGTGCACCAGTCACTTAAGGACATGATTCTTTCTGAGTGGAAAGAACCTGAAAAGTTGTTCCAGTCCAGAGGTTTTCTTTTCTCTCCTCCTGCTGCTCTCCTTGCACCTGATCTGCTTACCTGATCCGGGTTTGTGTACCTGTTCCTCTTTGTTGCATAAAGCAAAGTACACTTCAGTGACCTTTCCCCATGTTGTGTTGTGTGTTTTTTAAACTAGAAATGATTATACAGAATTGCATTTAACTTTTACAGGGTCCTCCACTATCTCTGGAAGAAATCATTGAAGGTATTCATTCTGGTGATTCCGATCTTGAGCTGAAATGCACACAGGCTACCAGGTAAATGTTGACAGGGTTACTGAAAATGCTAAACTTTTTACCAGAAAAGATGACCTGGGCGAATGCAGATTACATATTTTTGTCCTATTAAAATAAAGTGTGTGTGTATATCTACATCTTCTTATCCTAAGGGGAGAGGATTACTGGTAGAAGTGTCTAACTACATATGCCTCCTTGCAGGAAAATGTTGTCGCGTGAGAGGAATCCTCCCTTAAATGATATCATTGAGGCTGGACTTATACCAAGGCTGGTGGAGTTCCTGAATTACCATGATAACAGCGTATTACAGTTTGAAGCAGCTTGGGCCCTCACTAACATTGCATCTGGCACCTCGGACCAAACCAAAGCTGTGGTAGAGGCAAATGCTATTCCATCCTTTATCTCCCTGCTCTCTTCCCCACATGGACAAATAAGTGAACAAGCAGTTTGGGCACTGGGGAACATTGCTGGTAAGTTTATCACTCCTTGACTTCCTAGAAAGCTGTGAAAATCTCTTCTGGTGTAGTGACTAGTGGGTTTTCTGCCTTGTTGACTTCTCAACTAGCTTTTGAGTTAAAAAAATCGGCTTGTACACTCTGAACTCCCTTTACAGGGCACAAGGTGAATGGAAAGCACTTAAATGGCTTGGAACAGAGCTATATTCCTGTGATGCTATAATGTAAATTTAAAAGTAAACTTTTGCCTAACCACTGCATGTTTAGACTTGACTAATGATGGGGGGCGTGGCTTGCGCGCGATCGTGATGGACGCCTAAGCAGACAGCTCTGACTGGAATCCGGGGAATTATCGGTAAAAAGATCGTTATATCGATCGTGTGGACGTCTAAATTGTATACCCTAGACGAGGGGACGACACCCGATGCAGTCCCGCAAAAGGAATAAAGAAAATCGCCATCTACAGCTTACTGACAGATCTAACATGTCAGCCTCAGCAGAAGATCAGTTACAAGATGGCGCCCGCAGCTCTGAGGTAAAACAAGCCTCATACACTGATCTCCCAGATGAGATTCTAGATCCGTGGGAATCTGAACCTCACATATTAAATGCGGGGATCTCTTCTCCTCACAGTCCATCCTCCCGAAGCCCGGCTAAAACTAGAATGCAATATGATTATTCTGACCAGACCCCAGTCAATAGCACAACGTCACTATGCCCTGATCTAGTGGGCCTCAAAATGGCTTCTCCTATTGCCAACTATCCTACTTCAGGCCAACTGGTCCTTGATACGACCATGAAGGATATGCTTTTATCTCTCCAATCTTCTCTCATGGTAAATATTTCAGCTATGTTTAATAACTTCAGTGTTGAGATGAAAGGCTTTGGAGAGAGAGTTCGTCATGTGGAAAACAAAATAGAGCAACAGGCTCATATAGTAAATGACTTGGTGGGTGCATGTAAAGAGCATATGGAAGATGCGGATTGGATGCGCGCAAAAATCGCGGATTTGGAGGATCGTTCTAGAAGGGAAAATCTCAAACTGAGAGGGGTACCGGAGTCTATCGCTCAGGCTGACCTTCAAAAATTTGCAAGCGATATGATCGCAACTTTACTACCAGACATTTCCCCTATTGAAAGAATGATAGATCGCATACACCCCATCCCAAAGCCTAAACATCTAGATGCATCCATCCCGCGTGACATTCTCATGAAAATCCATTTTTTCCCTACTAAAGAGAAATTATTGGCCAGGGCTTGATCACAGCCGGAGCTTCCTGCACCTTATAAAGAGATCCATATATATACGGATTTATCACGTTACACTTTGTATATGAGGAGACAACTAAAATCTACCACAACATCATTGAACAAACGTAAAATTCCATATAAATGGAGACATCCTGCTACACTGCTAATAACATACAATGGGACAACTACCGCTATCTCTAAACCCCTAGATGGACTGCGACTGCTTCACTCATGGGGCATAACCCCTGAAATGACTAATGAAGAAAGGAAAGCTATGGAAGGAGTTTGTCTAGAGAAAGGAAGAACCACAGAATACCATACCCCTTTTGCAGAATGACACAACAGATAATTATTTTTTGTTTCTAATGCTTTCCATTGCAACAATATCCCCTGGATACTTGTCTTGCTGCTTTTTGCTGTTTTGAACAATACCCACCATTATTGTCGGTCTGTTTATTATACCCGACACTTGTTATTTTTTACTACACTTATCGTTACTTTGTTCACTATCCCACGGCTGTGGGATATATATTTTTTATTTTTTTTTAATTTATATTTTTTTATATATTTTTTTTCTAGAAAGCACAACTAGCTTTGTTAAGTAGCATTTCTTCTAGTTCTATTTTGCCTTTACACCTTGTTGCTACTTATTTCATCTTTGTTTTTTTCTCTTTCTTTTGGTTTTGTTTGTTTTGTGTTTTATTTTGTTTACACAGTGGTGATATATTATAGTGAGTGTTTTTTCTTGTCACGTCACAAATACTTGTATAAATTGTTGAAATGTCCATTAACTTTCTAACGTTAAATGTGAAAGGGTTGAATCACCCGGCCAAAAGAAATTCGCTGTGGAAAACTGCAATATCTCATAATTGTGATGTACTTTGCGTACAAGAGACACACTTTGTCCAAGGAGCAACTCCTCAATGCTGTCATAAGTCCTTTCCACACATCTTCAAAGCTAACTTTTCCAAGAAACAGAGAGGAGTCCTAATTGCTGTCCGAGACACTTTATCTTTTCAGTTATTATCCTGCACTACTGACCCTGGAGGGAGATATATTATTTTGGTTTGTATGCTGGACAATGTCCTATATACTATTGCCACTATCTATGCACCGAACCACGGTCAATTGAAATTCCTTAAGTCTGTAGTTCAAAAAATTCAAGAGGTACAGAAAGGTCATCTGCTAATATGTGGAGATTTTAACTTGGTTCCGGATGTGACTATTGATTCTTCATCCAGTTCTAAAAGGCTATCCCCATCATTGGGCTCCTTTTTTAACCACTTAAGACCCAGACCAATACGCTGGTAAACGACCCAAGGTGTTTTTGCGATTCGGCACTGCGTCGCTTTAACAGACAATTGCGCGGTCGTGCGACGTGGCTCCCAAACAAAATTTGCGTCCTTTTCTTCCCACAAATAGAGCTTTCTTTTGGTGGTATTTGATCACCTCTGCGATTTTTATTTTTTGCGCTATATACAAAAATAGAGCGACATTTTTGAAAAAAAAACACTATTTTTTACTTTTTGTTAAAAAAAAATCAAATAAACTAAATTTTAGTCAAACATTTAGGCCAAAATTTATTTAGCCACATGTCTTTAGTAAAAAAAAAAAAATCGCAATAAAAAAAAATAGCTACCTAGCGGGAACAGCGACACTAATACAGCGATCGGAAAAATGATTGCTTAGTGACGCTGGCAATAGGGAGTCAAAGGGTTAACTAGGGCGGTGATCAGGGGGTTAAAACTTTATTAAAGGGGGTGGGGGGGCTATCCTGAACCTAACACTAACAGTTTTTTACACTGCCTGTCACACTGACACTAAATGCAGTGATTAGATCACTGCATTCAGTGACACTGTGACAGGGGGGTGGGGGGGGGCGATCACAAGGGGTTAATATGCCTATGTGAGTGTGTGTCAGTGTTGTGTTGTGTTGGTGCACACTTACTTGTGATGTCTTCTCTCATCAGCAGCGCTGGGAAACAGCGCTGCGATGAGAGGTGACATCATTTCCTCCTTCCTGTGTAAACACAGGAGGAGGAACTGACAGGATGGGAGCGCGCTTCCATTGGCTGGGAGCGATCGCGGGGGGGGCGGGTAAGCGCCGACATCCGCCCGCTGATCCCGGATCGCTCCCGGAGCCAGGGGGACCCCCGCACGCTGCGGAGGGGGTCCCGATGGGACCCCCGAACCGCACTTAGGCGGGGACGTAAATTTACGCCCTTGTGCCTGTACGTGCCATTCTGTGGCCGTATATGTGCGTGCGGGGGTCCTTAAGTGGTTAAGGAAAATGATCTGTTTGATATATGGAGGTGTTGTCACGCGGCGGAGAGGGATTACACGTTCCTTTCTGCCCGTCACAACACTTATTCCAGGATTGACTTGTTCTTGTCTGACAAGTGGTTGTTGCAAAACATATTGGAATCTCGCATCCACACCATTACTTGGTCGGACCATGCACCCGTTAGTATTAAATTGGCTAATGGCACTTCTAGACAAAATTCATACTTATGGCATATTAACTATTTAATGCAAAATCCGACTAATACTTTGTTTCTTAACCAAAAATTGGCTGATTTTTTCTCTGACAACATTGGATCGGTGGCTGACCCGGCGGTGGTGTGGAATGCTCACAAATCTTTCATGTGGGGCATCTTTATCCAACTTGGATCACATGCTAAGAAGTTAAGGATTAAGACTATAGATGAACTGACTGCCAAAATTGCAGAAATAGATTTAAAGTGGAGTTTCACCCTAAATATAAGATCTCCCATGCGCTTCAGCATACTGGCGTCAGCGCCAGTATGCTGGGTTTTTTTTTTTTTTATAGCACACTTACTGTTTTATCGTAGAAATCCTTTTCTGTCCCCCGCGGTGGACGGCGCCAGTACAGCGCGTCACATCTTCCTAAGATACCCGATATGGACTCGGGTATTTCCGGCGCTATGCGGCGCCTGCGCACAGACCTAGGAGCTGACTGCGCAGGCGCCGTATTTCTCCGAGTCCTATTTCGGAGGGCGTGACGCGCCATAGCCGTAGGACTCGGAGAAATACGGCGCCTGCGCAGTCAGCTCCTAGGTCTGTGCGCAGGCGCCGCATAGCGCCGGAAATACCCGAGTCCATATCGGGTATCTTAGGAAGATGTGACGCGCTGTACTGGCGCCGTCCACCGCGGGGGACAGAAAAGGATTTCTACGATAAAACAGTAAGTGTGCTATAAAAATAAAAAAAACCCAGCATACTGGCGCTGACGCCAGTATGCTGAAGCGCATGGGAGATCTTATATTTAGGGTGAAACTCCGCTTTAAAGAATAAAACTACTCCGTCGCAATCCCTTCAATCACAACTGTTCAAACTTAGGCATGACTTACGATCCTTACTCCTTGATTCTTATGAATTTCATCTAAGAAAACTAAAGGCCACTTCATACACTGCCAATAATAAAGCGGGTAAGCTTATGGCTAACCGCATTAGAGGTCTTAGGTTTAAAACTAGAATAGCCTATCTATCACCCAACTTCAGGAGATAAACTTATTAATCCCCAGTCCATCGCTGATGCATTTAGTACGTATTATAATAAATTATATAATCTCAAGTCAGATACCGATACTCACCAACCAACATACGAGGAAATAGGCTCTTTCCTTGATCAAATTAAATTACCTAAACTATCAAAAGACCAACTTGAAAAGTTGAATGCTCCCTTTACGGATGCTGAAATTCTTAGGACCATAGACTGTCTGCCTTCATCCAAATCTCCTGGCCCCTACGGGTACACTGGAGAATACTTTAAGTTGTTTAAAAGAACACTAACCCCACATCTGACAACATTGTATAATCACTCGGGTCTCCTCCTCTTCCTTTCCAACTGAAATGCTATCGGCCATTATTACTACTTTGCCCAAACCTCCCCTTCCAATTTTAGACCGATATCTCTACTCAATGTTGACTTGAAAATATACGCTAAACTAATTGCGAATAGATTGGTTCACATTCTCCCAGATTTAATTCACACGGACCAAACTGGTTTTACTAAAGGACGTCAAACTTCTGACGCTACTAGAAGACTAGTGAATATATTACATAATGTTGAATTGACAGGAACGCCTTCTCTGCTTCTCTCATTGGATGCAGAGAAGGCGTTCGACAGAGTTAATTGGGATTACCTGAGTCTGACACTTCAAAAATTTGGCTTTATGGGACCTATTCTTGATGCTATATTGGCTCTATATACTACCCCCACAGCCCGAGTCTTTACTTCTGGCCTTCTTTCTAAACCTTTTGATATATCCAATGGTACCCGACAGGGCTGCCCATTATCCCCCCTAATTTTTAATATGATGATTGAACCCCTAGCTGAACATATTAGATCTAACACCAAAATATCGGGAATTCATATTGGTAATCAGGTCCATAAAATTAGCCTGTTTGCAGACGATATAATCTTGATGTTAACTAATCCCTCTTCCTCTCTAACAGAAGTCCAAAAGGTTTTATCCTGGTTTGGCAAGATTTCATATTACAAAACCAATGCTTTGCAATCATCCATTTTGAACATTGGAATTGATGCTGTATCTAGAACTTTATTACAACATCAGTTCCCTTATATTTGGGAGGATACTAAGATCCCATATTTAGGCATCTACCTCACCAGGAATACTAAGTCACTATATGAACATAATTACCTATTCCTTAGAAGTAAATTGCAAGAAGACCTTCAAAATTTAGCAAACACGAGTTTTCTTGGTGGGGCAGATTATCTGCTTTTAAAATGATTCATCTTCCACAGATTTTATACTTTTTTCGAAATTTGCCAATTCCTGTTCCCAATATTTTTTTTAAATCTATGCAAACGCTTTTATCCAAATTTGTTTGGAATGGAATGAAGTCTAGATGTGCTCACAACAAATTAATCAAACACCGAATGTATGGAGGAGTGGGATACGTGGATTTTCAAGATTATTATCATTCATCCATTCTGACACAGATGGAGTGGTTTTACACTACTTCTACCAATCAATGGGGGAATATCGAATCCAGTTACTGTACATATGGCCCGACCAACCTTTGGTTATTTGGGGCGGCTTTGGGTATTAAAATACCATTACACCTACCACCTACAATGGCTGTTTCAATTAAAACATGGCTTATTTTTTTGACTTCTTCAAAACAGACAGGTTCCAAAGTTGAGATTAAATTTCCTATTCAAACATTATACCTTCTTATTAGTCACGTTCCGATTGCTTCCTGGTGTAAAAAAGCATCAACTATATTCAGGACTTTTATTCGAACGGGTTCATTAAATCTTTCCATTCTATGCAGACCGAATATGACCTACCACATATTCATTGTTCCCAATATGCACAAGTAATACACTGTTTATACAAATTGGGACTTTTCTCCAAGTTCATTCACACTTCAGCTTGGTCTTATCTGACTTAACCAATACAACAAAGAAAAGGCATTTCCTTATTCTATAATTTGATGCAACAAAAACGTATATTTACTAAATCTTCTTCTCACCTGCTATGGGAAAGGGATCTAGGATGTTCCTTCACTGACAATCAATGGCATGTGGCTTGCAAAGCCAATCTATCTGCTTCTAAATGCACCTCCCTTTGGGAATTAGCTACCAAAATTACTTTACGTTGGTATTTTACTCCAGCGATAATGTCCAAATTCGATTCTGAATCCCCTGTCACGTGTTGGAGGCTTTGTCCCACCAAGGGTGACTTGTTTCATATATTGTGGAGTTGCCCTAAACTTGACGGCTACTGGACAAGAACTTTCAATATAATTTCAGAATTAACACTTTCACAAGTAACGCCCGATCCAGCATTAGCTCTGTTATCCCTGGGAATAGAAAAATTCCCGGCCAATCTACAAAGGACAATTACTCACTCTTAGCGGCTAGACTATCTATTACTAGGAAATGGAAAGATTCCACTCCACCATCTCCCGAGGATGCTATTGACTTAACCAACCTTGATAGCTCCTATGAGAAAATTCTGGCATCATCTTTAGGCTTGCTCCACAAATATGCACTCCATTGGGCTTTTTGGAACCTCTGGTATGAGAAACTGACATTTACATCACTTAGTTTAATTCAAATGATTATTATTTTCTGTTTAGTTAATGTTTCTTGTGGGGGAACTGTCTCCCGGACACTGTGAGTCCCATAAGGGGTGTTCGGGAGAATTCAGTCCGTCCTATGATTAATATTTTAATTTTGGTTTCTATATGAAATATTTTTGAGTTATTTTCGGAATTGCTTTTGATCGACCTTCTAAACAGCATTTTATGTGAACACTTGAAGATTTATACTGTTTCACTTGTGTATACTTCACTGCTTTGCTATCTTGATTCTACTATTGTAAAAATTTGAATAATCTAATAAAAATTCTTTTGAAATAAAAAAAGACTTGACTAATGTCCTCCAATTTACATTGGTTTTGTGTCACTATTTTTTTAGTGAGGAATCTTGAAAACATCAGATTATCCCCCAACTGGACAATTGTACACTATGAATCAATCACTTTAACACCAGTGGGAATATCTTGCTATGCGTCAAACGGAAAAGCTTTTAACACTTATTTTACATACAAATGGCTTGCCTCAAGAACCAGCACAGAATTCAACATAAGTGATTTCCAAGGCAATATAACATAAACAAATATTCTTCCTTGTAGCATGAAAAATCTATCTTCAGTCAGAGCATAGATTTTTAGCCCAAAAAACAATTTCTCAACATAGTATTAGAAAAAACTTTGCTAGTTTTTTCAAATCTTTTGAAAAAAAGAGGGGAAATGCTGACTCCCCAGAGTGCATAATCGTTTATTCCCTCAAGCAGGTAAAGAGGGTCCAATAGAACCATTTTTGGCTGAATTTAGACCATTTTATTAAACCATGTGGAATGCGATGGGGAGATCTCCCCCCTCTTTTTCTAGAGGTCAGAGTGGTGGAGTAGTTATCGGGCTTGGTTCTACCCCAAGTTGAAATTTGGTCAGATGTTTTGATAGTCTCTCTGACTTGAGTCCAATAGTTGTGCTACCTTTCTTGCTTGCAGACCAGACAACATGGAGGATAATGCTCCTCATTGCAGTGTCGGCAAATGTTCACTGCTTCAGGCTAGAGCTTCCACAACAGGGCCAGGACCTAATTCTAACAGCATTTTGTAGCCCCACTCTTGGTATTTGCATGCAATGAGGAATAGTGAGCAAAATATACCCTGTCCTGTTAAATTAACACCCACCCCAATAGTCCCTTTGAGGATTTTGCTCTGGTCCCAGTTAAAATGAGAGGGAGAGAGATCTGGGTAGGGAATTCTCAGCAGAACAGGACCATATTCAATCTTTCAAAATTATTTTCATAGTATATAGAATACAATTTTATACAATCATTGTTTTAAAGTCGCATACATTTATGAAATTTAATTCCTGAATTGTTTAGGCTTTGATTTGAAAAGGATATCAAGGCGTTTTTTCTGTTCTCTGAAGGCCTTACGCAGGCATGATCTACTGTAGTCTCTATCAAGAAGTAATATCTGTAGCTTGCTTCCTCAAGAGTGTCGTTCGAACAATTCCATCTTGGTCTCTGATACTGACTATATGGTATCAAGTTTTTCAAAGGAATTGGATGGAAGCTGGGGGCATGTAACAGTGTTACCTGCTGTTTTTTACTTTCGATACAGAGTACTCATCTACCTAGTGCATTTTTCTCGCTCATAACATCCAGAAATGCAATGCGTCTAGGGTCACATGCCATTGTAAACTTCAAATTAAACATGTTAGTATTTATCATTTCACCTATTGCTGCCATACCCTGTGAGTGAGGGAATAGAGCTGTATGATTCCACATCTATTGTGACCAAAAGACGATCTTCCGATATGGTAAGTTCCTTAATGATTTGCAAAAAGTGAATTGTATCCTTTACAAAGGAAAAAGATTTGACAGAAGGCTGTGTGTGTGTATATGTTACCTGACTTAAATTTTTGGTGAGACCGCCTTTCCCTGAGACTATGGGTCTACCCGTTGGGCATGTTTGGATTCTTGTATTTTCGGAAGACTGTAAAGTTGGTGTCTTAAGATGTTTTGTACATGCATAACTATATAGATCTCTTGAAATGATTCCCTGTGTGTGAAATGTATCAACCAAATCATAAATTCCATTGAACAGTTCGATCATATTTCCTGAAATGGGTGTTTACCAATCTTAAGATTTTTATTTTTTTCACGCATTTTAATGTAATTTACATTATCCATTATCGCTACATTCCCCCCCCCCCCCCCCCCCTTTGAAGCCTTTGATTTTTGCTTGTCATTTACCCTTCTCACTCTATAGAGGAGTTAATAATATTTTTTTAATGTCCGAGTGTTTTGTTGGAGGAAAATGTCTACACTCTGGTGTTTAGGGTGGGAGTTTTGCTGATGGGAGGTTCAAAAGATGCAAGGGGATCTTTTGGCAATGTCTCTATAGCTGAAAGGATTTAATCTAGATCTCTTTGATATATTAAATCTAGGGTGGTCTCATTCCATAAGGCAGTTGGGTCTTGAAGGGTTTTAAATGTGTGCATGGAGCGGTGTGGCCATTCTATTTCTTCCTCTTTTATGGGTTTAGCATATGAGCATGTTAACAGATTGCAGGCAAATAGTTTCAAATCTTTTGTGACTTCAAATAAATCCGTGTCTTGATGTGGACTAAAAGTTGGTCCTCTGCTGAGAACTTGCTTTCCTCAGTCGGGTTAGATCAGTGTTTCTCAACTCAAGTCCTCACGCCCCCCCGATAGGTCATGTTTTCGGAATTTCCCTCAGATGAAAAGGCTGTGGGAATTACTAAGGCAGTGAAACTGATCAAATCACCTGTGCAAAATAATGGAAATCCTGAAAACCTGACCTGTTGGGGGGGCGTGAGGACGAATTGAGAAACACTGGGTTAGATCATGTGAGGAAAAATGTTATAAATCTAAGTGATGGTGTCCTTACAGTGAATATTTGATTGTGGTTCTGATAAGGTTTTAGGCCTCTGCTTCCTCTGGCTGGGGGATAGTTGCCTCGACATGGGATTAGCCAATTGTTGCATTCTTGTTTCCCCCCCTCCCCCCCCTAGTGGGAATACTAGGTGACCTAAAGGTAGTGATGTGTAACTACTGCTGCTTGATGTATCAGTGATGATTCTTGGTCGCCTGTAGGGGCGCTGTGTATTGGTCCATCTGTATTGGGTGCCATTTGTTCTTGACTAGCTGCTGTACGCTTTTTATGGTCTTGTTCCAATTAACTTCTATGCTTTCTGCTTCGTTTTGAGCGGCCACTGCCTCAAACTGCAAATTATCTCATACTAGGGAAAAGGAGGAATCTGAAACCCAATTTGAATAATTCATTTTGGGACTTGTGATTTCTTTGTTTCCTTTTTGTCCTGTTACTGTTCCATTTTGTTAGCTTTCTCTTCCTGGAATGCGGTTTTATCATGCCAGAATTTGTTCTTTGAGAGTACTTTTAATAAAAAGTGCCAAATCCTCATCTTTTCTCTAAGTTTTGATATAGTGCATGTTTTTAGTGGAACCAGTACCTGTTCTATTTTTCCTATTTTACTATCCAAATTGGATCTTTCTTTTTCACCCATCATAGTTTGAACAAAGTTGTAGATTATCTTCCCATTCTTTCTTAAAATTTTAGCTCTAAATTTGGGAAAATTTTAATTCTCAAACCATAAGGGTTAAATGAGATTGTGTGTGTGTGTGTGTGTGTGTGTGTGGTGAGGTACAGCGCAAAACCGATGTGAAAATTATAATACCAAAATGATAAAAACAATAAATGGTGTAAAACTATATATATATATATATATATATATATATATATATATATATATATATATATATATATATTCTATATCCTGTGTCTCTCTGTGTGATAACAAATACACACAAGTGAGCAAAACTAAACAAATACACACAAGTGAGCAAAACTAACTAATGCGTGCCATGAGTGGCTATAATTAGTATAGATATGTCATAAAGCAAGATGTGTCGTGACCATCTAATATTAACCACCCGTGAAAACAAAATGAATATAAATTTGATATAAAAATTAATAACTTAAACTCAAATAAAAACAATGGTGAAAGTCCCAAATATATGAAAACATTTGTGAAAAGTGAACCCCAAAAAATCTTCCAATAGAGGGTATTCTAAAAATGGCACCACCTTCCACCAAGGGTACACCCAACACTCATGGTTTTGTGCTAAAATCTTCCACTATAAATTGTTTCCATGTACCAACTCTAGTCTTCATTTCCATAAAGAGCTTTGTGCCCTGACACTATTTCCTGTAGTGGTTAAATGATGGCTCGATATTGTCTAAAGGTCAAATTGCAATATTATGAAAAAGTTGCGCGTAAAGTTCTAGCCGTTTTAGAACGTGTGTTTGGGATCATAGCCACTTATTGGGGTTTACACATTGGTATAATGCCAGTATTTTAAATGGCTGAGCTAGTATGTCACTGACCTAGGTTATCTATAGTAATGCAGTGAGTGGTTCTCCACTGCTGTGAAATTGGACTGGAAAGGCATAGTTCAGTATCGGTTGTCAGACATTGTGGTTTTGTATAATCCTGACAAAGTGTGTGTGTGTGTGTGTTTCCCAATTTTATAAAACTTATATTAGTCACTTGGTAATGTGTGATCTCTTTCCAGGTGATGGTCCAATCTACAGAGACATACTGATCAGCTGCAATGTGGTTTCAGCACTTTTAGTCTTGGTGACACCACAGACTCCGGTACATATTTTGTTTTGTATATGTTGAAGTCTTCAATGTATTGCTGCTGGTATGATCTAGCAGTTGATGAGTGTTTGCTTTGGTAGCCAGACAAACTTGACATGCTCACCAACTAAAAACATTTTGTATTTTGAACTAATCACATTGTCTGCCAAAACTACTTTACTTTGCTTTCTGAGCACTTAAACTTGATACTTGTATCACAGGGGTGCCCAACCTTTTGAAGAACAAGGGCCACTTAAGCGACTTAATTGGTTGCGGTCCACAATCGGCAGAGCGGGCAGATGGCAGGTCTGTCCGCTCTGCATATGCAGAGCGGACACGGCCTGCTCGGATTGGAGGTAGGGCACAAGTCGGTTTACATCTGCCACTCGGTAATTGGAGGGTCCAATTGAGTCGGACTGACTGTGTGAAAGGGGCCCATGGCTGCTTTCACACAGATGCGCTGAGGTTTACCCGCTCTGTGTGTTCAACGCAGTGCACCTTTGGCTTTTCTGCACTTTGCAATAGACTTCTATTATATTCTGCAGGTTTGGTGAGTTTTTGAAGGCTCACCAGACTCGCAGGTAATAAGTCTATGGCTCAGTGCAGGTAACCAGCAGGTGCACTGCTCTGCATCTGTGGATTTGTTTAAAAGCCGCCCAGTAACCCCTGCAGAACAGATATGGCCATATATACACACTGATTTTATTAATAAACAGAAGGTCGTGGGCCAAGTCGGAGGGCTCCGCTAGCCACATGTGGCCACCGTGCCACTGGTTGGGCACCCCTGTTGTATCGAATAGATGAAACCATCAAACTTGACAATTTTACATAAATGAAAAACTTGTATAAGCCTAGAGTTTGCTTACTTAAAAGGGACAAATATTGCTACCTTACAAGCAATTGTAAAAGCTTGTCAGTTAATGCCATATGAAGTCCACTCTTAATAGAGAAATAGATTTAATTTAACCCAACAATTCTTGCTTCATACCCTGTTGAATATTTAAGTATCTGCATTAAATTATATTTCCTTCTTGCTGTAGATTGGTTTTCTCCGGAACATTACATGGACCCTGTCCAACCTTTGTCGCAATAAAAACCCATACCCGCCCATTCAGGCTGTTAAGCAAATATTGCCAGTGCTAATGCAGCTTCTCTACCATGAGGACAAAGACATCTTGTCTGATACATGTTGGGCAATGTCCTATCTCTCAGATGGTGCCAATGATAGGATTGATGTTGTTGTGTCGTCAGGAGTTGTAGACCAAATAGTGAAACTAATGCACAGTCAAGAACTTAACATAGTGGTAAGTAGTAATTAAACTTAATTTACTTATGCCATTAGTATTCATTGTCACAACAGTGAGTTCAATTTTTAGGACCGTTCAGAGAACTCTAAATGGCTGATTAAAGCTTTAGTTTGGTGTCAAAACTGTCAAACTTGAAATGCACTAGGTGGGGCTAGACCAAGGCTGAATGTATGAATCTAGCTGTACAACAGTACCCTAAATATCTGCCATAAGGTAAATTTCAGCTGAAAAGCTCAACTGCTGCAATAACATACACCAAGTATAATTTTTTTTTTTTTTTTGGATATATGTACATTGTAAGTGCTCTGAATTACTAGATACATGGGGTACCATCATTCTGTAGATGCAGTGAAGGAAACAATCCGAATCCTGACAGGTCTGGTCAATGCAATTGCCTAGCATGTGCCTTTGTCAGCAGTAGCGGCTTAGATGGCTGCATGTTCTAGTTCCCTGTTCTATTTTAATCACGTGTGGTTCAATATGGCTTGTGACTTATTTTTATTTTTGTGGCACGCCTTTCTTTTGGAAGATAAAAATCAGGTTGTCCCTAGCTGGGTGCAAAGATTGGCAGATTACTTTTAAGGAAAACATTTTCAGTACAAATTAGTGTTGGGAGACAAGGTTTAAGACCCCATTCACACTGAGGTGCTTTTAAAAGCTAAAAGTGCCTTTCTCTGTTGAAATTAATTGAAAGCTCTTCAAAAGTGCTCAGTGTTTTACTGGCAGTTTAGAAGCACCTCTGTGAAAGGGGGGCTTAAACTTTTTGATCAGGAAACCAGGTAGAATGACCTGTGTCTGTGGTAATAGAATTGATAATCGGGTATTAAACATGAGCCCACCAAAAAGCACAAGATTTTACCCATTTAAGGGAATTTTCACCACTGGGGCATTACTTCAAAGATGTGTCTTTACCTTTTGGGGTGGCTGTGATTTGAGAATCTTAACTCCCAAGCTGCAATTCCTGAGAAATCATCTGTAGAATATATAGCAAGGCAAAGGGAATAAAACGAATTCTGAAGTTTCTGTAACAAACTACCTAATCCCACAGTCTTGAATTTTTTGTATTCAAAAATTTCACAAGCAACATGCTCTCCATTTCTATGATCATGAGATGCTTGCATACTCATTCACCTGGGTTTGTCATAGGCATCCTATAGCACCAAAATTTACTATGCAATCACATTAAAGTAGGCTAATTTAAAAAAGTGGACGACTGTTAACAATAGACATTACTTCATAGAATAGGGTCCTAAGTGAAGCATCCATTCTTCCGGAGTTCTTTTTCAACATTGAACTTAACACATTTCTTACAGTTCTGATTTGTCCCAAACTCCTCCTGTGTGGCTTGCATGTGGAGCATTCATATGAAAGTCACATTGATTCTGTGACAAGTACTCAGTTACCTTTTTTCTTTATCGATCTCCTTTAGAGCTTTCTTCAACTCATTTTTTGCTCCAACCAAAATTAGATCCTTGGTTAGATCTAAGCTCTGACAGTACCTCTAATGGCTATGAAACATCTCAAGGCGTTGATGAATGCATCAGTTGCCATATCTTCTAACATTTCCAGGTGAATTGCTCTGGAGCTCAGACATGTGAATATTAGTCCATATCTTTTGTACTCCTTGCGGTTTTTGCTTGGTGATGAATGGGCCAAGGCAATCCATTCCACTATAAAGAAATGGTGATGAGTTTACATGATCTACTGGTAAATCTGCCATTCTTTGTTCTTCGGTAGGTCTACGTGCCTTTCTACAGGTTACGCATTTATTTATATACTTTGCTATAACTTTGCTTCCTTTCACTATCCAGTAACCAACTTCTCTCAAACAGTTTTGGGTAAAGCTTCTTTCTTGATGCAAGGGTTTGTTGTGGCAGTGATCAATAATCAGTCTTGTGAAAGTAGAATTTTTGGGTAAAATTGCTGGATGCTTCACTCTGCTGGGTAACTATGCATTTTCCAGTCTCCCTCCCACCTTCAGTATACCATCCTGTAGAACAAGATTGAGCTTGTACAGTGGGTGGTTGTTGGGAAGCCTTTTAGGTTCTTGACAAAGTCTCTAACAACTCTTCACTATAGAATCTCTGTTGAATGAGTCTTATGACTGTTCAGCTTTCATTCTTTCCTCTACATTCAGTGATTCCTTCTTTCTGATTCCCTTTGCCAAACGTTGAATTCGAGCTACTATGTTTATGATCGTATTCCATTTTGAACATCTGGCTAGTCTTTCCAGTATGTCATCTTGACATTTGGCAGCAGTGCTCAATGTTTGTACAACCTTTACTTCTAGATCACCCATAGACAATTCTGTGTAACCTTCACTGGGTATGATCTCCTTTTCCCAAAGGAACTCTGGACCGGTGAACCAATTAGAATTTTTCAATTCTGTTACATTCAGACCTCTTGAAGCATGATCTGCCGGATTATGCTTTGTATCAATGTGGTGCCAATGTTCCGGATTTGTCATTTCCCAAATTTTCTGAACTCTGGCGACAAAGACATGGAATCTTCGAGCGTCGTTTATGTATCCTAGGACAACTTGTGAGTCTGTCCAAAAATATTCTTCATCTATTTTTAGCTCTAATTCTTCTTAGAAACGTGCTTACTGATGCTGAAACTGCTGCTGTTAGTTCAAGTCTTGGTATTGTCTGAATACCTGGTTGGTGCAACTCTGGTCTTTCCCATAACCAGGGCACAATGTATTTTTCCTTCTATCACTCTGATGTAGGAGCACTGACCATAGCCATAACTACTGGCGTCTGAAAAGTGATGACGTTCTATTTTCTTGTACTCTCAGAAATCATGAGGTATTAAACATCTGGGTATCTGAACTTCTTTCAAATTTTGCAAGTCTCTTATCCAAGTCTCCCATTATGGTCTCAAATCTTCAGGTATGGGTTCATCCCATCCCAACTTCCAGGTCGTTCTCTGAAGGGTAAGGGCATTTCAAGATAATTTTTTTGATTCTGCTGAATACTTTCTTCTAGAGTGTACGAACTTTGTCTTCTTGGGATACTCTTCTCTTCAGAACTTATGTTTGCAAAGTAAGATTCAAGGATCTTGATTACCTTTGAACTTACAGTTGGTAGCTCTTGTACAGATATTCGATGACACAATCCTGTCACCTGTCTTGAGTTTGCAATCTGCTGTTTTCCTCCAACACCCCATCCTAGATCAGTTCGAACTCTCGTACCAAAGCTTCGGGACAATCGTAGCCTATCAACAGTCCGACACCAAATTCCTTCAGCGGGGACATTTCATGATATGATGGGTGCTCCCATTAAATGGCTGTTTCACAGGTAGGTATACGATCTCAATCTAGAGGTATGTCGTCTTTCGTATAAGATGGAGGTAGATTTAAATGTGAGGTTTGAATGAAGTCCTCTAACTCTCAGTCCCTTAACCTTTTGACTGTTCACTGTCTCTCCCCGTCATTGTGGTGATCTTGAGCTTCACTGGTTCTGTAGCCACTTGTAATTTCTTGCAGATTTCTTGATCAATGAAGGTGACATCGCTTTGGGCATCCAGTAGTGCGTAGGCGTATACCTTCTTGAGCCTCCTTTTTTTTAGGATTTGAAATGCACACAGGTACAACCATTGATGTGCCGTTGCTTTCTCCTTCCCTTATTCTGCAAGAGAATACTGATACTTTCTTTTCTTCCTCAGCATCTTTAGGTATTGAGGATTCACCCTTCTTTGGACGTTCTTCATGTAGTGGCGTAGGATGGCGTCCTTTGCAGATGCTGCATGTAGCCTTTTTCTTACACTCCTTAGTAACATGGCCTTTTCTTAAGCATCCAAAACACAGTTGGTTATCAAGTACAAATTTTTTTCTTTTCATTTGAGGACTTCTCTTTCAATTGTTGCCACTTATATGGAGTGGTTCTCTCCACAGAACATACACTTAACCACTTAAGACCCGGACCAATACGCTGGTAAATGACCCAAGGTGTTTTTGCGATTCGGCACTGCGTCGCTTTAACAGACAATTGCGCGGTCGTGCGACGTGGCTCCCAAACAAAATTTGCGTCCTTTTCTTCCCACAAATAGAGCTTTCTTTTGGTGGTATTTGATCACCTCTGCGATTTTTATTTTTTGCGCTATATACAAAAATAGAGCGACATTTTTGAAAAAAAAACACTATTTTTTACTTTTTGTTAAAAAAAAAAATCAAACTAAATTTTAGTCAAACATTTAGGCCAAAATTTATTTAGCCACATGTCTTTAGTAAAAAAAAAAATCGCAATAAAAAAAAAATAGCTACCTAGAGGGAACAGCGACACTAATACAGCGATCAGAAAAATCGATCACAAGGGGTTAATATGCCTATGTGAGTGTGTGTCAGTGTTGTGTTGGTGCACACTTACTTGTGATGTCTTCTCTCATCAGCAGCGCTGGGAAACAGCGCTGCGATGAGAGAATACATCATTTCCTCCTTCCTGTGTAAACACAGGAGGAGGAAGTGACAGGTTGGGAGCGCGCTCCCATTGGCTGGGAGCGATCGCGGGGGGGCGGGTATTCGCCGACATCCGCCCCCAGATCCCGGATCGCTCCCGGAGCCAGGGGGACCCCCGCACGCCGCAGAGGGGGTCCCGATGGGACCCCCGAACTGCACTTAGGCGGGGACGTAAATTTACGCCCTTGTGCCTGTACGTGCCATTCTGTGGCCGTATATGTGCGTGCGGGGGTCCTTAAGTGGTTAAAGGTAGTCTGAGGATTTGTCGGTTTCTTTACTGAACCCAGTAGTGACTTTAAGCCTTCTTTTCTTTTCGCAGGTATCTAGACCTTTAGCTGCTGTGTTGATTGCAAAGCTAGTTGCTCTTGCACGTCTTGTATCTCTCGCAGGCCTTTCTTCTAAGGATTTTAAGGCATAAGATGCTGTTACTGGATTACATGCTATTCGTGCTTCCCTATTAACGAACTCAAAACTTGGGAAGTCCTTATTGTAAACGTTGGGGGTTTAACTCAATGGTAAATGCGTTTTTTTAGCGAGTCCACAGCAGTCAGACGTTGTTTGAGGGCATGGCAGCCCATTTTTATTGAAGGAAATAAAAAAATAAAAAAACAGTTCACATACAGGATTTCCCACGCAGGGGTTCTTCTCCAGAAATGTTCATAGAACTCAAAAATACCAAGCCTCCTGGCTCCTAGGCTTACTTAGCCTTGCTGTACCTTCTAACCTGGCACACTCCTGGCCTCAACAGGTTCTCCAGCCCACTGTCTCCCAGACTTTCGGACTTCCTTCAGCCCCCCTTGGACTCGCTAGTCACCTCAGGTCCACCAGCCTCCCAGTCCCTCAGGCACGAAGTCCCCCCACACCAGGGATGTAGTCTCCAGGGCAGACAGATCCCCACACACCAGGGATGTCTTGCAGCAACAGCCAGCTGCACACCTTCCACCTCTCTCTCTGTTCTGACCAGTCCCTGATTATATTGTCAGTGTTCAGCTGGGAACCCAACCTGCTGGCTGTCTGTAAGATCTGGACACAGGGTTGGAGACCCCATCCCGCCCAAGTCTCTGCAGGATCTCCAACTACACAGCCCCATTCAGAACTATCAAAACCTGGAGAAAACTGACAGAGCACTTTTCTCCATTTAAACGCTACGCTCTGTAGTTCTGCGGTCCGCAGACACGCAAACCCTGTGTCCATTTTACCTCCCATTTCATAGGGACCGGGACTCTGACTATTACATTATTTAGATCTAACTGTTCAGTCACATAGCGATTCCATCTAGAAGCCACTTCATTCACGTAGCTTGGCTAGCATCCTGTGATTTTCTAGATAGTCGTTCAGTACTTCTAGTCCTCGCACATGTGGGATGGCATTGCTCTATGCTTGCAGGAAATCGCCATACTCTTGGAGTTTGAAGTGTTCCTTGGGACCTATTTTAGGCCAGTTATTCAATTTCTCCCTAAATGCTTTGTATTAAAAGGATGACCATATCTTGCATTTAACTTTTCCCAGGCTTGCTTATAGGCTTCTTCGTCTGTTCTTTAGAAGTTACCTTCAAGGGCTTTCTTTGCTTCTCCACCAACACATCTCTAAAGGTAGAATAACTTAACTGGTCTGGAACAATGATGCTCAATGATCATTTCAAAACTTGCCTTCCACTCTATGAACTTCAGAATGTCCCCTAAAAATACAGTAGGTTCTGGAATGGGAAGTCTTGCTGGGACTGTACTCTGCCGTCTTGCTGGGACTGTACTCTGCCGTCTTGCTGGGACTGTACTCTGCCGTCTTGCTGGGACTGTACTCTGCCGTCTTGCTGGGACTGTACTCTGCCGTCTTGCTGGGACAATAGTCTCAACATTCTCCTGATCATTGCAGTGACATCTAAAAGTAGAATTATCCGGTTTTATTTTTTCACTTGGTTCTAAATTGAGTCTCTTTGCCCTTCCATCCCTGCTCAGAAAGACGATGACTTTTTTTTTTCTTCACTACATACTGAAGATTTACTTTCATTCTCCTGGATGTATGGAGGTGAGTAGGAGTATGCTCCTTCACTTAGTACAGATTTGGACCTATGACTACAATTCATGTCCTCTTTGTGTACTTGGTCTGGCTTCTATAATAACTTCTTTCAGTCTTTCCAGACTTTCCAGACTTTTAATCTGTTGGCGGTGTGCCTCCATTTCAGCCTCCAGTTGATGGCGCTGTGCCTCCAGTTGATGGCGCTGTGCCTCCAGTTGATGGCGCTGTGCCTCCAGTTGATGGCGCTGTGCCTCCAGTGGCAGTTTCCATCTCGATTTCTGCTTTCTTGACAGCAAGTTGTTAAAGTTCCTTTCTTTTAGCTAGAGTATTTGAGGACTCTGTGTGACTGGCACTTCTGCTAGTGAAGGAAGTCCCATTTGAGATTGTGGTTCCCCCTAAGGACCTAGCATAGTCTCTTGTGAAGAGCTCGTTCATTCTTTTTCTCGCCTTAACTTCATCATAGTTTGCTTCAGATGATGATGATTCTCTCATGAGCTTTACTAATTCTTTAGTGATTGCAGTACATGTGTCCATGTTCCTCACCATATCCTGGGAAGATGTTGTGGATGACCGCAGATAGACATACACTGCCATAGGCTCTGATTCAGATTCTTCTATCGTCTCTACCCGATCACTCATTTTCTTTTATACTATCTTGCTTTAGCTTTCCACGAACATCTTTAATGTGTGATATCCACTTATCATACATTCTGGGGAACCTTTTTCCTTTTTAATGCTGCCTCTTGCTCCAAATTTTCCTGCATTTTTGGGGTTGGTTTTCTGATGATGGGTTCTGAGCTTTTTAGCTCATTTGTTTGGGGCAAGGCTAATGCTGCATCAGACGACTCTTCTACCTCAGACAGACAGGTTCACTTGCTCTTCACGCTCTATCCTATCTATCTTTGTATCCTCTAACAGTGGCATGGTAATACTAGGCTTAGACATTTTACTTTAAATGCTATAACAATATGCAGGCAATGAATAACTTTCAGTTTAAATGCAATAGCAAAAGATGCAGGCAATAAATGACTTTCACTTTAAATACTTTAGAGTCCGTATAATACAAACTGTCCTTCGTTTTACTTTAGTCTTTTTTATTCCTGAACACGAAAATGTCTCTTTATGCCAAAGCCTATGTGCAATGATAAGTAATTAAAGGAAAGCTCTGACCTTATTTCTGAAGAGCAGGATACTGTGATGTGTAGGTTGCTGGAACAAATGTCAGTCTTGGAGACTTGTCTTTTCTTGATGCGAAGCTTGTGATGCTTTGCGATGAGTCGCGATGCGCTGCTGCAGGCTTTGGGCCTAGTGGTGGATAACTAGCTGGCTGCAGTACGTGGCCTCTTCGTGGGTGGCGGTGCAGGCACTCTAGGTCTGGACTTTGGTCTCCCACCATGCGTCTTTTTCTCTCTCTAGGGGTCGCAGGAGGGTTGGTGCTTTTCCGTGACTATCTTGCCTTTGCCGTTCTGCCACTTTAAGTGTCGGCTGCAGTTTGAGTGAACACGCTTTTATGGCCTCCTATGGTAGCTCCGCTGAGGTGTCTTCACTTTTTCACTCGGGGATCGGTTGCTGCGCGGCGGTGTATGCTGGCGCTCCACTGCTCAAATGCGCTCTTTACTGTGAAAGTTGAGGAGCGCTATCGCTTTTCCCTCAAAGGGAGAAATGGTTCCACTGTGGCAGGCGCAGCACTATGAAGTCCCTCATGCGCTGTGGCATTAGAAGAATTGATATCTCTGACTTTTCAGTCCAAGACTGTCTATTACTCTGAAAATTCCTCCTATCCTAACTCTATGCTTGCTGGCATGAATTCAACTGTTATTCCTTACCTCTGGAATTGATTATTTTTATTATCGGGCACCGCCAGGCCCTGTGTTGCTTTTCCTGTTTTAGAATTGAAAGATATTCTATGCTTTTTGTTTTTCCACACACAGTTCAAAGGGAGTTTAGGATTCTTAGAAATTGTTGGGGTAGCGCTATTGGAATTAGTAGGAATTTATAGAGTATTTTAGGTACACGAATCAACATATTTATACGTCCTACCCATGAAATGGGTTTATTTATTTTTTTTATTCGTTTTTAATCTCGTTTAACAAAGGCACAACATTTATTTTGTATATCTGGACTGTTGGCTAATTTTATACCAAGCTTTTTTAATTATTTTTTCCAGGGGAAGGCACATATCTCTTTAACTTGCCCCTCTTCAATTTTGTTGAGGTTTTAGTATTTCAGATTTTGTTACATTAAAAGTTTGAGATGGCGCCATATTGTTATGTCTTGGAAAGCTTGAAGATAGAATTTGCCGGGTTGGTAAGGTAGAACAAAATGTCGTCGGCAAAGGCCGACAATGTGTTCCTCCTCCACCCTGACACCGTTGATGTCGGGATAATTGTGGATGGTGGCCAACAGTGGTTCTAATGACAAGATGAAGAGAAGGGGGGGGACAGGGGGCACCCCTGTCTTGTCCTGTTCATTTCGAATGAATCCGAGAGCGTGCTGTGTTTAATTTTTGCAGAAGGATGGTGGTAAAGTGTTTTTAATCCATCTGGCCAGCCTGTCCCCTATTCCCATTGCTGTGAGGTTTTGCATCATGAGTCCCCAGTCAACCCTGTTGAATGCTTTTTCGGCATCTACCGACAAAAATAGACCCGGGGACCCACTCTGCCTTATCCTCTGGAGCAGGAGGAGTGCTCTTATACCATTATCTTTGCCCTCTATTTGGGACAAACCCCACCTGATCAGGATGTACCAGAAGGTGCATAACCCTTTTCAAACGTTCCGCTAGAATTTTCGCAAATCGCTTGATATCTGTTCAATAAAGAGATTGGTCTGTATCCTGAGCAGAGTGAGCTGTCCTTCCCTTCTTTTAAGATAATTGCAACCGAGGCGGCTAGTGCTTGCTTACTGGTTTCATACTCTGACCCTAGGCCATTAAAGTATTTACATAATTTTGGTATCAAGATGTTACTAAATCTCTTGTAATAAAGTACTGAGAACCCGTCTGGGCCTGGACTTTTTCCCCCTGCCGTGTTTTTCAGGGCATTTTTGATTTCTTCTTCAGTTATAGGCCTGTCCATATTTGATCTTTCGATTTCCTCTATCTTAGGGAGTCCTGCCCTCTCTAAAAAAAAAAAAAAAAAAATCTCAGGTTTTAGCCTCTTCTCCTGCTTGCCACCTTGTCTGATCGTATATAATTCCTCATAGTAGTTTTTAAAGGTTTCTGCGATGTCCTCTGTTGAATAAACAAAGTCCCCATTTTTCCTTTTGATTTTCTCAATATAGTTCCTAGTTTTTTTTTTTTTTTGGGCCATTTTAGCGAGGTGCCTCCTGGATTTATTACCCCATAAATACCTCTCTGGCGATACGATTAAGTTTTTTTCCTTGCTTCTTGTTCCATAATCTCCTTAAGTTCATCTTTTTAGGATTAGGTTGAGGTACGTCTTTTAGTCTCTGCTCTTTGTTTTTGTTCCAGGTTCATTCTTTCTTTGACCAAGGTATCGGACTTCCTATTTCTCCTTTTTTTTTTTTCGCACCCTCGGAGATTAATTCCCCTCTGATGTACGCTTTATGCGTCTCCCAGAGAGTTGCACTCTTCTGTCATTAACTAGGATTTTTTTTTTTTGAGTTCCTCTTCCACCCTTCCTGCCCCTTCACCTCGAATAAAGTTATCGTTGAGGTGCCATACCGACTGTTGGTTCTTATGTATAGATTTAATTTTCATAGTTATTGGTGCATGGTCCGATACAGTCATAATTCCAATATCTCGGTGACCCTGTCCAATAGCCTATGATCTACCAGTATGTAATCTATCCGTGTGTGTGTGTGTCCCTCCAAACATCCACAAGTTGGCAATCGTGCATCTTGTGTTTTTTATTTTTTTGTAGCTGCAGGTTGGTTGTCTACCTCACCCGGGACGTACTGTCTTCTCTCGGGTTCATACCGAAATTTAAATCCCCCATCAGAATCGTATAGCCCTCCGCCAAATTTTTCAGTTTGCCGAGAATTCTACCTAAATATTTGATTGGATGTACGTTAGGAGCGTAAATGTTTGCTAGGGTAAAAACGGTGTTTGCTAATTTTCCTTTCAAAAATAAAAATCTACCTTCCGGGTCTGTCAACCTCGCCTCAAGGGTGAACCCGATCCCTCTTGCAAAACCAATTGCCACGCCCCTTGCCCGTTTGGAGATGGTCCCTGTAGAACCAGGTTGGGTACGTAGGTGAGTACAGCTTGTTTGAATCCAGAGTCAAGTGGGACTCCTGTATAAAAACTACATCAGCTCTATATTGTTTGATCTCTTCTAGAACCTTAAATCTCTTCCCCGCGTAGTTCATACCTTTAACATTATATGATAAAAACTTTACTTTTGCCATTCCTTCCTACTCAGCCGTTGTCCTGGGTTTTATTATCGAGTCACTGGGAGCCACGTTCCCTTCCCCATCCCCTTATTTGCGAGGGGGTGATCCCTCGCACTTTCCTAACCCCGAGATCCCATCTTTCTGTCTAATAAGACACGCAGGAAACCCCCACTGATATTTGATATTATGCAACCGCATCTGTTCCAGTAGAGGTTTAAGATGCCTCCTCCTGGCAAGGGTTTCCCAAGCCAGGTCTGTGAAGATCTGCAACTCTATCCCACCATAGCACAGGGGTGGCTTTCTTAATTTTGACCAGATTTCAGCCTTATCTTCATAATATCTGAACCTGGCTATTATGTCTCTTGGCCTTGACCCTCTATCCTTAATTCTTCCTATGCGGTGTACCTGCTCTATTTTAAGGGGTTCCTCTGTGCTGTTGTCCAGAAGGGGGAGAAACGGGTTATTCAAGATTTTTCGCAGATCTTCACCCCTTTCTTCCTTGATGGCTCAAATTCTCAAGTTTTGCCTTCTATTACGATTCTCTTGATCTTCTAAACGGTATTGTAACAGCTTCTGATTCTGTTTCATTGTTGGGTATTGATTTTTTTAGTTGGTTTAATTCTGATTCCTGCTTTTCCATTCTTGTCTCCACCTCCTCTACCCGCGACAGTATGTGGCTTGTATCGGTTCTTAGTACACTGATTTCCTCCCTGATTGCGTTTTCCAGTCTCCTTAACATCCCGTCTAGTTCCACCTTCGTTGGTAGACGTGTGTCTATTGACTTGTCCATTTGACTTAGTTCCTGATCCCCTTCTGTTGACTTATCCGTGGTTGAGGGGTTCGGCCCCCCGACTCCTTTTTTGGGTGCCCCGTTTTTCATTTTTTTTTTTTTTTACATTGCTTGGGCTTTTAGTGCTCCCTTCTGAGGTCATGTATTGCCTTATTGTGCTAGTAGTGGGATTATCCGTGGGGATTTTCGAGGCAGAGCCCCTTGTTATCTTGCTCATATATACACAAAAAGCCCTCCAGGAAGCGCTACAAAATGATATAGCAACACAATTGAATGTGAGGATCAGTAAAAACAACCCAGTGCAGCCGCCAACCACTAGAAATGGGCAAAGAACATACAAACAAGAGGCAGCGCACAGTGGGTTAAAGTTTATAATGACACTTAATAGTCCAACAAACTATAAAACTTGTGCACAGAAAAGGCATGAATTAAAATAGTTATATAAATCTATAATAATCGAATAATTATCTTGCTCATACTATATTTTTTTCCTTGCTCTAATTCGCTTTCCTAGTTTGGATGCGGACTGTCCATTTTCTTATAGTTGTATTGGGCGATAGCTTTTGTGTCCTCTCAGCGCTCTCTGTGACCTCAGAGTAACCACAGAAGTTGAAGCTAACCAGAGGGTCGCTTCCCCTTTCTGACCTATTTAGAAGGAACTTGGGGAAAATGGGTGGGATTGCACCCAAGCTTGGATTGCATCCGAGGATATATTCTGGGTCTTGATCCCACTCTGAGTTTAGTAATGGTATCTGCTCTCTCTTGGGTTTCATCGCCATATGGTGAACGTTCTACTGTGCACGGTCTGATTCAATTAGATTACGCGGTCAGCTCGCCCCCAAGGTATAGAAGTCCACCTTTCCTCCTCTGTTGTGCGGTGGGAGAGAACGCTTGTACGCAGTGATCGGTCGGCGGCTCGGCAGTCTCTCTCTGCATCGTTACCGCTGCTGCCGATTCACCCTCGGATCCTCCGGCGTCCTCCATCCCCCGTCACCTGGTTAGGTCCGTGGCGCGGTCAGCCCCTCCCTCGACATGCGGGGCTCACGTGCAACACTTCATCTCCCTCTCCTGCAGTACCTCATGGTGAAGTGACAAGTGTAGTACAAGTTGGTGAGGTGGCTAGCACTAGTAGCGGAATGTAACCGCAGCCGTTAAGATTTCAAGCACAAGCCCATACCCTTCCAGAGCTTGTACAACTTAATTGGCTGCCCTGGGTTCAGCACCACCCATTATCCCCCCTCCCCATTCACAGCATGGGGTGGAAATGGTGAACTTATGCCCTTTGTGTTTAGCTTTTTTTTTTTTTTTACCAACAAAGACCAAACTGTTCCATACAGTACATAGTTGCCAGGCAATTCGAGTGGAAACCTTTTCAAATTTTAAATTTTTTTTGGACCTAACCTTTAGCCCTACAAAAAAAAATTGCAGTCTTATTGATCCACAGACCTGATTCATCATATTTCCATGTTCTTTGCTGCAATGTCCAGGCATAGATAGAAGTATATAATGTGTTTCATTTGATCCTCAATGGGATGAGATCCACAAAACGTGGCCCCTTGTAAATTACCTTTTCCAAAACTTGCAGGTGTGTGTATGTATATGCCCCAAGAAAACCTCTGCATAGATGTGGCCCTTGTACATTTTACTGCCAGCTTGCAATTGAGCAATATCTCCCCAGCAAGCATGTCGGATATGGGGTCACACTGGGCTCTGAAAGGACCACAGGCTATATTGTGTCAGCTTGGGTCCCCCTAGATGCCAATACATGTAGAGCAGTGGTAAGATGGTATGTGACTTGGTTATGCATTCCCAAAAGGGTACCATTTTGTACATGGACAACTTTATTCTCCTTTCGTCTTTTAGAACATCCTCTGTATGGTTCCTCCCTCCGGGACAGGAAACGCGTATGCCAACAGTTAAAGGCGGGCTTCCGCTTCAGTTTTTGTTTTCCGCCAGAAGGGAATGAGCACGTAAAGAAGCCATAGGGAAGCTCCTTTTCTCAGGACTGTCCTGGGAGAGTGCCCTGGTGTGAACATCCTCAGCCTGTTGGCACCCATTCGTCCTATCTGGGGAGTATAGGGTTGCTAGAGACACTGCTGCCAAATATGCTCAGAGCAGGACTCCGGGTGAAGTCGGACTCATCCCTTTGTTCTGCTCGGTTACCTTGAATGGCGCATGCATCCGACGGCAGGAGGGTGAGAGACGCTGTTTCAACTGTTCGTTTTGAAGTCTTCCGGCGAGAAGCAGAGTGCCTGCGTTCCAATGACTAAGTGCGAGGGTACTTCGACGGAACCGCATCATCAGGGGGCGCCACGAGATGTCGTTCCGAACTACTCGGCGTGGTGGTGTCTCACAGGGAGTCGGAGTAAGGGAGAAAACGCTCAGACTGAGTCTACACCTAAGAGCATGGAGTGCAGTGGCACATTCGGACTCCTGTTCTACGGGCTCCGGCACCTCTCGGGTAAGCGTGGCGAGGGCAGGCCATGACTTTGGGAGGCTAGGGTTTTTATTTTTATTTTTTTTTATCTTATTGGAGTTCCACCCAGAAATAAAACTTCTGCGGATCAAATCCCCCCCCCCCCCCCATGCTGCATTTTACACCTTGGTGTAGGGTGCTGATACATTATCAAATCCAGGTATCTGCTCCCACTTCTGGGTAAAGATCACTACACACTGTGCAGCGTACTACACAATGTCTGTCCCCTCCTTCTCAAACCCCCCCCCATCCTCCCGCTGCCTTCTGGGACCTGTGTATCTCCCAGAAGACAGCAGGGACCATTCACAACGTGCAGCGTGACTCGTGCAGTAGTAAACGGGCTGTAAAGCCACAAGGCTTCACTTCACGTTTCCCTTGGTAAGGGTGGCAGTGCCTGCACCTGAAGCAAAGGGATGGGTAGGCTTTGGGTGCCGACATTGTGTGTCTTTCCACTTGCTTTTGTTCTGGCTATAGAGTATTTTACTGCACAATTAAGATTTCTTCTGAGTGATGTGAATGAAGGGAAGAGTTATTTTCTTGAAGGCAGGATGGAGGGGTAGATGCTCTAACTCTCCCTTGAAGGTGCCATTTGTGTTGTGCCCCCAAGGTTGGCCTTAATTCCAGCAGTGTTTAGGAACTTTCCAGCACACAAAATCTCTCATCCTGGTAGCCCCCCATTGACCCAAAAGAGTATGGTTACATAGTTGGTTATATAGTTAGTCAGGTTGAAAAGACAAGTCCATCCAGTTCAACCATAAAAAAAAAATAAACAAACAAAATAAAACACAGTACATCCCATACACCCAACTCCAGACCCACAGTTGATCCAGAGGAAGGCAAAAACCCCAGCAGAGCATGATCCAATTTGCTACCGGAGGGGAAAAAATTCCTTCCTGATCCCCCGAGAGGCAATCTGATTTACCCCGGATCAACTTTACCTACAGAACTTAGTACTCAGTTATATTATGTGTATTTAGGAAGGAATCCAGGCCCTCTTCTGAGCTGGCCAGAACCACCTCTGGAGGGAGTCTGTTCCACATTTTCACAGCTCTTACTGTGAAGAAACCTTTCTGTATTTGGAGGTGAAATCTCTTTTCCTCCAGACGTAAAGAGTGCCCCCTTGTCGTCAGCGTTGACCTTAAAGTGAATAACTCAACACCAAGTTCACTATATGGACCTCTTATATATTTGTACATGTTGATCATATCCCCCTTATTCTCCTCTTCTCAAGAGTGAATAAATTCAGTTTTTCTAATCTTTCCTCATAGCTGAGCTCCTCCATGCCTCTTATCAGTTTAGTTGCCCTTCTCTGCACTTTCTCCAGTTCTCTGATATCCTTTTTGAGAACTGGTGCCCAAAACTGGACTGCATATTCCAGATGAGGTCTTACTAATGATTTGTACAGGGGCAAAATTATATCTCGATCTCTGGAGTCCATACCTCTCAATACAAGAAAGGACTTTGCTTTGGAAACCGCAGCTTGGCATTGCATGCCATTATTGAGCTTATCAACTAAAACCCCCAGATCCTTCTCCACTACAGATCCCCCCAGTTGAACTGCCCCTAGCATGTATGATGCATGCATATTCTTGGCCCTCAAGTGGATAACTTTACATTTATCAACATTAAACCTCATCTGCCACATAGTCGCCCAATTAGACAGAGCATTGAGGTCGGCTTGTAAATTGGAGACCTCCTGCAAGGATGTTAATCCACTACATAGCTTGGTGTCATCTGCAAAAACAGAAATGTTACTTTTGATCTCAGGCCCAATATCATTTATAAATATATTGAAAAGTAAGGGACCCAACACTGAACCTTGGGGTACACCGCTGATAACCTTGGACCATTCAGAGTAAGAATCATTAACCACAAGGTTCTAAGTCCTGAACAGCCTGGCAGTGGATCTACCCTGCTTTCCTCCATCCAAAACATTTGTAACTCAAGGCCTACTTTGGCATCCACACACAGGCTGTAGCTGGCAGCATGTTATGAGTAATGTCTTCTGAGGCAAATGGGTGTGTGTGTGTGTGTGTGTGTGTGTGTGTGTGTGTGTGTGTGTGTAGCTCGAGGGGGACCTGCAAGGGTTACTTTTGATGAGTGTTTGCAGAAAGGGGCCAATAAAGGGTTGGCAGATTGCACCCTTAAGATCCATGTAGCCAAAAAGTACATGAACACCAATGCCAGCATGCTTCAGGGGGTTCTCCCATTTCAATGTACCTTAATCATGCAATAAAGGCGCCAAACTTTGCAATGCAAATTGTAATGGCCAAGTTGGCAATTATGCCTAAACGATTCACATGTACTTCCCCCAATTGCGCAGTAACACTCCATGCAGTCAGACTTGTGCTACAGGTCACGCTGGTACTGCCACTGTAATCTGAAGAACCATTGAAGGCCATTTTGACAGCTCAGTCCTGCAGTGTAGCACACAGCTAGGTAATGCAGAGATCGGGTGGGCTACCACCTTGGCTGTGCCCCCTTAAGCATGACACCCAAGGAAAGTGCTTTCTTGCTGGCTCTGTATCGATCGCTACACGTTTGTCACAAGCAGCACATTAGTTGAGCACCACACAGTGTGTAAACCAAATTCAATAAACAAGTGATGGGCACCCTGCTCTCCTTCTCCCCGGTACATTTACTGGTTTTAAAGTCTGTTCCAAATGATGCGTTTGTCAAGACCATACTTAATAATAAAACCTTTTTGGGCAGCAAACTTTCAACTAAGCTTTCACAAGTTTCAATCCACAATAGTTACATTTTAAACTTGTTGGCATTATAGGAGAACCACCATGGAGAATTTAAGTTCTCACTTCAGCATTGCCAACATCCCAAAAAACAAAAGGGGGACAGTGGGACTTTAAGGGCGAACTAAAGATACTTTATATCATGAACCATGTATTGTATATTTAAAATGCAGTGCTTGGTTGCAATATCAAAATGCATCAAATTTTACAGTACAACATGTAGATAAAATGCTAGGCTTGTGACGAGCTATATGAATTCCAGTTGGAAAGATGATCTCAGTTTGGGCTGATGCGTTTTGGGAGATTTATTCCTTCTTCAGGGTATTGGAGAAGATAATATGAAAAACATTCTGAAAGGGAGCAAAACTATTTCGGACCATATCCAGAGCTGCGTCAACATCAGATGGCCGCATCAAAACCTACATGCCAGCATAGGATCAATAATCGATCTCTTATAAGAGAGCTTTAAATATAGTTTAGATGGAAGATTCCTGTCGCATGTCTACCAACCCGGTAAACGGCACCATCTGGGTCCAGTACGGCCCTCAATGATCCACAAGGAATTTTCCCCACAATCCACCCAAGAAACGGGGACCATAGAAAAAATGAGTAGCCCTAATGTGGAAAATATAAAAGCACACGTTTTGAATTGACATGATTATATCAAAAAGTAAAATTGTGTTGGGTGGCGATGTATAATATACTACCAGTTGGGCTAGCATAGAGTGAGATATAAGAACTCCTCTCTAGCCCCGATTTGGCCAGGTGGGCCACGCCGGAAGGGTCCATGGATGCGCCCCCCCCCCCCAAAGGTGGGTGCCGCACCCCGACTCGGGACCCCACGCAGAAGGAAAAAACACATGACCTCCATCCCCAGCATGCCCAGCGGGAAGAACCCTTTCCAATTGGCTGCTGGGGAAGACTCTATCTGCCAGAAATCCCCTCTGGCTCACTGCCGGCCAAAGATACATCCCCCAGAATGCAGTCCGAGCCAGTGGACTTTTCCAGAATGACACGGGTCATTAACCTAAACCAATCACGACCCGGGGCAATGTAACTCTCCCAGTCAACTAGTTTTTAGCGTAGTGCCCATGCTGGAAGTAAGGGGGCGCTACAAAAAATACTGACCAAGCCGAGATTTAGTGCTCAAGGCCAACCTCATATCTAAGCCCAACTGAAGAAAGGAAAGAATCCTATTAATGGCAAGCTTTCTAGGATGCCACTTTATGGGTTCACATCAGGGAACGTATGCCTTCCAGATTCTGTAGTAGATGAGCCTGGAGGCCAGCTTTCTAGCATTAATCAGGGTGGATAGGACTGGCCCTGAGACACATTGTGAGAAAACGTGGGCTCTCAACAGCCAGATCGTCAAATTTAGACTTTGTAAGGCAGGATGGAATATTGGAACCTGTGATAGTAGTAGGTCTGGGCATAATGGAAGAATCCAAGGTCTTCCTACTGCCATCCTTACAAATTCTGTGTACCAGGGTCTCGTGGGCCAAGCCGGGGCGACCTAAAATCAGACTTTTCTTCCTCCTTGACTCGCTTGGAATCGTGGGAGGAGCGGTACTGGAGGGAACGCATAAATCGCAGGGGAATACCGATCCCATGAGATTGTCAGGGCATCTGAGCCTTGAGCATAGGGATCTGTTCTTGACACAGCTGTCCAGTTTTGTGTTTGAAACTGGAAGCCAATAGGTCCACATCTGGGGTTCCCCATTTTTGACATGATTTGAAACATGTCAGGGGTGTAGAGACCATTCTCCTGGACTCAGTTGCTGGCGACTTAAAAAATCCACCTGCCAATTTTCTACCCCCTTGAATGAAGACAGTAGATGGTCAAGGAATATGCCTTTCTGCCCAGGCCAAAATGTGATTCACCTCTTTTTGGGCATCCAGACTCCTGGTGCCTCCTTGGTGATTGATATAGGCTACGGCTGTAGCATTATCGGACTGAACCCAAACAGGGCAGCCTTGCAGTCTGCTAGACCAAACTTTGAGGGCCAAATGAATTGCCTGTATCTCCAGAATGTTGATAGGTAGAAGCTTTTTCGGCCCTGGACCACTTTCCCTGGGCAGATGCTTCTTCTAACACTGCCCCCAGCCCAAAAGGCTTGCGTCTGTGGTCACCACTTTCCAGGTAACTGAAGCATTTCCCTTCTGACAGATTTTTGGGGGCGCAACCACCATTTGAGGCTCTGGCGAACCCCTGGAGATGAGATCGGAAGATCCAGGGCCTGAACATCTTTGTTCCAAGCTGATAGAATTCTGCCCTGTAACGGTTTTAAGTGAAACTTGGCGTAAGGGACAGCCTTGAATGAGGCTACCATCTTTCCCAACAATCTCATGCATAGACGGATGGGAGGCTTTCTTTTTGCCCTTACCACTCGGACCAAGTCTTCTATGGCTTCTGCCTTTGGCTTGGGAAGTAATTCCTTGCTTAGGGATGTGTCTATAATCATGCCCAATTACTCTAGCTTTTTTGAGGCTGCAAGGAAGATTTCTCCAGATTGAGGACCCAGCCTAGGTACTCTAAATATTCCACTGTGCTGTGCACATTGTGGCCCAAGTGTGCGGCAGACTGATCTATGATCAACAGGTCGTTCAGGTAGGCTGTTACTGCTGACTCATGCCCTTAGCCATGCCAGGGCCAGTATTTTCGTGAACACTCAAGGTGCTGTAGCCAGCCTGAAATAAAGGGCCACAAACAAAGTGGCACTGATCCACATCAAACCTTGGGAATCTTTGGTGAGTGGGAAATATTGGCACATGTAGATATGCATCTGTTTGTTCGTTCCGTTGTTTCCACCCTTCAGGGAGAATTCCTGCTGTCAATAGACTCCATGCAGAAGGAGCGACTGTTCAGAAACTGATTCAGACATTTCTGATCTAGGATAGGTCTGACGGGTTTGAATAGAATCCTGATCCTCGGGCAAATTCCAAGATCACCCCCTTGGGACAACAGGTGTTCCAAGGCCAACCATAGAAGCCTTTTTTTTTTTTTTCTGGATCTTTGGTAATTCTTGATCTCAGAAACCAGGGTGGCGAAAGTTCTCTGAATTCTAGCTTGTAGCCTGAGGACACTGTGGTAATGACCCACTTGTCCTGAACCTTGTTCCGCCAGGCGTTTGCAAAATGCAGCACAACCAAAGGGACGTGCGCATGTGTACCTGCAGGAGATGCAGGCGAGATGCTTGCTGAACAGAGTCCATAATCTCATCAATCGCAAAGCACAAGGCCTTAGGAAGGTCTTCATAAACCTCAATCTCCTCTGAAGGGAGGAGCTTAATCATCTGCTTCATTTGTTCCTTGAGGAACTGACACACACCAATGGCTGCAACTGCAGGTTGTACTACAGCCCCATCCATGGCAGAGGGGGCTTTTAACAGATTCCAGCTTTTTATCAGTTGGCTCCTTGAAACCCTGCACATTGTCTAAAGGACGGGTCAGGTTTTTGTTTGGTGAAACCTTGGTGAAACCTTCCTCCATAGGATAAAGGAGGGGAAACTGTCTAGGAGGAGAAAACGGTTTATCTGGGTAAACCCAGTCATGCATCAGCTTATCCAGCAAGAGATGAACTGGAAAGACGCATGCAGCCTGCAGGGATTACTGAGATCCCTAAGAGGAAACAGAGGGCCTAGAAGCTTCAACAATTTGTAAGTGGCACGCACCATCTCCGCATAATATTGCAACTGCATCTTTAGCGACTGAGAAGTCGCAGAACACCTCTCATTTTGAGTCCTCAGACTGCACGTTATCATATCCTGAGGGATTTTTCACCCTCAGAAGGCTCATCTGAAAAGAGCCAGAGCAGATGAAGGGGATCTACCCCGTTTTCTGCTACTTCTCAAGGAGGTTGTGACAATATTGTCAATCCTTCCAGGCCATCCATAGTAACTTTTAAAGCGTCATCTGTGACGTATACAGAAGCTGCCATAGGAGAAGCTGCAAAACCAGACAAGTTTCTTACTGCAAAGATACTATTCACAATATATATAAATACAATCACTTTTGTGCTATTGTCTTGCAATACACAAACATATTGGCTCACTGCACAACCTGATGCTGAGTATGAGTCTTGGGTTTGCCTGGTTCACTCCACAGGGATGCTTACAGCCTACAGCTCTGTCCATGCCGCCTACAGAAGGCTCTGGTGTGTTGGGCTTTTGAACAAGTCTCTTGGCACCTGCACACAGATGTCCTGCATTGGGCACCAGCAACCACATTGGCCCTCCCCATCCATGTGTCTGACAGTAAAAAAAAGTGTGTGCACATGCGTAAAAAAAAGTGTGTGCACATGCGCAGCTGTCATGGCGGCGCCCAGGCGAGACTAGGAAGAGGGGGGAGAGATTGCTGGGTGGCAGAGCCTGCAGCGGAAGGAGGTGAGTGGTGTTTTGTATTTGACCGTCTTCACTGAGCTTGTCCTGGAAGGCCATGTAAGAAAACACCAGGTTGCACTTGATCCCTCCAGTGGTGAAACCAGGAAAGACATCCTACTCCAAAATTCGTAAAAATGATCTTACCTGATCCACGCCGCAGGAAAGCTACCCAAAGTAGTTCCAGCTTTCACCCATCATGGTTGGCAAGTTGTGCCAACCTTAAGTTTTACTAAGGGTTTTATTAGAGAAAACCTCATACCTGGACCTGTAGAAGACTCTGCCAGAAACTTTTCGTGCCACAGATGTATTATTATACCAGAGTCTGGATACCAGACCTCCTCAGAGGGACATTGCAGGCAAACCTTGTTTCTTCTTACGCAAGGCCCAGGTCCCAACCATTTTAGGCCTTTAATATCAGGTACGGTCCATTTGTGAGGGGTTATATAGGGGAGGAACTACATTTTAATTGGGTTTGCCAGTGTCCAATCACCTGTGGTGACTACATAACCCATTAAATAAGGCTGTGTCCCGTGATGTATGATCAAGAAGTAAAGTTGGTGGCTGTAGTTTTTATTTTCAGCAAAAGGACATCCTTTACCTGGTCATTTTTAGATTATGGTGGCTCTTTCATTTGGGAGGTGTTCCAGCAATTAATTTTTATTTTCTTTCTTTTGTATAGTTATTGGGCTTGGTTTATGGGTAATGTTATAGATTTTTCCTCGCTGCAGATCATGGGTAATACCTCACCATTGGCGATCGGCACATTCTCTAACTTTTTGAGTGGGTTGTAGAGATAAACCATATGGAGTTGGACATATAAACAATGTTGTCAAATTTGGCTGCCTTGGAAACTGCTCAGGGAGTCCTCTGGCATGCCAAGTGTGTCAGCAGTAAGACCTAAACGTGGTCTAGAGTTAAGAGAGAAGAGTGGGGAAAAGACTGCCTGGGTGTCTCTTCCTGGTTGCAATTATTTTTTTAACTCCTCCCATTTGTTCTAAATTTGTATGGAAAAATTAGATTTAGAACCATACTTTATAGGCAAAGCTCATCTAAACACTTGCTGACGTGATGATCAATTGCATCAAGTCACTTGGAGCTCTCTAGTGCCTTACCTATGGGTGAACTTGCTTGTTAAGGAGTCCATATGTAAAACACACATTAATTTGAAAATGGTGTAGTTTCATCTGTTTTTGTGCTCGACTTTCTTTTCCACCTTTACCATGGTGTTTGTACCTTGTTTTATGCTTTCGTGCCATAAGATGCACCTGACCATAAGACTCACCCAGGTTTTAGAGGGAACCAAGAAAAATATTCTGAACCGGTATTGCATAGTACAATCCCATACACCCAACTCCATACCCACAGTTGATCCAGAGGAAGGCAAAAAAAAAAACAGCAGAGCATGATGCAATTTACCCTGGATCAACTTTACCTACAAATCTTAGTACATTTAGGAAAGTATCCAGGCTTTTTCTTAACCACTTCCATACAGGGCGTTTTCACCCCCTTCCTGCCCAGACCAATTTTTAATTTTCAGCACTTTGAATGACAATTGCGCGGTCGTGCGACATGGCTCCCAAACAAAATTGACACCCGTTCTATTTTTTCCACAAATGGATTTCTTTTGGTGGTATTTGACCCCCTCTGCGGTTTTTATTTTTTGCGCTATAAACAAGAGCGACAATTTTGAGGAAACACAATCTATATTTTTGATTTTAATAAATATTCTAATTAAAAAGTGTTCCTCAGTTTAGACGATACGTATACTTCTACATATGTTTGGTAAAAATCGCAGTAAGAGTATTTGATTGGTTTGCGCAAAAGTTCTAGCATCTACAAAATATCCGCCCAGGAAGGCAAGGACGTAATATGACGTCCACCCAGAGGGAGGGAGGCTTCCCGCCAAAGTCAATTTACAATGACTCGGTAGTGAAAGTGTTAAAGCAATCTACTGAGCTGGCCAGAACCACCTCTGGAGGGAGTCTGTTCCACATTTTCACAGCTCTTATTGTGAAGAAACCTTTCCGTATTTGGAGATTGAAATCTTTTCCTCTAGATGAGTGCCCCCTTATACTCAATGTTGACTGTACAGTGAATAACACCAAGTTCGCTAAATGGACCCCTTATATATTTGTACATGTTGATCATATCCCCCTTATTCTCTCAAGAGTGAATAAATTCAGTTCCTCTAATCTTTCCTCATAGCTGAGCTCCTCCATGCCTCTTTACCGGTTTTGTTGCCCTTCTCTGCACTTTCTCCAGTTCCCCTTTTTTTTCTTTTTTTTTTTTTCTTTTTTTCTTTTTTTTTTTCTTAGAACTGGTGTACAAAACTGAACTGCATATTCCAAATGAGGTCTTATACAATTTTTGCCCCTGTACAAAATTAGTATCTCAATACAAAAAGGACTTTGCTGGCTTTGGAAACCGCAGCTTGGCATTGCATGCCATTATTGAGCTTATGATCTACCAAAACCCCTAGATCCTTCTATGATACGGATCCCCACAGTTGTACTCCTAGTATGTTTGAAGCATGCATATTCTTGGGCCCCCAAGTGCATAACTTTACATTTATCAACATTAAACCTCATCTGCCACATAGTCACCTAATTGGACAGAGGATTGAGGTCTGCTTGTAAGTTTGAGACATCCTGTATTGGCATAAGATGCAGGGACACCTTTTTGCCTTATTTGGGGGGGGGGGGGGGAGTGTCTCATGGTGCTAAAAATACGGTATATCGTTTTTAGCAGGTTTGCCATAACACTGCTCTGCTTACTAAAGTTTGTTTTTTAAGAGGTACAAATGATAAAAATTCACAGTTGGGTTATGCTACCTACAAGATTTTAGACACTAGCAAACACATTTTTAATTCCTTTTTAACCTCACCTTCAACAATCGTGCTTCGAGTTTTTTTTTTTTTTTTCCCCGGGCTCTACTGAGCAAGTAGAACTACTTTTTTGCTCGAGGGTTTTTTATTTTCCATTTCATTATTCAGTCAAGATTCGGATGCTTTTAATTCAAAATTTCTTGAGCTAGTCTTTGGATTCTCTGCAACATCTTTGAAGGCAGTAGCCAGACCCTGCTGAACTAGAAGATTACAGAGCCAGCCTGGAAATGTCAACTTTCAGTCACTAAGCTCTGCACTGACACCTTTTCAGACCTTTGTGTACACTTGGCCGCAGAGTATGCTCAATGTTCAGCTGTGGCACAGCTTTTTGGTGTGACCCAGTCTCAGCTGGTTGACTGAAGCCCTGGGAACTGGGGGACCTCATCTGCCGCTATGCCTAACTTGGTGTTGATGTACCAAACATGGAACGTAGCTAAAGAATTGTTGGAGATCTTGCCCTACCTATCTTTTAAGAAACTCCAATGAGTAAGTTTAATGCCCTTTGGGCACAATGAATAGTCTGTCCCTGTTGGTGCACTAGGGAAATTGGAACTACAAACTATATAAACATTTGTATGTGTGGGGGATATAGATTGAGGTGTGTGTGTGTGTGTGTGTGTGTGTGTGTATTCTACTATGTCTATTTCATGTTGGATTTTATTTTTTATGGGGACAAATGTAACTAATCGCATTTAAAATGTCTTCAATTGTCTGTACGTACATTGGGCATTGAAATATTTTTTTTTCTGCCACCCCCCCATAGACGCCAGCCCTCCGTACTATTGGAAACATAGTCACAGGAACAGACAAGCAAACCCAAGTAGCCATTGATGCAGGAGTCCTGTCTAGCCTTTCTAGGCTTCTTCGTCATCCTAAGCCTAGTGTCCAGAGGGAGGCAGCATGGGCTCTTAGTAATATTGCTGCAGGAACCGCTCCACAGATTCAGCAGCTGATAACTTGTGGCCTCCTTGCTCCACTGATTGATGTTCTGAAAGAGGTAAATGCTTTAATGCCTTAGTGTGTGTGTGTGTGTGTGTACAAACTTTTCTTGGACTCATGGTTAGTGTTTGGCTGAAGCCATTTATTATCAATCAACTGTTTTACTCTTAAGTCATAATGCAAGAAGAAAATACCCAAATGACCCTGATCAAAAGTACCCTGGTAATTTTGACCTCCTAAGATGCACATAAATGGGTTTGAATGGCTATTAAAAGTAACATCCTCACCTGTGATCTTTTTGTTTGTAATTGGTATATGTATAAAACTTCATTGAATTTCTGGACTCCTGACACGCCCTTGCATCTTTCGTCCAGTGCTGCATTGGCATTTCTGAATTCTGAGTCATGGGATAAGCAAGAGAATTGTCAAAGGATCTGCAGGAAAAGGTAGTTGAACTGTAGAAGACAGGAAAGGGATATAAAAAGATGGCCAAGAATTTGAGACTGTCAATCAGCAGTGTTCAAACTCGAAGTGGAAAATGAGGGGTTCTGTTGTGACCAAACCACGGTCAGGTAGACAAACTAAAATTTCAGCCGCAACTGCCAGTAAATTTGTTCAGGATTCAAAGTAAAAAACCCACAAACTTCAGGTGATATACAAGACTCTCTGAAACTATGGTGTGGTTGTTTCAAGATGTACAATAAGGAGGCACTTGAAAGATGGGGATGCATGGTCGAGTCACCAGAAGAAAGCCACTTCCACAAAGTATCCCACCTTGCAATATGCCAAAACGACAGACGAGCCTCAAACCTTCTAGCACAAATGAACTTTGAGTGATGAGACCATAATTTAGCTTTTCAGCCACATCCATAAACGCTACATTTGGAGAGAAGTCCACGCCTATGATGGAAGGTACATCATTCCTACTGTGAAACACGGAGGTGGATCGCTGATGTTTTGGGGATGTGTGCTACAAAGGCACATAACATTTCTATAAAATTAATGGCAAGATAAATGCAGTATGTTTATATAAAAATACTGGAGGAACATTTTGCATTCCTCAGCCAGGAACCTGCACATTAGACATTCCATGACAATGATCCGAAACACAACACCAAGTTGACCTGTCATTGGCTACAGCAGAATAAAGTGAAGGTTTTGGAGTGGCCATCTGTCTCCTGACCTCAATATCGATGTGCCACTCTGGGGAGAATTTAGATTTACAGTTCATGCAAGATGTCCCAAGAATTCTCAGGAACTGGAGGCTTTTTGCCAATGGGCAGCTTTAACACCTGAGAAGAGAAAAAAAGCTGCCTGCACAAATGCCATAAAAGACTTCAAGCTGTCATTGATGTTAAAGGGGGCAATACACAGTATTCACTGTATGTAAACTTTTGATCTGGGTCATTTGGCTAGTTTCCGCTGCTATTATGATTTAAAGAGTAAACGGTTGATAATAAATGATAATGGCTTCAGCCAAACTAACCATGAGTGAAAGTTTTTTTGATTCATATTCTCAGAAAAATGGCCAAGCAATCACAAATTCTGCCAGGTTATGTATCTCACACGCAACCAATTATTTTGTCAACTGCCTAAAATGTAGAAAACATGTGTTTAATATTTTGAGAGCAATACCCTTTTCACAAAATGCTACTGTTAAGTGAACAGTTTATTTAAAAAAGTCCTAAATGTTGAGGCACTGTTCATAGGTCCATGTTCTTGATTTGTTATTGGACACTACTGTAGAAATTGCTTCTTTGCAGGTTTTGTGAAGCAAAAACCATAATTTTGATAGAAAAACAAATGGCTGCAAACTTTTCCAGAAGCTAAAAAACAAACACTTCTGAGTTGATGCCAGTACATGAGCTTCCTAGCCTTGATTCAGCAGTGAAGTTGAAATTCTTAACACGGTCCTAAGATGCAGCCATTATGAAATAGAATTTTACTATACCTTGATATAATGGGTATAATAGTGTGCGACTTTGCCTTTTTACCATGGCAATCTGAAGCCCTTTTGCGCGCGCGTGTGTGTGTTACAGCAGTCTTCTTTTTTTTTTTTTCCTGTATTGGTTTTGATTAATTTACCCTTTTTTTGTAGCACCTCTGCATTAATAATTAGGTGTACTATTTTCAAAAAAATATCTTGTTGCCTTATGCTAGAAGTTAAGATGGCTTTTTCCACTGGTAGCCAGCCAATTTTAAAACTTGGCTTTTGAGATTTCTTATCTGCATTATCTTTGGTAACCACAATGCCTTAACCACTTAAGACCCGGACCAATACGCTGGCAAATGACCCAAGGGGTTTTTGCGATTCGGCACTGCGTCGCTTTAACAGACAATTGCGCGGTCGTGCGACGTGGCTCCCAAACTTTGCGTCCTTTTTTTCCCACAAATAGAGCTTTCTTTTGGTGGTATTTGATCACCTCTGCGGTTTTTATTTTTTGCGCTATAAACAAAAATAGAGCGACAATTTAAAAAAAATGCAATATTTTTTACTTTTTGCTATAATAAATATCCCCCAAAAATATATAAAACTTTTTTTTCCTCAGTTTAGGCCGATACGTATTCTTCTACATATTTTTGGTAAAAAAAATCGCAATAAGCGTTTATCGGTTGGTTTTCGCAAAATTTATAGCGTTTACAAAATAAGGGATAGTTTTATTGCATTTTTATTAATTATTTTTTTTTTACTACTAATAGCGGCGATCAGCGATTTTTTTCGTGACTGCGACAATATGGCGGACACTTCGGACAATTTTGACACATTTTTGGGACAATTGTCATTTTCACAGCAAAAAATGCATTTAAATTACATTGTTTACTGTGGAAATGACAGTTGCAGTTTGGGAGTTAACCACAGGTGGCGCTGTATGAATGTGTGCCCTAATGTGTGTTTACAACTGTAGGGGGGTGTGGCTGTAGGTGTGATGTCATCAATCGCGTCCCCCTATTACAGGGATGACGCGATCGATGCTCCGGCCACAGAAGCACAGGGAAGCCGTGTGTACACACGGCTCTCCCCGTTCTTCCGCTCCAGGGACGGATCGCCGCACTGCAGCGGCGATCGGGTCCGCGAATCCCGCGGTCCCGGAGCTTCGGACCGGGTCGCGGGCGCGCGCCCCACGGCTGAGTACTAAAACCAACGTATATATACGTTGATGTGCCCAGCCGTGCCATTCTGCCGACGTAAATGTGCAGTAGGCGGTCCTTAAGTGGTTAAGTCCACCAGAAATGTCCCCCTAATGAAAACATTAACCATGCAGAAGAACTAGGACTGTTTGACATCAGGCATAAGAACTCTAAACAAAATGGAGGAGCGAAGGAGAGCGGGACTTTAAATGAAGTGTGTGTGGGAAAAGCTTGAAATGGTAAAGGATTGAAGTAGATTATGATAATTTAATACTTACATTATATGAATTGTACATAACTATATTACAGTATTAAATGCTTGTATAGATTCATGTTAACAAAAATAAGGTTAAAATACATAGACTTAAGGGGTTCCAGGCAATGGTGACTTTATTTTTATTTTTTTCTTGTATTTTGCTCGGGCCGCCGCTGGAGTAAGTCTCTCCTGAGAAAGAGGGCGTCCCCAGTCAGCTCTGAGGCATTCGCCCCCCTCCCTCTGCTCCCTGACACTGAATAATGTGAGCGCTCCCACAGCCGCCCAATCTGCTCCTTCCCCATTGGCAAAGAGAAGAGCGAGTTGCAGAAAGGAATCCATGAGCACTGTGGGGGGCCTCAAGCCTTCATCTGTTACTGAAAAACCGGACTGCTTTCTCCTGTCCTTAGGACAGGAGAACCAGCCTGTAAAGTCCGAGAGTGGTGACTGTAAGCTGAGCAGAGTGTCAGTCTGACGCTCTTTTACAGCCCAGCGAGTCCAGCCGCTCTTTTACAGCCCAGCGAGTCCAGCCACCTCCCCCCTCCTCACATATGAGCAGGGAGGAATACAGCTCCTCCTCTTCCTCCTTTCAGTCCCGCCCAGACTAGCTATGAAAATCGGCAGCATTGATGGCTGTGTGTGAATGATGGCTGTGTGTGAATGATGGCTGTGTGTGAATGATGGCTGTGTGTGAATGATGGCTGTGTGTGAATGATGGCTGTGTGTGAATGATGGCTGTGATTCTAGCCTGGACCGCAGGTAAGTGTATGCACTACAGACTGCAGTACACTGTAATTACTGAACTGCATTATCTCCATCCTTTCTCTCCCCCATCTGTCTCCCTCCCCCTCTCGTTCTTTCAAGACATTCACAATTTACTTTCACTTTCAGTTGGGTAATATACGGTGCAAATTTCTGTCCTGCATTTACAGATTGCAGGAAAGAAACTTGCATGATTCCCCATCAACACACAGTGCTGACGGGAATTTCCCTCCTGCCCAGCAATTATATTCTATTGACAAACAGTTATTATCACTAGTGGCTATACAGCAACCACTAGTAATAACCATAAGAGAATCTGCTCATTAATGGGTAAAATGATGAGCACTGTGGAGTCAGCTTTCTGGTGGGATCGGGCATGTGGGATTTCACACACACCTGATCCCATTTCTATTGGTTGTAGACAGTTGAGCTCCCTGCAGGATGCTTAGCGGCAGTGGAGCCTTCTCTGACATGCTGATTGTGATGCAATCCAGGTGATGCTTCTAGTCGAATCCTAGTGTTAAATATCAGTGATTTTATTGATCTAACCCCACACTTTACAGGCATAGAGCCCACGTGGCTGCGGAACATACGGTTGATTGTATATATGTGGTTGTGCTCTTGAAGCTAATAAATACTGTGGGCCACATTCTCGTACATGCCGCGGCGGCATAGCGTAAGCCATTTACACTACGCCACTGCAACTTACTAAAGCAAGTGCCGTATTCTCAAAGCACTTGCTCCTGTAACTTGAGGCGGCGTAGTGTAAATGGCCCGGCGTATCCACGCAATGCCCTATTCGCGAACGACTTGGTTAAAAAATGTAACCGACGGAAAAAGACGACGCTGTCCTGACGCCATACTTAACATTGCATACGACGGACCATCGTAAACTTACCCCTCGTAAAGCAGGGGTAAGTTTACGCTTACGGAAACGAGGTAAACGACGAGGCGGCGTAAACTTTCGGGCATTGGCGTATCTTGCTCATTTGCATAAGCAAATAAGAAATCAACGTAAACGCCACCTAGCGGCCGGCGTAACATTGCATTTAAGATCCGACGGTGTAAGATTTATGCCAGTCGGATCCTAGCGTAAATCCGGCGTATCATGTTTTCAGAATAGAAAACGATGATACGCAGACGGGAAATTCCAATTACGCTGGTGTATCTGTAGATACACCGGCGTAATTCTTTTAAGAATCTGGCCCTGTGTTTATTAGATCTAACTGGGAGCATCACCTGGATTACCTCCTGATCACCATGTCAACAGAGAAGGTTATACAGCATTACTGCTGCTAGATGACCAGCTGGGGGCTCGGCTCTCTATAACCAATAGTTCTAGCCTTCCCCTGCATGCATCCATAATGTCACCAGCACTAGGTCCCAATAGACTGCCGCTGCTGCCAAGGAGACAGATGCCAGACCAGCGCTGTCAATAGCAATGGCAGAACACCAGGGCCCAGTGGCAAGACAACCTTTGCAACCCCGAGAGTTCTCCCACTGCTTTGGACCCTTATATTTTTTTGGTGTGCTGGTGACCTATAGCTCTTGTTTTCTGCCACCCTGGGGGCCCCCAGTATAGTAGAAAGGGAGCTCACTGCAGATCATGTGAAAGGGCCCGTTGTGGGATTGTAGTAAAGGGTCACAGGAGATACATGCATACATACATGCATGCATACATACATACATGCATGCATGCATGCATGCAGTGCAGAATCATTAGGCAAGTTGTATTTTTGAGGATTAATTTTATTATTGAACAACCATGTTCTCAATGAACCCAAAAAACTCATTAATATCAAAGCTGAGTATTTTTGGAAGTAGTTTTAGTTTGTTTTTAGTTTTAGCTATTTTAGGGGGATATCTGTGTGTGCAGGTGACTATTACTGTGCATATTTATTAGGCAACTTAACAAAAAACAAATATATACACATTTCAATAATTTATTTTTACCAGTGAAACCAATATAACATCTCAACATTCACAAATATACATTTCTGACATTCAAAAACAAAAACAAATCAGTGACCAATATAGCCACCTTTCTTTGCAAGGACACTCAAAAGCCTGCCATCCATGGATTCTGTCAGTGTTTTGATCTGTTCACCACCAACATTGCGTGCAGCAGCAACCACAGCCTCCCAGACACTGTTCAGAGAGGTGTACTGTTTTCCCTCCTTGTAAATCTCACATTTGATGATGGACCACAGGTTCTCAATGGGGTTCAGATCAGGTGAACAAGGAGGCCATGTCATTAGTTTTTCTTCTTTTATACCCTTTCTTGCCAGCCACGCTGTGGAGTACTTGGACGTGTGTGATGGAGCATTTTCTTGAAGGATGCAGACTTCTTCCTGTACCACTGCTTGAAGAAGGTGTCTTCCAGAAACTGGCAGTAGGACTGGGAGTTGAGCTTGACTCCATCCTCAACCCGAAAAGGCCCCACAAGCTCATCTTCTTTTTTTTTTTTTTTGGGTATAAAACAAACCACAACAGTAAACCCGCCACCGCATTGGGACTATACTCACGCAGGAGTCGGTACCAGTTGGCCATAGGCTGTGTCCATCATTAGTAACATACAGCTGCAGCACGTTTACATGAAGGGTCAAACAAACAACCAATCTAGTGCAGTAGTGGCTCTCGCTCAATTAAAATGTCCAAGTATCAACTTCTTCAGTCGAGGCCTGAGGGACAACAAAGTATATCTAGCAACCCCATAGCAGTGATTCTATTACCGACAGAAAAGCAAAAAAACAAGGAAAACACCAGTACAACCTCAGTCAGTCTCCGGTCGCCGTGGAGGCCTCTGCTAGCCATTTGGCCACACTCTATCATACTTTTTGGGGCAACCTCTATTTTGGTAGGTTCCTTTATAGAGTGGCAGTACTTTATTGACATGTGATTTCCATAGCAGTATGGATGGTGGGGCAGGTTTCTTCCAGCAAAGAGTGATCATTTTCCTGGCATAGAATAACAGGAGTCCGATCAAAGTTCTCTCTGCCACCCTGGGGGCCAATTCCTCTACTAAGCCCAAAAGGCATATCTGTGGGGATGGGGCTATATCTATTCCTACCACCTCTTGTATCACATCTAGTACTTGTGACCAGTAGTGTTTAATTACTGGGCAAGACCAGAAGATGTGTATAAAATCGCCCGGGTCCCCAGTACACCTCCAGCACTCCGCTGATAGGGAGGCTTTCATTTTATGCAACCTATACGGGGTAATATAAGCCCTGTGTAGAATTTTAGATTGTATGAGACGATCCCGAAGGGAGACCAGTATTTTGAAAGGGAAATCCCACATGTCTACCCAATCCTCTGAGTCCAGTCCCGGGACGTCCTGTGTCCATCGCTGACGGAGCTTGGACAAATCCGGGGAGGAGACTCGAAGGAGATGCGCGTAGAGGACCGAGGTCGGTTTTTTTGGTACATTCATAACGAATGCCACAAGCTCATCTTTGATACCAGCCCAAACCAGTACTACACCTCGACCTTGCTGGCGTCTGAGTCGGACTGGAGCTCTCTGCCCTTTACCAATCCAGCCACGGGCCCATCCATCTGGCCCATCAAGACTCACTCATCTCATCAGTCCATAAAACCTTAGAAAAATCAGTCTTGAGATATTTCTTGGCCCAGTCTTGACGTTTCAGCTTGTGTGTTGTTCAGTGGTGGTCGTCTTTCAGCCTTTCTTACCTTGGCCATGTCTCTGAGTATTGCACACCTTGTGCTTTTGGGCACTCCAGTGATGTTGCAACTTTGAAATATGGCCAAACTGGTGGCAAGTGGCATCTTGGCAGCTGCACGCTTGACTTTTCTCCGTTCATGGGCAGTTATTTTGCGCCTTGGTTTTTCCACACGCTTCTTGCGACCCTGTTGACTATTTTGAATGAAACGCTTGATTGTTCAATGATCACGCTTCAGAAGCTTTGCAATTTTAGGAGTGCTGCATCCCTCTGCAAGATATCTCACTATTTTTGACTTTTCTGAGCCTGTCAAGTCCTTCTTTTGACCCATTTTGCCAAAGGAAAGGAAGTTGCCCAATTATGCACACCTGATATAGGGTGTTGATGTCATTAGACCACACCCCTTCTCATTACAGAGATGCACATCACCTAATATGCTTAATTGGTGGTAGGCTTTCAAGCCTATACAGCTTGGAGTAAGAATATGCATAAAGAGGATAATGTGGCCAAAATACTAATTTGCCTAATAATTCTGCACTCCGTGTGTGCGTGTGTGTGTGTGTGTGTGTGTGTGTGTGTGTATATTGCATTTTATAGTTGGCCCCCCTACTTTTGTCCATGTGCCCCCCCTAAATATGAAAGCTGGAGATGCCACAGCTCATTGCACTTCATAGCATACACGCATCATTAACTCTACAAGTAACTTTTCCTAATTTTTCCACATAAATTTTCTTCACTGACACGCACTCAGCTTTACACCAATTCCTTCCCCCCTTTTTTTTTTTTTTTCTTCACCAGTTGTCCAGCAGTTTGTACTTCACTTCTCACCTGCAATCATTATTTTGACCCAAGTCCATATATTCCTGCCTAATGCCATTTCAGGCATTCAGCTCAGTGCACTTCACAGCATACACGCATCATTGACTCTACAGGTAACCCTCTTTTTTTCCCCCTCATTTTCCACAATAGTTCTCACTGATACGCACTTAGCTTTACACTATTTCCTTCTTTTATGCACCTTTTTTCCCTCCTTCTTTTTTTTTTTTTTTTTTTTTTTTTTTATTCTTCCTTTCTTTTTCTTTCAAACACTAATTGCCCAGTGAATTGCAGTAATTATCTTGACCCAAGTCCATATATTTTCTGCCTGATGCCGGTCCATCCTGGGTGTGCGCCTCTGTGTGTGGGGAGCCGTCTGCCGTTCAGCACCCTGCCTCAGTTCCTGGCAGGATCTACGCCTATTGGGGTATGTTTGGGCTAGACTTCCATGCCAGCTACATGGGAATACCCCGGTAAGTACCAACTGGGACTTGGATTGCTCACAGTCCCCAGAATGTCGGATGCCCTGAACCAGCCTAAATTGTGCTTTTGTCTTTACAGAAACACAATGCATCTTTGCTCCTGATGAGCGACTTAAAGTCGCAAAACGCATATAGCTAACAATGTCATGCCCCAACTATGTTACTACAATACCCCATATTGCATTTTATGTCTGTATATCCTGATTTTGTTCTGCATTGCTTTAAGCTTTCCATAAGTCTATGTATTTTAACCTTTTTTTTTTTTTTTTTTCTGTTCAAATATTTTATTAGTAAGAGTACAGAGTAAAATAACGTACATTTCTGAGTGAGATGACAAAGATACGATACATTCTAAATAAGTGAATGCAGACATATCAACAATATCAGCTGTGTACATCTAGCTTGAAAACAGGTACTATATACCGAAGGAAACCGGAGCAGTGGAACCAACTAGGAACATGGTAATCAGACATTTAGAACTAAAAAAAAAAGGAAGGCGGCTCCGTAACAAAGGTTGTACAAGGCAGTAAGTCTTACTCTGTAGGTACAAAATTAAGAAACCATAAACTAAATAGGGGCAGTGAATTACACCACCGTTCATATATATTATATTAACGTATTTTAACATGGGGACAAAGGAGTCCCAAAAGGTAGGGATAGGGGCGGAGGACAGAAAGAGGGAAGTAAGAGCGAGAAGCAGGTAGTAGAGAAGGGAAGACGGATAAGAGGAGATGGAGGGTTGTCGGCGCGGTCACGGCACCTCCCCGGGGAGTCGCAGTGTCATATTGTGGGAACGTCATAACGTTCACGGGGTAGGTAAGGTGACATCAAAATCAGGGGGGAGAAAGTGTTCCACCCATGGGGACCAGATTTTGTCATGCTGAGACTCGATCTAAAACAATTGCTTCAGTCTTACGATGTATCATTGCTTGGGTCACTGTGTTTTACTTCGGTTATGTGGAGTCTAGAAGTCTTCTAAACTTTGGCTATGGTTTGTTTAGCAGCCGTAGTTAATTGGAGGAGGCGGACTTGGTCAGGGGGAAGGGCATCACGCAACAGTGGAAGCCATCTGAAATATTACTGACCAGAATTGCTTTACCAAAGGGCATGACCACCAGATATGCTCGTGGGTACCCCTCTCCCCGCGGCCCCGGAAAACACAATGGGGAGTAGGAGGGTAAAAATGTAGTTATCCTAGCCGAAACTAGGTACCACCGCATGAGCACTTCATAATTGGCCTCCAGAGCTATCACATTTTGGGTGGAGGTTTTAGTGTAGGCCCATAAACTCACCCAGTCCTCCGTTTCTAACATCACTTGTAAGTCTTTAGACCACTGTGCAGCATATAGAGGGAGTTCGGGTGGTGTGGCGGTGAGGTGATTATAAATTTGCGAAATACCAGGAGCATGTGGATTCGAATTGCATATCTTTTCGTAAAAGGACATCCTGTCGAATGGGGGACGAGCACCTGTTACTGTTCGAGCAAAATGTGCTACTTGAAGGTAGTGGAAGTATTCAGTGGGGGGTAAGTCAGCCTGGGTCTGAAGTTCCTGAAAAGTTTTAAAAGCAGTTTTGGTCACTATATCGCAGATCCGGCGTAGACCTGCCCAAGACCAAAACCGAAAAGATTCCGGTTCAGTGAAAGCAGGATACAAAAGTGGGTGGCCAAAGAATGAAAGTAAAGGGGTATGGGTGGAAACTAGTTGAAAAGGGGCTCGTAGGGTGTCCCATAGCTGGAGTGAGTGCCGCTTAATCGGATTCGTAGCGGGAGTGCGGACCGACGGGGGTAACCACAATAAATTATGGATCAATAGAGGAGAAATATCTATTGCCTCCAGGCCAACCCATATAGGGATTTCAGTAGATGTATGAAACAAAGTGATCTGGGAGGCCTGGTAGTAGTGGTGGACTTGGGGATTCCCAATTTTCTCCGCTAAGTCTATTACGGAGAAGAACAGATCTGGCTACTCTGGGTTTAGTGGATCCCCATATGTATTTAAACACTCTAGCTTGGACAATCCGGTGAAAGTAGGACGGGACTGCCACCGGCAGGACTCTATAAAGGTACAATAGCTTAGGAAGCAAAGACATTTTGACAGCAGCCACCTGACCTAGCCACGAAACACATAATGGTTTCCAAGAGTCCAATAAGGATAACTGGGATAGCATGGGGAGATGATTGGATCGGAAGAGAAGCAGGGTCACCAGTAAGTTTTATACCTAGGTATGGTAGAGAAGCAGAGGACCAGGAGAAGGGGAAATTTTCTTGGAGAGGTCACCACATTAGCAGACAGACACATTGAGGGCCCGTGATTTGGACTGATTGACTTCTAGGCCAGAGATTTTGGCAAATTTATCAAGGATTTGTATCAAAATTGGAAGGGTTAAACGGGGGGGATGTTACGAAATAAGAGTGCATAATCCGCAAATAGGCAGATCTTGTGAGGAGTAGAAGCAATTTCCAGTCCCTTGACATCAGGATTGGACCTTATTAGGGCAGTTAGAGGTTTTATCGCTAAAGCAAAGAGTAGGGGGGACAGGGGACAACCCTGCCTAGTGCCCCTACTGATCTGGAAACTATCCGAGCGAAACCCAGAGTATTTAACATACGCCTGTGGATGACTGTAGAGGGAGCCCACCCATTGCAAGAAGTGCGGGCCGAAACCCCATCGAGTTGGTATAAAATTTAGGTAGGGCCATGAGACAGTATCAAACTCTTTCCTGATGTCAAGGGATAGCAAATGCATGGGGATTTTGCGACTTCTGGCAATGTGGTGTAGTAGGACAACCCGGCGAATATTATCACTAGCCTGGCGGCGGGGAATGAAACCCATCTGGTGTTTGTGTATCAAACCACCTATAATAGGATTGAGGCGCAAGGCCATAACCTTAGCCAAAATTTAGATTAAGCAAAGAAATGGGTCTAAAGTTGGACCAGAGTGTATTATCCGAATTGGGCTTGGGTATCATAGCTATAATAGCCGTCAATGTGTCCCGACCAAACGAGTGTTGCCGCAATAAAGCATTAAAAGATTTAGATAGGAGCGGGTCCAAAGTGACAGCAAACTTCTTATAGTAATTACTTGATAGTCCATCCAGACCCGGTCTCTTGTGAGGTTTAAGTGTTTTTATAGCAGCGAGGACCTCAACCGTGATGGATTTTTCCAAAAGTTTGCGATTAGAGTCAGATAAGGAGGGCAAGGTGACATCCCGAAGTAAAGTTTCGGCTGCATCAGGGGAGAAAGAGGGTTTGCTTTATACAATTCCTCCAACTTTCGGCGGAATATATCCAAAACATTAACAGGATTGCTGGTAAATGAGTGTTTTGTCTGTACGAAGCCGAATGGGGACGTGTCCGATCTGAGCGACGAAGACGTAGTGCCAGAAAAGTGTCAGGTTTGTTAGCTTTTGTGTAGATGGTGTGGACAGACCTACGAATAGCCTTGTCTGCCGACTCGGCCAGTAACGGATCCAATTCCACTTTAGCTTTTTCTATAGCCAATTTATGAGGTTCAGAAGGGGAGGACTGAAACCAAAGAAAACATTGATGGAAATCATGTTCCCGTTTGGTTAACTGGATCTTCCTGTCACGGTTCAAGTGAGTAGATACATGTACCCCTGATGATCACCGGCTTGTGTGCCTCCCATAGAAGTACAGGTGAAATCTCAGGAGTGGAATTATGCTTGAGATAATCCTCAAGGGCAATTTGGATATCTAGGCAATAGGATTGATTGGCGAGGTGGGCTTCGTTGATACACCAGGAACGATCTTTTGAGCGTGGGATCAGGGAAGAGACTGAGGTAAGTACTGCACAGTGGTCCGACCAAGGAATAGGTTGGATAGTAGAACCAAGCAATATAGGGGAGGACGCCACTGAAACAAATATGGTCAATTCTGGAAAAAGATTTGTGAGGGTAAGAATAAAATGTATAATTTTTATTTTTTTCTCGTTGGGTTACACTCCCGCCAGGAATCGAGTAAAGAAGCTTGTTGAAGTTTCCAAAAGCACAGAGAAGGGGAGTAGTGGTCAGGGGCATAGGGGGACTTATCTAAATGAGGCTGCAATACTAGATTCGAATCACCACATAAGTGTGCCCTTGCAATGGAAGCGTATGACCTGAAGCAGATGTGAAAGAAAGGGGATCGGATTAGTATTCGGGGCATAATGGGAAACGAGAGTATTTTCCACTTCCTGTAGCAAACCCACCAATATAATGTAGCGGCCCTCAGGGTCTTTTATTTCCGAGGTCACTGTGAAAGTTATGGAGTGACGTATGGCGAGTAAGACACCTCTGTGCTTTGTGGTAAACACCTGGGGGTATTTGGGGCTAAAGTATTTAGGGGTTGTGCGTTGAGAGAAGTGGGTTTCTTGCAGGGCCACTATATCCGCCTTCAACGAGGCAAATGTTTGGAACGCCTTCACTCTTTTATTAGGGGAATTCAGTCCCTTAACATTCAGAGAGAGAACATTTTAAGGGGGCCATTTGGGGATAAAGGGAAAAACATTACAAGATAATCCCGGGGCTCCGCGACCACGCCGAGGAAGAGGAAGAAGAGTAGGAAAAGAAGAAAAGGGAGAGGAGGATTTGTAGAGCAAAGAAAGACATCGAATGGGATAGGAATCCAATTCTAACGCCTGACCAAATAGTGCACCAATCACCGGCCAGCCAGCTAGCACGGGCACGGGTACACTGTAGAGGGGGGGGGGAATAACTCCCCGCCACAAATGGGAGATACTAAGATTACTTATTACGTAGCCGTACAAGAAAAACAGTTGGCTGTATATTAGAGCTGAGCACAAAGTTAAAATAGGGGAAGAAAAAAAAGGGGGTAAAACAAAGAAAAGTAAATGAACCAGACCAGTTGCATACATGGTCACCAATAAAAATGATTATACCATTGCACAATAGAGGGGAGGCAGTCAGGGTACAACACTTGGTGTTTGGGTCACTAATAAGTGTAAAGGAGTGGGGCAAAGGGACAGACAAGGAAAGGGAAAGGGAGAGGGGTAGGGGAGGAAGAGAGGAAGGGGGGGGGTGTGGGATCAAGGGAACAGGAGGGAGAATGGGGGGAGGAGAAGGAGATGGGGAGAGGGCCGGGAGGGAGGGGAAACGGTCTAGCATTCCAAAGATCATAAGCCCAGGGGGGGGGGGGGTTTACCCCCCCCCCCCCAAGGTGTATAACAAGGTGACAAGTATAAAAAGTCAGGATAACCACAGGTGAACATATGGGTAGCAGTACATCTAAGGAAATAAAATAGTTACATAAATGACAAAACAGAACACAAAAATTAGGCCTCGTCGGCAGATGTGAGAATGCCATTCCTGCCCCGAGCCTTAAAAGGCAGTAGCTCGAGGTAAATCAACTTTGAGTTGAGTTAAACAAAAAATAAGGAATGATGACATCAAAACAAACTTGAGTGTCAAAAAAAAAAGAAAAAATAAACGGAACAAGAAACGTGAACATTGAGATATAAATGACTGGACCTGAGCAACCCCTATAGACCCTGCAGGGTTGCATGGGTCTCCTCTGAGGGGGGGGGAGATCTAAGGAAGGCAGGTTCTCCGTTTCTTGATGAAAACAGCTGGTGTAGAAAGGACGAAGTGTAGCAAACTTCAGGCTCTATGTCCAGTTCGACACTAGGAGAAAAGACAAAAATGGGATAGAAACCTGCAAAAAAGAGTCAACATCAATCAAACATCCTCAGCGAGGTGAGTACAGCTGACGGCCAGAAGCACCCTCCTTGTGAGACCGAGCAGGAGTTCCCTTGCGTACAGAAGGACCTGGCTGGGCTCTCCTCGGGATGAAAGTGTACGGGTAAGCTGCATCGCGGGCTGGGGTGCGGGGTAAGTTAGTCTCCAACGGTTGTGAAGGGACAGCAAGGTGGAGGGATTCCAAGAGGCGCTGCAGAGATTCAGGTGAGGTGCAGGCGTATTGCTGACCCTGGTAGGAGAATTGTAAAGCGAAGGGGAACCGCCAGGTATATTTTAAGTGGTGCTGAATAAGAATCTAGTTAAGGCTTCATCGCTCGTCTCTTAGCGATTGTGAGGGGGGCCAGGTCGGAGAAAAGCTGGTAGGTATGTCCCTGGAACAGAAGAGTATCCTTATCGCGTGCAGCGGTAAGCAATTGCACTTTTGTGTGAAAGAAATGTAGTTTGATATCCCTCGGGGGGGGGGGGGGGCCCATCTTGCTGGCGACAAGTGAGAGCTCTGTGGATCCTGACGAATTCCAGGCGTTCTATTACCCGCTCCTGGAACAAGGCCGTGGAGAAAGACTGCAGGTCATCTACGGTTTCAGGTATACCGCGGATGCGCAAATTGGACCTGTGAGAACGGTTCTCGGTGTCCTCCAGACGTGACAGGAGAGCGGCATTCTCACAGAGAGCAGCCTGCTCCTGGGCCTGTTCCTGAAGGGTCAGCTCTATATCGTCAACTCAGGTCTCCAAATCTGCTGTACGCTGACTGAGCTTCCTGATCTCACGTGATAGTCTATTAGTAATCTGCTCTGAAGTGGCTTTAAGCGCTTTGTGAAGCATTCTTTCCATATGTTTAAGTCATTTTGGGACATACCTGAGGGCGGTAGGGTGGGAGAGTCGTCAGCGTGTGACTCTCTTTCTTCCTCATCCTCACTGTCAGCGTGGGTGGATTTGTCCGGAGAGGCAGCAAGCTGCTTTGCTAAGGCCTTCGCCGCCATCTTGGACGAGGCGCGAGCCAGGGCCTCCTTGATGGCTTTAGGCTTAGTCTTGCCTCTATGGCCAGTCAGGACCATCCCGGGGGGTGCTGTGTGTGTCCCGGAGGTGACTGCTAGAAAGAACGGGGTCGCTGAGTGGTCCAGAATGAATTGGGTCCCAATATCGTGGCAGGGAGAGCGGAGCTCTAGAAGGACACATCTTCCATCTCGAGCCTCCTTTAACCTTATTTTTGTCTTTTTGTTGACATGAATTTGAATCTATACAAGTATTTAATGCTGTATAATGTTCTTCTTCAATAATGTAATAGTTATGTACGCTACAGTATAAAAGTATTAAGTGATCATAATCTACTTCAATTATCTTTTACAATTTCAAGCTTTTCCCGCACACACTTCATTTAAAGTCCCGCTCTTCTTCGCTCTTCCTTTAACAAATAACAGGCATGGAGGTAATTGACTGTCGTTTCCTCATACAAAGTCCCACTAAACTCTCCTTTTAAAATTTAAACAAAATAGAGAACAAAACTGAGTACAAAACCAATTGTAAATGGTTCTAAAACTTTAATTGGTTATCAAGATGGTTTTGGGGGCTAAATGTTGTGAGAACTTGTATGCACTCAGAATGACCTGATTAAACCTGGTACATTCTGGACATTTTGCAAAATTCCTACAAGGAGAAAAGTAAATCCAAACTTCATAACTCGAAGCAGAATTGTCAACTTTAGGATTGTACCAAACTTAACTGGGCTATTCCGCCTTCCAAGATGAAGAGGGGATTGAGCCTCTTTCTGAGATTTGGTGTTTACACTTAAATTTATTTTTTATTTTTGCTCAAATTACTTGGAACCCCCAAACATTATGAATTATTTTTCTAACACCCTAGAGAATAAAATGGCAGTTGTTGCAATACTTTTTGTCACACCATCTTTGCGCAGCGGTCTTTAACTGCTTCCCGACCGCCCGCCGTCGTATTACTGTGGGACGGTGGCTCTGTCTCGCGGGAGCACGTAGCTCTACGTCTTTTTTGGCCACTAGGGGGCGCGCGGCGGGCGGGTACGATCGCCGCCGGGCACCCGCGATTGCTCGTTACAGAGCGGGGAACGGGAGGTATGTGTGTAAACACATACCTCTCGTTCCTGTCAGCGGGGGAAACGCTGATTTTCTGTTCATACAATGTATGAACAGAAGATCAGTGATTTCCCTTAATAAGACCACCCCCCCCCCCATACAGTTAGAACACAAATAGGAACACACTTAACCCCTTCCCTGCCCCCTAGTGTTAACCCCTTCACTGCCAATGGCATTTTTATAGTAATCCAATGCATTTTTATAGCATTGATCGCTATAAAAATGCCAATGGTCCCAAAAATGTGTCAAAAGTGTCCCATGTGTCCGCCATAATATCGCAGTACCGAAAAAAACGCTGATCGCTGCCATTTACTAGTAAAAAAAAATATTAATGCCATAAAACTACCCCCTTTTTTGTAAACTCTATAAATTTTTTTTTTTTTTATACGAAAAATATGTAGAAGAATACGTATCGGCCTAAACTGAGGAAGAAAATTTTTTTTTTTTTTAGATCTTTTTTTGGGGATATTTATTATAGCAAAATGTAAAAAATATTGCATTTTTCAAAATGGTCGCTCTATTTTTGTTTATAGCGCAAAAAATAAAAACCGCAGAGATGATCAAATACCACCAAAATAAAGCTCTATTTGTGGGAAAAAAAGGACTCAAATTTTGTTTGGGAGCCACGTCGCACGACCGCGCAATTGTCAGTTAAAGCGACGCAGTGCCGAATCACAAAAAGTGCTCTAGTCTTTGGACAGCAATATGGTCCAGGGCTAAAGTGGTTAAGCGCACTTTTTTGGGAAAATTTTTTTTTATTTATTTAAGACAACCGTAAAGTTAGCCCAATTTTCTTTTTATATTGTGAAAGATAATGTTACGCCAAGTAAATTGATACCCAACATGTCACGCTTCAAAGTTGCGCCCACTCGTGCAACAGTGACAAACTTAAATCTCCATAGGCGACGTTTAAAAAAATTCTACAGGTTGCATGTTTTGCATTTAGCAGAGGTCTAGAACTATTGCTCCAATGATCACGTGTGTTTTGAACACCGTTAACATATGCCGGCGCTGCTCAAGTATGTGTTCGCTTTTGCGAGCGATTTTGGGGAGCTTTAAAAAAATTTTTTTTACCTTTTTAAACATATATTTTGGGTCACTATTATTCCTATTACAAGGAATGTAAACATCCCTTGTAATAGAAAAAAACATGACATGTCCTTAGATATTTAGACTAAAATGCAATAATAAAAACATTTCCCTTTTTTAAAGAGCAATGGGCGGAAGTGTCATTTTTTGACGTCACTTCCACTCTGCAGTGATGTGGGGGCCATCTCTCCCCTCTCTTCGCCATACTCTGCAAGGGAATAGATCCGATTGCCTCCGCTGCTGACGGCTCCGGTAAGCAGTGGAAGGGGAGGTCCCTCTCCCGCCACTTTTTTTTTTTTTTTGTGATAATGCGGCGTATCCGCTGCAGAGACAACTTTTATCTTGTAGCGGACCGTCCACTACCACTGAAGAGGTACCGGGGTTATGGTGGCTAGTTGTATTTCTGCGGTGGGCTCTCTGGAAGTGGTTAAAAAAAATGCATCACGCCTGAGAGGTCAGACTGTCCAGGATGGTGCCAACTTTAGCTGAGTTATTCAACCATTGAACTTTTACAGTATTCCCCCAGTTTACAGGGTGGGGATTTTGGCCTCTGAATTGCAGTGGCTGCTCTGCTGGATCACCCGATAAAACCCCCCCTCCCCTTTTTTTTTTTCTTTCTCAACTCCTGGACGTTTGGGGTTTTTAACCACTTCCATACCAAGCCTATTCTGGCACGCCTCTCCGTGTGTGTGTGGCCAGTTTAAGCTTCAGAGATCTAGTTTATGAAAAGGGATGCCCTAAAGAATTACAAAGGAAAAATGTTTAAAGTACAGGAGCCATTAGGTCTAAACAATTTTTTACTTTTATGATCAGCAAGTGTCTGGTGATTTGTTAAATCTCACTGAACTATTTAAACTACTTATACCTACATGGGTGCTGCAAGTACATGGAAAACCTGTGTAAAATGCTAGATCCACATGCGATTGGCATGCATCAATCTCATTACGTCTATGTACCTGAAATGAATCAGTCCCCGTAAGTGAATGTATTTTTTGGCTTTAAATTCTAGGATCCACTATGTGGTGTTCAATTTTTTTCATAATTTGCTATATGTTGATGCACAAACCTTTTCATCTTCCACATAGGGTGAATTTAAAGCTCAGAAAGAAGCTGCTTGGGCAGTGACAAACTACACAAGTGGAGGTACTGTAGAGCAAATAGTACAGCTCGTACATTGTGGGGTGCTGGAACCACTGCTTACCCTCCTAACGGTCAAGGACAGTAAAACGATACTGGTTATCCTAGATGGCATTTCAAATATATTCATGGTAAGTTTCTTGGTTTATTTTTTTTTAAGCTCAATGGGCAGACTTAACTTGTCTATAAACTTGTTTTCATCTTTGTACTTTTATTTATATATATATATATATATCTGTATATGTGTGTATGTGTGTGTGTGTATATATGTATATATATATATATATATATTATTTATTTATTTATTTATTTATAATTATAATATTATACAGACCTCAAATTTTCCACTTGCATTTTGCGAGTCAAAAATTTGGTCTGGCGAGGAGCTGGGCTGCCTGGGAGTGGGGGGGCGAGCACCGCTGACGATCGGGGGTTAATCGCGAGCCGTTCGCGCAGTGATCTCCCCGATGGCATAGAGGAAGCAGAGAGCCGCGGGATCGCAGAGCGGTATAGCCCGCTGTTATAACTTGCATTGAAATTTCCTCCACTCTGCCCACAGCCCCGCCTCCTCCTCACCCCGCGCCTGTAATAGACAACACAACTCAGCATTGGACACGCTTTCTGTCTATTACAGGCACGGGGTCAGGAAGAGGCGGGGCTGTGGGCAGAGTGGAGGAAATTTCAATGTGAGTTGAAACGGCATGCTGTACTGCTCTGCCATCCGTGGATCTCCCTCTCCCTCTATGCTTCCTGCCATCGGGGAGATCACTGGAAGAACGGCTCTCCTCTTCACAGTTCAAGTAAGCATTCAATTAGTAATAAAATAAAAAAAGAGCAGCCACCAACCCCCTGGTACTTGTAGTCCCCCCCCCCCCCCCCCCCACCCCTGTGTGTGTAGCTGTCTCCTCCCTGGCACTTGTAGTCCCCCCCCCCACCACCCCTGTGTGTAGCCGTCTCCTCCCTGGTACTTGTAGCCCCCCTCCACCCCTGTGTGTATAGCGGTCTCCTCCCTGGTACTTGTAATCCCCCCGGTGTGTGTGTATAGCTGTGTGGGTGTCACCCTCCTCTCCCAGTGTCACCCTCCTCTCCCTCTAATCTCCTCCTCTCCGGCAAAGGGGGCAACGTGGATTGGCAAAGGGGGCAACGTGGATTGGCAATGGTGGGTACAGGTGAGGCTGCAATGGTGGGTACAGGTGAGGCTGCAATGGTGGGTACAGGTGAGGCTGCAATGGTGGGTACAGGTGAGGCTGCGCTGAGGGAACTGATTAAGTTGTTAATATTTATTTTTGCAACTTATTTCTGCATAAAACATTTTACAAGATAATGAGTGCGTAAATAGCGGGAGAATTGGGTGCGGGGTAGGGGTTGGGTTGGGCAACTAGTGGCAAGTAAACCTTGAGGCCTGGCTAGTGGCTCAAGACTTGAAATTGTGAGCCCTGTGTGTGTGTTTATATTATATTATATTAAATTTATTTTTCTAGGCTGCAGAAAAACTGGGTGAGCTGGATAAACTATGTCTAGTTGTGGAAGAATTGGGAGGCCTAGAGAAATTGGAGGCTCTGCAGACCCATGACAATCATATGGTTTACCATGCAGCCTTGGCTCTTATAGAAAAATACTTCTCTGGCGAGGTATGCTGTGATTGTTGACATTTTGTAATATGATTTTCTGTTTGGTAACATGTATAGCCATTTTAAACTTTCATAGGAGCAGTTATATTACATGCCTTTTTTTTTTTTTTTTTTTTTTTTTTAAATATGGTGCCAATCAATGCTTTCCTTTTTTGCCATGTAGCTGTGGGTGGTTACAGGTGACCTTTTTTGGCAAAAACCTATTAAGAAATCAAATTGCCATCTGTATATGCACATGTTTCTGGTCTTTAGAGCTGCCTGTTCATGTCCACATAGGGCGACATGCTGCATAGTTCAACTCTTTATGCAGTTATCTTGATCAGTGCATCATAAAATGAACCCCACTGGCGGGGGCCGCCATCAGGGGCATACAGGCAGTACACCTGTAAGGGGCCCGGGGGTCCCCAGGTATCTGCACCCCCCTCCCCCCTGAAAGGTGGCAAATGTGACACTGAAAGGGGGAGGGTTCCGATCAGCGGATCTTCACTTTAGGGTGGAGATCCGCTTTCAGTACGCTCTATCAAAAAGTAGGCTGTGGATTAGTCAATTTCCCACCTTTTTAATAAAACCTGAACCATGCCTTTTTGAGAATGCGTCGTTGTTGGATTCAATTAAAGTTTTTGGAAGGCAGGCCCATGAAATGCAACCTGCCAAGTCTTTCTTCCAACCTATCAAGTCTTGGGGGAATGAAGTAAATGTTTTAACCTTCCTGGCGTTATGATTCTGTCTGGAATTTTGTACCAAAAGCGTTGCAATTGTTTTGCAAGGAAATGTGGTGTTGTGTATTATAGGCCTGCAATTCTTAGTAAGTACTTACTTAAATCTATCTAAACAAGAGTCTAATAGGCATCCCGGGTATGATTTTTTTTTTTTTTTTAAATTAAAAATGATAATATAATAAATTATAAAAAATTATAACAAATAATAATATTATAGTAAAAATTATTCAATAATGTAATCAAATCAAAATCACTGAAATTTGCTCAGTTGCAGAATTTTTGCTGTCATAATTTTTTTTTTTTTATGACGAATTTCCCCACAGATCGCTATCGCTAAATTCTGCAAGTGATTATAATTTATTATCGCTGTTTTTTAGCTGATCTAAAACCATTTTTTACATAAAGGGACACTTTTGGTTGCTATGGGCAATCTACAGTTTGCAGGGAGAAAGAAAAGTTTTTATTATATAAAATGACATGCAGGGCACAGGGCAGACCACTAGGGACATGGGGGGTGTGTATTTTTTACATACAGTACTGTAATCTATAAGATTACATTGTACTGTATGCATAGTGTTTGTTTACATTTTTGAATTTGGCGCCGTTCTCCGTCCCCGTGCGTCGTAACGTCGCAGGGAACGGAGCTCGGCGGCACACGGGGACGCTGTGTGAATCGAGCGAGCACCCGCTCGCTCACACAGCGGGGATGCATCGCTGGATCCAGGAAGAAGGTAAGTAAACTGTCTCTGGATTCTGCGAGGCGAGCCCGTGTCTGACACGGGATCAACGATAGTAGCAGCAAATTTTTACCCCGTGTCAGACACGGGAACAACGCCAGGGAGGTTAAGATCAAGCTAATATCCTTGCAGAACACTTAAAGCTTATGACTTGTGGATATTGTGAGTCTTGCCTTCCCAAATGTTTCCTTCCTGAATATGCATCTAATGCTTCCCTGTTCCGCAGATCATTTTAGTCAATATAAATGCTTGCTCTGCATGTGATTTTGATGGCTAACATCTTTTGTGCTTCTGGACACCCTCATAAAAGATGTTACTGAGGGTAAAAGTACTCATTTGGCCTAGCAAAAGATGATTGGGCCTCAAGTTGGGGGAAAGCTCAACATTCCTCTGGGGCCAAGAGTCCTTTTATTGCTTCCAGCTTTCAACTGTCAAAGCCAGACCTAAACCAGTTCATCTGCAAGTTTTGTGCCTTCTAATTCCATGTTGTAGGGGATGTCTGGAATTTTGTAGAAAACTGGTTGGAGTAAGGGCTTGGTTTCTAGGGGCTACAAGATTTTCTGCTCTGCCCCCTCCCTGCTGCCATGTTTAACCTGTGTCTTTACAACCTCCAGGCTACTCTGGCAGGTCTTTTGAACCAAAGAGTTGTCACCCAAAAGGTTTCAATTTATACTCCACCCTTTTCCTAGTTACAAAATCAAGACGTGGTTGTCTCCTCTTCTATCTGAAGGCTTTAAAAGTCAACCCTCAAGTGAAAGGCTGGTTTTATACGGGTGGTCCGATCAGGTCCACCTGTCAGTTTTTTAAGCTGGTTTAGATTTCTTTCGCAGGAGTAGGACTAAGCAGAACAAAAAACACCTTGGTATGCCCATGGGCTGTCCTCAGTATATAACCACCCCCTCCCTGCTCTAAATATTTAGTTTATTTCTGTCTAGTCGGGACCTAGGGGTTTATTTACTAAAGGCGAAACCATTTCTTTCATGGACGGACACGGCCTTAAGCTTGACAAAGTGAGTATAGGCCTTCATTCAGGAGTGACTAGGCAGTGTTAATCACATCACACACTGTACAGTACCGCCCAGAGGGCGGTCCCTCTGGGTATAACCCCCTCTCCCTGCATCTCGCAGCCCAGTTTTTAATTTTTTCTGCCTAGCAAAGGAGGACATGGAGGTTTATTTTTTTTTTGTTTCTGTGATCTGCGATCCCAGATCCTTGTCTCCCCAGTTTCGGCCAGCAAGCACATGCCGACCTTGGCTATGCGCTGGGTCATCCACAACATTCCCGTCGCTCTATGGGTGGGCAGTGTGTTGCAAGGTCCAGGGCACGCATATGACTGGTCTAGACTGCGGAGTCACAGCACGGCGGGCTGACAGTCAACTCCGTAACCTCGCGGAAGATGGACTGTCTGGGATGCTTCTAGCATAATCCACGCAGGAAGTAAGTAGTAATCCCCTGCTTCGGACATTCCCGGGGAGGTCAAGTAGGGGGTTCCATCCTTTTCCTTCCTCCCTGGGCTCTGAGCTAGGCTAGCTGCTGGAGGCTGGAAGTTCACCTGGGGGGGGGGGCATCTGTGGTGGGAACTGTGCTGTGAATCCTTTTGGGGTGCTAATTGCTGCCATTAAGTATCAGTTTTGGCTTACCTGTGTTTCTCCCTTCATGCCATTGGTGGCCATTTTGGAACCCCCCCTGGCACTTCTTTGGCCTCTATCTGCCGCTCGACAGATATTTTCTTGTGGTCCGCACCGTTTTTACAGTACAGCCGCTTGGCAGACATTTTGTGGGAGCTTTTGGCCTCTAGTGTGCATTTTAACCAGCGCAAATCAACACACGAGGAGGGTCAGACTGACGCAGGCGGCTTCAGAGCATCTCAAGTAGGAAGCGGACGGCAACTCTGATACAGAGCCAGGCCCCAGCTACAGCTCATGGTCCTGGTTCTTGTGTATCTGAGGATGCGGACTGAGATCAGCCAGACAGTGAGATGACTTCGGGTTTGGGTCAGCATGCGAAAAGATTCTGATCTTATCGCAGTGCTAAATACTCCAAAAATAGAGTAGTCTGCGGAATCAACAGAGGCTTCAGTCCCTTTCAAGTTCCCTAAGCCGACCCGCACTGCTAAGGTGTTTCGTTGTGTGTCTTATCCAGACAAACCTACACACAGAAGCAGGCTAGCATATGACCGGTCTATAGGGCTGAGTCGCAGCCGCCGGGCAGACAGTCATCTCTGTAACCATGCAGAAGATGGTCTGTCTGGGATGCTTCCATCAGAATTCATGCAGGAAGGGTCTGTCTGGGATGCTTCCATCAGAATTCATGCAGGAAGGGTAAGTAGTAATCGCCTGCTTCGGCAGGAGGACATAGCTGGACATTCCTTGAGAGGTCGAGTAGGGGGGTCTTAGCCATCCTTCCCTCTCTCCTCCTCCCTGAGCTCTCTGAGCTAGAATGACTGCTGGGGCCGGGGGTGTGGGGGCTTCACCTGTGAGGGAACTGCGCTGTACATCCACTTACAAATGCTATAAGCTGCCATGAAAAGTTTGCTTACCTGTGTGTTCCCCTCCATGCTGTCGATGGCCATTTTGCCTGTGTTCCACACTGTTTGCCCTCTATCTGTTAATCGGCTGCAATTTTGTCTGTGGTCCATGCTGGGTTTGGCCTCTATCTGTCACTCAGCAGCCATGTTTTTATGGTCTGCGCCTTGCCATTTTTCCTGTGATCCACGCTGTGTTTTTGCCTCTACCTGCTGCTTGGCGGCCATGTTCTTGTGGCCCGCAGCGTTGTTTGGCCTCTATCTGCCGTTCAGCAGCCATTTTCTCGCTGTCCATGCCGGATCATATCATTTAAACGGCACAAGCTTGCAGACACACGCTGCGCAGTTGTCAAACTGACAGACAGCTGACAAGGAAGCAGCTCAAGCGGACAACAGCCGTACTATACTGTTTCAAGGGTGGCGAGCCCTCTAGGGGGAACCCCTCATCTCTCTCGTAGCTAGGAGGGTGAGTTGGTGTACCTTGCCTTGGAGTCCCTGTGGGTGTCAGGCGCATGGGTCAGCATGGCGTCAGAAGCAGACACCTTTTCCCCTGAAACGCCTGAGTTGGCAATTGATGCCCCTGCACCCGATGTATCGGACGATATGTCGGCGATTTATTCTGACTCCGATTGTTAGGAATTTATCTCTTGAGACCTCTATGCATGGCCTGTATAAGCAGATATAATCACTAAGGACAATACTTATCAGCTTGAACTCGCCAATACCGATTCCATTCACAGAAGTGCTTTAATCCAAAAACATTATAATGCATCAGATGACAGCAGATGAACAGGTTGTAGTATTGTGCAGTCAAAAGATACTGTCTGTAGCTTACAATGCAGAATACATGTGCCCTTGTTGCATGTCTCCATAGACTAAGTACCAACATGGAGAAAGAAGGGTGGAGCATACATATAATTTTGCCTTGATGCCTTGAAAACTTAAAATACATGCGTATATATGCAACAATAATAACTTTGAGATTAAGGCTTCAAGTTATGACAACTAAAGTTCAAGACACCTTCTTAAAGTCACAAGTAGGATACAGCAGCATACGCAAACAAGTTCATTCTCCAAAGGGCAAGAGCAGAATAAGTTCCGTGATGGGTCTGATGAAAGTCTTTACAGTCCCTTGTCTTGGAAACCTTCACCTTGCGTACCTTACCATCATCACTAGGAATCCTTTTTACAATAAGTCCCATGGGCCATTTGATTCTTTCAGCTTGCTGGTCCTTAAGCAGAACAAGGTCTCCAACTTGGAGGTTAGGGTTCAGATCAGTGGCAAAGGTCTTGATTTCAGGACGAATCTCTGGATCCTTATTTAGGTTCTAGAAGACTGAAGACATTATGGTTTCTTCTGGATGATCCAGCAGGAATTCAGGACCTATTAACCAAGAAGAATTTGCAAAGACACTTGCAGACATCGGCCTGGTGGCATGATCTGCAGGGTTAATTTCCGATGGAACATAATGCCATTGTTCAGGTTTAGATTTCCTCATTCTCTACATGGTTGCTGACATAGACGTAGTTGGATGTATATGTAGCCCAGAACAACTCTGCTGTCTGTGTAGAATTTGATGTCATCTATCTGAATGTTTAGCTCATGCAGTGTGAAATCTGCTATTTCTACAGCTAGCACAGTTCCACAAAGTTCAAGCCTGGGAATCGTGTGTTCAAAATTTGGTGCTAGCTTGGCTTTTCCAAACAGAAACCCTATGTGGGCTTGATTAGAAGAGTTTCTTACCTTGAGGTAAGTGCCAGCTGCTATGGCCTCAGTAAATGCATCTTGAGAAGATGTGAAGCTCTTTCCTTTGACTTGAAGCAAGTGAGGCAGGAGTGTAGCAGCTTGGTATACAGATTTAATTTAAGGTATGTAGAGCTTGTTTCCAGCACTTCCACTTTGATTGCTGGTCTATTGGTAGTGGAGCATCCCAATCTTTAATAGTCTCTCAGAGTCTAAGGATTTGCCTTGTAGTATGGTGATGGGAGCTATGAATCCCAATAGATCATATAGACTATTCACCACGTTTGGTAAATGGCTTGTCTGCAGAGCTGACTTGAAAGCCGAAGTTATCTCTTGTCCCACCGTAGGCCCAGACTTCTCTGTACAGGTGGTATGTCCATGCCACAGGATTTAAAGACTTAAATCTGGGAATGATCACCAGGTTGAAAGGCTTTCATAACGGCAACACTACTTGAGGCAATCTTGTGTAGTCTGAGGTTGGCCTCAGAAAGCATACCTTGTGTCCTTTTTGGTGCAGGTCTATGGCTTTTTCATCTGTAGGTAAAAGTCCATTGTCCATAGTCTCTCAATGAAGTGTCGAGCGTCCACGCCATACTCACTTTTTCCAACAAGGGCAGTCCTTCGTAAACCGTGTTGCAACAGCGGGTGAGGGACTATTTCCGAAAAAGTGTACCTTCATGCGGTATTCAATCATCTCATTGTCCATGTTGTCACGGTGCCACAGAAACCTTAGTTCCCATGGTCTTCACGTGCAATGAAACATTTGTTCTTCACGTGCAATGAAACATTTGTTCAATGTCAACAGTTATGGCAACTGGCTCTCTTCTAAACCTCATAAGTACCCCTCCATGTTGTTGGGTTCGGACCAGTAAGAAGAACATCGTTCAGGGATGCGCCTTAATGCTTGGCACTGGAGTCAAATGCTACCCTTTTGGCTTGCGTGGATGATGCACACCGAAGAAAGGCAGGTACCAGCACTCGTGTCTTTGAAGTGGTGGAGCTGGTTCGATCTGATCATTGTCAAAGATCCTTTTCATAAAGTTGATGAAATGGTCCTTCATTTCAAGTCTGTTTAGTGTTCGCTGAAGTGAGTTGAATCTGGATGGAGCCTGTTCATGATTGGTTGGTTGGGAGTTGAACCATTCTTTGTCCATTATTTTGATGAACTCGGTCTTCAACTGACAAGGCTATTTTGTTATCGCTTGTAGTACAAAACACTGTGGTACCTAGGTTGTCATCAAAGATTAAGAGTGACATCGGGTACTTGGATGATGTCGAGAGGTTTCTCTTTTACTTCATAATGGTGAGGGCACTGTTTGTTTTGAAGTGGGATGCACGTGCATTTTTTAACATGTATGTTTAGGAGTGTATCTCGGGTGACATTCCATCCAAGCATACATTGCCCACAATTACCCAGCCTAGATCAAGTTTTTGTGTGTAAGGGGCATTATCGGGGTCCATTGAACTGCTTGCATACTTTATGTACTCTGAGTGTCTCTTCCGAGCAAGATCAAGATTTCAGCATTCATGTCCATTGCAGGAATCGTTAGCAAGGTGCCTTAAGTGAGGATTGTGATGTGCAGCCTCTGGAGTAGGAATTTCTTACCTTTCGTCTGGTATCTGGTCGCATTCAACGTAATGTTGGTAGGGGTATGCCCTCTTCCTTATTGATATGAGACTATGAACCCATTGGCCCTTCTGCCGAAGGTCTCTTCATGACCAGAACAGATTCAGAGTATACGGTGATGCATGTCCATCTATACCAAAGATCTCAAAGAATTTAGGCTTAACCAGGGATCTGTTGCTTGGTTAATCTATTATGGCATATATGCTAATGGCTTCCTCAGGTTGGCCCTTTGAGTATACCTTGACTAGGCATACCTTGGCACAGCATTTGTGATCCAAGCCTTCTCCACAGACTTCTGTGCATGAAGAGGAAACATTAGCTGTGGCTGGAGCCTGACCTTGTTGCTCCCCGCCATTTATTTGAGACAGGGCTGGAGATAGGAGGCTGCTGTGAATTGTCTCAGGATGGGCCTGGATGTGTGACTGTAACATGTCTGCTACTGCATTCTGTGCACTTGATGACACCTTTACAGTCTTTAGCAAAATGTTCATAACCAGCACAGCACCTGTAGCATATTCCAAGTTTCTGAAGAATCTCCCTGCGCTCTTGTAACATCTTTGCCCTAAGCCCACGACATTTCTTTGGGGTGTGGGGGAAGCTTCTTGTGAATAGGGCACTTACGATTGGGGTCTTTAGCTCTGTCACCTGAATCGCTCTGGTGAGCAGGAGAGGGTATCGGTAGTGTGACGTCTGTCCTTTTAAACAGATATTTGAAAAAATATTGGTGTCTGCGCTGTGCTAGGGGTATGTGCCACAATAGTGCACGAACCAGGGGGAGGGTCCTAGGAACTAGGTAAATAATGAACAAGTGTAAGCAACATGTGAAAAGTGAATACTGAAACGCACAAATAAGGATAACACTATAAAACGTTATGACATCAGACATCAAATGATTTCAGAGTCCAAAAAAGTCCAAAAAAAATAAAAAAATTCTGTGAGTGAAATGCCAAGAGCAGAAAAAACTTCCAACATAGAAATGATGCAGATGGAGGCTTCGGTGCAGACACCCCTAGTGCTCTCTAACCGCTCACCTTCCGGCTATGTGCAGATAGCCAAACAAATCCACTCCAGCAGAGAAAAACGCACAGCAGTAAGGGATCCACTCCAGCAGAGAAAAACGCACAGCAGTAAGGGATCCACTCCAGCAGAGAAAAACGCACAGCAGTAAGGGATCCACTCCAGCAGAGAAAAACGCACAGCAGTAAGGGATCCACTCCAGCAGAGAAAAACACACAGCAGTAAGGGATCCACTCCAGCAGAGAAAAACACACAGCAGTAAGGGATCCACTCCAGCAGAGAAAAACACAAAGCAGTAAGGGATGACGACAAAGGATCTCAATGGCAGATGAGCATGTAAAAAATCGGAGACACAACATGGCATAATCCTGTGATGGTACTAGAAATAAAATGATCTCTGCTGGAGTGGATCCCTTACTGCTGTGCGTTTTTTCTCTGCTGGAGTGGATCCCTTACTGCTGTGCGTTTTTTCTCTGCTGGAGTGGATCCCTTACTGCTGTGCGTTTTTTCTCTGCTGGAGTGGATCCCTTACTGCTGTGCGTTTTTTTCTCTGCTGGAGTGGATTTTTTTGGCTATCTGCACATAGCCGGAAGGTGAGCGGTTAGAGAGCACTAGGGGTGTCTGCACCGAAGCCTCCATCTGCATCATTTCTATGTTGGAAGTTTTCTTTCTGCTCTGGGCATTTCACTCACAGAATTTTTATTTTTTGGACCTGTACCACAGACTATTCACTATTCCACTCTTGTAGTATTCACTCCGTGAAATCATTTGATGTCTGGATGTCGTTACGTTTTATGGTGTTATCCTTATTTGTGTGTTTCAGTATTCACTTTTCACATGTTGCTTACACTTGTTCATTTACCTAGTTCCTAGGACCCTCCCCCTGGTTCGTGCACTATTGTGGCACATACCCCTAGCACAGCGCAGACACCAATATTTTTTTTCACTTATTTTCTGGTCTAGGACAGATTACCAGGCATCTGCACGCAGTGCCCCCTAGCTGTATTCCCGACAGCGCAGGAGCCCCTTTCACACATTTAAACAGATATTGCTCTATTAGGCCCCATGCACATGAGACGCTGGTAACCGCGTGTTCAGAGGCAGTTGGACACTTTTTTTCAACTGCCCCTGAACACATTCAATGTTATCCTATGTGTCCATGCACACAGTTGCGTTTTATTGACGTTTTTAGGCAGTTGCGTTTTATCGTCGTTTTTCCAGAAGCAAAAAATGGGTTCAGAAGCAAAAGTTTTCGCGTTCAGGCGCAAAACGCGCTACCGGCATTTTGCTGCAATTTCATTTATAGGTGTTTTTAAAGGTGACCTATATTTTTACATTAGAAATCTCAAATGATGGCAAATGATGAATAACCATTAAAACAAAGAATTGCTTGCATTGTGGACAATCCACAACTCGTGGCAGGTGATGTGGACGATCCGAAACTTGTGACGTGACCTGGTGACGTGGCAAGTGGACAATCCACAACTTGTGGCCAGGTGAAGGGCCAGGTGACGTGGACAATCCACCTTGTGGCCAGTGGATAATCCACAACTTGTGGCAGGTGACGTGGCCAGTGGACAATCCGCAACTTGTGGCCAGTGGACAATCCGCAACTTGTGGCCGGTGATGTGGCAAGTGACACGCTAAATACAAGTACACTGCTGCTCTCTCGGCTGCTACTCACGCTGGTCTCACAAAATGGCTGAAATGGTTAAATACTGTTTGTTGAGCTTAGGCAGGGTTTTATGTTTCTTAACCAAACGCGGCAAAACGGGCGTTTTTAAACGCCGGATTTAGCCTTTAAAAACATGTGTTTAGTAGAGTTTGCACAAGCGTCCCGTGTGCATGGGGCCCAAAGTCTCTACATTTAGCTGCTGTTATCATACCTTGATGATGAAGCAGGCAAGTTCGGTTCACTGAAGCTGGGATCGTTTCTCATCCAGGCTTGATCACTGATGAAATACACAAACCCCCCTGGGGAAAAACAAAAATGTATCCTCCCAGAGATAAAGATGCCAAGTGTGCCATGCCGCATAAAAAAAGGGGTTTGTTGATACAAAAATTTAGCAATCGCATAAATTCAGACATCCGATCTCCACACATGAACTGGTTTGGTGAGTGGACTTGGTCCTGTTTCCATCTGTGTCTCATTCCTTTGATTATGTTGGCACCTTGCACATAACCACATTGCTTTCACTGTTGCTGCATTCAGCTGATGATCAAATTACTATGCTGATGAACTTGAACTTAAGGCCTCGTTCACACATAGCCGACTCCGTCGCAGTCCGTTCCGACGGAGTCCGCCTGTGTCTGCCAGCTCAGCGGGAGATCAGTCCGCAGATCTCCGCTGAGCCGACGGATGACAAGCTCCTCTCTGCTCACTGAGCGGGGAGGAGCTTGTCGAGTCCCGCTGTCCTCTATGGAGCGATCTGATGAAAACGGACAGCATGTCCGTTTTCATCAGATCTTTCCCGATCCGATCCGCATGGACGGATGGGGACGTGAGCCCCATACGTTTGTTTTTAGCGGATCGGATCAGGTCGGATGTCAGCGGACATGTCTCCGCTGACATCCGACGCTCCATAGGGGTGCATGGAGCGCCCGTTCAGGTCCGCCTGAAAAACTGACAGACGGACCTGAACGGATCCATGTGTGAACGAGGCCTTATGCTGCTAATTTGCTAACCTGCTTTCTGCTTATATGACTTGGCTGCACAGTGTCCTCGACCTTCATGAATGCTATACCATGATAGCCCTCTCATACTGAATTGTGTGTTATTGAGCTGTGATATTCAGGTCACAACATCATTCATTGGTCAGCCACAGTGCATAGCTAACTTATCCAATTTTACTCTGATATATGTCCTGTTTGGACTTGATCAGCTTAGTAGAGGCTGATCATCCAATCATATGCTGGGTAGTCGGCTGGACAAATTCCAGCTGATTTTTCCAGTCTGAGTAATTTGCATGCATGCATCCCATAGGTAGTCTGTGTCTATTTTTATATTTGGTGATGGGTGTCCCAGTGTCTGAATTTATGTGATTGCTAAATTTTTGTATCAATAAACCCCTTTTATGCGGCACGGCCCACTTTTGGCATCTTTGATCTCTGGGAGGGTGGGTTTCTTTGTGTAGCGGTACCCCCAAAGGGGCTGCTGATTTGTTTTGGGTCTACTCTGACCCATCCACCCCTTTAAGTGGCTCGAACCCTCCCTTGGCACACCAGGCAATTGCAAATGTATTGTCAGTCTCTTGTTTAGCCAAGACCACAATAACACATGTAAAATATACAATGACATGCAATAATGTTACCTTCTGAATGCAGTCCTTAGGAGCAAACACACCTCACACAATCAATATAGTAAACCAAGGGTAACTTTACTTGGCATGTAATAGAAAAGGATAAAACCTACAACAGATTAACTCTATCTATGCTCGCGAGCTTCCCCTAGTGGGTAATTCATTTTAAGCACAGTTACTAGTAATCTTGGTTAGGCTCGGCATAGATAAATCCAGAATGTTCTTCAGAGGTGGAATCTATTGTAAACACGTTGGTGCACTTTAACTTGTTTGTAATCCAAAGGGTGTTCAAGATAAATCTAACGGTATGATCAATACAAGGTCTTGCGGAATGATCCTTAAGTTAGTTTTAGTCGGCTTGGCTAGCGTAACTTTCAGACGTTGAATCTCTGGATTAAATCAATATACAGTACGCTATGCCAATGTATGGAGCACTAAAAGTCACAAGGCTAGGAAAGTATTGAAAGCTTGGGCCGCTGCCCTCACCCGAGCAGGCCTAGTTCCTCACGACAAACATGCCGACCGGTGACCACTCCAACAGTCTCCGGTCTCTTGCGCGCCACTGTTACCAGCGTCAACTGGTGGAAGACTCTGGTCTCTTGGAAGCACAGGCTAGATGCACTTGATCTCGTCTCCCGATGGATGGCCTTCTCGTGGGTCCAGGCTTCAGGTCTAGCTACTTGGCTGAAGTGCTCTCCCTTGTTCCGAAGAGGGAGAGGTGCAAATCCCAAGAGGGAGAATTCAGCTCCTTTCCGCCTTTTTAAATAACCTCCCCCAGAAAGCTGTGCGGAGGTGTCGTGTGCTCTGGGAAGCCAATGCATTATGGGAACCTTAGTCTTTCTACTAATGTCAATTGAGTCCTTTTTTCTCCTATCTATATATATATATATATATATATTCTAAACCCCCCCCCCCCCGGAGTTCCAGTTATGTAAGATTACCAAATAGTTTGACAGTATGACCCCCCCCGCTACATTTGTATTGCATTGTAATCTGCCAATGGAACACCGCACCTAAATTGGTGAGTCTGCAACGAATGGGTTTCTGTGACAGGAATAATATCCTACAGTTAATTAACATGGTGAGCATAGGACCTGCCCCCCCCCCCCCATTTTTTCCTGATCACTGATGAACCTGGAAAAATATGCCAATGGAGGGAAAGATACGTTTACGTTCGTCTTTTTGTACTTTGAGCCCTGTTCTGCCCATTACTCTTGCAGGCCGTATGGCAGTTTAGACACCACTGGATTGACACCATGAGCAGTGTCCAAGAAGCTTGGTCCAGATAGGGTCTGCCTTTGCCAACTCTAGCTCCATGAGAAGGTCACTCAGATCTTGAAGCTTGCTATAGTCTTTGTTCCCTATTTTTGGGAAGTTTTGTAGTCTCTTGAATAGAGCACTCTATGGCTTTAGAGCTACCATAGGCTTGCTCAAGTCTTGCCTATGCAGCGACAAGACCTGCATCTGGGTGGTCAACATGCACTGTTCTCAGTCTTTTAACACAATCTGCAGATTCTGACCCCAGCCACTTGAGTGTAACGGTCAGGGGTTAACGCCATTTATGATATTCCATTCCACCAACCCACGACAGCTTATCAACACTCCACAATCCAGCAGACGAACCCCAATAACGAGACACCTCTGTTTGAGGTTTAAACAAATAGATTTTTTAATGGGAAACTCAGGCTTCTTGTATACAGTTAGAACCCACAACATTATACAATGAGCCCAATACACATCTTTTAGTCTGACTTTCTGCCACCAGGTCTGACCCAATCTACATGAGCTAATTAGCTACAGCTAACAAGTCCGACATGACTCCGGCTTCTCTCACCTGCTATACAATACACATCCATCAATAGAAATTCACACAATACAGTGTCAATTGGCATAACAAAATGAAAGTTCTTTTAGAAGCCAGACTAAAGTTAGTTTACATGACGGTAGCAGACTTCATTATCCCCTTAACAGTCTGTGTTCCCACATGAATGAGTCAATCTTCTATTGACCTGTTGGGTTCAGAATCAACAACCTGTAATTAGTTCTTCCAGACATTCTTGAATGTTGTGAATTGCAGACCCATGTTAAAACAATCCGACATATGTCCCTTATTTCCTGGCTCAATCTGTGTAAGAGCTTCTGGGTCCCATGGCCCTCCTGTTACAATGGGCAAATAAAGTTCCTCGTCAGTAAAGTTGAGATCAGCAATGGCAGCTTTGAAGGTTGATCTCCAGGCCCTGTAGCTCTCTGGACAGTCATCAAACCTTCAGAGGGTAGTCTTTATTGAGCTCATGGTGTATCGTATATCTGGCAAAGTCATTCAAGTCTGATCTCTCTCTTTGGTGCCAAAGTAACTTGTGGAACCCCTCGGGTGTAAAAGTTCTTTGATTAAGTAGGGTGAGGTTTACCAGGATAAAATGTTGCAAGAGCGTTTAACTGTGGTGTAGTCCCTAAGGCTTCTGCTGGTGCTGGCTTGAGCTGCGGCTTGATGCTGGAAGTCACCTTGTTAGCTTGAAGTGATGTGATTTGCTGCACAGATGCACTTGTGTTGTAGACTTGAAGAGGCTCAGGCATTTGGAGCTGAGCGGTCTGTGTGGAGTGTCAGAACAGTGTAGTTAGTAGGCAGTACAGGAGATGGCTCTGTATCATCTGCAAACATTATGCTTTAGGACGTATTTACTGGTGCGTTCAACTGGGTCTTGCAGCTCCGCTGGGATGGAACAGACTGAGTTGGCACTTTCTCCCATTGCTTGTTCAAGGACCCTTCGCCTTGCTAGGGCAGCTGCTTCCTCCTTTTCCATTTGCAGAACCTTTATTTGGGAATCTGCCTGTTGATCTTTCATCTTTGCTTGCCCAGCTGCCCTTTGTGTTCTATTTCTGCTTACTTTCTGGTAAAGGAATTTTGCTCTTCATTTTCTTCCAGACGTGCAGGGGCCTCTATTGGCTTGTCACCTAATGTTGAGCTTCTGGAACGAGAGGATCTGTAAGTATGTGCAGTGTGCGTGGTTGATGTGGATCTGAGAGATCTGGTCTCCTGAAGTTGAGCAATGCAGAGTTCTGCTTTTATTCTGAGCTTTTTGCACTAAGATCCCTTTGTTGGTTTAGTGCATCAGCCCTGGTCAGTTCTGCTGAAGAGTCCTCTATATTGTAGTCCTGCAAGAAAGCAGTGTACTTTGCAAACAGCCGTGTGTGTGTGTGTGCCTTACTCTGTTCGGCAATATCTGCAGAATCTGCTCCCTGTACATCTGCGGCTTCAGAGGCATGATGAATCTGTGTTGGTTCAGCCACAAAAGGTGCTTGGTCTTTTTGTAGACATCTTTCAAGTTTTTGCAAAAAATGGTACTGTCTCGTTAAGAAGACGAACAGCCGCTTAGACAGGTGGGGTAACAGTTACCTGCATCAAAGCCATTAACATTCACATGAGGTGCAGTAAGCTTGTGCGACCATGTGCTTTCACAAGATGGCAGAATGGCGTTGAGCTTGATTGCAGATAAGGCACACATGTAGACAGCAGGCTGTAGGATTCTATACATTTTATTTTTTTATTTGATTAGACTAAGAGCACACATATGCACAGCAAGCTTAAGGAAGACATCTTTTGACTAAGCTTGATTGGAGATGAGGCACATATGCACAGCAAGCTGTAAGAAGATCCATCCTTTGCCTATTCTGACGCCGATTGTTGTGAAGCGATTTATCCCTTGTGAGACCTCAATGCCTGGCCTGTATAAGCAGATGTAATCGCTGAGGACAATCCTTATAAGATAGTTTGAACGTGCCAATACCGATTCCATTCACAGAAGTGTTTTAATCCAAAACCATCTGAATACATCAGACAGGTTACAGCAGATGAACAGGTTTTAATATTGTGCGGTCAAAAGAGAATGCTGTCCGTAGCTTACAATGCAGATTACATGTGGCCTGTAAGCAATCTCCATAGCCAGGAAGTACCAAAACTGAGGAAGGGTGGAGCATACACAGAAAGGGAAGTGTCATAAACAAACAAACAAAGAAATACAGAACTGTGCATTACCACAAAAGGTCACTAGATAAGCTGACCTGCACTAAGGTGTTTCCTTGTGTGCCTTATCTAGACAAACTTTTATACAAGGAATGGAACAAAACACATGTTTTTTCTGTCCTTAAAAATTTGGCAGTGCGTTGCCCTCTTGGATTGTTTCCTGAAAAAATGTACCTCTCCTCCAATAGTGGACCCTCCTGTGTCCAAACTAAACAAGGTAACTACGATTCCGGTGGAAGGGGTTCCTGCTTTCAAGGACCCTGCGGACAAGAAGGCTGAGTCTGTTTTCCACAACCTATACATGGTTGTGGGCTCGGCTGTGTGCCCAACTATCGTTAGTTGGGGTCGTGGTGTCTCTGGCACTCACTGAATGGGCAAAGATTCTGCACAATGTGTTAAAAGCACGTCTGGCTCCCTCGGACGAGGTAGCGCTAGCCGACCAGTTGGTACAGGGTCGAAAATTTGTCTGCGAATCGGCTTTGGACACTATTCCTCTGCTGGCCAGAGCCTCAAGCTATGTGGTGGTGTTGCGCCGTCTGCTCTGGCTAAAGTGTTTGGTCTGCGGACCAATGTTCCAAGAAGGCCCTGATGGATTTGCGCTTTAAGGGCGACAGACTTTTTGGACCATCCCTGGATGACATTATTAAAGATGCCACAGGGGCTAAGAGTGCTTCTCCCACAATCCAAAAAAAGGTAAGGAGCCATGCCATAGGCAAGGGCCCTCCTTCACACCGCGCACAAGCTTTTATTTTTATTTTTTTCATCCGCCCATCACGGCCAGTAAATGATCCAGGCCAATAAATCGCCTGCTGAGGGACGGAAGCATGGTGGACATCGCAGATCTCCGACCAGTGGCTTTGCAAAGTAGTTTCTTCAGGGTACAAGAGTTTCTCTTGCCCACCACTTTTTTTTTCACTCCAACTTCCAGTTTCAGCCGATCCGTTGGACAGCCCTGTTTGGCACAGTTCAGGATCTGGTGGTATGCAGAGTAATCATTCTTGTCCCAGTACAGGCATGATTTCAGGAGGTTTATCCAAACCTGTTCGTAGTACCAAAGGAGGGCGTTTGCCCAATCCTGGATCTGGGCATCTCAATTGCTTTGTGATGGTACAAGGATTCCGGATGGAGTCGGTTCGCTCAGTCGCTGCCATCCAACCGGGGGATTTTCTGGCATCCTTGGACTTCAAGGACGCATACTTGCATGTCCCCATATGCATCAGATGTCTGCACTTTGTGGTTGGGGAGGACCCATATCAATTTGGCTCTCCCTTTTGGCCTGGCATCAGCACCGAGTTTACCAAGGTCCTCACCCCTATTCTGGCCCTGCTAAGACAGTGTGGCATTGCTATCGTGGGCTACTTGGATGATCTTCTGAGGGCCACTTCAAGCTCAGAATTGGAGGTGAGCGTGTCTATAACCTGTCGGACCCTCTGAGACTTTAGTTGGGTGCTGAACACTCAGAAGTCAGTATTGGTGCCGACGCAATGCCTAGAATATCTGGGGTTGATTCTGGACTCCTCAGAGGCATATGTCAACCATCGGGGAGGAACAATAAGCTTGGCTGCAGCATTTGAAGCCGCTCACATCCTAAGGTGGGCAGAAAGAAGCATACCGGCCCTGTTGGCCATATACATTCTGGGCATAGAAAACTGGCAGGCGGACTACCTGAGTCGCCAGATGCTGGGCCAAGGAGAATGCTATCTACACTCGGATGTGTTTCAGCTCCTTTTCCAAAGATGGGGCGAACCGGACGTAGATCTCCTAACTTCTCGACTCAATCTGAAGGTATTGAGGTTTGTGGCCAGGTCGAGAGACCCATGGGCAGACGCGACAGATGCGTTGGTGGCACCGTGGAGTCAGTACCGGCTAATCTATGCCTTCCCTCTGAAGCTCCTTCCTCATCTGCTTTGCTTAGTAGAGGCAGAGGGGATTACAATACATAATAGTAATTGGCTTTGTTACGCTGATATAGTGCGTCTGGTAGCAGACGCACCTTGGCATCTACCGATACGAAAGGACCTGCTGTTGCAAGGTCTCGTACGCCATCCTGCTTTTAGTCGCTGGCTTTAACAGCATGGCTATTGAGAGCCAGGTGCTAAGTGACTGTACCTGTCAGATTCGGTGATCTCTACCATGAGGGGTGCTCTGAAGTCGTCCAGAAAGATTTACCATCGCACTTTGTTCTAAAAGGCCTACATATCCATGTGTGAGGAAATTGGGTGGCATCCTTGAACTATTTGGTTTCCAGGGTCCTGCTGTTCTTACAGCGTGGGGTAGTCCGAAGCTTATCTTTTTGAAGTATGGTTCAGGGGCAGATATCTGCCCTGGCTTCCAGCCCCCCCTCAACAACCCCTGGAGGCTCACTCTAGTGAGAACATTTGTGCAGGGGGTTCGGCATGTGGCCCCCCCGGTCTGTCCACCACTAACTCAGTGGGACTTGAATTTGGTTCTCTCGGTGCTTCAGAAACCACAGTTTAAAAAGATTAGGGAAAGTCCCTTGACACTTTCTCAGAAAGTGGTCTTTTTAGTGGCTGTTAATCAGTTAGATGGGTTTCTGAGCTGGCAGCCTTGTCATGCAATGCTCCCTATCTGGTCTTCCACAAGGATAAGGTGGTGCGTCCACAGCCACCTTTTCTGCCTAAGGTTGTTTCGGCATTCCATCTCGATGAGGACCTTTTTTACTTCCATCCTTGTGTCCTCGTCCATAGCATCAAGAGGCGGCGTTGCATTCCTTGGACGTTGTCTGAGCTCTAAAAAGTATACTTATCTGCTACTGCTCATTCCGGAGGTCAGACTCGCTGTTTGTTTTGGTGGCTGGTCCCAAGAAGGGCCTGGCAGTGTCGTCCGCCACCATCTCGAGGTGGATCCAACAGATTGACTCGGGCTTACGCCGTTAGGGGTCGGGTGCCCCCCTTTCCTGTCATGGCGCATTTGACCAGGACAATAGGTGCCTCTTGGGCTTTCAGACTTTAAGCGCCTGTTTCCCAGATGTGTAAGGTGGCGACTTGGTCATTCGTTCACACCTTCACAAGGTTGATGTGAGTGTATCTTCGGGTGCTTCTTTTGGCCGCAAGGTTTTGCAGGAGGTTTTTTAGAGTTGCAACTCCTCCATTGAGCTCTGTTTTTGTTTTGGGGTGAAGTTTAATGCTGTTCCCACCCCTCGTTTTGACACTGCTTTGGGACGTCCCACTTTGTCAAGATTGCTGCTGTGTCCGTCCATGAACCAAAGACTAAATCGTTTTTTTTTTTTTTTCTACTCGCCGTAAAATCCTTTTCGGAGTTCATGGATGGACACGGCTATCTTGACAAAGTGGGTAGTAGCCTTCATTCAGGAGTGACTAGGCAGAAAACTTTTTAGAAAGGGTTAACCACATCACACTGTACAGTTCCACCCAGGGAGCAGGCCCTCTGGGTATAACCCATCTCCCTGCATCTTGCAGCCCAGTTCTTAAAGCAGTACAAAGTTTTAATTTCTCATTGGGTCTTGTGGCTTCGGTGGGGGGTGCGATACCTTTTTGATGTAAACTATGGCTCCATTTTCAAATCGTTCCAACAACTTAGATGGGTTCGGCCTCCCCAATTCTATGCATTTTCGTTACCTCTAACTCGTCATGCTCTTCGGGCACAATTTGGAGAAGTATCTCCCAAAGTGTTTAAGCTGGATATTGTCTGCACTGTGCTGGGGATGGACTCCTGGGAACTTATTTCGGAGTTCTATGCCTCGCTCCTTCGGTGGTTACTTTGGCCTACAGGCTTGGGGACCGTTGGGTTGGAGATGTGGGGGAGCTGGAGGACGACGAATGGGAAGACGCTCTAGAGACCAGCAAGAAGGCCTCAAGCTATCTGACCGTCTCGCACACCTTTACATATTGCACAAAACATATTTGACTCTCATCCGCCTTGCCAAATACAAACCCGATCAAAATCCGTTCTGCCCTAGATGTGATAGCCCCACTAGTACTTTTTTTCCATCTCCTCTGGTCCTGCCCAGTCATACAGGATTATTGGATGCACATAGTACAGTTTATTCATGACGAGATGGGGTCTCCCCTGATGCTATGCCCTAAGCAATGTCTGTTGGGAATATTTCAGGACCCTGACTCGAAAAAATACCACAAGATCTTTCTCCAGGAGTCGTTGTTCATTGCCAGGCTGCTCGTGGCGTGGAAGTGGCTCCAGGTTGGGCCGCCTTCTCTCCGGTGAATGGCGTACTGCCATATAAAAAAAATCTTCGCTCATAAAGGCTGCCCTGCCAAGTATGGCAAGATCTGGGATGCATGGATGGGAACCGCTGCTACATGTGGTGATATCCCCACCTGAGTTTGTTCTCTACTCTCACCCCCCCCCCCCATCTGCATCTAGCAGTGTGATCTGTGCATGAATCTGTTTGATCTCAGGGGCAACCATGGGCGGCAATTTGGTCCCCTGACATTCCATGCCTCGGTTTGTGTGATAACTATGTACTTGACCCTGATTTACCAGTGTTCTTCGCTCCCTTTGTACTGTAGATATTCTTTATTTTTATATAACCATGCATCGTTTTTGTACCACATCTTTGATATGGATCTTTGTACATCCTGTATGTTTACTCTCCGCACAAAGCACAGTTTTTTTTTTTGTAAATACAAATAAAAATTGGTCGGCAGACAAGCCTCCAAGAAAGCTCTTTGATCTGCCCTTTCAAGGCAACTGCCTGTTTTGGGCTACCCTGGATGCAATCTAGGGAAGGAGCCTCATCAGACAGGAGCCTGCCTTCTCGGCCCATAAGAAATTTCTTCCGGGCTCCCGGAACTGCAGATAAAGGAAACGGATCTCTCGTCTTCCCTGGGAGGTTCCAAGCAATCTTGGTCTGGTAAGCCTAGAGCAGGCTTTTTGGGATCCACTGACAAAACCCTACAGCATGAAGGTCTGCCCTCACCGATTGCTGGGGTGGGGGTACATCTTCACTGGTTTCCAGTTTAATGGACCTCCTTCGTGAGTGAAGGGGGTCCATGAATTGAACCTTTTTGGGGGGTACCAAAGAAGGGGGGGGGGGCAGAGTTTGTCTCCTGTAATGGTTCAGGGAATGTCCACATTACCCAAGGTCCCCTCTAGCCATATTCAGGAAAATGGGTTACAGGGGTCTGACTCTAAAACTACTTACCTGGTCAGCATTAACTCCAAACGTCCGCAGGTTCAGTTTAACAGGACTTCGCAAGTTCCTCTGGTAGGTGCCGCAGTCATCCTAGTGCCACTGTGGGGCTAACACCTTCCTCTTCTGCAGTGCCTGCAAAGGACAGAGGGCGAAAGTCTTCTGGTGGTTGTAAACGTCCATTGGAAGCTACCTTTAAAGGAGGACCAGTTGTACCGAGGGCTGAGCTTTTATCCTGCTTTACAGCAACTGGTTTTAATGGCCTAGCCATTGAAAGATGGGTACTGAGAGATGAGGTCTGTCAGGATCAGTGATAAGTGGAAACCGTACATTTCTTGGTGCGAGTTGATTGGCGTCATCCTTTGACCCTTTTCTGTGGCTCAGATCTTGGCTTTTCTTCAACGGGGCGTTGAGCAGAAGTTGTCAAGTACCATCAAGGGCCAGGTGTCTGCCTTGTCGGTCTTTTAGCAACCACTAGCCACTCACTCTAGTTCATACCTTCTCTGTTACACCTTCATTCAAGGAGTCTGGCATGCGGCTCCGCCTGTACGGTCTCTTTTGCTGGCAGGGATTTAAACTTGGTTCGGGTGTATCCGGAGGTCATCAAGTGTCTATCACAGGTTTGCAAGGCGGCCACATGGTCGTCGGTGCATACCTTCACAAAATGTTATACAAGTAGATATTTTTGCCACTGCGGATGCTTCTTTTTTCTTTTTGGGTTCCCTTTTTTAAGCACATTTCTGCACCACTACATTTTTGGCCACACCACCCCCACCACCACCTAACAGGCAGATGGGACCACCGGTCCAGGTGAGCTCCAGGTGATCAAATGTCCACTCAGAGACCAAACAGGTGCTGGCAATGCACTAGGCAGGCAGAACAAGACGTATATGGACAGCCGCACTCCAAAATATATGAAAAAACGTGCCCTTCATTGGGGTAAAAAATCATGCACTACAAAACAGCACAGTGGGAAAATTACACAGCTGTGTAATTTTCCCACTGTGCTGTTTTGTAGTGCATGATTTTTTTACCCCAATAAAGGGCACGTTTTTTCATATATTTGAGTGCGGCTGTCCACCACCTACCCTCTCCAGTGGCGTCTCCAGCTTTCATATTTAGGGGGGGCACATGGGGGGACAGGGACAAAAGTAGGGGGGCCAACTATAAAATGCAATTTTATATATATATATATATATATATATATATATATATATATATATATATATATATATATATATATATAATCTCTCTCCTGGGGCCCTTTACTACGATCCCACAATGGGCCCTTTTTACATGTTCTGCAGTGAGCTCCCTTCTATACTGGGGCCCCCCAGGGTGGCAGAAAACAAGAGATATGTCACCAGCACACCAAGAAAATATAAGGGTCCAAAGCAGTGGGAGAATTTTTAGGGTTGCAAAGGTTGTCTTGCCACCGACCCCTGTGTTCTGCCAGCTGTCCTGTCCCTGCTATTGACAGCGCTGGTCTGGCATCTGTCTCCTTGGCAGCGGCGGCAGTCCATTAGGACCTAGTGCTGGTGACATTATGGGTGCATGCAGGGGAAGGCTGGCACTATTGGTTATAGAGAGCTGAGCCCCCAGCTGGTCACCTAGCAGCAGTAATGCTGTATAACCTTCTCTGTTGACATGCTGATCGAGATGTGATCCAGGTAATGCTCCCAGTCAGATCTAATAAATACAGTATTACCATCAAGAGTACAACTATATATTCAAACGTATGTTCCGCAGCCGTGTGGGCTCTATGCCTGTAAAGTGTGGGCTTTGATCAATAAAATCTGATATTTAACACTAGGATTTGACTGAAAGCATCACCTGGATTGCATCCCGATCACCTGGATTGCATCCCGATCAGCATATCAGAGAAGGCTCCACTGCTGCTAAGCAACCTGCAGGAAGCTCAACTGTCTACAACCAATAGAGATGGGCTCGGGTGTGTTTGAAATCCCACATGCCCAATCCCGCCAGGAAGCCGACACTCCACAGTGCTAATCACAGGCAGTAAGACATTTCCTAAACTGTGCAGAGCTGCGGACCGGGAAATCGTACTGCCTGTGATCAGCGCTGTGCAGTGTGGGCCTTCTGGCAGGCTCTGGCATGTGGATTTTTGAACATGCCCAGCCCATCTCTAACAACAAATTGTGCTAGCCCTCCTGTACATCAGCCCCATAAAGTAACCAGCACTGGGTTCCAATGTGCTGCCAAGGAGACAGAGACCAGCGCTGTGAATAGCCGGGACAGGACAGCGACTCTGGTTATTCCAGCACTGGTCCACACTGGGAGGATTCCCCCATCCACCTATGTGTAAATGAGGGAATTGGATCATTTTTTTTTTTTTTATTCAACCTAATAGTTGAATGAAAAAAAGTGATCAATGTGATCAATGTATGGGCTGCTTAAGAGCCAAGACCAGCCATAGACAGTTTAAATCTCAGCTGGTTCAGCAGGAACTGGCTGAGATTTGAACCATTCATGAGCAGATTCTCTTATGATCACTAGTGAGAATCACTATTTGTCGGGAGAATACAATTGCTGGGCAGGAGGGATATTCCCGTCAGCACTGTCTGTGTTGATGAGGGAATCATGCAAGTTTCTTTCCTGCAATCTGTGGATGTAGGAAAACAAATTGCACTGTATATTACCTGCCTAACTGAAAGTGAAAGTGTAACAGAATGGCCTGTGACACCCAGAGACTTTTGAAGGATGGGGGGGGGGTACTCAAGTGCCAGCATCACTAATGGGTCTAGGGTCATCCTGTGCCCCTTTTGGGCATAGGGTGACTGAGAAATAATGATAAATTACATGGGATGGGACATCCTAGATATTCCATTGTGTGATGCTAATACTGTTTTGTGTCCATTGTGCTAATTAGGTCTGCTCCTAAGACCTGTTTACTGTGTATGCTAATGACGCTGTTAAGATGTGGAATGTGACTTGTTAAGCTGTAGTAATTAACCCCTCTAAATGCAGAGCCAGACCGTCTGGCTAATGAGTAGTAATTAACTCATCGGAATGTCATTATCTAAAAGAATGTGCATGAAGCCCCCATTGTGTGATGTGTGGGTGGAGTGTGTCTTTGTCCCTGTGATTAACTGTAACAGGCTTGTACTGTATATAAGAAAGCTAAGTTACCATTAAAGGATTCATTCATTCATTTTGGAACCAGTACCAGAGCTTGTGTTGTCTCGGTTATTCTGGGAAATGAAATGGGTCGTGTCTGATGTCTGTCGGACTGTCGGATAAGCTGTCGTCGGGCGATGGAATGGAATATCGTAAACGGTGGTGACCGTTACAGAAAGTAAATTGTGAATGTCTTGAAAGAACAGGAGAGGGGAGGAAGACAGATGGGGGAGAGAAGGGATGGAGATAATGCAGTTCAGTGATTAGTGTACTGCAGTCTGCAGTGCACACACTTACCCACGGTCCAGGCTAGAATCTCAGGCATCATTCACACACATGCTGCTAATTTTCATATTTTCTGAACACACATCCCCTCTTTAGATACAGCACACCGAGATAGTGTGGGCGGGACTGAAAGGAGGAGGAGGAGCTGTATTCCTCCCTGCTCATATGTGAGGAGAGTGGGGGGGAGGTGGCTGGACTCGCTGGGCTGTAAAAGAGTGTCATAGACTGACACTCGGCTCAGCTTGCAGTCACCACTCTCGGAATTTACAGGCTGGTTCTCCTGTCCTAAGGACGGGAGAAATCAGTCTGTTTTTTCAGTAACTGAGATGAAGGCTTGGGCCCCCCCTCCCCCACAGTGCTCATGGAGTTCTTTCTGCAACTCACTCTTCTCCGTGCCAATGAGGATGCAGGGGAAGGAGCAGATCGGGCGGCTGTGGTTGTGTGAACGCTTGCATTATGCAGTGTCAGCGAGCAGAGGGAGGGGGGAGGAATGCCCCGCAGAGCTGACTGGGGATGCTCTTCCTCTCAAGAGAGACTGTTACTCCAGGGGCGGCCCGAGGGGAAAAAAAAAGCAAAAAAAAAATTTTTTTTGGGGGGGGGGCACATGGTGGGGCACAGCATAATGTTGGGGGGGGGTCGGGGCCCCCTCTGGCCCCCCCCTAGAGATACCTCTGACCCTCTCCTGGAAGCTGTTATCCGATATTATGTCGTTTTTTTTTTTCAAGTGTTTTTTTTTTCACTTTTATCGCATTAGAAAGGATTCCATGAAAACACGTTTTCTCACCAGTTTGCTTATCATTTTTTTTTTTTTTTTTTTTTTTTTTAGGATGCGGATGACATTGCTGTCCTGGAACCAGAAGCCACTAAAGAAAGCTATGCATTTCAAGCACCAAATGTAACAAAGGAGGCTTTCAATTTCTGATGGAGGAGGGTCTGGAGAAAAGATCAAAAGCTGGAAATTGTAACTTGGTCTCAATAAAAGCAATATTTGTAAATTTGTCTGTTCATTCCTTATCTACGTCAGGAGTTCTGGTGAGGAGGCAGTGCCATCCACCAGCACTGCAGTACCTCGGCAAGAAAGGCCAAATACCAGTGGGGTGTCGCTTCAATCCCTAAGGGTTAGGTCCCATGCCAGCCTTCCCTATTCCCTTCAGAACCCATTGTGGCTTCCTCTTAATCCAGGAGAAGCTAACTTCCCCTTTTCACTGGCCTCACATTCTGTATGGGACTAACCAAAAAATGAAATGCTATGCTTCGTCAACCCTCCCCACATGCCCATCTTTTCCCCAGTAATGCCAAAAAACAGAGTATCTAATGCTTATGAGGTTCCTACACTATATAATACCCAGTGCCCTACCCAAATTATGATAAGCTCTCTAAAATTCAGCCATTACTGAATTTATTTTTCTGAAATCTTCCCCCAGTTGTTTACCCTAGACCAACACGTATGTGTGGATGAGTCACTTATCAAATTTACTGACGGGCTTGGCTTTAAGAAATGTATTCCCGCCAAAAGGGCCCACTATGAGGTGAAGCTGTATAAATGTTGTGACCGAGCCATAGGGTATACATATGCCTTCATGGTATACGAAGGTAAAGACATCCAGCTGCATCCCCTAATTGCCCAGACTACATAGGAGCCAGCGGAATAGTCGTTTTGGAACTCTTAAACCCACTCCTGGAGAAAAACTACCATTTTATACAAGTTTTCCCTGTTCTGCAATTGTCACAGGAAAAATCAGAAGGGCTTTCCTCAAAGGCTCGTCAACCAAAAGTTAAAAGGAGATGGCGAGTGAGGAAATTATGGCTGAAGTGGAAGGACAAAAGGGATGTCTACATGTTGTCGTCTTTGATCCACAATACCTTTGTGGAGAGCACCAGGAGGAATGGCCAAATCCAAAAGCAAACATGCATCGACTTATACAATATGTTCATGGGGGGGGGGGGGGTGTCGACTTCAACGACCAAATGCTCAAAACCTACCTAGCCACAAGTATAACATACCAGTGGTATAAAAATATACATTTAATTTGGCCATATGCAACACCTACATAATCTATTGCAACTCCACTGAAAGCCCCAAACCCTTCCTTGGCTACCAGGAGGAAATCACCCCTGCCCTTATTCCCAAACAGCCCACCAAAAAACATTTGATCCGATTTTGTGATTAGCCGACTCTCCAACCACCACTTTCCTGATAAACTCCTTCCCAGACCAACAGGCCAAAAACATCAGAAAAAATGCCAGATGTGTTTGAGGAAGAGTTGGAAGCGATACCACTTAATATTGTCCCCAATGTCCTTCAGAACCAGGCAGTGGTTCTCTGCATAGGTGACTGTTTCTGTTGTTGCCATACTTCAGTAAATTATTAGAGCAGTATGGTAACCATAACCCTCACTCCCTACCTTTTTTTTTTTTTTTCACCTTTACATTACGTATGCCTCTGCTTGCTCTGTAACTGACCCTGGCTTGTTGTTCGCCCACGCTTCTGTATACGGATTTTCTGTACATACCTCTGCCTGATCTGGACCGTTTGACCGTCTTGTACCCTACTAGTGGGATTCATAACACGGGGGTCTCGCATATGAGGGGCTCCAGAATTTTTTTTCTTTATGACGAAAACAATATTTTCATTCCTAGATTAGGGACTGGAGACTACAAAGAGGTTTGGGTGGAAGAAGCCCCTACTTCTGTCCTACGAAGCCCTACTGCTTCCTGTATGACTTCTGCCATCATGCCTCTGCCTGTCGCATGAATTGACCACACCATATGGACCATGCTCCTGCCTACTACCAGGACCAATATTTTGCCACTGCTGACCATCTCTGCTTGCACTGGACTGTATATGGACAGTATCCCTGCCCTGGGGGGGGGGGGTGACAACTTGAAAAACCAAATAATGTTCACAGTCGGCAGTCTTCACCTGAGCGATCGATTTGATCTTGGCTGCAGGTGTGTTGCAGTGGCATTCACTCCTTAAGCTGTTGCAGGGTGTCATTTAGCATGAACAATCTGTTCCTCTTGGCTGGAGTTGCAGGCTGTGTGCCCCTTGGTAGGCCGCAATTCCTCACACACATAGAGTGCAGGAGATACACTCCTGATGGGGTACAGGCACAAAGAGGCTCCAGCCTAGTTTCTCTGTCCTTGTCTCCTCCCCCACAGTCCTTTGCTGCTGCCTGATTGGCTCAGGCTCTTCCAATAGAGAATTTAGAGACCACTTCCAATAGGGAGTTTCCAAACAAGCAGATCTGAGTCTGTGTGTGAAGGGGGGGGGGGGGTGAAAAACCCCATATTTTTTTATTCTAAATGCCTTATTGCTCATCAAGAGTTCATGTGACCGGTCGCTCACTTCTGCCAATGTATCTACTGGGGGGAGGTCACGTGACCTCCCTCTGTAGTGCATACAACAGAGGAAGACCGCAACAGGTGGTTGCGTGACTGCTGATCAGCAAGGAGTAAAGGTATTTTTTGAAGAATTTTTAACTGTGTACTACATGTTATCCTCGCAGGGGCTGGCATGGATTGTGAGTAGTAAATTTTATACTTCTCAGAATAGTGCTGGGAGGGACAGCCCCCACAGAGCTGACAGATGGGGACGGTCAGGGGAGAGCTGTGGATGACAGAGGCATGTAAACTGTCAGTCGGGGCTCAGCAGCCATGATAAACCGTGGTCCGTTTACAGGAGGGAGGGCAGGATCAGACAGGTATATTGGGTGATAGAGGCCAAAATACACACAAGCACAGTTCATGCTTTAAAAGAACGGGGTTCTTTGTTACCCTAAAAAAAAAGCTTTATCCACTTGCCCACTGGACACTTAAACCCCCTTCCTAACAGGGCAATTTTCAGCTTTCAGTCTCAAATTTTGAATGACAATTACTAGGGTTGTCCCGATACCGATACCAGTATTGGTATCGGGACCGATACCGAGTATTTGCGGGAGTACTTGTACTCCCGCAAATACCGCCGATGCCTAAATAGAATACTCCCCCCCCCCCCCCCCCCCCCCCCCCCCCCCACGCCGCCGCTGCCACCGCATCGCACCACCGCATCGAAAGCCACCGCATGGGTTAAACGGCGTGCGGGAATATCACAGCTTTCATTTGAACAGCTGAAGTTTTCCCGCTGCCTATAGACACTCCCCCTTGCTCGGGATTGGATGGATGGGTGATCGTGATCTGTCCAATCCAGAGCAAGGGGGAGTGTCTATACGTGCGGGCAAAACAGCTATACAAATGAATGCTGTGATTTTCTCCATGCGGCCGCGCGGGGGCTTTCGGCGGCAAAGGTATGGGGGACATGGCTGCATATGTGAGGGACATGGCTGGAGGGACATGGCTGCATATGTGAGGGAAATGACTGAAGGGACATGGCTGCATATGTGGGGGGGACATGGCTGCATATGTGAGGGACATGGCTGGAGGGACATGGCTGCATATGTGAGGGACATGGCTGCATATGTGAGGGACATGGCTGGAGGGACATGGCTGCATATGTGGGGGACACATATAAAAAAAAAGTATCTGTACTTGTACTCGGTCCTAAAAAAGTGGTATCGGGACAACCCTAACAATTACTCCTTCATGCAAAACTGTACCCAAATTATTTTTTTGGGCTACATCGTACCCCTACCCATTCATCCGGGGAAGTGTCAAAAAACACACTTCTCTCGCTCTCTGGTGCCTTCTGCTGGGCTCCTCTGCTATCTTCTGCCATTTCTTTACTAGCGTTGGCCCAGTCTTCTCCGTTGTCTTGCATCTTCTCTCCTTCTGATGTTGACACAACGCTCTATCCCGCTGTATTGCCGTGTGCGCAACGATTTTCTATAGGCATGGGGCGTGGTCACCTTGTGACATGGCGTGGTCACCCTGACGTTGGTTGTCGATTAATCGATTAGTTTCGGCCCTAGTCGGACACATGTCGCAGGGTAAAGTTGGATCCAAAGTAGTACAACTGTCGTGGTACCAGTGTGAACAAGCTATGGTGGCAGTCATTGAAAATCTGATCACACCTGATGTACTGACAGCTTATGTAATTTGTTGAGACGCTAGGACCGCTTTCACACTGGGGTGTGGGTGTGATGGTGGTAAGGCACCGCTAGTTTTAGCTGCGCTTTACTGCTGCTAGCTGGGTGCTTTTAACCCCCATTCACCTCAATCAGCAGGGGCAGTTTAGGTTTGGTGTGCATACACCGCTCCCGCACTGCCCCAAAGATGCTGCTTGCAGGATTTTGTCAATGTCCTGCAAGCAGATTGCCCCAGTCTGAAAGCACTTTCGCACAGGTGCTATTTTTAGCGCTAAACCGCCTGAAAAATGCCTTCAGTGTGAAAGGTGTCTTAACAAGCCAGGGAAGTGCAATTACCCCCAAAAATGACCCATTTTTGGACAGTGGGTCATTCCAATGTATTTAGCAAGAGGCATGGTGAGTATTTTGCAAAGATTTACAGCTTCAAATGTTGTGTTTTGTCATATTGCCAAGTTATTGCTTACATACTGTATATGCATACTTGCAGCTACATCCAGAAACGTATTCTGCTACTCCTGAGTATGACAATACTACATTTGAGACTTGCACACACTGGCCACATAGAGAGGCCCAACATGCAAGTAGTGCCTCCAGGCGTTCTAGGAGCATAAATTACACATAATTTCCTGACATCTTATTACACTTTTGAAGGCCCTAGAGCACCAGGACAATGAAAAATGACCCCATTTTGGAATGCAAACACCCTAATGTATATTCTATGAGGAGTTGGTCTTTTGAACATTTGTAACCCCATTTTCCAAAAACTTAAACCACATTACTTTTTTTTTTTCTAATTCTCCCCCCCCCCCCCCAACTGGTTAATTAGAAATATCTTCTAAACAGATTGCATGTACTTGACAAAAATTACACCCCAAAATGCATTCTGCTACTCCAGTTACAAATCTAATTTCCTGACTACCGATTACTTTTTGTGAGCCTCTGTAGAAGCATGTATGGATCACATATAGGCTAGAATGAGGCAAGGGTAAGTGCTGCTGCAGTCTCTCACACTGTGTTGATCGGTATGTACAGTGTGCGAGGAGAGAGTTGGACATGTGATGGCTCAATCATTGGACAAAGCGATCACATGGTAAAGGGCTGCTGTCATTGGCCCTTTACGACGATCCATGATGCACCGGGTCCGGCTGAAATTTGCAAAAGCACGAATATTGGAGGGAGGGGTGAGTGGGCGGGGCTAAGAGTACAGAGAAACTGCTTTTGCAGACAACAATCCCAATAGTATTTTGAGCCAATAGGAGTTGATATGGAAAGTTGACTCATTTTAAAATGTGTCTAAATCCAAGATCTTGAATATAATTGTCACAAGGGGGGGGGGGAACAGCGATTGGGGGCGGAGGAATGGACCCAGATGGCTGCATGGTGAGGTAGCTGTGCTCGGCTCCTCCAAGTCCAGATAATGATGCTGAAATAGCCTCCACATTTCCCTTGCCCATCTCCAGACTGTACTGGTACTTGCAACACGATTGCGGCAGGGGAGGTGACCTGTCCATCCATCCACCCACCTACCGCTGCGAGGAGTGGTGGTCACACGACAGGAGTGGCGCAGGGACATGCCCGACCGAGTGCTGAGCCCAGCAGCAATGTGGACCTACGGGTGGTAGACCTGTGCTACACTGGTTGTGGAGTGGGTGTGAAGCAGGGAGGCGCAAGGACAAACCGAGCTGACCACCGCACGTGGAGCCTTGCAGACAGAGCCCTTCTGCCGGGTGGATAGCAGAGGGACAGACCTACGCTACATGATCGGGAAGCAGATGCTGAGAGAGAACGAGCAAAACCCCCTCACTTCAGAGGAGACATACAAAGGCAAGCTCTGACCAGACCAACCTGGGAGGGAGCTGTGAGGAGAAAGGGGATTTGTCAACTATATTCAACCCCCTCCTGCTAAACTCACAATGTAAGGGCAGAATGATGACACCCCTTAAGGTGCCCGAACCAGGATAGGAATCAGTGCGGTGAGACCCATAATCTTTAATTCAAAAGTATAGTGACTACAATATGCCACCCAAGGGATTGCAAGCACAGAAACCCAAGAGGGGATCAACAGGAGGGGCAACTAAAAACATCCCAAAAATGCAATCGTGTTGGAGATGCAACAAAACTACAGCTTAGCCTATTATATTGGATGCAGTTTAGAAAAAGGACACAAGGGGGGTCATTTACCAAGCCTGTGCGCCATGACTCGCGGTGCACAGGCAAGTGTAAGTGTTTTTGGCATTTACTAAAGAGATACGCTTGCAGTGTATTTCTTTATTTACTAAAATGCCTAGTGCGCCCAGGAGAGGGCGCATGGTGCGCCTGTATAGACCTGGCACACGGCATATTAAAATGTAAATTGAGGGGATTTGGGCGGGAGTTTATTAGGGGAGGGAGGGGGGTGATGCAGGGGAAGAGTAGTGACATGTTTTCTTGATCGTACATCACGGGACACAGAGCGCATAGTCATTACATATGGGTTATATGGGTACCTTCAGGTGTGGACACTGGTGTAATCAACTTCACAGGAAGTTCCTCCCTATATAACCCCCTCCCACTGAGAGTGCTTTAGTTTTTTCGCCAGTGTCTTAGGTGTTGGTCACGTCTAGCTGTCCCTCGGAGGTCTCGGGACCCAGGATAGCTAGCCGGATCCGTCCGAAGTGCTTCAGAGCCAAGGTGTACGGTACCCGGGCCCTGCTGGAGTGGGGTTTTGCCTATAATGCCTCTCCTTGGAGGGCTGGATTCTGGGCTCCAGTGCCTTAGTCTCTTCCAAGAACTAAACGCTACTGATGCCAGGATGCTATATAGGTCCAGGGGTGTGGGTTCCTTAACACAGGACCCCGGTCCCTGAAGGTCCAAGACAATACCCACGGAGATGGGGGAAGGTTGGGCCTCTTGCATTTTGCAATACCCTGCGGCGTGGAGCAGGTAAGAGGGAACCTGCGGGACTTGGTTCGACAGTAGGTATCCCCCTGGGGGTTCTGAGTTGGCTAACAGTATGCTTGTGCATCAGCCACTATCTCCACTATGTCTGTTGAGGCAGGATGGGATTCTAATGTTTACCCAGATAACATGTAGATATATGTATACTTGTGTAAGTTGTATATTTGCTACTCACCCCAGGTCTGCCTGTTAACACTGATACTGCAACCCCACATGTTTTAAAGAGGAAATTGCTGGTAAAAACTCCTGTTTCTTAGGAAGCCCATGGGGACAGCTGCCTCGCTGTGTGTGCACTACAATAAGATTAGTGCTTACCTGGTGTCTGTTGGTGCTGCATAACGCTGGTCCATGTTGTTCCTCTGCTCTGCTTCCTCCATGTGGTTTCAGCGTGGTGCGCGCGATTGTGCGCGCGATTGTGTGCGCGATTGTGCGCGCATGCGCGCCGCCTTTTATAGCGTCGGCGTGCGTCGGGGGGGCGGGCCAGCAGCGTCAGGGTCTGTTTAAAAGGGAAAACTTTTCTCTGGCTGGTCTTTCCCTCCTGGAGGCAGAGGAAGAAAGGATACAGAGCGTGCAGCTGGGTCTTTTGGCCACACAGGGACACCTAGTGGCGGTTTTGTGGATCTTCAGGTCTAGGACTTAGGTCCACTATTGACCAGAAAAAAAAAAAAAGAAAGTTTTTTGCTTAAAGGGACTCAGCCTTAGATCCAGCAGTATCTGAGTCTACCTTGGACTCCGGCTAACGGGCATTGGTGTGTCAATACTCACAGGTTTCCTCAGTATTGCCACCTCCCAGGCGGGTAAAAAAAAAAAAAAAAAAAAAAAAAATGTTTTGAAAAAAGAAAAAAAGAGAAATTAGTTCTTTTTCATTTTTTCTCATACCTGCCCTCATATTGGTTACTCCTAGCTGCAACAGTCAGGTGTTGGCTATAGGGGTGACCCAAGGTTGTACAATGGCTCCAAAGGGATCTGGACCAGCCAAGGCGGCTAAAGGTGCCAAAAAGCAAAAGGGGTCTCCATCGGGGTCAGAGGATTTGGGCCAGGCTTCTACGGCCCCACCCTCGCCAGTCAGGACACCGAGTGGCATAGTACAAGAGCCATTGGGGGTGCTGGGGGCAGAGGCGGCCCCCGATCCACCCATTCCCGTTTACGTGACGGAAGAAATGCTAGCAGCCACCATGAGTGGGCTAGAAAAAAGGTTAACTGCGTTGTTTTCCCGTCCTTGCCCAAGTAGCAAGCGGGCTAGATCCCCCTTACCCAGTGTGGGGTTTTCAGATGCGGAGGTCTCCTCTTCAGAGGAACGGGACCCACAAGGGGATCAGGCAGACCCAAGTCCCGACGGTTCAGACAGGGAAAATTCCACTATAGATGAATATTTTTCGGCCTCTCAAGCGGAGAGCCTGTGGATCCAGTCTTTGACAGATATGGTTCGCACTGCCTTTAAACTTCCAGTGCCAGAACTAGTAGCCCCGGAGGTATCCTCATTGGGTTCTTTAAAGGCTCCATTAACTTGTGCGTCTTTTCCAATGCACCCCCTTCTGCGGAACGTGATTTACCAGGATTGGGCTCGACCTGATAGAATCTTTGTCCCTCCTAAAAGATTCTCTATTCTCTACCCTATGGAAGAGGAATATGTAAAGAAATGGGCACTCCCTACAGTGGACGCGGCCATTTCCTGCGTGAATAAATCCCTGACTTGTCTGGTTGAAAATGTCCATATGTTCAGGGATCCGGTCGACAAAAAATTTGAGACCCTACTGAAAGCAGCTTTCACCTCAGTAGGTGCCATGGTTCAGCCAGCAGTAGCAGCCATTGGTGTTTGTCAGGCCCTGAAGGATCAGGCAAAACATATGTTAAAGGACATGCCGGCTCAGCATACTCATGAATTAGCAGAATTCCCTAGAGCTCTCTGCTTTGCAATAGATGCTATTAAGGACTCCATCCAACAGGCATCCCGTTCATCTCTACTGATGGTTCATATGCGTCGTCTTTTGTGGCTAAAGAACTGGTCAGCAGAGGCACCCTGCAAAAAGCTTTTTAGCAGGGTTTCCCTTTCATGGGGGAAGACTATTCGGGGAGGACCTAGATAAATATATCCACACCATATCAAGTGGAAAGAGTACTTCCTTACCGGTCAAGAAAAGACCGCGTGGGCCCACGTTTAAACGACAGGCCATTGCAGGCTCGGCCCCTTCGACTTCCCGTCAGTATCGACGGCCTCCCGGGCGTTCAGCAGTTAATAGCCGCCCACAGGGACAAGCCGCGGCAAACAAGAGGCCCTGGTCTCGCAAGCCGGCTAAACCAGTCATCAAGTCAGATTCATGAAGGGGCGCCCCCACTCTCTTGGGTGGGGGGGAGACTTCAGTTTTTCTCCGAAGTCTGGAAGGCCAGAATTCCCGACGCTTGGGTTCGGGCCGTAGTAGCCACAGGCTACAAACTAGAGTTTCGAGAAATCCCCCCTCCTCATTTTCAGGGGTCAAGTCTTCCAAGCGACCCGTTAAAGAGGGCCTCTCTCGTAAAGGCGCTGGATCGCCTCTTGCTCCAAGGAGTAATTGTAGAAGTACCAACCCAAGAAAGGGGTCTGGGATTCTACTCCAACCTTTTTGTTATACCAAAACCCAATGGCGACGTCAGGCCTATATTAGACCTCAAACGCCTAAATCGCTTTCTAAGGATTCAGACCTTTCGTATGGACTCCATACGGTCAGTGACAGCCAGCCTGCATCAGGGCGACTTCCTAGCATCTATAGACATAAAGGATGCATATCTGCATGTGCCAATTTACCCAGCACATCACAAGTTTCTTCGTTTTACGATAAATCAAAGTCATTACCAGTTCGTAGCCCTCCCTTTCGGGTTGGCAACAGCTCCACGGGTATTCACAAAGGTGTTAGCCCCGGTGCTAGCCGTCCTAAGGACAGAAGGCATCTTGGTCCTGGCATACCTGGACGATCTCCTGGTTATCGACAGATCAGCTTCCAACCTCAATCATGCAGTAGTCCGCACAGTGCGGCATCTAGAAGAGTTCGGGTGGATTGTGAACCAAGAAAAATCAAGGTTACAACCCACAAGACAGTTGGAATATCTAGGCTTTCGGTTAGATACAGAATGCCAGAGGGTATTTTTACCTCAAAAGAAGATCAGGTCGTTGATTCAAACGATTCAAATAGTCTTAGGCAAAAATAAGCCGACTATTCGCCTATGCATGCGACTGCTGGGAAAGATGGTGGCCGCCTTCGAAGCAGCGCCCTATGCCCAGATCCATACCAGAATTCTGCAAGCAGCTATTCTCTTTGCTTGGAACAAGTCCATACAGGCATTAGACCGTCCATTAGTTCTTTCCCCAGGAGTCAGGCGCAGCCTGTACTAATGGCTGATCCCTCAAAAATTATCAAAAGGGAAAACCTTTTGCCCCATCTCGTGGAAAATAGTAACCACAGATGCCAGCCTGACAGGTTGGGGGGCAATCTTAGGAAAACGGACCCAGCAGGGACAATGGTCAGAGGCAGAAAGTCTGCTTCCCATCAATGTCCTAGAGATCAGAGCGGCTCGGTTGGCCCTGGTCGCCTGGACTTTCCCCCTGCAGGGTCTGCCAGTAAGGATACAGTCCGACAATGCCACGGCGGTGGCATACATAAACCACCAGGGGGCACAAGGAGCCTAGCGGCTCAAAGGGAAGTAAACCTGATTTTTTCATGGGCCGAAGCCCATGTACCCTGCATCTCAGCAGTGTTCATCCCAGGGATAGACAATTCTCAAGCAGATTTTTTGAGTCGTCAACAGTTACTCCCGGGAGAGTGGTCTCTTCACCCCCAGGTATTCCAAGAGATTTGCCAAAGATTCGGAGTTCCCGATGTGGACATCATGGCAACAAGATTCAACAAGAAATTGGACAAATTCGTATCCCGAGCCAGGGACCCCTCGGCCTACGGGACCGATGCGTTGGTTTGCCCCTGGCACCAGTCTACGAAGGATCAGGGTGGAGCGCAGGCCGGTGATCCTGGTGGCCCCAGCCTGGCCCAGAAGGGCTTGGTACGCACTCATCGTGAGGATGTCAGTAGGGGCACCGTGGCCACTCCCCCTGCGCCCAGATCTGCTGTCTCAGGGCCCGATCTACCACCCTGCTTCACAGCAGCTAAATTTGATGGCTTGGCGGCTGAATCCCTAATTCTTAAGGGCAGAGGCCTCTCAGCCCAGGTCATATCTACGTTAATTCAGGCTAGAAAGCCAGTCTCTAGAAATATCTATTACAGAGTCTGGAGAACCTATGTGGAGTGGTGCGAGTCTCAAGGAGGTCATCCTCGCAAGTTTTTTACTGACAGGATCTTGCGATTCCTCCAGGTTGGCGTTGACAAGGGGTTGGCTCTTAGTACTCTAAAGGGGCAGGTGTCTGCCTTATCGATATGGTTTCAAAGGCCTTTGGCCACGCATTCGCTTGTAAAAACCTTCTTGCAGGGGGTCTTGCATGTAAATCCCCCTATAAGAGCTCCCCTCTGCCCATGGAATTTAAATCTGGTCTTGTCAGCTTTACAAAGACATCCGTTTGAACCTCTGAAAGAAATCCCTCTTGTGCTGCTAACCCGAAAGTTGGTTTTCTTGGTGGCTATGGCTTCGGCCAGAAGGGTCTCCGAGCTGGCAGCCTTGTCTTGCAGGGAACCATACCTGATTCTGCATAAGGACAGAGTGGTTCTGCGGCCTCAGCCTTCTTTCCTTCCTAAGGTCATATCCAGTTTTCACTTGAATCAGGACCTAGTCCTACCATCCTTCTTTCCTACTCCCCAGTCCAGAGAGGAAAGACTGCTTCATACCTTGGACGTGGTTCGAGCCATGAGGGTTTATCTCAAGGCTACAGAAAAGATTCGGAAAACAGATGTGCTTTTCGTTCTCCCGGATGGCCCCAAGAAGGGTCAGCCGGCTGCCAAGTCTTCCTTGGCTAGGTGGATTAAGCAGCTGATTTTTCAGGCCTATGGTCTGAAACGCGTTCCACCTCCCTTATCAGTTAAAGCCCATTCTACGAGGGCCATGAGTGCCTCCTGGGCGGCACACCATCAGATCTCTATGGCACAGGTTTGCAAAGCGGCAACCTGGTCTTCCGTACATACGTTTACTAAATTTTATAAGTTGGACGTCACAAGAGCTACGGACGCAGCATTTGGGCAGGCGGTCCTTCGGGCAGCAGTATAGAATCCTCTGGCCCGGTTCACGCCCCCTTGTTTTTTCTGTTGGTGGAGCTATTTTTTACCTCCTGATATATATTTCTGTTTGGCTAATTTTGGCCTTACGGTCTCCCTCCCTTCATGGAGCATTGCTTTGGGACATCCCATATGTAATGACTATGCGCTCTGTGTCCCGTGATGTACGATCAAGAAAAAGGGATTTTTAATAACAGCTTACCTGTAAAATCCTTTTCTTGGAGTACATCACGGGACACAGAGCTCCCACCCCTCTTTTGGGGAACATTGTGTAACCTCAGAGAAATTGCTTGCTACAAAACTAAAGCACTCTCAGTGGGAGGGGGTTATATAGGGAGGAACTTCCTGTGAAGTTGATTACACCAGTGTCCACACCTGAAGGTACCCATATAACCCATATGTAATGACTATGCGCTCTGTGTCCCGTGATGTACTCCAAGAAAAGGATTTTACAGGTAAGCTGTTATTAAAAATCCCTTTTTTGGCGGGCCGAATTGAAAGGGAAAGTGATTTTAGGGAACCGATCCCCGTACGCTTGCAAAGTGTGCCTGAACCTCGGGAGGTTCATTTGCATACTGGGCATGCGCACAGGGAAATTTCGGGAATTCCTGTGCGCCTTGTCAGTACGCCAAGAAAATCTTGGTAAATACCAAGCGGCGTACCCGTAATTACGCTGCGTGACGCGGCGCATGGGAATCTCCAAAAGGTTTTCAGCCTGCGCTGACCACGAAGGGGAACTCCGCGCCAAATTTCGAACTTGAAACTAGCGTCAGGTTCCCCCCCAGATCCAGACCAAACCCTTATCTCAGGCATGCAGTCTGGCCCGGACAGGAATGGGGGTGGGGGATGAGCGAGCGCCCCCCCTCCTGAGCCGTACCAGACCACATGCCCCCCCCCCAAAGCACTCTTGTCCCCATGTCGATAGGGACAAGAGCCTCTTCCCGACAACCCTTGCCGTTGGCTGTCGGGGGTATGCGGGCGGGGGCTAATCTGAATCTGGGAGCCCCCTTTAAGGAGGCCCCCAGATTCCGGCCCCCTACCCTATGTGAATGAGTAATGGGGTACATCGTACCCCTACCCATTCACCTGGGGGACAAATGTAAAGTTAAAAAAAAACACACCACACAGAAAAAATATTTTATTAGTCAGCTCCGGGGGTCTTCCATCGGGGCCCCCTTCACCATGAGGCTTCTTTGCTTATGGGGGAGGGCCCCGGGCTTCGTCTTCTGCCAGGGGGGGCCTCTCGATGGCCTCTTCTGCCTGGCACCTCCGTGGGGGTCAGGGCTTCTCTCCGCTGTCTTCCGCTGCGGGGCGACGCCCGCGGGCTTCTCCGGTGCCCTCTGCTTCTGCCTGGCTCCTCCGCTGGGGCCAAGGCTTCTCTCCGCTGTCTTCTTCCATTCCATGTTGACACGACGAGGTCCGCCGCTGAAAAGGTGCCAGGCAGAAAAGGTCATCGAGAGGGCCTCCCCAGCAGAAAACTACGAAGCCCGGGGCCCTCCCCCATAAGCAAAGGAGCTTCATAGTGAAGGGGGCCCCGGCAGAAGACACCCAGCTGACTAATAAATTGATTTAAAAATGTGCGTGGTTATATTTTTCACTTTAAAAATTTTCCCCCAGGTGAATGGGTAGGGGTACGATGTACCCCATACTCATTCATATAGGGTGGGGGCTGGGAATCTGGGGGCCACCTTATTAAAGGGGGCTCTTAGATTCTGATAAGCTCCCCGCCCGCATACCCCGACAACCAACGGCCAGGGTTGTCGGGAAGAGCCTCTTCCCATTGACATGGGGACAAGAGTGCTTTGGAGTGGGGGGCAGTGCCCCCTATCCCAAAGCACACTCCCCTCATGTCAAGGGCATGCGGTCTGGTAAGGCTCAGGAGGGGGGGCCCGCTCGCTCGTCCCCACCTCCATTCCTATCCGGGCCAGACTGCGTGCCTGGGATGAGGGTGTGGTCTGGATCTGGGGGGAACCCCATGCTGTTTTTCTGGCGTGGGTTTAACCCCTTGCATTCCAGACCAAACCTTAAGGGCCTGGTATGCACCTGGAGGGGGACCCCACGCCGTTTTTTTTTTTTTTTTGGTCTGGAGTTCCCCTTCATGGCCAGCTCCCGGTCCTGTCGGGGGGGAAAATGTATGAATAGCGATCTGTTATTTCCCCAGTCCCATATCCCCCTTAGTTAGAACACACCCAGGGAACATAATTAACCCCTCTCTCGCCCCTAGTGTTAACCCCTTCCCCGCCAGTGACATGTTTATAGTAAGCAATGCCTTTTTATACCTTTTGGTCGCTATAAAAATGCCAAAGGTCCCAAAAATGTGTCCGCCATAATGTCGCAGTACCGATTAAAAATCGCTGATCGCCGCTATTACTAGTAAAAAAAAAATATATTCATAAAAAAAACATAAAACCCCTATTTTGTAGACGCTTTAACTTTTGTGCAAACCAATCAAACGCTTATTGCGATTTTTTTTTTTTTTTTTTTTTTGGAACCAAAAATATGTGCAATACGTATCGGCCTAAACTGAGGGCAAAAAAAAATATTTTTATATATTTTTGGGGATATTTATTATAGCAAACAGTAAAGTTAAATTTTTATTTAAAAAATTGTCGCTCTATTTTTGTTTTATAGCAAAAAAAGAAAAACGCAGAGGTGATCAAATACCACAAAAAAAACTAAATTTGTGGGAAAAAAGACGCCAATTTTGTTTGGGAGCCACATCGCACGACCGCGCAATTGTCAGTTAAAACAACGCAGTGCCGAATCGCAAAAACTGGCCCGGTCAGTGACCAGTAATATGGTCTGGGGCTCAAGTGGTTAAAAATTAACAAAACGCTAAAGTTAGCCCAATTTTTGGCCATAATGTGAAAGATGATGTTACACCGAGTAAATAGATACCTAACATGTCACGCTTTAATATTGCACACACTCATGGAATGGCGCCAAACTTCAGTACTTGAAAATACCCATAGGCAACGCTTTTTTTTTTTTCTTTCAGGTTACCAGTTTAGCGTTACAGAGGAGGTATATTGCTAAAAGTATTGCTCTCGCTGTAACACACGCTATGATACCTCACATGTGTGGTTTGAACGGTGTTTACATATGTGGGCGGGACTTGCACATGTAAGTCCCGCCCACATATGTAAACACCGTTCAAACCACACGTGAGGTATCATAGCGTGCGTTACAGCGAGAGCAATACTTTTAGCACTAGACCTCCCCTGTAACTCTAAACTGGTAACCAGAAAACAAAATTGCGTGTTCGCTTCTGACTGCGAGCTACTAGGGACAGGGGCGTTTTAATTATTTATTTTTTGTTGCGTAAAAATTCAATAAGACATCCCCTTCAGGTTGGAAAGCATGAGTTCAGGAAAAAAACAAAAAAAAACAGCTCTCATGCTTTCTTCCGCCATTGCAGCTTTGATTATGTTTCTGCATCTCGGATGAACTGGGCATGCTCAGACTCTTACAAAATTTAAGCTTGCTTTTTGTGTCTAAAAATGACTTGCATGTTTCTGAGCATGCTCAGAAAGCGTGGTTTTTGGGTTCGTAATTTAAGGACATCCTTAACAGGTTTAAGCAGTTACAAGTGCACACAAACTAGAGACTGACATTTCTTCATGTGTTTCCAATTGGATTTATTACCACACATGTTATAAAAAGCGTGGATAGAGCACATGTCAGCCGGCCTGAGAGGGAGCAGACTGGCTGGCAAGAATGTCAGGGCGAAACAGATGTTTTTTGAGCAAGGTTATTTTTTTGGGGGGCAAATGTTTTATTTAATGATGTCCACTTTGATGTTTGTCTGCTGCATAATTTAGCAAAATGTTTCTCAAGACGTTAATGACTAATGTTTTAATCCTGTGGGTCTATCCTGTTATTTCAAAAGCATAAACCATATTCTGCTTACTGTCTGAAATCAACCTAGGTATATGTGGCAAACCTAGCCACTTCTAGAACGCTGGACGTTACATGTCAAAAGGTTGTCTGTATTCTGCTGGGTCTTATGTGGGCATAGTAATTGGTATGCTGGCAGCCGTAAGCCACTAGCATTCAAGTACTTAGTTTTATGTTGCCCAATCGGTGTTCGGCAGTTTTAAACCGAACTCCCACAACACATAACCCCAGACCCCAACTATCAACCGACTTTTCCCTCATGCAGCAATGCCTGATGGGAGAATTATCCAAACTGTTAAGTTCCCCATCTGGTCCTCCCTGTATTACCCCTGTTAAATCTATTTGGCTGTTTGGAAACCCCTTGCATGGGGAATTATATAAATATGGAAGCCTGTGAATAAAAAGTCAGTTGACTCTCAGAGCTGTGTGTTGTCCGGTTACTGGGGGAGATTTGGGACATTGCCTTACTTGTCAATGCTGACTGTGGATTTACCCTGGTTACCAGCGGAGATCGTGGAGTTAAATATTGTACTCCGCTACATTTGGTGGCAAGCGACGGGATCCAACCTTACAGCCGATAAGTGCAATTCGTGCAATGTGAACTACCGATGTAAATGGAGATGGATTATTCTAGGCTAAAGCGGCAGACATTAAAGGAACTGCTAGAAGCCAGGGGTAAGGTAGCCAGCAACAAATCCAAAGCTGTACTAACTGCCGAGCTGATGGAGGGAGACAGAGCCCGCAGTGCTACACCACCAGCAGCCATGGAAGAAACCCTCTACCAGAGAGAAATGAGGACCAGGCTGGAATTTTTGCCACAGCCTATATCAGATGCCATGCTGCACATGGTAATGGCGAATGTGCAGGAGTACGTGATGGCACACAGTCCGCAGTATACACAATCTCGAGCAGAATCCACTACTGGGTCACTCTACAACCAGGTAAAACCCAAAATTCCCTATCATGCCTTTAAAATGTTTTGCGAGGAGAAGGATGAGATTGATGGGTATTTACAGGATTTTGAGAGACTGTGTGATTTACATGACTTGGAACGGACAGTATGGGTCCCATTGCTAGCAGGCAAGCTGGCAGGTCGGGCAGCAGAAGCATATCGCGCTGTACCCAGTGAGGACAGCAAGGATTATGATAAAGTGAAGCGAGCGATATTAGAGAGATACGCCATTACTCCAGAGGCATACCGGCGCAAGTTTAGAAACCTACGCAAACCAGAGAAGGATTCACATGCTGAATGGGCACACAAGCTGGATCAAGCTTCCCAAGGGTGGATACAAGCCAGCCAAGCCACTACTATGGAGGAACTGAGACAGTTAATGCTGTTGGAGCAATTCTTCAACGGTTTGTCCCCAGAGGCACAAGAATGGGTGCGAGACAGGAAACCTCTCACCCTAACCGAAGCGGCTCGATTAGCGGATCAGCATTTTGATGCGAGGAGACATCATGGGCCCTTAACCAAGAGTTATCCTCGACCCGCGGGACCACCCAGTACTCTACCACCCCCCGGTCTCACAGCCTCCCCTTTTCGTCAATCCCAAGGGACTTTACCACCACCCTCCAGATATAACGGACGTGCCAACATCCAATGCCACACCTGCAAACAGTGGGGACATATGGCACGCGAGTGCACCCAAAACCGGGGCAGACCCGCCTGGAACCAAGGCCGACCGAACCCGGCACCAAGGGCTGCTGCCCATCATTATCAACGGGAGCCGGCCACTCAAGAGATGTTGAGCATTCCAACGGAAGAACCCCTGGGAATCTTGCATGAGGTGATGACAGTCCGAGCCACGGATAACCGGCAGCATCATCGACAGCCAGTGACCTTGGAGGGGAAAGAAGTCCAGGGACTTCGGGATTCAGGAGCTACTTTAACCTTGATAGCACCCCATTTGGTCCCTGACTCGGCACACACTGGCGGATCAGTGGCAGTACGAGTGGCAGGGGGAGCAGTGTACCGACTACCCATTGCCAAAGTACATTTGGATTGGGGTGTGGGAGGGGGGACGGTAGAAGTGGGCCTCATGCAAAATTTACCAGCAGATGTTATGCTGGGAAATGACTTGGGCCAGATGACCTCTGCTTTTGTACCCCAGGCCCCATACCAGGAAGCCCATCCAGTGACCACACGGCAACAGGCTCGCACCACGGTTCCACCGACACACTCTGAAGCTCCGGTAAGAGACCATGACCCCCACACGACACGTATGTCCTGGGATACCCCGACTAAGTTTGAGGCCGAGGTGAGGTCAGACCCCACGCTACAGGTATACAGGGACAGGGTACACGCTGACCAGGCTGGGCTAGAGGGGGAGCGGTACACCTGGGAGAAAGGGCTACTTTACCGCATTGCTGAAAGAGGAGTGGGAGGGTCGGCCACAGTAATGACTAAACAGTTAGTGGTTCCCCAGAAGTATAGGCAAGAACTGCTTCGGATTGCCCACGACATTCCCCTGTCTGGGCATCTGGGGATGACACGTACCCGATACAGGTTGACCCACGCTTTCTTCTGGCCAGGGATCTCCAAGGATGTGAGGCAATACTGCACCTCCTGTGACATTTGCCAGCGAGTAGGCAAGCGAGGTGACCGCCACAAAGCCAAGTTATGTCCTCTTCCCATTATTGAAGAACCCTTCAGTAGGGTGGCCGTAGATATAGTGGGGCCCTTACCAAAACCCAGTCCCTCCGGGAAAAGATATATTTTAACTGTAGTGGACTATGCCACCCGGTACCCCGAGGCTATAGCCCTCACCAACATTCATGCCGAAACTGTGGCAGAGGCCTTAATGAAAATATTTTCCAGGGTGGGGTTTCCCCAAGAAATCATATCCGATAGAGGCACCCAGTTCACCGCCGAGGTAACCCAACAACTATGGAAGATATGTGGCATTAAGCCAATAGTAAATTCGGCGTACCACCCCCAGTCCAATGGTCTATGCGAAAGGTTTAATGGTACGCTGAAGCAGATGCTCCGTACATTTGGAGAGGCTCATAAAGACTGGGAGCGCTTTCTACCCCATCTGCTCTTCGCTTATAGAGAGGTACCCCAAGAGTCAACAGGGTTTTCCCCTTTTGAATTACTGTTTGGGAGAAGGGTGCGAGGGCCACTAGACCTAATTAGAGAGCATTGGGAGGGGGAGAGTAGCCCAGACGGAACCCCTATTGTATCCTACGTACTGGAGTTCAGGGACCGTCTGGAGGCGCTAACCCAGGCTGTGCGCACCAACCTCCGTGCGGCCCAACAACGTCAGCGCCGCTGGTACGATAGGGGAGCCAGAGACCGCAGCTTTCAGGTGGGACAAAAGGTTTTGATTTTAAAACCGGTCCGCACAGACAAGCTGCAGGCCATCTGGCAAGGCCCATACCAGGTGGTGGAACAGAGATGTGACACCACCTATGTGATTGGCCCCTGCTCAGGGGTAGGGGAGAGACGCATGTTCCACGTGAATATGCTCAAACCATACCATGAGAGGATAGAGGATGTGGCCGCCATATGCGCTTCCGCCTCGGAGGATCAGGAGAATCTGCCACTACCTGACCTCTTAGAACAGGAGGGACAGACGGAGCCCTCCAAGGGGGTTCAGCTGGGGGAGCGGCTAAGCCCTCAGGAGCGTGCCCAGGTACAAGAGCTGATTGTAGCTAAAGGGGCTACCTTCTCCAATTTACCTGGGTACACTCCGCTGGCCACTCACCGAGTCGAGACCCCGGGACAGCTACCTATGCGGCAAACCCCATATCGTGTCCCTGAAGCAGTCAGGACGCATATGAAGACTGAGATTGACGAGATGTTGCAGCTGGGGGTTATCGAACCTTCCGATAGCCCCTGGGCATCGCCAGTAGTGCTGGTACCAAAGAAGGATGGCACGACACGTTTCTGTGTCGACTACCGGAGGCTAAATGACAAAACGGTGTCTGATGCCTATCCGATGCCCTGGATAGACGAGCTGCTGGATAAGATGGCACGGGGCCGGTATCTCACTACCATAGACTTATGTAAGGGATACTGGCAGATTCCACTGGCCGAGGAGGCCATCCCCAAGTCGGCGTTTGTCACCCCGTTTGGCCTGTATCAATTTCGGGTCATGCCATTCGGGATGAAGAACGCTCCGGCAACTTTTCAGCGGATGGTCGATCGGTTATTGGACGGATTCCAGGAATACGCATGTGCCTATTTAGACGACATCGCCATATTTAGCCAGACCTGGGCAGAGCACCTACAACACATGGGGGCCATTCTAGATCGTATTGGAGAGGCAGGGTTAACACTGAAACCCAGCAAGTGTCATATAGGGATGGCCGAAGTGCAGTACTTGGGCCACCGGGTGGGGAGCGGGCGACAGAGACCCGAACCAGCTAAAGTTGAAGCCATAGCTGAATGGCCCACCCCCAGGACGAAAACCCAAGTGCTAGCGTTTCTAGGTACTGCGGGGTACTATAGAAAATTCGTACCCAATTATAGTGCCCTGGCCAAACCCTTGACTGACTTGACACGCAAGAACCTGCCCCGACAGGTTGTCTGGGCCCCAGAGTGTGATCAGGCATTCCAACAACTAAAGACTGCTCTAACTAATGCCCCTGTACTTGCTGCTCCTGATCCAACTAAAAGATTCCTTGTCCATACGGACGCTTCAATGTTTGGATTGGGAGCAGTGCTGAGCCAAGTGGGAGCCGATGGCGGAGAACACCCCGTAGCTTACCTGAGCCGAAAGTTATTGCCACGAGAAGTAAGCTACGCCGCCATTGAGAAGGAATGCCTGGCCGTGGTGTGGGCCCTCAAAAAGTTGCAGCCGTATTTGTATGGACAACCTTTTTCGCTACTCACAGATCACAACCCGTTGGTGTGGCTAAACCGTGTGGCGGGAGACAATGCCCGGCTGCTGCGCTGGAGTTTGGCGCTGCAGCCGTTTGACTTTACAATCCACTACCGACCAGGGAAGCAAAACGGTAACGCCGACGGGTTATCTAGACAAACTGAACTTGAAAAGTGATCTGTGAAATTACACCCCCGGCCATCCCCAAGCCGATCCGTTGGGATCAGACTGTGTATGCCGGCTTGGTTCTGGGGGAGCATTGTGGCAAACCTAGCCACTTCTAGAACGCTGGACGTTACATGTCAAAAGGTTGTCTGTATTCTGCTGGGTCTTATGTGGGCATAGTAATTGGTATGCTGGCAGCCGTAAGCCACTAGCATTCAAGTACTTAGTTTTATGTTGCCCAATCGGTGTTCGGCAGTTTTAAACCGAACTCCCACAACACATAACCCCAGACCCCAACTATCAACCGACTTTTCCCTCATGCAGCAATGCCTGATGGGAGAATTATCCAAACTGTTAAGTTCCCCATCTGGTCCTCCCTGTATTACCCCTGTTAAATCTATTTGGCTGTTTGGAAACCCCTTGCATGGGGAATTATATAAATATGGAAGCCTGTGAATAAAAAGTCAGTTGACTCTCAGAGCTGTGTGTTGTCCGGTTACTGGGGGAGATTTGGGACATTGCCTTACTTGTCAATGCTGACTGTGGATTTACCCTGGTTACCAGCGGAGATCGTGGAGTTAAATATTGTACTCCGCTACAGTATATTTTTAGTTTTTATGTTTATTTTTGTTTGTTTATTTTGTATTTTTTTGTTTTGCTTTCCTTGTTTTGTGGACCAATAAAATTATTTTCAAATTTTGAAGTTTGTTGTGTGTTATTTTTTTCATGCTACTGATTTTGACAGCTGCAGCTGAAATAGTTTGGGCCTAAACAATCAGGTGTGATTTTGTCTTTAAGCTTCTTTCCTGGTGTGTATGCATGAAATGTTTGCTGCCATGTTTAGTCAAAGGAAAGAGAGCCGTAATTATTGTTTCCTCTTTACTCTAAGTCCCCCGCCAGGACATGTTTTGTGGATTTCTCTTATCAATAATTGCTGTCCAGACTGTCTTTTTAAAGCACATGTGCAAGATGAAGGAAAACGTGCTAACATGGCCTGTTGGGGGGGGGGGGGGGGTGGTGTATTGGTGGACAGGCTTGAAGTGCTGATTTACAGCACTGTGCTTGAATTGAGCACAAGACAATCCTATTCTAATTGTGGATGTTTGAGGGAAGCCAAGTGAGTGTTGGAACCCCTGCTTGCGTTTTTAGGTTGGGCTTTGTGTCCCTTTTCTTAAAATTGGCTTCACTTCCTGTCACACAGCTGAACAGGAAGTGAGGTTAAAACCCTACCAATGTCTTTTCTTGGAGACACGGGTCAATCTAACTAGTGTCCCCATTAAGCAAATTGCACTGCTGTGTACACCCCAAATGATAACCGTATTTATCGGCGTATATCGCGCACTTTTTTGCCCTGAAAATCGTGGGTGCGCGATATACGCCGATACCCGCTTTCCCGCAACGAGTTTTGAATACTGCGCCGACATATACCGAGCGCAGTACACTCGGGTATATTCGGCCAGTCTCGGCTTCTTCCGCGGTCACGTCCTGGACGTACAGGACGTGAGCGCGACAGTTGCCGAGCCTGCCCGAGTGTACTGCGTTTGGTATATGCTGGCGTAGTATTCAAAACTCGGCGCGGGAAACGAGCGGGGAGGACACGAGGACGCCACAGAAGGATACCGGACCCGCCGTAGAAGGACAACCGAAGCTGCAGAAGGATGCCGGATCCGCCGAAGAGGACACCCGAAGCCGCAGAAGGACGCCGGACCCGACGAGGCCGCCGATGGACGCCGCGCAAGACACCAAAACGAAGTACAAAAATAACTTTTTTTTTCCACAGAATTGGGGGGTCACGGGAGCGCGTTATACCGCGATAAATATGGTAGTTTGGGGTTTAGTAAAGGCAAAGCCGCTCTGCAGTAGAAGCGTAGTCAATGAAAATCAGAAGGGAAGCACTGATGGTTTTAACATCCAATCCCGCCAATTTTTTTTCTTCCTTGCTTGTCCACTTGTAGTGCAAAGTGGATTTGCCTTTAGTAAATGGGTCCCAAAGTCCAAGATCACTACTAATTTGGGGTGTACACAGCAAAATGCAATTTCCATAACGGGAAACTATTTAGATTGATCTGTGTATCCCCAACAAAAGACATTAGTCAGGTTTTACCCTCACTTCCTGTATGTGGCAGGAAGTGAATGAATTTGAAGTAGAAAGTGACAACATTTGTGAGGTGTCTTTACCCTATCAGGGGTGCAGGCATTCCCAAAAAAAAGAAGAAAAAAAAAAGAAAATTGTTTATTTAACATTGGGTGGTGTTTGTGGGGGTCCCTAACACACATGCATACATATTGGCAACGCTGGATCCTGACCTATTGGCATGGTTATATTTTCTTAGGCCTCTCAATAAAATTATCTGCAATTTGGGGTTAAACTGGAACTATAATCAACACTTCTTTTTTTATTTTTTTCCTTTCATTTTGGATAGAGTTGGGGGGGGGGGGTATAAGCCCTGTCAGTTTTTATTTTGTATTATCCTTGTCAGTTTGGGGAGATTGGCCTTCACTTCCTGCCCCATAGCCAAACAGGAAGTGAGAGAAAAACTATGCAAATTAAGGGAATCTTGTGCCCCCCCCCCCCCCCCCCAGAATTAGTGTGTCCCCTGAAAAAATCTTGGGCGGGTCATAAAAAAACAGGGTGTGGCCTTGACAGGAAGGGTGGGTCATTTTTCTATTAGGAGGTGCCTAGGGCAGCACAAAACCTAAATATCCTACTGCATATTAGGGCTGATTTAGACAGGATCCGATTTACAGCAAGGTTTTAAATTGTGGGAGGAAACCCACGCAGGCACAAGGAGAACATGCAAACTCCAGGCAGATAGTGTCACGGGCGGGATTTGAACCAGCGACCCTTTTGCTGCTAGGTGAAAGTGCTATACACTACACCACTGTGCTGAACGAACATGATCGCAGCTGAAAGCATGAGATCAGTGTTTGTTTTTTTCAATTTCCATGCTTTCCAGCCTGGAGGACAGATGTGGGGTCTTATTGACCCCGCCTCTCTCCATAAAGAGGACCTGTCACACACTAGTCCTATTACAAGGGATGTTTACATTCCTTGTAATAGGAAGAAAAGTGAAAAATAAAACAAAAGGGACAAAAAAGTGCAAAAAATAAATAAATATTATGGTAAAAAAAAATAAAAATCTAAAACGCCCCTGTCCCTAGTAGCTCGCACTCAGAAGCGAACACGCATGCAAATCCCACCCACATATGCGCGCCCCCCCTCTCCTGAACCGCACCAGGCCACATGCCCTCAACATTGGGAGGGTGCTTTGGGGTGCCCCCCAAAGCACCTTGTCCCCATGTTGAGGGGGACAAGAGCCTCATCCCCACAACCCTTGCCCGGTGGTTGTGAGAGTCTGCGGGCAGGAGGCTTATCGAAATCTGGAACACCCCGGCCCCCCCTATGTGAAATGGTAATGGAGTATGAAAAAAAAAAATGAAAAGTGTTAAAAAAGACAAGAGTCGGTTTTTGACAAGTCCTTAAGGAGTCTTCCAGATTTCGATAAGCCTCCTGCCCGCAGACCCCCACAACCACCGGGCAAGGGTTGTGGGGATGAGGCTCTTGTCCCCATCAACATGGGGACAAGGTGCTTTGGGGGGCACCCTCCCAATGTTGAGGGCATGTGGCCTGGTGCGGTTCAGGAGAGGGGGCCGCGATCTGTCCCCCCTCTTTTCTGCGGCAGGCAAGGTCAACGTGCTCGGATAAGGGTCTGGTGTGGATTTTAGGGGGGACTCCACTCCATTTTTTTTTTTTTTTATTTGGCGTGGAGTTCCCCTTGAATTCCATACCATTCCAGACCTCAAGGGCCTGGTATGGATATTTGGGGGGAACCCCACGTCATTTTTTTTAATTGACGGCGGGGTTCCCCTTAATATCCATATCAGACCTGAATGGGCTTTTTGGGTTTTATGAATGAAACTCTCACAATTGCCGGGAGCCGACAATTCATTATAGCCGCGAGTCAGTTTTAAATGGCTTTTTTTCTTCAGAATGTCATTTTGTGCAGGGACCGTTCTAACCACGGGAAACGTGCGATTTTTCACATGCTGACATTACACCCCCCCTAGGTACGAAATGTAAAGGAATATTTCACTTTTATTGTTGCACTTTAAGCATTATTAAAATCACTGCTCCCGAAAAAACTGCCGTTTTTAAAAATAATAAAAGCATTGATGCATGTCCCCTGGGGCAGGACTGAGGTCCCCAAACACTTTTTAGGACAAAACTTGCAGATTGGCCTTTAAAATTAGGACTTTAGATTTCTCCCATAGACTTCTACAGGGAGTTCGGTGGCGGCTTTACTTATCAATTGCATGGCGCTGCTGCTGCGCCCGGTTCATGCGCCTAATTAAGGCTTCATCCAGCGCACTAATTAAGGCATGAACCGGCGCAGCGCAGTGACAATAGTAAATCAGCCCCAAGATGTCGCTAATGCTTAATGATATGCTATGTATACTCTATGATATGTGTTGTATTTTCCTGCCCACAGTGATCTACTTGTTGGTTTTCTTTTTTTCCTGGCTGTGAGCTTTGTGTGTTTTTCTTACCATGTGCAGAGAGACATCTTTGATGATGTTCCAATAAAGAAGCCAGTTCCTGTTACTATACAACGTCTGATCTCAACTGACTCCGCTGCACCTATCAATCGTACTTTGCAACAGGTTATGGGCCCAGTGTCCGGATAGTCTTATGACCAGGTGTGGCCTAAGCAGAACAAAGCCTCGAACGGAAGGCTCGACAATCTTACTTGTCTATAGGAGTTGTCACTGGAAAGCTTCCTTATGTCGATCTCCGCATCAGCCACGCCGTCTTCCGTTCGAGGCTTTGTTCAGCTTGGCCACTGAGAGTTTAAGCTCGGAGTTCCTGGACATATATATAAAAATGTGTCCAGGAACTCGAAGCTTAAACTCTGTGGCCAAGCTGAACAATGACAATTATCAGCTATGGAAGTTTAAAGTGGAAATGCTATTATCCAGAGATGACTTGCGGGAGGGTACTACTGCAGAGAGGCCACAGGATAATCAGGACTGGGACAAGAAAAACAGACAAGCACGTGCCACACTAATCTTACTAGGAGAAGATGATCAGCTCATTCATATACGCAATGAGGACACATCGAAAGGCATGTGGGATGTACTGAAGACTGCATGAAAGTTCCAGTTTAAACAAGCTGTTTATGCTGCGGAAACTTTACAAAGTGAGACTTGGCAGAGAACAGTATATGCAGGAGCATATAAACACAATGCTGGAAGTGATTGTGCAGCTCAGATCAAGCGGGGAGAATATAAGACCGTCTCATTGCAGCCATGTTATGCAGTTTGCCCGATACATACACTGCACTAATCAATGCACTGGAGACACGACCTGAGACAGATCTGACGGTAGCATTTGTAAAAACCAGGCTCATAGATGAGTATCGGAGAAGAAAGGAATTAATGCATGATTCCACAGAAACCAGCACCGCTCTTAAAGCTACAGACGCAAGATTACACAGGAAAGAAACCAGAGTGTGTTTCAGATGCCACAAACAGGGACACAAAGACTGTACTATATGGAAAGCAGAGCAAATGAGACAACGTCCCTCTTATGCTAAACAAAAGGTCAGAACCACAATTGATTACCCAAGGGGAGGCAACGGGAATGCCACATTTAAAGCGACCGGCAACAATAAATGCCAAGACGGGTGCATCAATTTAGGGGCAACCAGTCACATGACGAGTGATGGAAGTTTATTTACAGAGCTTGATCCGAACAACAAAAACGATTTACCTTGCAGATGGAAGCACAATACATGCCGAAGGATGTGGGCATGGAACCCTTACCACAATTTAACCATACCAGTGAAAGATTTGCTTTATGTTCCTAATCTAGAAGGACGACTTATCTGTGAAACGTCTAACAGCCAGGGGACTCATTGTGAAATTCCAAGGTGACAAGTGTTCCATTCTAAATGGCAAACAGACAATAGCAAGCGCTAAGCTGGATGATCATCTGTATCACCTCAACACGATGAAGGAAAAGGGTGAGACTATGTACACACAAGCACAATGACTGTATACGTATATGGTACAGGCGTCTAGGTCAGACATCCAGAATGCATACTGGAACTACAGAGGAGAATCTGACAAGGAATCTAATAGTATTCCCTTGTCCAGTCACTGCTAAATGTGAAGGTTGCATTAAATCCAAGGCTACGAGAGCAACACTTCCCAAAGTCAGCCAGAAGGGAGCCTCAAGACCACTTGACTTAGTTCAGTGACGTGTGTGGTCCCCTAAACCCACCAACACCTGGAGGCAACAGGTACATAGTGGCTTTTATAGATGACTACTCAAGATAGTCACCTACCTGTTGCAACAGGTTATGGGCCCAGCACGCTTTGCAACACAAGAGTGACGTTTTCGACAAATTACAAGACTAAATAACAAAGACTAGTAACAAGTTTCAGAGGAAGCCTCTCATACTTCGGAGTGATAATGGAGGTAAGATACAAGAGTACTTTGAAAAGGCATGGAATAGAACATCAAGACAGTCCCGTATACACCAGAACAGAATGGAGTAGCTGAAAGAACAGAACTCTGACTGAAATGATTAGATGTATGCTGACAGACTCTGGACTACCACAAAAATACTGGGGTGAGGCAGCCATGACGGCTACATACTTCTTTCCAGAACAGTGGCGAAAACCCCATATGAACTATGGCACAATGAGAAGCCAAGTGTAAAACACCTAAGAGTTTTTGGATGCAAAGCATTCATCTACATACCTGAAGAAAAACGCACCTAACTCCAAAATAGAGCGATTAAAGGTATCTTCGTTGGATACAGTGACAATGTTGAGGGTTACAGAATCCTAAATCCCAAAACGGCCAAGGTTACCATTAGCAACAGCGTAACTTTTGTTGATTTAAGAAACAATGTAATGACAACAGTAGAAGCAAGAATAGAAGAGAAAACTGACATTGACCAGCCCATTCCTGTAACTTCCGAACAGTCAGTGTAGACTCAACTAGTATTGAAGAGCAGATACAAGAAGGCTCAGACACAAAACCAAGACGGTCAACAAGAGAAAACAAAGGTAAACCACCTATACGTCTCTCATACAAAGCAAGTACTGCCAGTATTAACAAACCTGTAAACTGGGAAGACATATCTCAACTTTCAGAACAAGAAGCAACTAAATGGAGAAAGGCTGCTGAGGAAGAGAGAAAATCTATGCATGACACTAAAACATACACTAACAGAACTACCACCCGGAAGGAAAGCCATAGGCTGTAAAGCTTTTAAAGTGAAATACAATGCAGATGGCACAATTGAACACTACAAAGCAAGACTAGTAGCCAAAGGCTATGCTCCAAAATATGGAGAGGACGATGAAACATTTGCACCAGTAGTGATGCACACTACAATACAGACTTTGCTGACAGTAGCCGTCGCAGGGAAAATGCAAGTGAAACATTTTGATGTGAAAAACGCGTTTCTACATGTCGATTTAACAGAAGAAATCAACATGCCGCCAGGATTCAAAGACGAACAAAGGTCAGACCTAGTATGCAAACTTCGCAGGAGTATATATGGCCTAAAGCAAGCAGCCAGAGCGTGGAATATAAAAATAAATGAAGTGCTTACACATCAAAACTTTCAAAGGAGCAAAGCAGATCCCTGCTTATACACAAAGAGATTGGCAAACAGATGGGTCTATATGCTTATTTATGTGAATGATATCCTGATTTGCCTTGAGCAAGTAGGGGATGAAGCAGACATATTGGAAAAACTAAATCGGCACTTTGACACCAAAGACCTCGGCAACATAAAGTTACCTCGGCATCCAGATCAAGAGAAGAAGATGGCAGCTTTCTTCTGAATCAAAGACACAAAATACAAGAAATAATTCAAACTTTTGGAATTGAAGACACCAAACCAGTGAAATCTCCCATTGAAACCAACTACCTAAAGGAGATGAATTGTCAAGATAACCCATTACCTACTAATACTCAATACAGGAAAGCAATAGGGAAATGCTGTACCTTACCACTGTTACAAGGCCGGATATTGCAGCAACAGTTGGAATCCTATGCAGAAATGTTTTAATGCCAAATCAAAAGGACTGGAATGCTGTAAAACGAATCATTTACTATCTTTAGGGACTTTGCACTACAAGCTTAAGTTACCAGCAAGCGATGAAAGCACCTTCACAGGATATGTGGATGCTGACTGGGCAGGAGACACCAGTGACAGAAAATCTACCAGTGGCTACTCATTTTTCCTGTCTGGAGGAGCCATCAGTTGGACTAGTAAAAAGCAACTCTTTCACTGTCTACTTTGTTTAAATCTCTTTATTTGGTTTTCATTTAGTCATCACAAAAATATTAAATTTTCCATACATATACAAGAAAAATAAACTGTAAAACTTATGCAATCCCCCCCCCCCCCAATCTTAACCTGTTAACCTTGATTTAATATTTTTTATTATAGGAGATACCTCGTGATGATCCTAATGCTATCTTTCTGTCAAGACTTGAATCTAAGCCTGATTAATATCTCTCCCAGAAGGGTCTAGGTCTACATATCGGCAAAATCTGTGGGGGAGGCGGGAGAAAGGGTCTTTGGGATAGAAAGAGGGGGAGAGAAAAAAAAGGGGGAAGGGGGGGGGATTGCCTTTCAAGGGGAGGGAGGCAAATTCTCCCGTGATAAGCTCTGCATATAGATTTCCCATTAGGAATATCCATTAGGCGAGGTATATGTGTGCTCCCCGTTTGTTCTTATTGGTGGGATGACCTATAAGTCAGGCCTTTTAAGTTGAAGTGTCAAAATGCCATAGTGCCGAGAAGAAAAAAAGGGGAGGGGAGGGAAAAAATTCCCTCCCGCTCTTATTTAGCCCGTGAAAAAAAAGAATATATTTGGAGCTAGGAGTTAGAGCTACCCTAGCATTGAAGTGTGCTAAAGTGTTTTATACATAAAATAGTTTCCCCTCCAGGGACATCTAACTAGCGGGGCTGAGCATTCCTGCCCAGAAAGTCCCCGTTTGTATGGATCGACATTCACTTATTAGTGTGTCAAGTCCCTAAAGTGCTTGTGCCCGGCGTTCAAATATAAAGGAGAAAAAAAAACTCGTATGGTTCCTCCTCCCCCTCGCCTCTCTACTGACCCAGGATGTCAGTAAAAGTTACTGTCCTAAGCTCTCTCCAGATCTCTTCAAAACTGGGCCTGCATTCATTTTGGATAGACAATAATTTCTCTGTTTCCCATCTTACCCACCTCCCTGATCCATTCCCCCACTAATGGTGCTTCTTCTTCCTTCCAGTTTTTAGGTATTACTACCTTTACTCCATTCAGGGATGCTCTGTTTTTTTTTCCTTGGAGTCATTGTGCAGTGGAACAGGCATTCCCAGGGATCACATTTCACCTCAGTCCCGCTTATCTTTTTTATCAGACCTAGAACCTCTTTCCAAAATATCTGTATCCGAGGGCACTGCCACCAAATTTGGGCAGGAGTACCCTCAAATCCACATCCTCGCCAGCAGAGAGGTGACGTCTCTCTAGCTATTCTATGCAGTCTCGATGGGACGAAGTACCATCTGCTCAAAAGTTTATAATTCATTTTTCTTATTTTAGTGTCCATAGAGGAGTGGACGTAGTTCCCGTAAGGGGCAATTGAGGGCTATTGTAGAGCCAACTTTTGATTTTACATGTTCTGTCCCATATCCTGAAGGCTTCTTTAGTTATTGCTGGGATATCCCCTGAAAGACCACAATTTTTTTGGTATCCATATTCTTATTCCCAGGGCTTTTCCACTCAAATTCTCCTCTATATCGACCATTTTTTTCCTTTTGTCCCTCCTCCTGACACCAATCAGTTATCCTTTTCAAAAACGCTGCCTCATAGTATCTTTTAAAGTCTGGTAATTGTAGTCCTCCCTCCTTTCTAGATCTACACAGGATTTCCGCTGCAATGCAGGATTTTTTATTTTTCCATATGTATCACCCTGTTTTCCGTAAAATTTAAAAAAAGGCTTCTGGGATTTTAATTGGTTGTACTTGAATATATATACAGGACTTTAGGCAATATCATCATTTTGATTAAGTTTTTTTCTCCCGAACCAGGATATTGTATCTATCCGGTAGCTTTTAAGTTCTCCTTTAATTTTATTTAGTAGCGTGATATAGTTGTCGACCATATAGATCTTTCTGATTTAGACAGGAGTATCCCTTGGTACTTCATAGCCTTGCATTTCAGTGTAAATGGATAAAGGGCCCCAAGCTCTCTGCGTTCTTTGGAATCCATGGAGATGATCAAAGTCTGTTAATTTTAAGATTAGAAATTTCTCCATATTTTGCATATTCCTCCATAATTTTTGGTAATGACTGTTTTGGGTTGGATACGTAAAGCATCATGTCGTCCGCAAATGCAGAGATCTTGTGTTCCCTTCCATCCATCCTCACTCCCCCTATCTCCCCATTGGATCAAATTGTAGCCAATAAAGGCTCTAATGAAAGGACAAACAGTAGGGGGGAGAGGGCAGCCCTGACGGGTCCCGTTGAAGAGCGGAAAGCTCTCTGACATGATACCATTAACTCGGAGCTTAGCCGAGGGTTTTAGAGTATGCTTCAATCAACCGAAGCATTTTGAGGCCCAGACCTATATATCTGAGCGTTGCTATCATGCATTTCCAATCCAACCTGTCGAATGCTTTTTCAGCATCGAGGGACATAAATATTACCAGTTTTTGGTTCTTCCTGGCTTTCTGAATCAGGAAAAGTCCTCTTGGCACGTTGTCCCGTGTTTCCCTCCCAGGGACAAAGCCCGCCTGATCTTTATCTATCAACCCTGCCCTAAATGGTTTTATTCTGTCTGCCAAGATCTTCGCATAAATCTTTATATCGACATTTATCAGGGATATGGGCCTATAACTTGTAAAGATTGTTGGGTCCTTGCCCTCCTTTTCTATGAGTTATGTGGGCTCCCAGGGACTCCTCGCGGATTGCCAGGCCTCTCCCAATTGAGTTCACATAATCCATAAAGTAAGGGACAAGAATATTTTCATATCTTTTATAATAAAAAGAGGTGTATCTATCAGGACCCGGACTCTTTCCCATTTTTTTGATGTTTTTAATTGCTCTATTTCTTCTCTGGATATTTCTTTCTTTCTCTAAGTTCATAGCATCTTCTGCAGACAGTCGCAAGGCCTTGGACTCTAAGTATTGTCCAATTTTTTTTTTCTTTATTCTGCGTTTCTGTTATATCTAGATCTTAACTTTTATATAGGTTTTGGTAGTATTCTTTTAGAGTTTCTATAATATCTTTAGTTGAATGCTTCATGTCCCCTTTCTTATCCTTGATTTTTAAGATATAATTTTGTGCATTTTTAGATTTAATTACCCTTGCTAGGAGTTTCCCTGATTTATTTCCCATTGCATAGAATCTCTTGCTCGTATTGTCAAACACCCACTTAGTTTCCTGATCTAGTAATTCCCGTAGAGATTCTCTTTTCCTGGTTAGCCGGGTCAGAATTTGCTCATCTTGGCTTTCTTTATGCTTTTGTTCCAGAGTCTGTATTTCTTCTAAGGCCTCGTACACACGAGTCAATCGATTTTGTTCAAAACGGTCTGTCCGACCGATTTGAACAAATCTGTCTGCTGGCATTTTGATTTGCTCGTGTGTACACACGAGCAAACCAAAATCCTCGCCAGCAGACAGCGCGCTGACGTGTCGGTGACGTTGACGCCGCCACGTCATCGCACCAGGAAGTAAAACACTTCCGCGCATGCATCGAAACCATTCGGCGCGTGTGCGAGAAGACATGTCTGCTGGTTAGCGTACTAACCAGCAGACATGTCGGGCGGACGGGTTCCCAGCCGACAGATTTCAAAGCATGCTTTGAAATCTGTCGGGTGGCCAAATCCGTCTGTTTGCCCATACACACGATCGAATCTGTCTGCTGAAACGGTCTAGCAGACAGTTTCCAGCAGACAGATTTGATCGTGTGTACGAGGCCTCACAGGTTTGTTTTCTGAGCCTGCCTAATTTTATTCCTCTTAACCTTTTCTGATATCAACCTCCCTCTCATATATACTTTATGGGTTTCCCATAGAACCGATCTTTCTATATTATCCTTATCATTTTCTTTAAAAAATAGGTCCATCTCTTTCTTCAACTTGTCCGCTATCCTAGTATCTCTCAAGAGACTCGTCCAGTCTCCATACTCTTTGTTCCAGAGGATTCCCCCCATTTCCAGAGACCTCTCCACTGCAGCGTGGTCCGATAGTGTTATCGATTTAATATCGATTCTTCTCAGACCCTCCAACAGCTGATGAGAATATGGTTTATTCTAGAATAGGACTCATGTACAGAAGAAAAAAAATAAGTCTATCTCTGGGGTGAATTATTCTCCAGGCCTCCACCAAGTGCATTTGATGTAGTTTATGTTTAATTGCTTGTAAATGTTTACCCTCTGATCTTAATGGTTGGGTGTCTAAGACTGGATCTAACACAAAGTTCAGATCCCCCGCCACCACCAGCCCCCCTCTAAACCCCTCTAATCTGTTCAATATTCTCAAGTACCTAACCGGGCGAGAGTTCGGACAGTAGACATTAACAAAGGTGAACTTCCTGTTAAAGGTACCCTTGATAAAAATATATCTGCCATCATGGTCAGTCTCCATAGCATCCAAAATAAACCGTGTGTTTTTATCAAAACCTATTGCAGTTCCCTTTGATCTATTATTGGCAGAATAACTATGGAACCGTAAAGGAAAATCCTTCGTCTTTAGCCTTGACCTTGTTTCCTTAAAATGAGTTTCCTGGAGGAATAATATATTGGCTGACATACTCATCATCTCCTGCAGTACCTGATATCGTTTATTGGGGCTGTTAAGTCCCCGTACATTGTTATAATATTTATTCCCTGCCTGTTCTTTTGGATCTGTCAAACCCCAAGTTTGGACTGTACCTTTTCCTTCGACCGCCCCCGGAGGAGGTAGTACTCCTACTACCCCCCCCCCCCTAGGGACAATCGATTTTTGCTGATTTCTAGATACCTCCTAAGACCAGTTTTGTTACCAATTAAAATAGTGACTTCAGATTTTATCAACGGACCGAGTACCTCCCAAACGCTTCAATACTTTCTTTGAAGAACAAGTTGAAACCCCCCCCCCCCCCACTGTCATCTACTGAAGCAGAATACATTTCTGCAGCGCAGGCAAGCAAAGAAGTTGTATGGCTGAGACAGCTATTAACAGATTTGGGTCAACCACATTTGGGACCAACAGAAATCTGAGGACAGTCAAGAATGCATTGTATTTGCACATACGGAAGGAGTTAATCCAAGCACATTGATGTGAAGTTTCACTTTCTTAGGGATCTTCAAGAGTAAGGTCTTCAGTCAATTTATTGCCTGACCGAGGATATGACAGCAGACATCCTTACAAAGCCCCTGACCGCTGAAAGACATTCAAGGCTCACAAAGATAGGTTTAACAGACTAATGACACGTACACACGGTGGTTTTTGTCTCATGAAGAAAAATGACGTTTTTCAAACTTAATTTTAAAAAACGACGTTGCCTACACACCATCTTTTTGTAAAAATGCTCTTGCAAAGCGTGGTTACGTACAACACATATGACGGCACTCTTCCATTCAAGCTCGTGTCATAACTTGCTTCTGAGCATGCGTGGGTTTTTAAACGTCGTTTTGCCCACACACAATGATTTTTTGAAACACAAAAAACGACATTCTGAAAAACTACATAAAAAAATTGAAGCATGTCCGAATTTTTTTTTTGTAGTTTTTCAGAAGACCTAAAACGACATTTTGCCCACACACGATCATTTTAAATGACGTTATTTAAAACTTTGTTTTATTTCATCACAAAAAACGACCGTGTGTACGCGGCATTAGCCTTAGTAGTTGAGAAGGGGTGTTGGAAATACAACAAAACTACAGCTTAGCCTATTTATATTGGATGCAGTTTATAAAAAGGACACAAGATGTCGATGATATGCTATATATACTCTATATGTGTTGTATTATCCTGCCCACAGTGATCTACTTGGTTTTTCTTTTTTCCTGCCTGTGTGTGTGTGTGTGTTCTTCTTACCATGGGCATAGAGACATCTTTGTCTGTGTGTGATGATGTTCCAATAAAGAAGCCAGTTCCTGTTACTACACAGTGTCTGATCTCAACTGACTCCGCTGCACAATATCCACTTACTCAAAACCAGAAAAACTCCCAATACAACAGAATTAAATCTCATCCACAACAGGAGAGCTAGATAAAGCAGATAGCAGTCCCCCTAAAGTATGCAAAACTCCATAGTGGGAAGGGTTATTAATGGAGGAGATCTTGGCATATGCAGGCCTACATTCAGTCACTGCCGAAAAGGGAGGATATAGGCAAATGTGTTTAGATTAGAGTCTACATACAAAGCTGAACTAAAACGAATAAAAACATCCCTTGCAGATACTCGAGATAAGATAGACACTATTGAAATTAGGATCTCACAAATTGAACACAAATTCATGGACGCAGAAAGGAAAGAGCAAAGTTGAGTTTAAAATATGCAATTTTTACTATTTTTACTTTTGATGATCTCGAACAGAAATCGCCAAAACAGGATTAGAGGAATGCCAGCAGTGGGCCCAGAGGATCTAGCTAGTATGAATACTACAGGAAATGTTTAATACACTTATGATATATTCAGCTACAGCCAAATTGGAAATCGAGCACATCGCGCATTGAGCCCCAAAGGTTCTGATCCCTCAAGGCCTAGAGACATAATCTGTAGAATACACTACTTCCATATCAAGGAAAATATTATGCTGGTGGCACGACAACAAAAGACATTGATGGAGTACTAATTTTATTTCAGGATTTATCTAAATATACTCTGACTTTGAGGGCAGTCAAACCTCTTTTGGAAGCCCTTGGAGCAAAAGGGATACTATACAGATGGATTTCCCTTTTCAAATAACAGTACAGTACAAGGGACATACAATAATATTTAGAGACATCGCAGATCTTCCAGACTTAAGTGAGCTTCAGCTGCCCATGATTGAACTACCTCTATGGCCGCAAAATTATCAAGGTTTTTCAAGAGAACCATCAAGTAGATGGGAGAATGGGAAGAGGACAGAAGATGGGAGACTGTAGGAGGGAGGGGTATTGGGAGAGCACACTTTTTTCTTTTTTCACAACTTTAATTTACTAACCATGTGTGTGTATATAGATGGATATATATGCTGGCCATGTATAGGTCACCGATTTGGATTGGATTATACTAGGATTTTTTTTTTTTTCCCCTAGGGCTCCCTGCCTCTGTGCCCTTCTGGGTCTGCCCCCCCCTTCTAATCCTCCCATTTTTCCTTAAGTATGGCTCATTCTGCTCTTTCCTCAGTGTTATAAGTCCCTCCTATATTCGGAAGGTGGGGGGGATTTAAGGATGGAGGCTTAGAGCCATGTGACTACGTGTAATAAAATGCACCTGGGCAGGCGGGACCTATTTAGGGAGGTCCCTTCATAGTCCCAATCAGTTCAGACTCGGTGTAGTCAATTAGTGTAGGGTTAAAAGTAGATTAGTAAGCTACTTTTTTTTTCTCCTTCGCTTCCTCACTTTTCCCTTCCCTAGACATGAATTCAATAAAAATTTAGTTTTTTGATAGTTTAGTCCCCTCACATTGTACTATTGCAGATCCTATAATTACATAAACAAAAAGTTAGCATTGTTTTTCTCCAGGAGACGCATTTTCGCTCAGATTGCATACCCAATATACAGAGTACGTATTACTGTACCTGGTATCATGATTCATTTGCCTATTCTAAGTCTAGGGCGGTCTCCATAGCAATAATTTTAATCCCTACCACATCAAAAAAAAGGAGGTTAGCGTTTTTTGAGATGGTAGATCTATACTTTTAAAGTTAACCATTTTCGGAAAAATATATACTATTTTATACCTACCGAATTAAGATGGGTACGCAGAAGATAGATCTCATGGAAAAAGCAGAGGGGGTGACTCCAGTAGGAGGGGATTTTAATTTTGTACTCAATCGGGACTTGGATACCACTGCATATTAAATAGTTTTAAAACTACACTAAATTCATTCCACCTAATAGATATATGGAGGGTACTTCATCCATTGGATAGGGATTATTCATTCCATTTGAAAGTACACGGTACTTACCATAGACTAGATTTATATCTAATAAACCAAATAGGAATGGAAGTGATATCTTCAGATGATATAGGGAGATTTTATTTGGTCGGACCATGCTCCAATAACAGATAAACGGAGAACTACAGAGGCTACTAAAAGAACAAACTTTATGCCTTAGAACAGTGTGCGACTCTTATCTCTTATTATAATAAACCAGGTCGCCTCCTGGCTAGAGCACTGACTCAAAGGACATCCACGACCCTTATAATAAAAATTAAAACAGCAACAGGAGATATAACGCATGATCCCAAAAATATCGAAATCCTTTCACTCATTCTACTCCACTCTAGAATATACCTAAACAGATAGGAAGGGATCCCAAAATTTTCCGACAGGAAGTAAGACAATATATACAGGATACGGCCATCCCATCAATATCCCTGACCAAAGAGAGAGGAATTCTCAACAATGGAGTTGCAAAAGGCAATGGACTCGCTTGGACCGGGCACAAGTCCTGGGCCGGATGGCCTTGCTCCACGCTTTTATAGAACAGAACTTTCAATACGGTCTCAGCTTTTCGAACCTTTGCACCACAAAGGATGGAAGCATATATATTAGGGCTGTGCAAATTAACTTTTAATTAATCGATTAATCTTTAATTTTTTTGATCGATCAAAATCTTTTTGATCGATTAAAATTCTTTTGATTGGTACTCACCTCTCCGCCGGCTTCTGGGCCTTCAGGGAGTTCCGTCAGAGATCCAGGAACGTCACGGACACCGGCGGGGCTTGCCGTGCCCATCTGAAGGGCTCCTTTGCTGTGCCTTCATATCTGCATGCCGGCGGAACCTCACTATCTGCCACACTCAAAGGGCTGTTACACTTCCCTCTATCAACCTGGGATTCTACAGCCATCCACTGGGAGTTGTGATAGTTCCCTTCATTGGACATCTACATGCCGACGGACTGATGTTAACCTCTCCTCATCTGGATTCAGCAGTGGTATTGTTGTACACATCTGTATACCAGTATCATACTTGGCTACATGTTTTTATGACTGCTTTTGCTACCGTTTGGTATTACTCGCACCATTTTTACAGTTTATGTAGCTACATTGATTTTATCTCCAGTGCAATATTTATTTTGTTACCTACTTGAAGACTATAAAAGTTTTAATGCTATTCCCATCGAGCGCTGCCTTTGTGTGTTTTTAGTATCCTGCTCTCCATTTTCCAGTGGTTGGTAGCTGCACTGGGAATCGGCCTGCAAGGAGATCAGCTAAAAGTAGTTGGATCTGTTTGTGCGTTATAATTAATCGAAATTAGTCAATTAATCGATAAAAAAAAAAAAGATTAATCGAACACAAAAATTTTGATCAGTAACAGCCCTAATATATATCAATTATCCCAAAGCCAGAAAAGACCATACGTTATGTGGGAGCTATCGCCCGATATCTTTAACCACTTAAGACCCGGACCAAAATGTAGGTAAAGGACCTTGCCCCTTTTTGCGATTCGGCACTGCTTCGTTTTAACTGACAATTGCGCGGTCGTGCGACGTGGCTCCCAAACAAAATTGGCGTCCTTTTTTTCCCACAAATAGAGCTTTCTTTTGGTGGTATTTGATCACCTCTGCGGTTTTTATTTTTTGCGCTATTAACAAAAATAGAGCGACAATTTTAAAAAAAATGCAATATTTTTTACTTTTTGCTATAATAAATATCCCCCAAAAATATATAAAAAAACATTTTTTTTCCTCAGTTTAGGCCGATACGTATTCTTCTACGTATTTTTGGTAAAAAAAATCGCAATAAGCGTTTATCGGTCGGTTTTTGCAAAATTTATAGCGTTTACAAAATAAGGGATAGTTTTATTGCATTTTTATTAATTATTATTTTTTTACTACTAATAGCGGCGATCAGCGATTTTTTTCGTGACTGCGACAATATGGCGGACACTTCGGACAATTTTGACACATTTTTGGGACAATTGTCATTTTCACAGCAAAAAATGCATTTAAATTGCATTGTTTACTGTGGAAATGACAGCTGCAGTTTGGGAGTTAACCACAGGTGGCGCTGTAGGGGATGTGTGCCTATGTGTGTTTGTTTACAACTGTAGGGGGTGTGGCTGTAGGTGTGACGTCATCGATCGCGTCCCCCTATTACAGGGATGACGCGATCGATGCTGCGGCCACAGAGAAGCACGGGGAAGCCGTGTGTACACACGGCTCTCCCCGTTCTTCCGCTCCAGGGACGGATCGCCGCACTCCAGCGGCGATCGGGTCCACGAATCCCGCGGTCCCGGTCCCGGAGCTTCGGACCGGGTCGCGGGCGCGCGCCTGTGACCCACGGCTGGGTACTAAAATCAACGTATATATACGTTGATGTGCCCAGCCGTGCCATTCTGCCGACGTAAATGTGCAGTAGGCGGTCCTTAAGTGGTTAACCAACATAAATCTTCAATTATATTCCAAGATCATAGATAATAGACTTACTCCAATTTTGCCAACATATGTTCATATGGATCAAGCACGGTTTGTAAAGAGGAGAGAGGCAAGAGACAATACATTGAAGACTTTGACATTAGTGGAATATGCCCAGCAGAACTCCATCCCAGCCTGTCTACTGGCGGTGGAGGCTGAAAAAGCATTTGACAGGGTGGGATGGCGTTTTATGGAAGAAATCCTAGATCAGTGGCGAATGGGCCCATAGCTCAGGGGGGAAATAAAGGCCCTCAATCAAAATCCAACAGCTAGAATTCGAACAAATGAAAACCTCTCGGAATCGGTGAAAATATTCAACGGAACATGACAGGGATGTCCCCTATCCCCACTATTATATGTACTAGTGATGGAGCATTTGACTGCAGCTATACAAAAAAATCCAGACATACAGGGGATAAAAGTTTTAAAGGAATAGAATACAAAATGTCTATATGCAGAACTGCTGCAATATATAACAAATCCAACAATATCTATACCAAACTTAATCCAAGAGTTTTTAAAAATGCTCATCTTACAGAAACGGTTAAAGTAAGCCATGACAAGACTGAAGCCTTGAACATTACACTCCTAAGTAAAGATATTGACAACTTTAAAAAATAATATAATTCTCCTTTTAAATGGCAGACAGTAGCTATTAAGTATTTGGGAACGTTTATTCCTTAGGACTTAACAAAACTTCAATAAAATAATTATCTACTAATAATTAAAAAAATAATTAAGACACTCCAAAAATACGATGGAACGGTTTTCTCCTGGATTGGATCAACATTATAAAAGTGGATATACTCCCAAAATAAATATATATAATATAATGCATACACACTCTTCAAACGATCCCAATATATTTTCCAACTAATACATCAACTCCGAAGAGCGCTAGGGGCATTTTATATGGGCTTATAAAAAACCTTGAATCAGAAGAAATATACTGGTTAGGGCCAAAAATGTGAGTCTAGCACTCCCAGACTTCTCACTATATCTACGGGTGGTGTTTATGGGGAGAATAATAGACTGGTTTCATAGTGCAAAACCAAACAATGGTTGAAACTAGAGGAGGATATCACTGAAATTAAACTTAAATCTCTACCATGGATAAATCTTAATTTACGACCCTCCATGAGAGAGATGCCGATGTTGGTATCCTCCACACTAAAGGCATGGGACGCAATATTAAAAAATGAGAAGTGGTCCACACAGATTGGGTCAATAACACCTCTGTTTGAAAACCATGAGTTTCCACCAGCATTGATTGCCCTGACCTTTCTAAAATGGTATAGGAATGAGGATACAAGAGTGGTCCAGATCGAAGGCAAAATTCCCCCTATAGACTCCCTTTGTTTGGAATACAGGAACATGTGGCTACAATATCTACAATTTTGAACATATACTCAATCACTTATACATGGGATATTAGATAGACCAGTTACAGACTTCGAGCAGTTAATACAGGAGGAAAGACCAACACATGTATTATCTGTAATATACCAATACCTCCTCCCAAAAACCATCCGGCTAGAAGAACTAACCTAAATAAATGGAAGAACTGGGAAGAATCCTTCCCAGATCGAACTGGGAAAGCGCTTTCCTAATGGCACATAAGCTATCAATATCCAGTAGCTATCAGGAAAGAAATTACAGAATTTTAGCAAGATGGTGTAGATGCCCAGTAGATATGTATAAAATAGTGAAAATGATGAGACATGCTGGAGATGTCGTATAATGCAAAAGATACAATGTCTCGTATATGGTACTACTGCCCAGGATTGTTGACATTCTGGACTAAGATTTACAAGATACATTATACTGTAAAATCACAGTGATTAATAGTCAACCATATGTATTGGCTTCTCTATCTGATTCCTGGGTCCATAAAAACTATAAAGAGGGGCATTCTAAGACACATGTTGGTAGCAGCGTGCACAATTATAGCCTGGAACTGGAAGAAAAATGGGGCTGTTCTCAAATGGAGAATGGATATGCAAAATGAGCAAGATGCATACTCTAGAGATGACGATAGAAGTAGAAGCGGGCCTTAAAGGAGTTGTAAAGGAAACATTTTTTTTTTTTTTGCTGAAATGACTGTTTACAGGGTATAGAGACAGAATAGTTAACTGATTCCTTTTAAAAATGATTAAAAATGGATAAATATCAATGTACCTGCAGTTTCAGTTTCCTTTTTGCATGCTTTTTCATGCTTCTGTGATGTACAGAGCCAATAGAGGGCAGTGATGGTTTGTAAAATGAAAGTGATTCGTTCTGAGGGGTTTTAGACACACAGTAATCACACCTCCTTGATTAGTGACCACAGAGAAAGCTCCAATGACTTTTTTTTTTCATCAGGAAACAGACAACCAGGAAGTGTCCAGAACAGAGGATTACAGCAACATCATAGCAAAAACAAACAATGAGGACGTGAAAACTGGACTGCAGTAAGGTAAAGGAAGCTATTTAGCAAAAAAAAAGTTTCCTTTAGTGACCCTTTGTCAGGAGGGATGATAGATCAGACCCGTGTGACTGCACAGAGAGACCAGACAATATGATTAGTGAAGTAAAAGGTGTTTAATTATAAGTAAATGAGGACAACCAGTGAAGACAGCAAACAATATATATATAATCAAAAAGGGAATACCATACACATAGGTCAAGCCAGGCCGAGGTCATACACAAGGGATATCAGCAGATGGGACAGGACGGAGCAGGGGTCGGATGGATGGACTAGCTGCACGATACGGACTAAGGGGAGACAGGGATCAGGAAGCAGGGCAGACAAGTCCAGGCGGGATCAGGGATCAGGATCATAGAACAGGATCGAGGTACCAAATCAGGATCAGAAGATGGGTCAGGGTACAGGCTTAGGTCCAGAAGGTATGAAGATACCAGGGCGAGCTCTACTTGAGCTCGCCGGGTATAAATAGGGGGTGTGTTAATTACGTTCAGGTCACACCTGAACGCAGGAAAGGCTGTGAGCTCCAAAAGACCAAGAACCCCCCGCTGGTGGAGGCCAGTACTGCAGCCAGAATAACAGGCATATTTACCAGCAGGGGGGACCATTCCTGACAGTACCCCCCTCAAAGGAGCGGCCTCTGGACGGGTCATCGAGCTGGGCAGCAGACAAAGGCTCCGGGTCATCGAGCTGGGCAGCAGACAAAGGCTCCGGGTCATCGAGCTGGGCAGCAGACAAAGGCTCCGGGTCATCGAGCTGGGCAGCAGACAAAGGCTCTGGGTCATCGAGCTGGGCAGCAGACAAAGGCTCCGGGTTATCGAGCTGGGCAGCAGACAAAGGCTCCGGGTCATCGAGCTAGGCAGCAGACAAAGGCTCCGGGTCATCGAGCTGGGCAGCAGACGCAGGCTCCGGGTCATCGAGCTGGGCAGCAGACGCAGGCTCCGGGTCATCGAGCTGGGCAGCAGACGCAGGCTTCGGGTCATCGAGCTGGGCAGCAGACGCAGGCTCCGGGTCATCGAGCTGGGCAGCAGACGCAGGCTCCGGGTCATCGAGCTGGGCAGCAGACGCAGGCTCCGGGTCATCGAGCTGGGCAGCAGACGCAGGCTCCGGGTCATCGAGCTGGGCAGCAGACGCAGGCTCCGGGTCATCGAGCTGGGCAGCAGACGCAGGCTCCGGGTCATTGAGCTGGGCAGCAGACGCAGGCTCCGGGTCATTGAGCTGGGCAGCAGACGCAGGCTCCGGGTCATCGAGCTGGGCAGCAGGCTCCGGGTCATCGAGCTGGGCAGCAGGCTCCGGGTCATCGAGCTGGGCAGCAGGCATAGGAATGAGCGGATGGCAGACTGGTACAGGAACAGCAGGCTGGCAGACTGGCACAGGAACAGCAGGCTGGCAGACTGGCACAGGAACAGCAGGCTGGCAGACTGGCACAGGAACAGCAGGCTGGCAGACTGGCACAGGAACAGCAGGCTGGGCAGCAGACTGGAAGTCATCAAGCTGGGCAGCAGACTGGAAGTCATCAACCTGGGCAGCAGACTGGAAGTCATCAACTTGGGCAGCGGACTGGAAGTCATCAAGCTGGGCAGCGGACTGGAAGTCATCAAGCTGGGCAGCGGACTGGAAGTCATCAGGCTGGGCAGCGGACTGGAAGTCATCAACTTGGGCAGCGGACTGGAAGTCATCAAGCTGGGCAGCGGACTGGAAGTCATCGGACTGGCAAGCTGGCACAGGAACATCAGGTTGGCGGGCTGGCACAGGAACATCAGGTTGGCAGGCTGGCACAGGAACATCAGGGTGGCAGGCTGGCACAGGAACATCAGGGTGGCAGGCTGGCACAGGAACATCAGGGTGGCAGGCTGGCACTAGAACAAGCTGGGAGGCTGGCACTGGAACAGGTTGGTCGGCTGGCACTGGAACAGGTAGAGTAGCTGGCATAGGAACAGGCATAGCAGCTGGCACAGGAACAAGCTGAGCAGATGGCACTGGAACAAGCTGAGCAGATGGCACTGGGACAGGCTGAACAGGTGGCACTGGGACAGGCTGAACAGGTGGCACTGGGACAGGCTGGGTAACTGGCACGATGGTGTGAGTTGGGAAGTACTTCCGTTTCTTTTTAGACTTGGACACTACAGGTTTGTTAACAGAAGCGATGTATGAAGAAGATGGATTTAAGTAGGAGGAGGGGTTGGAATATGGCAGAGACACAGGGATGGTGACTGGAGGAGGTTCTTGTGGAGTTGTTACAGGTGGATTATAGGCAGGGTAGGTACAATTAGTAGAAATTGGGTAGTAATATTTGGTAGGGTGCGGAATTAACTGGGCGAAAGCTGAGGTTGTCATTGGCGATGGGCGGATAGGTCCTTGGGAAGGTAGGTGGTTATTAGCAGGGCTGAAACAGACCGGCTTGGCTGGGATCAGGAGATCTGACCATGCCTGCAGCACAGGTCGAACAAAAGCAGGATCACACACACCTTGTCTAATCAGAGACTGCACACAGCTAATACACTCAGATAACTTTTGCTGGGGACAGGAGGAATAATACTTATCAAAAGAAGCCGGATCATCCTCTAATAACCACACCAGGGATTCAACTTGGTCATGACTGAAGGGGGAGAGAAATCGTCCCTACCGACAGGAATAGATGACAGGGCTGGTTTTACACACAACCAAATTAATGGCTGAACATCATTAAAAGTCATGTAACCCTGATCCACACAGGAATGAGCTAATCGGATAGTTTCCATTAGCTGGTCACCAGTCCAACTCTCCAAAACCTGGCGACAATACCCTTCATCCTCTTCAGCCAGCAGAGAATAATAAAGGATGTCATCGTAATCCATGTTTAGAGCAATGCACTACACCAGGATGGTTCCCAAATGCAGTCACGTCTGATCAAGAGTGGCCCTGGTATACTGTCAGGAGGGATGATAGATCAGACCCGTGTGACTGCACAGAGAGACCAGACAATATGATTAGTGAAGTAAAAGGTGTTTAATTATAAGTAAATGAGGACAACCAGTGAAGACAGCAAACAATATATATATAATCAAAAAGGGAATACCGTACACATAGGTCAAGCCAGGCCGAGGTCATACACAAGGGATATCAGCAGATGGGACAGGACGGAGCAGGGGTCGGATGGATGGACTAGCTGCAGGATACGGACTAAGGGGAGACAGGGATCAGGAAGCAGGGCAGATTGGCCTTCCCCAGAGAGAGGGAGGAGTCTAGGATGGCGCGAGTCTCGTCTCAGGGCGGTTAGGGGAAGAGCTCCTGGGAAGGTCCCGTAACGCGGAGATGGCTGGACAACAAGCCGTCCGCCTAGCTGGCTATCCACTGAACCCCCCTGCAGAATCCTAAGTGCCCGGTTGAGTGTGACCTTGTGACTCCCCCTCCCCAGGCTCCCCCAGAATACTGAAACGGCCTTACCGCACCGCGTCTCCTTCGTCTTGGTCCCCCTGCCGGCTCTCCTGCCGTCTGGTGCTCCCGCCGACGCACCGGAGGATCCCGTTTCTGCTCCCGACCACGGGAGTGTGGTCCGCTCTGCGCGAGCGGAGGGGTCGAGGCGCTCGCGGTGCTCGCGGTGCAGCCATCTCGGCGGCGTCCTCCACCGGGCTCGCTGTGCCCTGCGCCGTTGCCGCTCCGAAATCACGTGACCCGAGGTGAGGAGCGAGCGTACGACCACGAGCCGGAGGTACAGGTGGCCGTGAGGGGGTGGAGGGCGCAGACCAGGGGGGGGTCCGCCGGCGGTGGTGACGGAGGGAGACTTGCAAGCTTTGCTTGACATCCCGCTTGCCCTGTTGGGGAGTTAACTACAGAGGGGTATAGCAGCGGGACAGACCTGCGGTGAACCCGTGGACGTGCAAAACTCTCTCGGAATTGTAAACCTATAGACTAAGGACTAAGAGATCAGAAATGCTTTTTGTGTTTTGCACTGCCTGTATCCAAGTCCACTGCCAGCATATACTATTATAACTCCACTCAGCAGCCATACAGCAGAACGCATAAAATGCAATAAAGGAAAAGTAAGTATTAAAATCAAAGAAAAGTCAGAATCAGGAAGCCGGATCGGACAGGGGGAAGGTGAATCACAGGACTGTAAGTAACCATCTACTTCACTTTATTCATTCTTGTGTGTACCTTGTACCGAACCATAGACTACAAACAAACTGTAAACAAAATGAGAGCTTGTTGTGAGCAGTAGAGGTGGCGGCCTAAGAGATCAACAAAAAGAGGTAGCACCCGACTGGATACCGCTGGGTGACTCAATTAAAACAGCATAAATAAACTGTGATATATATCGACAACTAATGAAAATGGTACGGACTGTTGTCTCTTGAATATCTTTAGAAAATCTCTGGATAAACATGAATGGTAATAGGTGAAGTGGGTGAAGCAAAAGGGGGCACCCCAGCTTGTCCCTGAGTTTATCCCTACCTCCCTCGCATATCCCTCGTATAATCTATTTTAGATTCGAACCACACTGGGTTACAGCGCTGGATTATCGCGGTCTATAAAAACAAAATAGTAAACAGTAAAATAGGGATGGACAGTTGATAAAAGTAAGGAACAGAAGAAGAACTAAGGAGTACATAAATATAGTGGGAACAGTTGGGAAAACTTAAGAAAATGAGCACCAGAGCAAGGGGTGCTAGGGGGGGCCTTGTTTTGTCCCCCCGTATGAGTCAAAGTCCGGGGCCAATGAATAAATTCGTAACCCAGGGAGCGAACGAGAAAGAAAAGGAAAAAAGAAAGGACAAAACAAAAACTACTCTTACCAATCTAAATACCTCTGCAAACCCAGACGCCCTCCCAGAGTCAGCAACAGAACACGAAACAGCGACAATACTCGACGTAGAGGAACAAATATCAGGCTTGGCCCTACCAACAAAAATAGAAATGCAGGGAATGTTTGCCGCCCTTGAAAAAGCATTATCAACCCAAATGGAGAGGATGGAGAGAAATATGGGATTTATGTTGGAAAGACTAGAGGAAGCTGAAAAAAAAATAGATCACAATTCCCATACTATTAAAAAATTAGAATCGGAAATCTTGGAAATAAAAAAAGAGCAAAGGGAACAAGCCTATAAAGCAGAAGTTCAAGAAAACAGAGACAGACGGAAAAATATTAGGATACGTGGAGTCCCCGACTCCTCCCAGTCAGAAAATCTTTCAGAAATTATCCGAAAAATATGTAACCCAATATTGGACAGGGAAATATCTCTTCCATTAAAAATCGAACGCGCTCACAGAGTCAGGAGGCCCAGAGAAATCCCCCAAGAAAAACCCAGAGATATTATAATAAGATTCGAAAACTGGGAGGAAAAAAATCTACTATGGAAGAACCTTAGAGGGAAAGCTCCAATTAAATATGGAGATCATAATATTCAAATATACCAAGATCTATCACAAGAAACGCTTAGAAGAAGACGGAACTTGAGGCCTTTATTAAAGGAGCTACAAGATCTAGAAATACAGTATAGTTGGGGGTTTCCAGCATGCCTGATAGGTAGAAAAGAAGGGGTTACAGCGAAATTAAGATTTGTTGATGAAATACCTGAGTTCTGTCAGAAATTGGGAATCCCAATTCCACATTACTAAATAGGGAGAAGAATGGAGGGAGGGGGGGTAGCGGGGGGGGGGAGGAGGGGAGGCAAAGGTCACTTAAGGAGAGAAGGAAAAAGGGAGGGGGAAGGGAAAAAGAAAATAACAAAATAAAAAGAGAAAAGAACAAGGCTAGGTGTAGCGAAGAGGGTGGGGACCAGGGACCAGGAGCTCAAGACAGCCTAGAGAGAATTCCCCAGGGATTAGGGGAAGAGAGGTAACGCCGAATCGTACTCCGCCTCTAGTCAAGGAGCACTCCTGCGCCTCCCGTATAAAGGGGTGCAGGAAACGATGCTCCGAAGCAAGACCCGAAGGTCAAGATTCCATCATGGGAAGGGGGGCATGGGGGGGGGGACTAAAGAAAGGGATTAGAGTTGGGGGGGTTAGGGGGAGGGAGTTGGTCCAGGGAGGGAGGGGGGATGGGGAGAAGAGAGGGGGGCGGAAGAGGGTGGGAGGGGACGGGGTGGGGAGAGGTGGGGTGGGGGAGGGGAGAGGAAGGCAAGGGGGAGGGAGAACAACAAGAGAACAACAAGATCGGGCGACTATCAGAAAACAACGAGAAGAAAGTACAGAGAGGGAAAGAGTAAAAGAAAGAGAGGGAAAAAAAAAAAAATATATATATACATAAATATTTTCACTTATGTCTAAGGTAAATTTAATTACATACAATGTAAGAGGTCTTAGTTCCCCCCGGAAAAGACATATGATCCTAAAGGAGATCGAAAGATTTCCCGCAGATGTGATTTTTCTTCAGGAGACACACATAACTCTCGATTCGAGAGTGAGGCTCAACTCTCGGACAGTCCCAATATGGTACTATGGAGATTCCCCGCAGAAAGGATCCAGAGGAGTGGCCATAGGGATAGGGAAAAATTTAAATTTTACAGTAGAAGACAGAATAGTAGACCCAGAAGGTCGATATTTATTCCTAAAAGGTCTTTTGTACGGGAAACGGTATACGTTAGCCAACGTGTATTGTCCTACCAAGCACCCCCAGAAGTACTTATCAATGATTCTGAATAAATTGACTGAATTTAAACAAGGAAATGTCATTCTAGGAGGGGACTTTAATTTTACGTTAGACCTACAACTAGACAGAGTATCAACAGTTAGCATAGGGAACACCAAACAACATCAAATGGTGAAAAAAAAACTTACCGGAAATCAGCTAATAGACCCTTGGAGAATTCTCAACCCAAATAAAAGGGATTATACATTCTATTCCACTGTACATAAAATGTATTCGAGGTTAGATTATATAATGATAGACCATGCAACTTTAGAATACGTAGACAATGCAGCAATAGGGGAGGTGACAATTTCGGACCACGCCCCTGTTATGGTGAGGATACATCTTCCCGATTATGAAGAGATAAAGGGGACCTGGGCTCTAAATGAGGAGTTATTGGAGGACCCGGAGGTCCTTGAAACAATAAGAATGAACATAGAAGAATACTTTACCATAAACAATATCCCCGAAGTAAATACAGCTACTATCTGGGAAGCGCATAAGGCGTATATTCGAGGGAAATTAATCTCTCTAGGGGCGTACAAAAAGAAGGCTAGAGAAACAAACAGAAATAAGATAATTAAAGAGTTGCAAGAATTAGAAACCAAACATAAAAATCAACAAAACAATAAAGTCTATCGGGAAATGGTAATGAAGAGGACCCAACTAAGAGACTTAATGGAGATTGAAGCCAGGAAAACCTTTAAAAATGTAGCGAAAGAAAGGTATTTATGGGGGAACAAACCGGGGAAGTATTTAGCAAAAATCTCAAAAGAAAAAAGAAACATAAATTACATAGAAAAAATAAAGGATCAGGAAGGACAGGTGAGGTATAGGGCGTCTGAGATAGCGGAGGCCTTTCGGACGTACTATGCCTCACTATACACAATCCGAATAGACGAGACCCAAGAAGAAAAGGAGAATAGGGGAAAAAAAATAAGAGAGTACCTAAGAGAAGTTAATTTACCAAAACTAACACCGGAAATAGTGGAAACATTAGAAGACCCAATCACACACGCAGAAATCAGCCAAGCGATTGTTGAAACACCTGGAGGGAAAAGTCCAGGCCCCGATGGACTGTCAATCAAATATTACAAAAAATTTAAAGAGATACTGATCCCTGAAATGTGCACCTATTTTAATAAATTAGGGGGAATGGAAGATGTGAGGAAAGAATCTCTTCTTGCTAATATTACTGTTATCGCTAAAGCAGGAAAAGACAAGACCCTTTGCGCAAACTACCGCCCGATCGCATTGTTAAACGCAGACATAAAAATCTTCGCAAAGATCCTGGCAACAAGGATAAAACCATACATGCCTGACTTAATAAGGCCAGATCAGACTGGATTTGTAAGTGGCAGAGAGGGAAGGGATAACAGCTTAAGAACAATTTTACTATTACAAGAAGGGAAGAAGAAAAAAACCCCAGTCGTACTCATGTCACTAGATGCTGAAAAAGCCTTTGACAAAGTCGACTGGGGGTTTATGATGGAGACCTTGAGAAATATAGGAATGGGTCCCAGATATATGGAATGGGTGGGAAATCTATACAAGTCCCCTACGGCTAAAGTAAAGGTAAATGGGAGGGTATCGTCGGAGATAGAGATGATGAATGGAACAAGACAGGGTTGCCCGCTCTCCCCCCTCCTATATGTAATAGCGCTGGAACCACTGTTGTGTAAGATAAGGAACAACCCAGATATAGGGGGGGTGAGAGTAGGAGATGAAGAACAGAAATTGGCAGCATACGCCGACGATGTTCTCTTATACGTGACCAAACCTAAAATATCAATTCCCAAAATAATAGATGAAATAGGAAGATATGGGAGTCTTTCCAACTTTAAAATAAACCCAGTTAAAACGGTAATTATGAATATAGGAATAGAAAAAAATGAGGAGGAGATCCTACGCAGAGCATTCCCCTTCACGTGGGAACAAAAATCACTCACTTATCTCGGGATAAAAATAACCCCCAAAGTGGAAGACCTTTATGAGGCAAATTACGTCCCCTTACTTAATACAATAAGACGAGAGTTAAAGAACTTAATCCATAAACAGATTTCTTGGGTGGGGAGGATCAACACTTTTAAAATGATGGTATTACCAAAGATATTATACATATTTCAAATGCTACCTATAAATATACCACAAAGTTTCTTTAAGGTAATAAAAACCATAATTTCAAAATACATATGGCACGATAAAAAACCAAGAATAAATTATGCAACTCTTACCCGGGGGAAAAAAAGAGGTGGACTAGCTCTCCCAGACATAAAAAGATACTATCAGGCGGTACTATTAGCAAGATTAGTAGAATGGACAAATAGGAACACGTCAAAAAAATGGGCACAAATAGAAAATAAGATAAGTAAACAGCACCTAATCACAAACATATGGATTCCACCTAAATTTAGAATAATTAATCCGGAAACACATAGCATCACAAAACAGGTTTTTAGGATATGGGATAAGATAATTAAACGGGAAAAATGGGAATACAATTCTCCTTTAATCCCACTAGCAAACACAGATTTCTTTGCACCAGGTAATAGGACTAAAATGGGGAAAAAATTAGGAAGTAATAGATTAGGTGACATAGTCACACAAGGGAAAAAAAAAAAAAAAGAAGAGATACACATATTAGAAAGTGTACAACAAATAACGGACTGGGAATATCTACAACTAAAACACTTTGTTAACACCCTGCCAGCACCAATAAGAGATATAACTGCACAGAACGCATTTGAAAAACTTTGTTCCACAGGTGAATCACTACAGCACGGAATCGCAGCAATTTATAAAATCCTCACAGAATTAGGGACAAAGGGCCCAATACAAAGCATAGAGATGTGGGAGAAAGAAATGGGAGAAAAGATAGAAGAAATGCACATGATTAAAGCCACTTTTTATTATGCCAAAGACATAACAACAGTAGAAGCAAATTATAAATGCATGATGCGGTGGCACTTGACCCCAGTAAAACTTAACAAAATACACACAACGAATTCCCCCCCTATGCTGGAGGGAATGCAATCAAGTAGGGACAACAAAACACATATGGTGGGACTGTCCGAGAGTTCAGGAATACTGGAAAGAAGTACTCAAATTAATTGAAGAAATCACTGGAGAAAAGATCCCTCTAGATCCTATGTCCTGCCTTTTCCACAGACAAGGCCTAGTTAAAGGGGAAAAAAAATACGCTTTGACACTGGTCCCCACACTGCTAAATGCAGCAAAGGCCTTGATCCCGAAGTTTTGGCTCCACCCACAGAAACCACCCCTAAAAGAATTAATACATCGGGTCGATCACATCGCAGAGTTGGAGTACCTTAGAGGGGAAGATCTGGGAGAGGAAGAGGGAGGAAGAGGCGGGAGGATCTGGGAACAATGGAGAAACTTCAAGACAACGGAGGGGTTTATTCAGGTATTATCAGAAATAGATAGTTAATAAAAGGGAAAAAAAAAAAAAAAAAAGAAGTTCTATCCTAATAAAAAAAAAAAAAAAAAAAGAAAATAGGAAAAAAAGGAAGAGACAGTCGACCCGATCTAATAGAGTAAACATGGAAACAGGGAGGGGGGGAGAGGGGGGAGGGGGGGAGGGGGGGGGGTCCAGAGATAAATAATGGGATTGAGGGGTTCATGACAAGATACTAATTATATAAGAGCCAAACTGCTAGATTCACTATGTGTTACTACTATTGTTCATAAAAAAAAAAAAAAAAAGAAACGTACGTATACATAATATACATCACAAGTTTAAAAAAAAAAAAAAAAATCTTATTATTAAAGTATCCACAAGTGATGCAAATCCGAGGACTATATACGATGGGCGGAACAAAGATGAACCCCTCCTAAGCCTCAAATTTCGGGTTAAGTCTGATGTGGACAAAAAAAAAAAAAAAAAAAAGGAAGCAGGGCAGACAAGTCCAGGCGGGATCAGGGATCAGGATCATAGAACAGGATCGAGGTACCAAATCAGGATCAGAAGACGGGTCAGGGTACAGGCTTAGGTCCAGAAAGTATGAAGATACCAGGGCGAGCTCTGCTTGAGCTCGCCGGGTATAAATAGGGGGTGTGTTAATTACGTTCAGGTCACACCTGAACGCAGGAAAGGCTGTGAGCTCCAAAAGACCAAGAACCCCCCGCTGGTGGAGGCCAGTACTGCAGCCAGAATAACAGGCATATTTACCAGCAGGGGGGACCATTCCTGACACCCTTTAAAGAACAAACTTTAAGGACATGGCAGCAATGGGTAGAGCTTAGAGTCTCCACATTAATGATCAACATACTTTGTGGAGTATTATATCAGGTAATTCCCCATTCCCCTTCCCCTGTACCCTTGCCCTCTTCTACTCCCTCCCCCCCCCCCAATTTTTTTTTATTTTCTTTACGTACGAGTGCAGGAAAGTACTGATATGGGTGTGATGAATACAAGGGGAATTTTCTAATTTATGTTTATGTAATTAGATGAGACTAGATTTATACATATATTATAATGTGGCATGGGTGGATAATGGGTTAATTTGGATACTGTAATATCAGTATTGTGTAAAATGAAAAATGTATAAATAAAGATTGTAAACAAGGTAGGAACAGCAGGCAACCTAAATTCCCCTTTGTATGGTGTAGGGAGGGATTGGGATACCTGAGAATAAAGCTGACTGCATCCCTGGGAATTGTTTTTAAGGCTAATTTATATCCAATGCTTAATAAGATTAAGGAACTAAATCTGAGCTGTAAACCCCTCTCGTGTATAGGTAGAAAATGCACTAAAAATGTATATCTTGCCAAGGATGATTTACATTTTTCAAATGATTCCAATAACTATTGCTCAGGATTATTTTAGGAAACTAAGATCAATGGTATTATAAATGGCACATAAATGCCCCTGAATTGCATATGCAACACTGGTGAAGGAAAGACAGGGGAGTTGGCAGTACTGGATTTTGTGAAATACTATTGGGCGATTTAATAGCTCCCGGATCAGAGTGGATCCATAATAAAGAAGGGAAAGGCTGTGTAAAAATAGAGATGGCACAAAGCAAAGTTGTGTAGCAGGTACCTCTCCGGGTTGATTCAATCCATGAGGGGGCGAGATGCCTGCTAGCCGCTGCGTGGGCTTTTTCACCCCCTTTCCTTTCCTCTCACACACAGCACTGCTTACTCTATAGCCTTTTTGGGCACAACATCCTCTGCCCACTGCACCATTGCAATGAACTGTTACAGGGAGCCACCATATAAGATATTATTTGAGTTGGGGTGTTGACATTTCAGTTTGCTGGTCTGTGTGCTGGGGAGGCAGAGGGGAGAGATCTGACACGTTAGAAATAGTGCCAGGTGTTTATTCCTCTGCTCACCTGTTTATGGGCATCTGTAGTGTGTTTACTTTGAGTTATGCATAATACATGGATGGGAGCATATTCATTGTTAATCTAAAGCTGAGTTACTTATGCAATTTTCTGTGTTTTTTTCCCCATCTCAATAAATATATCTGATTTGCTTCCGTGATCGTGTGTGAGTCTATTTACTACCGCAGCTGGTGACATGATGGAACCCAGGGTCGGTAAATATACTTCATGGTTTATCATCGTTTCCTTTTCTTTTGCTGTGTTTCACACTATTTCCAAGTAGGTGTGCCAGAGGGGTTGAGACTGTGTTCTTGGGGTTAAGAGGCAAAGTACAGAACCAAACATACATTAAGCAGCTCCTTCGGGGGTAGCGCTACAGTTTTTTTTTTTTTTTTAGGGAAGATGATCTGAATACCACGGCAATACTGAGATTTAGCCACTAGCACAAACCCACTAACTACCGGTAGGTATACTTTTATGATATGGGATGGATTGGGGAGATTGTACCATTAATGTCTATACTAGGCACAAATTACTTTTAAGCCAGGGAAATAAGAACATGTGTATTTCACTAGATGGGCTAAAAAAAGGATATATTGATGAAATGTGATAAAAGGGAAAAGAATATACATGTACACTGAAATTACACATAAATGGGGAAACAAGCCATTTGATTGAGGTACACACAATTGCAGCGCTTTGCACAATCACTACCCCAACCATTGCAGGGGGAAAGCGCTCGTGATAATAGACATTTTATTCTGCTCCCCTTTTAGCTTAAACCAAAGTATATTTTTAAAATATATAAAATTCTGATTAAGGAAGTAGAATCTGAATTCCCACCCTATTTGAGGACATGGGAAGAGCAAATGGGCTCACTTAGGCCACGTACACACGATCAGACCGGTCCGATAAAACTGGCATGAAGACCAGTTTCATCAGACCAAATTGATTGTGTGTACGGGCCCATCGGACCGTTGTCCATCGGACCAAAGTTTTAAAACTTGCTTTAAAATCTGTCCAATGGACACCTGTCCGTCGGACCAAAACGATGGTTAGTACACAAAAGCATCGGACCAAAAACCCGCGCATTGAACTTCGTTTTTTCAGCACGTCATTGTGTTCTACATCACCGCGTTCTGGCCCGATGGGATTTTGGACTGATGGTGTGTACGCACATCAGACCACTTCAGCGGTGGTCCGATTAAAACGGTACGTCGGACCAGTCTCATCAGTTTGGTCTGATCGTGTGTACGTGGCCTTAGAGCAGTGTTTCTCAACTCCAGTCCTCAAGGCCCCCCAACAGGTCAGGTTTTCAGGATTTCCATTATTTTGCACAGGTGATTTGATCAGTTTCACTGCCTTAGTAATCACCACAGCCATTTCATCTGAGGGAAATCCTGAAAACTTGACCTGTTGGCAGGGGCGGACTGACAACTCATGGGGCCCCCGGGCAATAGAAGATTATGGGGCCCCCAGGCTTACAGATGGCCACCAAGCCAGGTGGCAGTACAAAGGCAGGGCAGTTAAAATCTCGGGATTTTCACATCAAAAGCATGTAGGTTTTGGACATATCAGGGACAGATGTAAAAAAAACACAGATTTTTACATACTGTCCTTGGTTTTACTGAGCCTCGCAACCCTGATGGGGCCCCCTAGTGGCATGGGGCCCTCGGGCAGTGCCCGAGTTTGTCAATGGTCAGTCCGCCCCTGCCTGTTGGTGTGCCTTGAGGACTGGAGTTGAAAAACACTGCCTTAGAGGAACATAGGAAAAAAATCTTGAATAGCTTGTTTCTCCTCTAGTGATGCTAGGACAGTGGAAATGTGTTATAAGTTATTGGAAAGCTGGTACGTGACCATTCAGAGGGCACATAGCCTCAGGGCAGAGAGACCTCCAACTTGTTAGAGAGTCTGCAATACTCTGGGGACCTTTGTGCATCTGTGGTGAGAGTGCATAAAGATACAACCTTATTGGGAAGGAATCCAGAAGGACCCGACCCCTGGGAATGTTTATTCCATGATATGAGGAAAAATTCCCAATTTAAAAAAAAACCTTGGTCCCATACCTCTTAACACAGCTAAAAGCCTGATCCTGAGTAAATAGAGAACTCAATAAGCCCTGTATATGAAGGTGTGGGCTACAAGGGTGGAATACATAGAAGAAACAATTCATTAGGGATGAGCTTCGCGTTCGATGCGAACACATGTTCGCATCGAACATCGGCCGTTCGATCGTTCGTCAAACGAACTAATCGAGTCGTTCGCGCCAAATTCGAATGACCCATAATTCACTGCGGCGTTGCGCGCTGATGATTGGCCAAGCAAGCGCCATGACCCCGCATGCTTGGCCAATCACAGAGCCCAAAAAAATGAAGAGACCTAATTGGCCAAAGCCTGGGTGCTTTGGCCAATTAGGGCTCAGGGCTTTAGCACACGCCCCACACTATAAAAGGCCGCCTCACGGGCGGCCTCCTGTAGTGTGTTTCGGCTTGCTTAGAGAAGAGAGACAGACAGAGAGAGAGATAGATAGATAGAGACACAGTGTCTTTTCACATAGATAGATAGATCAGGGAGGCTACTAGTTTGTATAGTTAAATTTACAGTTTGTAGAGAATATATTGACATCCCTAGGAGTTGTCAATATATTTATAAACTGTATAGCTTAGCTAGATCTGCTATTAGTATCTGTCAGGCAGGAGATTGTGCTTGATGCTCTAACGTGTTAGTCAACGTGTGCTAGTTAATTGCACATAGACGCATTACCTGTAACTGCAAGTGTGTTATTTATTTGTACAGAAAGGCAGTTGCTGTTAATGCAAGTGGGCTATTGAATTGCACAGAAACGCAGTCGCTCTGACTGTGCGTGGGCTGTTTAATACCACCTTAGCGCATTTGGTGTCACCGCACGTGTGCTGTTACATACCACCTGAGCGCATTCGGTGTCACCGCACGTGTGCTGTTACATATCACCTTAGCGCATTTGGTGTCACCGCACGTGTGCTGTTACATACCACCTGAGCGCATTTGGTGTCACTGCACGTGTGCTGTTACATACCACCTGAGCGCATTTGGTGTCACCGCACGTGTGCTGTTACATACCACCTGAGCGCATTTGGTGTCACCGCACGTGTGCTGTTACATACCACCTGAGCGCATTTGGTGTCACCGCACGTGTGCTGTTACATACCACCTGAGCGCATTTGGTGTCACCGCACGTGTGCTGTTATATACCACCTGAGCGCAGTTAGTGTCACTGTACGTGGGCTGTTACATACCACCTGAGCGCATTTGGTGTCACCGCACGTGGGCTGTTACATACCACCTGAGCGCAGTTAGTGTCACCGTACTCGTGCTGTTACATACCACCTGAGCGCATTTGGTGTCACCGCACCTGTGCTGTTATATACCACCTGAGCGCAGTTAGTGTCACTGTACGTGTGCTGTTACATACCACCTGAGCGCATTTGGTGTCACCGAACGTGTGCTGTTACATACCACCTGAGCGCATTTGGTGTCACCGCACCTGTGCTGTTATATACCACCTGAGCGCAGTTAGTGTCACTGTACGTGTGCTGTTACATACCACCTGAGCGCATTTGGTGTCACCGCACGTGTGCTGTTACATACCACCTGAGCGCAGTTAGTGTCACCGCACGTGTGCTTTTACATACCACCTGAGCGCAGTTAGTGTCACCGTACGTGTGCTGTTACATACCACCTGAGCGCATTTGGTGTCACCGCACGTGTGCTGTTATATACCACCTGAGCGCAGTTAGTGTCACTGTACGTGGGCTGTTACATACCACCTGAGCGCATTTGGTGTCACCGCACGTGGGCTGTTACATACCACCTGAGCGCAGTTAGTGTCACGGTACTCGTGCTGTTACATACCACCTGAGCGCATTTGGTGTCACCGCACCTGTGCTGTTATATACCACCTGAGCGCAGTTAGTGTCACTGTACGTGTGCTGTTACATACCACCTGAGCGCATTTGGTGTCACCGAACGTGTGCTGTTACATACCACCTGAGCGCATTTGGTGTCACCGCACATGTGCTGTTACATACCACCTGAGCGCAGTTAGTGTCACTGTACGTGTGCTGTTACATACCACCTGAGCGCATTTGGTGTCACCGCACGTGTGCTGTTACATACCACCTGAGCGCAGTTAGTGTCACCGCACGTGTGCTTTTACATACCACCTGAGCGCAGTTAGTGTCACCGTACGTGTGCTGTTACATACCACCTGAGCGCATTTGGTGTCACCGCACCTGTGCTGTTATATACCACCTGAGCGCAGTTAGTGTCACTGTACGTGTGCTGTTACATACCACCGGAGCGCATTTGGTGTCACCGCACGTGTGCTGTTACATACCACCTGAGCGCATTTGGTGTCACCGCACGTGTGCTTTTACATACCACCTGAGCGCAGTTAGTGTCACCGCACGTGTGCTGTTATATACCACCTGAGCGCATTTGGTGTCACCGTACCTGTGCTGTTATATACCACCTGAGCGCATTTGGTGTCACCGCACCTGTGCTGTTATATACCACCTGAGCGCAGTTAGTGTCACTGTACGTGTGCTGTTACATACCACCTGAGCGCATTTGGTGTCACCGCACGTGTGCTGTTACATACCACCTGAGCGCATTTGGTGTCACCGCACGTGTGCTTTTACATACCACCTGAGCGCAGTTAGTGTCACCGCACGTGTGCTGTTATATACCACCTGAGCGCATTTGGTGTCACCGCACCTGTGCTGTTATATACCACCTGAGCCCATTTGGTGTCACCACACCTGTGCTGTTATATACCACCTGAGCGCAGTTAGTGTCACCGCACGTGTGCTGTTACATACCACCTAAGCGCATTTGGCGTCACCTCACCTGTGCTGTTATATACCACCTGAGCACAGTTAGTGTCACTGTACGTGTGCTGTTACATACCACCTGAGCGCATTTGTTGTCACCGCACGTGTGCTGTTACATACTACCTGAGCGCAGTTAGTGTCACCGTACGTGTGCTGTTACATACCACCTGAGCGCATTTGGTGTCACCGCACGTGTGCTGTTATATACCACCTGAGCGCAGTTGGTGTCACTGTACGTGTGCTGTTACATACCACCTGAGCGCATTTGGTGTCACCGCACGTGTGCTTTTACATACCACCTGAGCGCAGTTAGTGTCACCGTATGTGTGCTGTTACATACCACCTGAGCGCATTTGGTGTCACCGCATGTGTGCTGTTACATACCACCTGAGCGCATTTGGTGTCACCGCACCTGTGCTGTTACATACCACCTGAGCGCAGTTAGTGTCACCATACGTGTGCTGTTACATACCACCTGAGGGCATTTGGTGTCACCGCACCTGTGCTGTTATATACCACCTGAGCGCAGTTAGTGTCACTGTACGTGTTCTGTTACATACCACCTGAGCGCATTTGGTGTCACCGCACGTGTGCTGTTACATACCACCTGAGCGCAGTTAGTGTCACCGTACGTGTGTTGTTACATACCACCTGAGCGCATTTGGTGTCACCGTACGTGCTGTTACATACCACCTGAGCGCATTTGGTGTCACCGCACGTGTGCTGTTACATACCACCTGAGAGCATTTGGTGTCACCGCACCTGTGCTGTTACATACCACCTGAGCGCATTTGGTGTCACCGCACGTGTGCTGTTACATACCACCTGAGAGCATTTGGTGTCACCGCACGTGTGGTTTTACATACCACCTGAGCGCAGTTAATGTCACCGTACGTGTGCTGTTACATACCACCTGAGCGCATTTGGTGTCACCGCACGTGTGCTGTTACATACCACCTGAGCGCAGTTAGTGTCACCGTACGTGTGTTGTTACATACCACCTGAGCGCATTTGGTGTCACCGTACGTGCTGTTACATACCACCTGAGCGCATTTGGTGTCACCGCACGTGTGCTGTTACATACCACCTGAGAGCATTTGGTGTCACCGCACGTGTGCTGTTGCATACCACCTGAGCGCATTTGGTGTCACCGCACGTGTGCTGTTACATACCACCTGAGAGCATTTGGTGTCACCGCACGTGTGGTTTTACATACCACCTGAGCGCAGTTAATGTCACCGTACGTGTGCTGTTACATACCACCTGAGCGCATTTGGTGTCACCGCACCTGTGCTGTTATATACCACCTGAGCGCAGTTAGTGTCACTGTACGTGTGCTGTTACATACCACCTGAGCGCATTTGGTGTCACCGCACGTGTGCTGTTACATACCACCTGAGCGCATTTGGTGTCACCGCACGTGTGCTGTTACATACCACCTGAGCGCAGTTAGTGTTACCGTACGTGTGCTTTTACATACCACCTGAGCGCATTTGGTGTCACCGTACGTGTGCTGTTACATACCACCTGAGCGCATTTGGTGTCACCGCACGTGTGCTGTTATATACCACCTGAGCGCAGTTGGTGTCACCGTACGTGTGCTGTTACATACCACCTGAGCGCATTTGGTGTCACCGCACGTGTGCTGTTACATACCACCTGAGAGCATTTGGTGTCACCGCACGTGTGCTGTTGCATACCACCTGAGCGCATTTGGTGTCACCGCACGTGTGCTGTTACATACCACCTGAGAGCATTTGGTGTCACCGCACGTGTGGTTTTACATACCACCTGAGCGCAGTTAATGTCACCGTACGTGTGCTGTTACATACCACCTGAGCGCATTTGGTGTCACCGCACCTGTGCTGTTATATACCACCTGAGCGCAGTTAGTGTCACTGTACGTGTGCTGTTACATACCACCTGAGCGCATTTGGTGTCACCGCACGTGTGCTGTTACATACCACCTGAGCGCATTTGGTGTCACCGCACGTGTGCTGTTACATACCACCTGAGCGCAGTTAGTGTTACCGTACGTGTGCTTTTACATACCACCTGAGCGCATTTGGTGTCACCGTACGTGTGCTGTTACATACCACCTGAGCGCATTTGGTGTCACCGCACGTGTGCTGTTATATACCACCTGAGCGCAGTTGGTGTCACCGTACGTGTGCTGTTACATACCACCTGAGCGCATTTGGTGTCACCGCACGTGTGCTGTTATATACCACCTGGGCGCAGTTAGTGTCACCGTACGTGTGCTGTTACATACCACCTGAGCGCATTTGGTGTCACCGCACCTGTGCTGTTATATACCACCTGAGCGCAGTTAGTGTCACTGTACGTGTGCTGTTAAATACCACCTGAGCGCATTTGGTGTCACCGAACGTGTGCTGTTACATACCACCTGAGCGCATTTGGTGTCACCGCACCTGTGCTGTTATATACCACCTGAGCGCAGTTAGTGTCACTGTACGTGTGCTGTTACATACCACCTGAGCGCATTTGGTGTCACCGCACGTGTGCTGTTACATACCACCTGAGCGCAGTTAGTGTCACCGCACGTGTGCTTTTACATACCACCTGAGCGCAGTTAGTGTCACCGTACGTGTGCTGTTACATACCACCTGAGCGCATTTGGTGTCACCGCACCTGTGCTGTTATATACCACCTGAGCGCAGTTAGTGTCACTGTACGTGTGCTGTTACATACCACCGGAGCGCATTTGGTGTCACCGCACGTGTGCTGTTACATACCACCTGAGCGCATTTGGTGTCACCGCACGTGTGCTTTTATATACCACCTGAGCGCAGTTAGTGTCACCGCACGTGTGCTGTTATATACCACCTGAGCGCATTTGGTGACACCGTACCTGTGCTGTTATATACCACCTGAGCGCATTTGGTGTCACCGCACCTGTGCTGTTATATACCACCTGAGCGCAGTTAGTGTCACTGTACGTGTGCTGTTACATACCACCTGAGCGCATTTGGTGTCACCGCACGTGTGCTGTTACATACCACCTGAGCGCATTTGGTGTCACCGCACCTGTGCTGTTATATACCACCTGAGCCCATTTGGTGTCACCACACCTGTGCTGTTATATACCACCTGAGCCCATTTGGTGTCACCACACCTGTGCTGTTATATACCACCTGAGCGCAGTTAGTGTCACCGCACGTGTGCTGTTACATACCACCTGAGCGCATTTGGCGTCACCTCACCTGTGCTGTTATATACCACCTGAGCGCAGTTAGTGTCACTGTACGTGTGCTGTTACATACCACCTGAGCGCATTTGTTGTCACCGCACGTGTGCTGTTACATACTACCTGAGCGCAGTTAGTGTCACCGTACGTGTGCTGTTACATACCACCTGAGCGCATTTGGTGTCACCGCACGTGTGCTGTTATATACCACCTGAGCGCATTTGGTGTCACCGCACCTGTGCTGTTATATACCACCTGAGCGCAGTTAGTGTCACTGTACGTGTGCTGTTACATACCACCTGAGCGCATTTGGTGTCACCGCACGTGTGCTGTTACATACCACCTGAGCGCAGTTAGTGTCACCGCACGTGTGCTTTTACATACCACCTGAGCGCAGTTAGTGTCACCGTACGTGTGCTGTTACATACCACCTGAGCGCATTTGGTGTCACCGCACCTGTGCTGTTATATACCACCTGAGCGCAGTTAGTGTCACTGTACGTGTGCTGTTACATACCACCTGAGAGCATTTGGTGTCACCGCACGTGTGGTTTTACATACCACCTAAGCGAAGTTAATGTCACCGTACGTGTGCTGTTACATACCACCTGAGCGCATTTGGTGTCACCGCACGTGTGCTGTTACATACCACCTGAGCGCAGTTAGTGTCACCGTACGTGTGTTGTTACATACCACCTGAGCGCATTTGGTGTCACCGTACATGCTGTTACATACCACCTGAGCGCATTTGGTGTCACCGCACGTGTGCTGTTACATACCACCTGAGAGCATTTGGTGTCACCGCACGTGTGCTGTTACATACCACCTGAGGGCATTTGGTGTCACCGCACCTGTGCTGTTATATACCACCTGAGCGCAGTTAGTGTCACTGTACGTGTTCTGTTACATACCACCTGAGCGCATTTGGTGTCACCGTACGTGCTGTTACATACCACCTGAGCGCATTTGGTGTCACCGCACGTGTGCTGTTACATACCACCTGAGAGCATTTGGTGTCACCGCACCTGTGCTGTTACATACCACCTGAGCGCATTTGGTGTCACCGCACGTGTGCTGTTACATACCACCTGAGAGCATTTGGTGTCACCGCACGTGTGGTTTTACATACCACCTAAGCGAAGTTAATGTCACCGTACGTGTGCTGTTACATACCACCTGAGCGCATTTGGTGTCACCGCACGTGTGCTGTTACATACCACCTGAGCGCAGTTAGTGTCACCGTACGTGTGTTGTTACATACCACCTGAGCGCATTTGGTGTCACCGTACATGCTGTTACATACCACCTGAGCGCATTTGGTGTCACCGCACGTGTGCTGTTACATACCACCTGAGAGCATTTGGTGTCACCGCACGTGTGCTGTTACATACCACCTGAGCGCATTTGGTGTCACCGCACGTGTGCTGTTACATACCACCTGAGAGCATTTGGTGTCACCGCACGTGTGGTTTTACATACCACCTGAGCGCAGTTAATGTCACCGTACGTGTGCTGTTACATACCACCTGAGCGCATTTGGTGTCACCGCACGTGTGCTGTTATATACCACCTGGGCGCAGTTAGTGTCACCGTACGTGTGCTGTTACATACCACCTGAGCGCATTTGGTGTCACCGTACGTGTGCTGTTACATACCACCTGAGCGCATTTGGTGTCACCGCACATGTGTTTTTACATACCGTGTGCTGTGTCTGACCGGTACAGCAAAAGTTCTTTGGTGTGGGCCTTATTTGAAACATGTCCACAAGATCGTACCTTTTGCTATTTGCAACTTATGTCGCATGCGTATCTCCCGTGGCCAAAACATCAACCGCCTGGGTACCACATGCTTGTCCAGACATATGTCGACCTGCCATGCAGCTCGTTAGCAAGCACACCAAAAAGACCCACACAAAAGACAAAAGCGTACCCCCCCTTGCCCTTCTGGGACCTCCAACCCCAGTAGACCCCCAGTCCTCTCTGAAGCCTGCAGTGAAGGTGTAGAAATAGGTGTGTCACAAGCTAGTAGTAGCGGTCAATCTACTGATAGTACCAGGCAAATTTCCCTGCCCCAGCTACTGCAGCGCCGAAAGAAGTACAATCCCAGCCATCCACATGCCCAGCAGTTGAATGCTAGCTTAGCGAAATTGCTAGCACTTCAACTGCTACCTTTTCAGTTGGTAGATTCTGCCCCCTTCCGTGAGTTTGTGCAATGTGCAGTACCTCAGTGGCAAGTACCAAAACGCCACTTTTTCTCATGGGAAGGCGATTCCGGCTCTCTACCGGCATGTGAAAGGCAATGTCCATGCCTCGCTGGACAGGGCTGTCAGTGGTAAGGTGCATATTACCGCTGACTCATGGTACAGCAGGCATGGACAGGGACGTTACCTGTCTTTTATGGTGCATTGGGTGACTCTGCTGGCAGCTGGGAAGGACGCAGGGCAAGGTCCAGTAGTTTTGGAGGTTGTTCCGCCACCACGCCTCCAAAACACTACTACTGCTTGTGACACACCTCTCTCCTCCACCCCCTCTTCTTCTTCCTCTGTGGCCTCTTCCTGTGGTGATGTTTTCTCCGAACCAGCCGTGCTCCGTAGGCATACGAGGGGATACGCAGGAATGCAGGCCAAGAGATGCCATGCGGTGCTAGAGCTGGTGTGCTTGGGAGACAGGAGCCACACTGGGGAAGAGGTTTTGTCAGCTCTGCAGGGTCAGGCTGAGAGGTGGTTGACGCCACGCCAGCTGAAGCCTGGAATGGTGGTCAGCGATAATGGCATCAACCTCCTCTCTGCCCTGCCACAGGGAAAACTCACCCACGTGCCCTGTTTTGCGCATGTCCTCAATTTGGTGGTGCAGCGGTTCTTGGGCAGGTACCTGGGCTTGCAGGATGTCCTGAAACAGGCCAGGAAAGTCTGTGTGCATTTTCAGAGGTCATATAATGCCCCTGCTCGGCTGACTGACCTCCAAAGGGAATACAACCTGCCCAAGAACCGCCTAATTTTGACATGCCGGGGGCGTGGCCTGACGCATGAGGGAGCAGGACGTGATTTTTCTCAGCTCCGTCCAAAAGCCTTGGAATTGTGGACTTACCTGCTCCGATCCACGATCTGGGAGACCCTCGAGCGATCCTCTGCGCCTCCCGAGCTGGCCCCTTACCTATCTGAGTGTGCGAGGCATAAACGAAGCGGCGCTCCTCCGCGCGGCAGTTTCCAGCAGGAAAATCCGCGGCTCCTGCCTACTTGCGGAGCGGCGGCCATCTTTGGACTCCCACCACCGATCCACGGCCTGTGTGGCCCTGGGGACCCTCTGCACCTACCGATCCCGCTCCACGATAAGTCGGCTGGTCAAGGCCTGCACGGAGTGGCGCTCTACGCGGCGGTGGCTGGTAAGCATACCCGCGGCTTCGGCCTACTCGTGGAACGGCGGCCATCTTGGTACTCCTAACCCGGGCCCTTACTTCCAATCCGGGCCTCCTGGACTTGCAGCTACCTTCTCCCACAACCCCTGTGGCCAGTCAACCTACATACCACTCCTCACACCCAGGAGACGTTCATATGCAGATGCCTGCCAATGAGTGACCCCTGACTCTCCCATGTAAGTGGCGGCCATCTTGACACATTCAGACGGGTGTCCCTGTTCTCCCAGCCTGGTCCCCGCTAGATTTGGGCCCCCCTTGGTCACCACGACATCCTAGCCTGCCAGTGAGCTGCCCCGTCTAAATCTTCAGTATTTGGGGAAATAGGCTCGCTATGACGGCGTGAAATTACACTGCCTGAGCTCCACTCCATATGCCTGCAAGGAAGAGCTTCTCTCCCGACCTTGCCTGAGATGCCCACGTCCAGAAAGGGCCATAAACACGGAAACCTCCGCGGCACACATCCTGCTGACATCCAGCACTACTTCACCCCAGAAACACCGAGAACTAGGTCTGCCTCCCGGGACAAAATGGCACCAGAACCCACTAAGAGGGACAACGCGGCACCTACTGCAACTGCTTCACAGGTAGTCACTATCCCTCCGCTTCCCCCTCCTGCTACCACAGGACCTTCTGGTCCGGGCTCCAGCCTCTCTGGCATACCTTTGTTGCTGAGGGAGGATTTAACTACCAACCCTGATCAGCCTAGCATGTCTACTAGCTCCACAGATCATGGCGCTTCGTCTGCCCCGTCCTCTCATGCTGTTCTATCTCCTGCAGAGATGTCTGCTATCCTGCTATCCCTACCCACGAGACAAGACATGGAAACTATTGCCACCAGGATGGTATCATCCCTGCGTCAAGACATAACTAACATATCGCAGAATGTTCAGAAGCTTGAAAACTCTGTAGAAATTCTATCCACGGACAGAGATGCAATACTGTACAGGCTGGACTCTCTGGAAGGTATGCACAAACAACATCAGGCCGCTATGACCCATTTGCGTCTGCAACATGACGATTTGGAAAATCGCCACAGGCGAAATAATATAAAACTGTGTGGCATCCCGGAGTCCGTTAGAGCGGTAGACCTACGGGACACTGTTAGTGGCATATTTAATGACATACTGGGCAGGCCTGCCTCTGCATCCATCGAATTGGATAGAATACACAGGGTGAACACTCCTGGTGGGGGGGAACGCACCCAGCCCAGAGATGTGTTGTGCAGGGTGCATTTTTTTCTCATGAAAGAGGAGATAATGCGCCGCGCCTGGAACAGGGGCCCATATTACTTGGATGGGGCTACGATTCACCTCCTTCCGGATTTGTCCCGCAGAACTTTGTACATGAGACGTCAAATGAAACCTTTACTGGATAAAATTAGGGATTGTGGTGGCACCTATGTGTGGAACTACCCTTTTGGCCTTACTGTCCGCCTACGCAACGACAGCATCTCTGTGAATGATCACAGACAACTCCCAGATGTTTTCCGCTTTCTGGACACCGAACCCATTGATGTACCTGACTGGTTAGCGATGGATGCTGTTGGGGCCTCTCCACAGAAACACTCCGAGGTCACCACCTCCTGGCCCACATTCTAGAGAGATGTGACCTGTTTACTAGGCTTTGACAAATCGACTCATGATTCGCCCTTGTTGCCTTCAACTACTTTTGGACGTCACCTTGATAAAAGACCATACCGCCTTGCTACTCTGTTCTTTAAGGGAAATAGACGTTGCCATTATCATAGGATCAATACTGTCATACCTCGTTTAGAGCTACGTGTTCAGCTTCCACTCAGTAATGGTTACGATGTTGAAAGCGTTGGCCATAGCCCTGGACCGCTTCACCACCTATACAACCCATAAATTGTGATGGCCAATGTTGCATCCTTGGGCGGGGCTATATTGCATGTACTGAAGATTGCAAATAACGTGTTGTGTTTTCCTTTACTGTGAAATTTTGTATTTAATTTTTGTTTTGCAAATGACTGCTACGCAGTTTTAGCGTAATGCATATGTGCCTCCTAGTACTCCCTTATTTGCACTTAGAATCCCTGGGATGTGTTGTAGCAGGCGCTGTTAGCTTAGGATTATTTTCTGTCTGGCTTGGACTCCGAGAGGACCCCTGGTTGGGACTTCAAAAGTATTTCAAACTCCACCCTACTTGGGTTGGAGGATTCTTTCTGTATTACTAGACTACTGTTTAAGCCCCCTCATGGAACATATTGTCTATACTGATTTGGAGCGTATCAATCCCCATGGTTTTTGAATTCCCCCCCCTTTTTATTTATTTATTTATTTTTATTTTTTGGGGGGTTTTCTCCAGTCAGAATTCTCCTCTTGTGGGCCCAGCCGGACAGATGTTATAGTGTAGAGGTGTTTACCTACTGTTCTTATTCCCTTAACTGTAAAAGGGTTCTAAAACGACTTAACCACTGTGTTTCTGGTGAGTCCTCTTCCTTTGTCATTATGTTCTCATAACCTGTTTTAAGGCATTGCGGGGTGGAGCTCAGGCAATCTGATGCTTGTGTACTTTTCCTCCCCACATAGAATTTAGCGTTTCTGCCTGTTCTGATTTTTCGGGACAGATTGAATCCTAATGGCCTTAACGGCCACCCCTGATTGGGGTATTTGATTGGTGTTAGACTCTATACTAGCATCTGAGTGGTTCTGTTGTTTCTGTTGTCTTCCCTCCCCCACCCTTCTCCTCCCCTCTACCATTTTTCCTGATTTTCCTTTTTTTTTTTTTCTCCTCTTTCCACCTCGTTGCCATGGGGGGCCCTCGGGATGTGGCTGCTCTTCACCTGTGCTCATTCAATGCCCGTGGCTTGAATGAACCGACTAAACGATCACAGATACTATATGACTTTCACAAATCCAAAATTGACATAATTTTCTTCCAAGAAACCCATTTCCGTACAAATCACATTTCAAAATTACGAAATAAATATTACCCGACTTGGGTACATAGCACGTACTCCCAATCTAAATCTAGAGGAGTGGCGATTGCCCTCCACAAATCAGTAAATTATACTCTGTTAGATTCCTGTTCAGACCCTGACGGTAGATACCTGTTTTTGAAAATATCTCTCAGCGGTAAAACATACACCCTAGCTAACATGTATATCGCAAACCAAGACCAGATAACTAATACTATTCAATACCTTCACAAGCTAATGGACTTCGCTGAGGGAGTGGTCCTCGCTGCTGGAGACTTTAACAGTGTTTTAAACCCGGCATTGGATACCTCCTCGGGTAGAAGCTATATTTCCTATAACCAAATCAATAAATTGAAGAGATTCCTACTCCAACACAACTTGTTGGATGTATGGCGCATCCTCCACCCTACAGATAGGGATTATTCCTTCTTCTCTGCAGCTCATAACTCCTACTCCCGCATTGATTTTTTTCTTGTCAGCCAATACGCATTGACGTACCATCCCCAGGCTAAGATCGGGAATATACTATGGTCTGATCACGCGCCGGTGTTTTTGTCCCTCTCCCTACCTGATTTGCCTGGTCATGACTGGACTTGGAGACTTAATGACTCACTATTACAGGATGACGTATGTTCTGATGATATCCGGACCACTATATTAAACTTTATCTCGGACCATAGTAATGACGACACTTCTGCTCCCATACAATGGGAGGCATTGAAATGCGTATTACGTGGGGTCTTTATTAAACATGGCTCTAGACTTAAACGTCTACGTCTGGCCCAGATTCAGGATCTGTCTCTCCAGATTGCTAACTTGGAACGTTCCCATAAAAGTATTCAATCCCCGACCACCCAACTTGCGTTATCCGCCGCAAGACTCAAACTGCTGAACTTGTTTGAACAGAAGGCCTTGTCCATTAGGGACAGATCACGTAAATTATTTTATGTCGAAGCTAATAAACCGGGTAGAATGTTAGCTAGAGCCCTCCACGCAAGAAATAGCATTGCTTCCATTCCTAAACTCAAGAGACCTGACGGCCAACTCACCCATCATCCTAAGGAAATTAACGCATTGTTTCGTTCATTCTACGACTTACTTTACAACCTCCCCTCACACCCCCCGCACATGTCGCCTGGTGACTTTCAATCTAACATTGACAATTACATTGCTGCCACGGCACTTCCGACTATCCCTACAGATCTAGCGCACGATCTTGAACAACCGTTTGTCGAGGAAGAACTTGTGCAGGCAATATCATCCCTGAAGCCTAACAAAAGTCCAGGCCCGGATGGATACTCAACCCGTTTCTATAAATCCTTCCGCGACTCTTACACCGCTTCTTATGAAAATGTATAATAGCATCTCTAGGGAGTCACCTTTTCCGAGACAGGCTCTGGAAGCCCATATTATAGTTCTACCGAAACCCGGGAAAGATCCTACGCTGTGCGGTAGCTTTCGCCCCATTTCCCTCACCAACATTGACATCCGCTTATACTCCAAACTTCTGGCCAACCGACTGCTACCAGCAATACCAAGCCTAATACACCTTGACCAAGTGGGATTCACCCCAAAGAGGGAGGCCAAGGATAACATCCTCAAAACTATTTCCCTGATGGAATATGCCCAAAAATGTAAAATCCCGGCTTGCTTGATCTCGGTCGACGCCGAAAAAGCGTTCGACCGGGTTCATTGGCAATTCTTGGAGAGAACGCTTCACCAAGTGGGCCTTGGACCCAACATGCTCTGCAAGATCCTTGCCCTCTATAACAACCCTACGGCAAGGATCCGATCTAACGGCCTACTATCTGACCCAATATGGATTCGTAACGGAACCCGTCAGGGATGTCCCCTATCGCCATTGTTATACATTCTAACAATGGAGCATCTAGCCATGGCCATCCGTCATAACTCCAATATTCAGGGTATTTCCATTGGCCACCGTCAATATAAATTGTCACTATATGCGGATGACCTTTTATTATATGTGACTAAACCCCATACATCTATCCCAGCCATTATCGAGGCATTCACAGAGTTTGGACTGGCCAGTAACTTTAAGGTGAATTATGACAAAACTGAGGCCCTTAACATCTCCCTACCCAAGCCTACAGTAGCCAGGGTTCAATCTACATTTGAATTTAAATGGCAGCAAAAGGCTGTCAAGTATCTTGGAATTCAAATCCCTACCTCTTTACCCACCCTGACAGACATAAACTATCTGCCCCTAATGAGAACATTGCGGACGTGCCTAGAATCTTACGATAAACTGAACATCTCCTGGTTTGGCCGAATGAACGCCGTCAAAATGGACATTCTTCCCAAGATTTTATATGTATTTCAGGCAATTCCTAGCCCCCCTCCTTGTAGCTTCTTCCAATCGATTAACAGGGCCATTCGGGACTTTATATGGCGACATAGGAAATCCAGGATTGGCTTTAGCGTTTTAACTTTACCTAAAGATAGAGGGGGTGTTGCCCTCCCGGACTTACGACTGTACTTTCACGCTGCCTCTTTGATCAGACTAGTAGACTGGTATCACGGTTCCTCCACTAAATTATGGACATCATTAGAAAATGACCGAATATCTCCCAACCTCACATCCCTTCTGTGGACTCACCCAACACATAGACCCCCTGCGGACTTATTGCCCCTTGTGACTTCCACTACCTTGCGAATTTGGGACAACTACATCCACAAAGGTTTATTATCCTCGAGACCCAGCCCGTTGACCCCATTATTTGATATAAACTCTTTCCCTCCGACTTGTACTAAATCTAAATTTCTTATGTGGCAAAACTCAGAAGCTCCTCTGTTGAGGCATACGCTTCGTGCTGGAAAACCGATTCCCCTACCAGACATGCTCTCTTCCTGCCACAACCCTTCTATTGCTTGGCTTGAACACACTCAATTAACGCACTTTCTACACAAAATACCAAACATCGCCGACATGACTAGACCTCAGACTGCCTTTGAGTCATTGCTTTCCCAGTCAGACAGACCAGAGCATTCGCTTTCCCTGGTATATCAATTGCTAATCCAGGTCTCATATCCAAACCCACCATCATTCCTCTCGAAATGGGAAAGGGAGATGGATTTGTCTCCGGATGATATGGAGTGGGGCAAGACGCTGGCGCTTTCTTTTAAATTATCTACCTCGTCTCATGCCCAAGAACAAAATTACCGTATTTTCTCTAGGTGGTACTGCTGCCCCAATATTCTACATAAGTTTGATCCTAATATCTCTGACGTGTGCTGGAGATGTCTGCACGCCACGGGGAATATGACGCACATTTGGGGTACGTGCCCACTTGTTGCCCCCTTTTGGGACAAGATTCTCAACCTCTATGACAAGTTAGTAGGCGACAAGTACCCCAATGAACCCCGCTTAACAGTCTTATCTATGATCCCGGGGTCATACAAACAAATCAAGAAGAGCTTAATCCGCCATGTGCTGACTGCTGCACGTTCAGTTATCGCCAGAGCGTGGCGTCAACCTTTGACCCCCTCTCTGGCTGACTGGGCATGTGAAATGGACAGGATCGAACACATTGAAAGGATGCTTGCGTGGGATACAGATAAATGTGAAGACCACACTATTATGTGGACCGTTTGGTTACACTTCAGGTTCTCTGCGGATTTTGAATCCTTTATAGCGACCACGGGTCCCTCTGCTTCCCGAGTGCCCTCTCATGAGTAACGAGATGCCACCTCTCCCTGCTTTCTCTTCCCCCTCTCTCCTTTTCTCTACTTTTCTTTTCTCTTTCCTTTCCTCTGTTTTTCTCCTCCCCTTGTACTTTTTCAGTCTAATAATCTTACCAGTAGATCTACCATGCGTTCAGGCCATTTGTGTTGAGCCTTTGTTTTCTGTTTTGATCCTGTCTTATTGGTTATTTGATTTAACATTACTGTATTCATCTCACTAATTTCTGGGTTCATTAAGGTTATTTACCTGACTATGCATATGTGATACAGGTTCTTTTGATGTCCTTCCGATCCTAATATGGACTTGTACACTCAACAGACAGATATTATCCCTGACCTATGTTTTGTTAATGTTTTACAACTGTTTGCAACTCAATAAAACAGATTCAACATAATTTTGACATGCCCACCAGATGGAACTCAACGTTGACCATGCTGCAGCGGCTGCACACGCAGCAACGGGCCATCAATGAGTACCTGTGCCAATATGGCAGCAGAACTGGATCAGGGGAGCTAGGTTTTTTTCCCCCACGCCAGTGGGCCTTGATCAGGGATGCATGCACTGTCCTGTCACCATTTGAGGAGGCCACGAGGATGGTGAGCAGTGACAGTGCATGCATCAGTGAGACTGTCCCTCTTATTCACATGTTGGAGCAGATGCTACGTGGAATAATGGACAGGGCCCTTGAGGCAGAACAGAGGGAGGAAGAGGAGGACTTCCTTACCTCTCAAGGCCCCCTTTATCCAGACAGTGGTCCTGCTTGCCCACCTAGCACACAGGAAGAGGAGGAGGAGGAGGAGGAGGATGATTGTATCAGCAGCATGGAGGTGGAGCCTAGCACTCAGCAGCAGCAGTCTTCAAGGGATCATTTACAGTCCCAAGGAGCATGTGGACTTTTACGTGGCTGGGATGAGGTGCCTGTGGATCCTGTCGTCCTCAGTGACCCAGAGGACTGTGCCCCGAATGCCTCTGCAAACCTACGCTGCATGGCCTCCCTGATCCTGCAAAGCCTGCGTAAGGATCCTCGTGTACATGATATTAAGGAGAGGGATCATTACTGGCTGGCGACTCTCCTTGATCCACGTTACAAGAGTAAGGTTGCGGACTGTCACGTACCTGGTGGAAGAGTCTGGTATGCAGAGGGAGGCCTCCCTTACACCTCTGACTCAAGGCTCCTGATAGAGAAGACAGGAGGCGCAGGAGTGCAGAGTCGCACGAGAGCCTGGCAAACTTGCTGGTAGACGAGCTGGACCGGAACCAGGAACAACAGGCTCAATTCAGCCAACTGGAACAGCTTGGACTGGAACCAGGACACACAGGGATCGCTCAGCAGACCGGACTGGAACTATTCAGCTGGACTGGAACTAGGAGCTCAGGCAGGTGCAGGCGGATGGACTGGAGCAGTAGACACACAAGTCCAAAGCAGGTGAACACTGGAGCAGGGTCAGATACAAGCAGGTTCGGCAACAGGCTGGCAGCAAAGTAGCAGGAGGAACAGGCAGGGACGTAGTCAACACAGGCCGAGGTCAGATGCAGGCAGATAAACAGGGTAGTCAGAGTAAGCCAGGTAAAGTCAGCTGGAGCAGAGTGCAGGTAAACAACAATCAGAGGTCTCAGGTAGCGCTGTAGACCAGACAGCACTGATTCAAGGAAGTAAGGCAGTTTAAATAGCCTATTGGGGTGGGACAGAGGAACGACCATAGCCGCCATCTTGATTGCTGGCGTGCCCTTCCTGACACGGACCTTATGTTACCATCGCATGGGGAGCAGGAGATGAAACTTCTGCGGGAGGCCTTGCAGAAGGGTCTGTGCAATGCGTTCCCAGAACCGGGGGGATTACCAAAACCTGGCTCTGGACAACGTCTTGCTGAGGCTTCGGTGAGTCACAGAAGGGGCGGTGGAGAAGGTGGTCGTCTGACCGATGTGTTCAGGCAGTTTTTTAGTCCGCAGCCCCAAGGTCTGACCGGTTCCAGCAACCATCGCCAGCGTCTGGTTTACATGGTCCGGGAATACCTAGGGCAAGATCCGCCTTGGACACCTTCCCCACCGAAAATCCTCTGGCTTACTGGGTCTTGAGGATGGATCACTGGCAAGAGCTAGTCCAGTACGCAATTGAGCTACTGGCTTGCCCTGCATCCAGTGTTCTTTCAGAACGGACATTCAGTGCTGCTGGAGGCTTTGTGACTGATCACAGGGTGCGCCTCTCCACCGGCTCTGTTGATCAACTGACCTTCATCAAAATGAATCAGGCTTGGATCAACACCAGCTACCAAGCACCTGATGCTGATATTAATGAATAATATCTTTTTGTTGAAATGTCGGATCCCTTTTAGACTGCATATGCTGATGCTGAGTGACTGTCCTCTTATGCTGCTGATGGAATATCCTTCTCCTCCTCACTTTTCTTGCTGATAGCTAGTAAGAAATGTTGTGTTTCTGGGCTCCGCCACCAGTGTCTAAGGCACAATTTTTCAGCCCCTGTTTAACAGGGGCGCCTAATAATTTTTGATGCAATACTTTGCACGTGGCTCCTTGTTGCGCTCCAATTGGAGTTATTGTGAGGGGTTGCAGTGTTGTGTTGTGCCCAAGGCACAATTTTTCTGCCCCTGTTTAACAGGGGCGCCTAATAACAATTTTTGATGCAATACTTTGCACGTGGCTCCTTGTTGCGCTCCAATTACAGTATGTTTGAGGGGTGCCCTTTTTTATAAAAATGTTCTTTCACAAAACAATAATGGCCCCCCACCACCGCTAAAATATTCGACATATTGTTGCCACACAGAACTTGCGCAAGTAGTATTAATTACTTTTTTTTTTATAGTCCTCTCATGTTGTGCAGGGACATTTCTAAACACGTGCCATTACTATAGACACCCAGCAGGTGTGATATTTAAAGGAATTTTTTTTTTCACTTTAAGCATCATTAAAATGGCTGCTCCGGAAAAAATGGCAGTTTTTTAAAAAAAATTCCATTGATACATGTTCCCTGGGGCAAGACCCGGGTTCTGAACGACGTTTTCCAACATTAAATTGAACATTGGTCTTTAAAACGATCGTTTTTGAATTTGAATGTTCGGGTCCCATAGACTTCAATGGGGTTCGAAATGTTCGTGCGAACCCGCGGTCTGTTCGAACATTCTGGTGCGAACCGAACCGGGGGTGTTCGGCTCAACCCTACAATTCATACAGCCGATAACTAACTTATTGGGGACATATTGGAATATACAGGGGAAAATGGATGGCGTATATACAGTAATATTCTGTGGATATAGGATCATAATGGAGGTTTAGGAGGGGGGAGAGGGAGGCATTGTCTGTTTGGGAGGTGGTAGGGTGTAGGTGTGTTTTTTTTGGGGGGGGGGGGGACAGGGACTTGGGGAGAATAAATGAATGGATGTAACAAAGTTTTTAAACATGGAAATGTGAATTTCTTTTCCCCTGTATGTAATATTTTTGTATAATAAAAGAATATATATAAAAAAATCACATTCTACAGTAATACTGCATTCCATGCTACATTTTTTTTTTCTTTAACAATATAAAATGTAAAAAGAACAAATCCTAAACTAATCAAAATTATTGGGAATAATGATAGTCTTGAGACCACGGTGGGGATCACATGGCTGATATTGCCACTGAGTGGCATGCTGCTGTGGTAGCTGGAAGTCTGATCCCCCTTGTTGAGCACCTGGAGTATGATGGCCTCACATATGTGCTGCCATTGGTCCTCTGCCATCTGGTGCAATATGTTTGCGGTCAGGGATCCAAAATAATCGCCCTCATCAGGATTACGTTGGGGGGCTGTAGAGACGTAGGTTAAAAGTGGCGGCATCCTCCAGGTTCGTTCTTTTGGCTGCAGGAGGTAGTGTGGGCATCACTGGCACAGTGCATCCAGATTGCTCCTTCACATTGACACTTTCCTGTGTATGAACATGTGACATTAGTATTCATATTTTTGTAATTTAATCATCCATGAAACAACAATTTTTTTTCCTAGGTGTTGCAAATTGAATGTGTATAATAGACTGCTGCAAGCTGCAAAATTATGAAAGGCCCAACACCAGAAAGGAAAGAAATCTGGAGAAGGTGAATGAATTTCTAAATGCAAAAATATGGTGTGGAGTGCTCGCAGGACCAAATCAGAAAGATGGTCCGACCTCAAGCATCAGGCAGGAACCAGACAGATCATATCCTTCACAAAAGTAAGCAATAGTTGTGTCTAAACAATATGTATGTGTGTAAATTGTGTAAGTATGTTCTTTGTAAAAGTAGCCAGAGAGAATTCCAAGTTCATAATCTATTTTTAAGATATATATAATTTGAACAGATGAAGCTAATCTAACAAATAATCTTCATATAAGCTTTAATGTTTTTTGCTATATTTTTTCCTTTTTTTTATTGTATTTATTCACTTTGTAGGAGGAAAGAAAAAATGCAGCTCCAGCAAAGCCACTGCAAGAGAATCTACCAACGTTAAAGGAAACGCAAGTGCTCCCAGATGCTAGGCCACATTCTCACTAAACAGGTAGTGCAAACTTTAACCTCTAAATCATTAATCCAGACAGGGATGTTGCTAGGTGGGAAAGCACAGGGGCTTAAGGCGGAAGTTATGGGTTGAATCTCACTTGCTGCCTGGCTCAGCAGTGCCCATCAATACAGCCCTGCCAGTGCAGCCATGGAGAGCTGCTGATTTTACACAGCAGGGAACTGGCACTTACGGTGCTTGCAGTCACACATGTGGTACTGTACATCAGTGTCCTAGACAGAAGATACAGGCCCACTGCAGTCTCCAGCACCTGCATGATATGTCCCCACTGCTCCAAGCAGACTTCAAAAGCTTCACTTCGGATGTGACCAGGGCTGGACTGGGACAAAAAATGTGGCCCTGGACTTGATCCAGACCGACCCAGGGCAAAGCACATCAGGGTACAGAATATAATACAGAGAAAAAATTGCGCTTGTCACAGTTAAATTATCAATTAGTACCGGTGTGGTCAGTTACTAACATAAAAATAAAAATAAAAAATAGGGGGGAGGCGGCAGCTCTTGTGCCGAAACACAAGGGGAAATACAACAAAAACAAAGATTTAGAGCTGCGCCTTGTCACCCGGACTCGATACAATCAAAAAGAGTCCATATATCAGTCGTGTGGAGATAAACAATCCTTCAAACATGAGAGAAGTAGTAGGTTGGCTCCAAGACAAGTCTCCGCTGGTCTTTAATCAGGATGGACATATAATAAACACCACTGTGCTCGAACTTGGCTTTTCAATGTGGCCCACCACCAGAAGTATAAGCAGCTTACCAGAGGAATGGCTGTAATCAACAGTCGGCTGTGACCCAGCCGCGGCCTTTAGAGAACCAGGACGAATCCCAAATCCTAGGGCAGTGTTTACACCGGGGCTCCACTCAGCAACTCCACCAATTAGATCATATGTAAATGATAAATAGAGGCAGACATAGCGTAATCCCGCTGGGACATTTATTTAAAATAGTAAAAACCAGAATACTCACATGGGAGATGAGTTAGACAGGCATATAAAATACAAAGTTGCCGGCCGGCAAACAGATTAGCAAGGACCCTCCTCCAGAGCGTAATGACGTCACCGCACGTCTACCCAGACGCGTTTCGTCGTAGGACGTTGTCAATGGGATAGGGCGTTGCGGTGAGTCAACACTTAAATAGGCCTGGACCTCGCCGTGAGGTGTAGATCCAGAGCTGCAGACGCCATCTTGGAAAGGGGCAAGATGCCAGTGCTTGACCCAATCCAAAACTGTTGCTAATATAAAAAAACTTAAAAGACATTTCCTAAGGGATACAGCAGGCAAAGTCCTTATCTTGTAATCCCACAGGAGAAAAAAAAGAGAAAAAGAAGAAGCAGAAAAAACTTTACTTTGATGTCATAGATACAGGAAATAGATAGCAAGTGCCTACCACATCATTCACATTGTCTATACCTATTCCTCGTTGCGGCGACATCTAGTGGATCTTTAAAGAAATACAGCGATGTCATCGCATTGCAAAAAAGGAAGGGGACAACGGAAGGAAGCCAGCCAAGACTGATAATTATGACTTGGCCTGACCTAAACCATATGATACTGATAATGATCGATAGCTGCCGATCAAGCGTATTTGATGGAATATAAGGGAAAAAAACTTTAAAAGTGAAAATACAAAATAAAAGGGGATATGAGCCCAAGAGTCTCCCAACTTGGGTGAACATTATACCTACAGTGAGCAGGAGTGCAAAAAAACTAGACATTGGTATTAATGTGATTATAAACCCTCGGGGTTTTGATTGAAAGTCTATGTATAGTCACATTTAAGTGACCATGCATCGTAGTTTCGATTAGACACTACTGTGCAAATGTGAACACCAAATAATATATACTAGTGAAGTGTTGGTGCTTAGAAAAAATATTTATTAAGAAAAAAGGACTCGAGGACTCGTTGTAATAATGAGCCTCTAATAAAATTAAAAAACATAATCCTCGAAAAAGAGGATTTAGTATTAATTTTTCATTTTAATTACTAACATTTTCTCAAACAAGTGTGGGAAATGTTAAAAATAAGGTGTGGAAAATGTTTAAAAAATACAGTGATTCCCTAAGTGCAAACAATTTATTATGCCTAGTGTTCATTATACCGGGCTCACCATTAAAAGGGCCCGGTATAGGGAAAAAATTAGGGGAAGGAGGGGGGGGGAAGGGGGAAAAAAATGTTTTATGTAATCAAATACAATGATTCTGAACATGTGTGGAAACTGTTAAACTGGTAGACCCAAAGAAAAAATGATTTTGTATAAATGGCCCAGAAGAGACAATCTCCTGACCCAGAGACTATTCAAACAGGCTCTCATTCCCTTGGCGTCAGCAGTACATACGACCACACCCCACGCTGAGTTCCAGTACAATATCAAGCATTATTAATAAACGCGTTAACGTCAGTTTCGATGTTTAACCCATATGGTGTATAGCATTTTAAACGGTATATCCAACTCATTTCCATTCTTGAAATGGTCCTTACTAGATGACTCCCCCTCCAATTGGGTTTGAATTTATCTATCTCCACAAACAAAGTTTTTGATGGATCTTTATTGTGTTTGAGGAGGTAGTGTTTCGAAACCGAATGGTTTCTGAATCCACTTATGATATTGGTTATGTGTTCATTAATGCGGACCTGTAAGGCCCGTTTGGTCCGTCCCACATATTGCAGGCCTCTGGTCCCTCGTCTCTTTCTCCTTGCCTTTTTTGCCCTTGGGTGGGTTTGTTAAAACCCCAGCTATTTGACCCATTGGGTATTGGGGGGCCTAAGGGATTGGGACCTCGGGCATTGTTAATGTACGTTGGGGGAGGGGGAATCCGTTGCGAAGCTTCTGGAAATGGGAAATATTCCGGTCCTTCCTCGTATAATGGAAGAAAGGAGTTGGACACTGGAATGTTATAATCCCAACCAGAGTTTGCTTCCGTTCTATATGGCGAGGGGGGGTGAGTATCAAAATCATACCCTTGTCCCTGACCCCAACCATTTGAATAGTCAACGTAGGTTCCCTTCCCTCTCATTGTCCCCTGCGCCCATCCCCTCCCTCTTACTGGGTAACCCCTAGTTTTGGGTGGTGGACCGTGATACACATTGGGGACGTGATCCGTTCGGGATCCCCCGAACGGGCGGGTCTGGCCCCTTGGTGGATACCCTCCCCTAGGAGGTCCATGACCCCTTCTGGGAGATTGGGACGATTGAGGTCCTATTTTTTTGAAAACATCTGTGACGGGTTTTTTGGGGAACACAGAGGATGTTGGTTGAGACCCCTGTGGTAAGGATCTCACCTCCATGTGGGCTAAGGTGTCCATATCATTAGAGTTGGTTTTATTTTGTTCTTCTGCAAGTTTCTTTTGCCAATTGAACACATTGCCCTCATGGTAGTCAGTAAGGTCCCTATTGTACTTCTTCTTTTTTTTGGTACGTTGTTCCTTATCCTCTTTTTCCATAATTTTTTGGAGACCCGATGACCTCTCGCGATATTCATCACAATCTTTATTAGGACTGAGTTTGTCTTTGATGAGTTTGATCTCATCATCCAGTCTGGAAAGTTTGGAGGCTTTCCTTTCTAATAGGAAACGCAACAGGGCGACCCCAGCTAAATTAAAGTAGGAGTACCAGCCCTCGAGGTCGGTGTCCCCTTTCTGTGGTGCTAATTCCCACCTCAGACTGCGGGGGACCATAAGGTGTTTGACATATGTTTCTAAATACACTATGTCCCACTTAGTGTGGTTTTCAGAAATCATAAAGACAAACTCAGTCCTAATAAAGATTGTGATGAATATCGCGAGAGGTCATCGGGTCTTCAAAAAATTATGGAAAAAGAGGATAAGGAACAACGTACCAAAAAAAAGAAGAAGTACAATAGGGACCTTACTGACTACCATGAGGGCAATGTGTTTAATTGGCAAAAGAAACTTGCAGAAGAACAAAATAAAACCAACTCTAATGATATGGACACCTTAGCCCACATGGAGGTGAGATCCTTACCACAGGGGTCTCAACCAACATCCTCTGTGTTCCCCAAAAAACCCGTCACAGATGTTTTCAAAAAAATAGGACCTCAATCGTCCCAATCTCCCAGAAGGGGTCATGGACCTCCTAGGGGAGGGTATCCACCAAGGGGCCAGACCCGCCTGTTCGGGGGATCCCGAACGGATCACGTCCCCAATGTGTATCACGGTCCACCACCCAAAACTAGGGGTTACCCAGTAAGAGGGAGGGGATGGGCGCAGGGGACAATGAGAGGGAAGGGAACCTACGTTGACTATTCAAATGGTTGGGGTCAGGGACAAGGGTATGATTTTGATACTCACCCCCCCTCGCCATATAGAACGGAAGCAAACTCTGGTTGGGATTATAACATTCCAGTGTCCAACTCCTTTCTTCCATTATACGAGGAAGGACCGGAATATTTCCCATTTCCAGAAGCTTCGCAACGGATTCCCCCTCCCCCAACGTACATTAACAATGCCCGAGGTCCCAATCCCTTAGGCCCCCCAATACCCAATGGGTTAAATAGCTGGGGTTTTCACAAACCCACCCAAGGGCAAAAAAGGCAAGGAGAAAGAGACGAGGGACCAGAGGCCTGCAATATGTGGGACGGACCAAACGGGCCTTACAGGTCCGCATTAATGAACACATAACCAATATCATAAGTGGATTCAGAAACCATTCGGTTTCGAAACACTACCTCCTCAAACACAATAAAGATCCATCAAAAACTTTGTTTGTGGAGATAGATAAATTCAAACCCAATTGGAGGGGGAGTCATCTAGTAAGGACCATTTCAAGAATGGAAATGAGTTGGATATACCGTTTAAAATGCTATACACCATATGGGTTAAACATCGAAACTGACGTTAACGTGTTTATTAATAATGCTTGATATTGTACTGGAACTCAGCGTGGGGTGTGGTCGTATGTACTGCTGACGCCAAGGGAATGAGAGCCTGTTTGAATAGTCTCTGGGTCAGGAGATTGTCTCTTCTGGGCCATTTATACAAAATCATTTTTTCTTTGGGTCTACCAGTTTAACAGTTTCCACACATGTTCAGAATCATTGTATTTGATTACATAAAAAAAAAAATTCCCCTCCCCCCCCTCCTTCCCCTAATTTTTTCCCTATACCGGGCCCTTTTAATGGTGAGCCCGGTATAATGAACACTAGGCATAATAAATTGTTTGTACTTAGGGAATCACTGTATTTTTTAAACATTTTCCACACCTTATTTTTAACATTTCCCACACTTGTTTGAGAAAATGTTAGTAATTAAAATGAAAAATTAATACTAAATCCTCTTTTTCGAGGATTATGTTTTTTAATTTTATTAGAGGCTCATTAACAACGAGTCCTCTTAATAAATATTTTTTTCTAAGCACCAACACTTCACTAGTATATATTATTTGGTGTTCACATTTGCACAGTAGTGTCTAATCGAAACTACGATGCATGGTCACTTAAATGTGACTATACATAGACTTTCAATCAAAACCCCGAGGGTTTATAATCACATTAATACCAATGTCTAGTTTTTTTGCACTCCTGCTCACTGTAGGTATAATGTTCACCCAAGTTGGGAGACTCTTGGGCTCATATCCCCTTTTATTTTGTATTTTCACTTTTAAAGTTTTTTTCCCTTATATTCCATCAAATACGCTTGATCGGCAGCTATCGATCATTATCAGTATCATATGGTTTAGGTCAGGCCAAGTCATAATTATCAGTCTTGGCTGGCTTCCTTCCGTTGTCCCCTTCCTTTTTTCCAATGCGATGACATCGCTGTATTTCTTTAAAGATCCACTAGATGTCGCCGCAATGAGGAATAGGTATAGACAATGTGAATGATGTGGTAGGCACTTGCTATCTATTTCCTGTATCTATGACATCAAAGTAAAGTTTTTTCTGCTTCTTCTTTTTCTCTTTTTTTTCTCCTGTGGGATTACAAGATAAGGACTTTGCCTGCTGTATCCCTTAGGAAATGTCTTTTAAGTTTTTTATATTAGCAACAGTTTTGGATTGGGTCAAGCACTGGCATCTTGCCCCTTTCCAAGATGGCGTCTGCAGCTCTGGATCTACACCTCACGGCGAGGTCCAGGCCTATTTAACTGTTGACTCACCGCAACGCCCTATCCCATTGACAACGTCCTACGACGAAACGCGTCTGGGTAGACGTGCGGTGACGTCATTACGCTCTGGAGGAGGGTCCTTGCTGATCTGTTTGCCGGCCGACAACTTTGTATTTTATATGCCTGTCTAACTCATCTCCCATGTGAGTATTCTGGTTTTTACTATTTTAAATAAATGTCCCAGCGGGATTACGCTATGTCTGCCTCTATTTATCATTTACATATGATCTAATTGGTGGAGTTGCTGAGTGGAGCCCCGGTGTAAACACTGCCCTAGGATTTGGGATTCGTCCTGGTTCTCTAAAGGCCGCGGCTGGGTCACAGCCGACTGTTGATTACAGCCATTCCTCTGGTAAGCTGCTTATACTTCTGGTGGTGGGCCACATTGAAAAGCCAAGTTCGAGCACAGTGGTGTTTATTATATGTCCATCCTGATTAAAGACCAGCGGAGATTTGTCTTGGAGCCAACCTACTACTTCTCTCATGTTTGAAGGATTGTTTATCTCCACACGACTGATATATGGACTCTTTTTGATTGTATCGAGTCCGGGTGACAAGGCGCAGCTCTAAATCTTTGTTTTTGTTACATCAGGGTACAGGGCACAATACATTAGGGCCCATCACAGCACATTGAGGCACAGAAAAACAGGGCACGGGGCACATAGCACATCAGGGAACATGGCACCACAGGGCACAGGGCATATCAAAACAGAGGGCACAGAGCACATCAGGGCACATCAGCACACGGGCATATCAGGACATGGGGGGGGGGGGGGCGCACATCAGGGCACATTGTTTACCAGCCAGCATGCAGAGTAGCGCAGGCAGGAAGCGTGTGTAATAAGTGTGCATGTCTTGCTGCGGCAGCACCTCCTCTCCTTGTCATCCTAGATGTCACAAGCAAATGGGGATAGACGAGAAGAGAGGAGGGGCAGCTTGGGGGCGGGGAGATACCACAGCAAGACATGAGAGAGAACTTATTACACACGCTTCCTGCCTGCACTATTCTGCATGCTGGCTAAGTGGCTAAATCTCGATTTACCCATCAAGCGCCAGAATTTCTGACGGAATTTTTTTCAAAGGATATTGCGACCATGTGTGTGCCTCAGTTTTTTCATTGGAAATTCCGATTGACTTGGAGAACATGAATAAATTCTTTCGGTAATTCCGTTTGACTGTAAGGGACACCGGAGAAAAAGCTACGCATGCTCAGAATCGAGTCGCTGCATGCCCAGGGGCATTGAACTTAATTTTTCTCAGCTCGTTGTAGTGTTGTACGTCACCGCGTTTTGGACGGTCGTAATTTGGTGTGACAGTGTGTATGCAAGACAGCTTGAATGGCATTCCGTCAGAAAAATCTGTCTGAGTTTATCCCAACGAAAATTACGATCGTTTATGGGGCATTACTTGGCCAAACATCCCCAGACATGACTCGCAGTGAGGGCCAAAGCGAGCCAATATGAGACCAACGTTTTTGTGAGCCTGTTTTTTGCCCTAGTAAGCGTGTGAAGAATATTGCTTATTTTGTATTGACATGTCGCGTTTCTTTAGCTACAATTCAAACACCCATTCACTACATTCGCGAACTAGGTAGTGCCTTACCATTACCATGGAGAAGGAAGAGGTGGAAAGAGCTTCCAGTGTCGACAGGTAGCATAGTTGTGCTTACAAAGACATGAGGGACAAGATAACAGTATTTGCAGTGTGTACGTTCATAGTAGTGTAGGAGTCATAAGGTCAAGCAGGCTACACCCAACAAGACACCAGGTAGGTATTTCATTATGTTTACGATTAGCTTGTCCAAAAACCAATATGTAGGGCAGGGGTAGGCAACTTTGGCCCTCCAGCTGTTTGGAAACTACAAGTCCCATAAGACATTGCAAGACCCTGACAATCACAGGCATGACTCCTAGAGGCAGAGGCATGATGGGATTTGTAGTTTCACCAAAGCTGGAGTGCCAAGGTTGCCTTCCCCTGATGTAGGGCCTCGGTCACTTGCCCATCATTGCCTTAATAGTTTTTTCTCCCAAGCGTCTTCCAGGACAGCCCATGAGACCTAGACTCCTCCTACCAGGACAGGAAACACATTAACCCAACCAGATAAAAGGGCGGTCCTCCAGGCCTCATGACAGTATTAGTGTTTCCTCCGGATGGGGGGTAAAATGGTTCCCCTAGCAGGGGGCTCCTGGAGCGGTGGGTGAGTTTTCTTGTGTCCTACCTCTTCCTTCCCAGAGCGGCACATCCACCGAGGGGCTGGTTTGTGGCTGCTGTCCCTGTCTCTCGGTACATGGGGAATGTCAGTACCGTCGTTGCGTCCGACCCCCCCTGCAAAACCGAATGGTTTTCGGCCGCTATAGCAACGGCTCGTTTCTCTGCCAGTACAGCCAGGCCAGAACGTGCAGGGGAAAGAGGAAACCACATGCAGGAAGGGGTGGAGCTTGCGTTCCAGGCTGGTTCTCAGGAAGTTCCCGGAGGGGTCACTTCCAGGGCGTGGACGTCATCGACGGGCGCCGGAGACGTAGTTCCAGTCTCTAAAAACGGCAGGGACGCTGGGAGGCTGGCGGTTTAAAAGGTGAAACCCAGCAAAGGCTGCGGACCACTACAGGGGCAGGATGGACTCCTTTTGAGATACCTGCACCGGCAGCGGAATCAAGTCCTAACGCCAGCTCCTCACAGGTAAGCTTGAAAGTGTTTTTCTTTTCTTGCATAGCCTGTGAGTGTTTTTCCCCCTGTAACTAGTAGGGTCTAGGTGAAGGGTGCACATATTTTTTTCTCCTGCATGGGGTGTTATGGAGGGTATGTGGCTGTAGATTTACAGGGTCATGTTTGTTCTTTTGCAGGCCAAGACTCAGGATAAAGCCTAAGCGCAGCCACTAAAAAGGAAGTGTGCAGTGTGCGGAAGTTAACTCAGCTCCTCATGGAGTAAACCAGTTTGCCGCTCCTGTATTTCAGGCCTAATTAAAGATGACCCAGTAGCCTCATATCAGAAAATACTGACTTCAGTTAGTGATGAGCTTAAATATACTTTTAGCTCTTTCAAAACCCTAATTGATAAATTTCAGGCTCCCTCAGAAGGTCCGTCTTCAAAAAGAAAAGCTTCAGCTAGTAGCATTCCGCAACAGAGTCCTATGGTGCTCGAGAGTGAAGACTCTGAGGCTGAAGCCAGATCTACCCATTCTTCTCCAGAAGAATCGGGGTCAGATACAGGGCCCAGGGATAGAGAATCCTCTAGGGGCTCAAGGTTTAAGTTGTCTTTGGAAGATGTGGATAACTTTTAAATGATATTTATGCGACTCTTGAAATGGAAGAGGAGGAGGTACAATTGTCTAAACATGACCTTATGTACAAAGGTTTGTACAAAAAGATCTAAAGTCTTTCCTGTGCACAGTTCCCTCCTTGATACTATCAAGCTGGAGTGGCAAAATCCAGACAGAAAACCTTTCTTTTCTAGTAACCTAAAAAGGTTTTCATTTGATGAGGATGCAGCGCAGCTGTGGAACAAAAATCCAAAGACTCACCTCTTTCAAAAGTTTAAAAAAATTCGGACCTAGCGTTTGATGATATGGGCACGCTTAAGGACCCGATGGACAAGAGGAGATATTCTCCTTCACAGAGCCTGGGATTTAGCTATGGGAAATCTCAAGCCGGCTCTGGCTTCCACTTGTGTAGCCAGACACCTGGAAGAATGGCTTGAACAGATACAAACCCATCTGTTGGCAGGTACCTCTAGGGAAGAGATTCTAAAATCCTTTCCGCTCCTTTTTAGTGCTGTGGGTTTTTTAGCTGATTCTTCCACAGAGTCGGTTAGAATTCAGCCAGAAGAATCCTTTGGCTTAAAACCTGGTCAGGCGATACAGCCTCTAAATTGCGCCTATGTGGGCTTCCCCTAACAGGGGATCATCTTTTTGGTCCAGGGCTGCAGGAGGCGCTGGAACGTACGGCCGATAGAAAAAAGGCCTTTCCAGAAAACAAAAAGAAGCAGACAGCCATAAAAAAAATTGTGGCCAAAACAGGCAGCAAAGTCCTAGAGAAAAGGACAACAGGCCCAAGAAGCATTGGGCTGGGCACAAGGGCAAAGGTAGAGGGGGTGTTTTTGTTTAACACACCTCAACAGCCGGCCAAGCCACAGTGACCAGCATCTTCCTGTGGGAGGAAGATTGAGGGCCTTTCTCCCACAGTGGACAGCAGTCACCTCAAGTCCCTTCATCCTGGATCTAGTGGCAAATGGATACAGGCTGGAATTCTCCTGCCAACCACCAGAGCGACTATTGATCACCTCTCCTCCCAAAGATCGGAAGAAAGTGAGGGCGCTGGGTCTCCAAATAGGAGACTTGCTAGATCAGAAGGTCCTGATTCCTGTCCCCCACTCAGATCAAAACAAAGGGTTTTATTCCCATATTTTTGTGATCAGAAAGCAGTCAGGAAAGTATCGGCTTATTCTGAATCTTTGGTCTCTAAATCGATCGATTTAGGTACAAGCACTTCCGTATCGAGACAGTGTTCTCAATCAGAAGTCTGCTTTACACAAACTGCTTCATGGCCACTGAGGGAGATTTCAAGGACTGTGTCTGATGACCTCATGTTTCCCTGCAGTGCCATGGGCAAGATTCCATCAAAGACCATTGCAGATGTTTCTCCTGAGAAACTGGGATGGAGACGCAAGGTCTCTGGAGTCAAGAGTTCTGTTACCTACCAAGGTGAAAAGAAGCTTGTGGTGGTGGAGGACAAATCTAACAAGAGGCCTGCCATGGTCCCTACCTGTATCCAGGAGGATCACGATGGACTCAAGTTCCTGGGGATGGGGAGCCTACCTCAGCGACCAAGTCGCACAGAGAAAATGGTCTGGGAAGGAAGCAAAAGCTTCATTGAACCAGAGGGAGCTACTAGCGGTTCAGAGAGCCCTGCAAGCTTTTCAGTCCGAGGTCAGGGGTCACAATCTCCAGATCCTATCCGACAATATTTCGACAGTTGCGTACCTCAACAAGCAGGGAGGCACGAGGAGTGAGATGCTTCAAGGGATTGCCCAGGGAATTTTGACATGGGCAGAAGTAAATTTAGTCTCCATTTCGGCTGTGCACCTGAAGGGGACAAAAAACTGTCTGGCAGACTATCTCAGCCACCACAAGGTGAAGCGAGACAATTGGTCGCTTCATCTAGAGGTATTTGCAGAGATCACCAACAAATGGGGTTGGCCCGATGACGGCGGCTGCGAGCTACAAGGAGTTCCATTTGAATACATAACATCTATAAGTATATCCTGATCCCAGATATCGTTTGAAGCTCCATTTGATCTGATGAGTATACGCTTATTCAGATCCTTGTTTTCCGGTAAGCCTCAAATGTTTCACTACACTGGTGGCGGATCCTTTAACACTCACCTCGTTACTTATTGAGTCACTACTTGTGGTGATTAAAAGTTTTTGGATCGTCGATATGAACTTTTTTTTCACATTTTGGACATTTCATTTGTTAAAAGGACTATATCAAATATTAGCCTTTCTTATTTTTAGCGCTACACTTATTCTTTGTTTGTATGTTTCCAAAATTGATCTATTTTGTAGTGTTGGCTGCTTACATTTGTGACGTTTAAACAGCGCAGTGATATATATACCTCGGTATATACCTTTTTTCTTGTTTAGATCCAGGGTTTTTGCCTAAAGTGGCCAGTACATTCCATAGATCACAGGATATTGTACTGCCATCCTTTTGTAGTTCACCACAGGGTGACCAGTATTTTATTTATTTTTTAGTTGGATTAGATGGATTAGGCAAGCCATCTCGGAAGCTTATAAAGTTAGAAGTTCCTACCCCTTTTGTTACTGTGCATTCAATGAGAGCTTTGTCTGCGTCTTGGGCTGAAGGAGCTGGTGCTACACCGGAAAAAAATTTGCAAGGCTGCCACATGGTCCAGTTGTTCGACCTTCATGAAACATTATCGCCTGGATTTGCAATCCGCTCAAGAACAGGCGTTTGGTCGAAAGGTCCTTCAGGCAGTTGTCCCACCCTAGACTAGTAAGTTCTGGCTCATCGTCTCATGGGCTGTCCTGGAAGACGCTTGGGAGAGAAGATGAGTTAGGCTTACCAGTAACTCCTTTTCTGAGAGTCTTCCAGGACAGCTGGATTCCCACCCGGTTTTTGTATGGAAGTTATTTTTTTTTATGCATATGTTTTTCAGGGAAGTCCTACGGTTCTCGAGAAGACTGGCATGGGGCCTGGAGGACCGACTATTTTATGTGGTGGGGGTTAACGTGTTTCCTGTCCTGGTAGGAGGAGCCCTAGGTCTCATGGGCTGTCCTGGAAGACTCTCAGAAAAGGAGTTACCGGTAAGCCCAACTCATCTTTTTCTAAATATGTGCTAAATAACGGAAATCAAGAAAACATGCCGTGTTGTGCCTTGACTGGAGTTTATAAACATTGTCCTAACTAATATGAATCTTTGAAAATGCAAGTGAAGTAATGACTACTTGTGGGGATATACTTTTCTAAACTAATTACGCTAGCAAGTCGGGCGAAAATATATACCAAAAAAAGGCGCCTTGTGGGGATAAGAATATATAAACTAACAGCTGCCCCCTTTAAAGTGAACAAATCGCAAAACTGTGTAGAATTATAAAGTGAAGAATAGGGTGCTTCAGGTGAAGTGAAGAGCCAATCAAGGCAAAATATATGCTGGAGCAGAGGATCCATAATTTCCGGGTCCATATTTGACACCCCACATCAGGCTTTGCCCTTCGGAGTGAGACGTGGAACTCGCATCATCCCCAGGAAACCGGCTGACTCACATGCATGCTGTTTACACCTAGTGCCAGCCACTACACCATGCGAGTGTAGAATTCTGTTTTTGGAGTTGGGATTTTTTCACTTATGGACTTTATGCTGGCTTATTTTTTCATTTATGTGCACATTTAAGTTTGATGCAGTGTTTTTCTTTGTGCCAGATTTTCACATAAACATGTATAGCACCTTATTCTTCACTTTATAATTCCAATAGCAAGTTGGGTAGTTCTGTTTTCCCATCTAGCTTAGTGCTGACATGTTACAATAACAAACTTTGTCTGCGTAATGTTGTAACATAAAATATTTCTATCTGTTTTTGGTAACCTAAAAGACAAAAATGGAACGTTCAAACACCTAGTGGTTAACCTTTTAATCCATGATCAAATTCTTAAAGTGGGTACTCCCAAACAGCAGATCTTCTAAGCCTTAAACACAGTGTCTAAACATGTGCTATATCCTGTCATGGGGGTCTAAACTGTTGCGTTTCAGGGGGTACACCCCTTTCCTCGTGTTTAGACCCTATGATTTTTAGGCTTAGAAGATTTGCTGTTTGGGAGTACCCACCATAGGCAAAATTTGAACAGGTATTAAATGGCATTGCTAAGGCACTAGGTGTGCGTACCTTCTGTTTTTGGGAGTTGATAGCCAATCTGAGAAAGGCAATATCCACCCTCTATCTTGGGATACTGATGTCCCTGTTGCCCTTCATTTTATAAATCCACTTGGTGTTGGAAGTGACTGACTTTTTTTCTTTTTTCTTTTTTTTTTGAAGTGTAGCTAATATTTTTTCACAAGGATAAATGTGTAAGAAACTACATGTTCTCACCAAAGATCTTTGTTAAAGCACCTGTGAATATGCTTGGAGTAAAAATGTTTTTTTTACAACAATGTGTGGCTTCTTATTTCCTTGCTCTATACCTCTAATCTTAGTACCGTAAGTTGTCATATTTGATCTTACAATGTGCTCTTAGTACATGTTGGCATCTCCCACTAATGCAGTGTTTCTCAATTCCAGTCCTCACGCCCCCCCCCCCCCCCACAGGTCATGTTTTCAGGATGAAAAGGCTGTGGGAATTACTTAGGCTGGGTTCACACTTGTTCCGACAACGCTCCTAAACAATCCCAGAGTGAGATAAATTCCTTTTACTGCTGCTGTAATCACATGTCGGATGTCTGAATAAGGACAAGGCTCCTACTTTGGTCCGACTTCAATGATATTCAAAGGGCTGAAGTAGATCAGTTAAGACAGCTCTCATAGGGAAACATTGATTTTCACACGTCATGCGACATGAGCTCCCAATGTAGGAGCGTTGTCGGAACAAGTGTGAACCCGGCCTGAGGCTGGGTTCACACTACACTACACTACACAACTTTCATCCTACTTTGGGCTGGGTTCACACTATACTACACGACATTCATCCTACTTTGCTCTGCGACATTGGTCCTACATTGGTCCTACATTTATCCTACATTGGTCCTACATCCATCCTACTTTCATGAACAGGATACTACTTTGGTCCTACTTTGTGATACACTGACTTGTTCTTTGACCAATCAAAACAATCCCAGAGTGAGATAAATTCCTTTTACTGGTGCTGTAATCACATGTCAGATGTCAAAAGTCGGAGGGTTAGGACAAGGCTCCTACTTTGGTTCGACTTCAATGATATTCAATGGGCTGAAGTAGGATCAATGTAGGACCAAAGTAGTACAGGGAGCATTTTCAAAGTCGGACTGACTTGTGTAGGACCAGTTAAGACAGCTCTCATAGGGAAAAATTGATTTTCACACGTCATGCTACATGAGCTCCCAATGTAGGAGCGTTGTCGGAATAAGTGTGAACCCAGCCTTGCTCTGCGACATTTGTCCTACATTGATCCTACATCCATCCTACTTTCATGAACAGGATACTACTTTGGTCCTACTTTGTGATAGACTGACTTGTTCTTTGACCAATCAAAACAATCCCAGAGTGAGATAAATTCCTTTTACTGGTGCTGTAATCACATGTCAGATGGCAAAAGTCGGATGGTTAGGACAAGGCTCCTACTTTGGTCCTACTTCAATGATATTCAATGGGCTGAAGTAGGATCAATGTTGGACCAAAGTAGTACAGGGAGTAGTTTCAAAGTCGGACCGACTTATGTAGGACCAGTTAAGACAGCTCTCATAGGGAAACATTGATTTTCACACGTCATGCTACATAAGCTTCCAATGTAGGAGCGTTGTCAGAACAAGTGTGAACCCAGCCTCAGGCTGGGTTCACACTTGTTCCGACATCGCTCCTACATTGGGAGCTCATGTAGCATGACATTTGGCATAATGTTTTGCTGCTTAAAGGGGTTGTAAAGGTTTGTTTTTTTATTTTCTAAATAGTTTCCTTTTAAGATAGTGCATTGTTTGTTCACTTACCTTTTCCTTTGATTTCCCTTCTAAATGTTTTTTTTCTTTGTCTGAATTTCTCACTTCCTGTTTCTCCTCGGTAAACTTGCCACCATCATCCAAAAGGTGGTTAGTCGGCCAGAACAGCTTATGGAGGAGGAACAGGAAGTGAAACCTTGACAAAAAAAAAAAAAAATTTTAGAAGGGAAATCGAAGGAAGTGAAGGTAAGTGAACCAACAATGTACTAGCTTAACCACTTTACGCCCGCCGCACGACTATGTACGTCCACAGAATGGCACGTACAGGCAGATGGGCGTATATATATGTCCCTGCCTTTTAGCGGGTCGGGGGTCCGATCGGGACCCCCTTCGCTGCGTGCGGAGGGCGGCTTACCTTCGGGAGCGATCCATGCCGAGGGGGCGGCTGCTCGATTCTGTCCGCCCCCTCGTGATCGCTCCCAGCCAATCCCATGAGCTTCCGCCGTGTCTCTGCCTGTAAAATGTAAACCCTGGCAAAGGAAGTGATGCAGCTCTCCTCTCGGCGGTATTTTCAAACCGCCGAGAGGAGAGAAGACTCACAGTAAGTCGCACCAACACACACTGACACCACACACATTAACCCCTCGCGATCAGCCCCCCCCCCACCCCCTGTCACACTGTCACTGATTGCAGTGATCATATATTTACTGATCACTGCATTTAGTGTCAGTGTGACAGTTACAGGCAGTGTTAGGTCCAGGGTAGCCCCGTACCCCCCCAATAAAGTTTTAACCCCTTGATCACCGCTCTAGTTAACCCTTTCACCCCCTATTACCAGCGTCACTAAGCGATCATTTTTCTGATCGCTGTATTAGTGTCGCTGTTGCCGCTAGGTAGCGTTTTTTTTATTTATTTTTTATTTTATATTGCTTTTTTTTTTTTACTAAAGACATGTGGCTGAATAGATTTTGGCCTAAATGTTTGACTAAAATTTAGTTTATTCTATTTTTCTGATAACAAAAAGTAAAAAATATAGATTTTTTTCAAAAATGTCACTCTATTTTTGTTTATAGCGCAAAAAATAAAAATCGCAGAGGCAATAAAATACCATCAAAAGAAAGCTCTATTTGTGGGAAGAAAAGGACGCAAATATTGTTGGGAGCCACATCGCACGACCGCGCAATTGTCTGTTAAAGCGACGCAGTGCCGAATTGTAAAAACGCCTCTGGGCATTTAGCAGCATATTGGTCTGGGGCTTAAGTGGTTAAAGGAACCTATTTAGAAAAAAAAAAAACCTTTTCAACCTCTTTATTGCATTAAGAACCAAATGTGTGTGTGTGTGTGTGTGTGTGTGTCTCAAACCAAGCTCTCATTTTGGAATATATTTTACACATAGCGTGAGAGATGACAGTAGATAAAGAGGAAAATCTTATACTTGCCTGACAGTAATTTTCCTTTCCTGATGCAAAGCATGACCACATATTAATGTATGGGTAGACTCTGCCCCCTTGCCCTATTCCAGGACCGGGTATACTCTATAAGAAAGTCTCCTCCCTGCAGGCAGCATTCTTGTAACTTGATATCACTGCAAAGCCCTTTGGGGGAGGGAGTTATATGCTGTCATGCTTTGCATCAGGAAAGGAAAATTACCGCCAGGTAAGTATAAAATGTCCCTCTTTCCTGACACAGCATATACATAGGATGTACAAAATCACCAGACAATAAGGGTGGGTAATGCCGAACTTGAGGTTTAGCTCTATCCCCACTAATGACTGAAATGTATTGTAGCTAGGGCTGCTGGGCCCACTTTAAAATGGCCCCAATGTGTTAAATATAGACCAGGTCCTAGTTTGCATATTGGTTCTGGAGGGACTTCTTTGCAGTTCCGTCCATGGATGTGCAATCTGTCTGGGAAAGTGGTTTCTGCCCTCAATTGATGGATTTGTTCTAGCCCTCTAAGCCCCTTGGCTAACTTGATCCGCACCACCACTGCTGTTGTCTTTAATGGACAGCAATGGTCTTCTGATGCCGTTAGGCCTGAAGGGCCAATTCTATGTCTCTTCAACCTTGAATCTATTTCCAATGCTTGTGGTACTTCGGAAATTCGAAAAAAAAAATTTTTTCCCGTTTTATTCGTTTTTTTGCTTTTTTCGTAAATTCGGGAAATTCCGAAAAAGCAAAATACGAATACAAAAAGGAAAAAACGAATTTTCCGAATTCCTTAAAAAAAAACAGATGAAACAAATAAAAAAAAGGATTTTCGGAAATTTAGAATTTTTAGAATTTGTCAAATTTCAATTTTTTTTTCGAAAATTTCGAAAATTGAAAAATTTGAAATTTGACAAATTCAAATTATTCTGAATTCAAATAATTCTACATTCGAAGATTGAAAAATTCGAAATTTGAAAATTCGAGATTTGAAAAATTCGAAAATTGAAAAACAATTATGTAAAATTCGAAAATTATAAAACAATTATGAAAAATTCGAAAATTGTAAAACAATTATGTAAAATTCAAAAATTGAAAAATTCGAAAATTGTAAAACAATTATGTAAAATTCGAAAAATTGAAAAATTTGAAAATTGTAAAACAATTATGTAAAATTAAAAAATTGAAAATTGAAAAACAATTATGTAAAATTCGAAAATTGAAAAAAAAATCGAAATTTCGGACTTTCGAAAATTCGAATTAGAAACTAAACTAATTGCACATGTCTACTACTCAGCAAACCATGGGTTCCAACAGAAATAAGCGGTGTTGAATGAACAAATGAAAAACTTATATAGCGCGGCACATGCGAAACCAAATTGCCATATACTTTGAGAAATTCAAAATGGAGTCGCTACACACAATAGTTTGTGTCTCTCTTGACATCAAAAGAGCAGAGTTTTAATCTGTCTTCTGAAGGTCAGGTGGTTTTCCTCCAACTGAATGCTGGTTGGTAAAGCGTTCCATAGTCTGGGACCTTGTACCGCAAACCTTCTTTCTCCTTTGGACTTATATCTGGCTTTGGGTACCTTAACCAGATTTTGGTTGGTGGATCGCAGAACGCGATTGGAATTGTGGGCTTCTATCTTTTCGCATAGATATTGCGGGGCCTTCCCATGGATACATCTATGCATTAGACAGAGTGCTTTAAAAGCAATTCTGTTTTTTTTTTTTTTCAAATATTAATTTTATTTTTATTATTATATAGAAACATACATATGATAACAACATTACCACAAAATTGAAACTCACACACAAAGTTCACACATATAAATCTCAGACACAGCTGGACGTATAAACTGGACTAGATAACCCAACCCAGGAGGCCCTTAGCTTAAAGCTCCCAGTCATCAGTTCAATGACCCCCTTAGATATTTTCCGCATTGCAACAGAGTCATCATGTGGGGGGGGGGCACTCTGTCGCGCCTATCGGTCGTCCAATACTCATATCGTCTTAATGAGAAAAAAAAAACAACACACAGAGAGATAGACATGGGAAAAAGAAACAGCCAAGGGGAGATGGGGGAGGGCTGACCCAGGGACGTGGACTCGTCTCAAGTCGCAAAAGCTACAACAGCTGTATCTCCCTGCCAGACTAAGAATCACGTAGAGCCGATCCTTCATCTGAATAGATGAACATATTCCAGAGTCTCCACGCCTCATTGTGCTTCTCCTGCTTGTTTTGGGCTGTGAGGACCAAGTCTTCTAATTGTTTAATATCCTCCACCCTGCGTAACCACATTCCCACTGACGGGGGAGTACTCTTCTTCCATCTAAGGGGAATGCATGATTTGGCCGCGTTCAATAGATGTCTAATGATCGACTTCTTGTAACTCCGTGCTGGTATGGAAGTCGCGTGGAGCAGAATGAAGACGGGGTCGTCGTCAATTACATGGTCTGTGAACTTCTGGGTGATCGTTCTAACTGTTGTCCAGAAATGTTGTAAGCGGGAGCATGACCAGAAGATATGTAGAAACGTTCCTACCTCTGACTGACATCTCCAACATATGTTCGTGGCCGCGGGGAAGAATCTATGCAATACCTGAGGCGTATAGTACCATCTGGTCAGGATCTTATAGTTAAGTTCCTGAATTTTTGTGCATATTGACGATTTCAGTGAGAATCGAATCATCGTCTGTTTTTGGGCGTCTGTGAAAGAGCGCTGTAAGTCCGTCTCCCACTTCCGCAGGAAGGGCAAGTCAGGTTGTGCGGGGGGTGAGTTAAGTAGAGCATATGTTTTAGAGAGGACCTGGGGTAGTGTCCCCTCCTCCCTGCAATATTCTTCAAACGTCGTGAGTTCTCGCTGATAGTGTGCCGGGTTCGCTATTGAATGTAGAAAATGATGAAGGCGGATCGCCTTCCAAAACGGGAGCTGGAAGCGTCCCTCGGAGCTTGTCAGGTCATGGACAGATGGCCACTGAGTGCCCACCAGAAAGTAAGAAGCCTGGTTCCCCCCTGACAACGCCAGTGATCTGTATTCCACCGAGTCCAGCCCCGGGGGGAATGCTGGATTCCCCAATATAGGATACAGTGGGGATTCACCCGAAGAAAGGTGAGAGGAGCGTAAAGTCGTCGCCCCTACTCGGAGGGTGGAACCAATAACCGGGTGCGAGGTCAGGGGCAATTCTGTCTTTTACTGGCAACCAATAAAGGGTTATCAGCGAAGGTGAGATTGATTCCCAGGGTTTTTTCCCAGCCACAAGTCTGGCGGCCGTATTTTGAATGACATGCAGACGAGCGATTTGGTACTTTGGGAGTCCTAGGTAAAGAGCATTTGCATAGTCCAATCTGGAGTTTACAATTGTTCCTACCACGACTGCTACGTCTTCTTTGGGAATAAATGGAATAAGTCTGCGTAGTAGGTGCAGCAGATGGTTAGATCCGCTGACTACTGACCCTATTTGTGCGTCCATTGTGATGTAGGTGTCAAAGATGACACCGAGACTCTTGACTTTGGTGCTAGGGGTGATGATTTAGCCCAGAATGGGCGGGGGTATCCAGGTTTTTGCCAGTTGACTCTTACGACTGGCGTGAAAGAGAAGAAGTTCTGTTTTGAAACTGTTAAGTTTAGGATAACTCTTAGTCTTCCAGTTTTCTATCAAAGAGAGACATTTCTCTAAACTGAGATGATGATCCTTTTTGTTGCAGATGCGAAAATACAGTTGCGTGTCGTCTGCATATGAGTGATAGAGTAGTTCTTGGCTACTGATGGATTCGAAGAGAGGGCAAAGATAGATGTTGAAGAGCACCGGTGACAGGGGGGATCCTTGAGGGATTTCACATGATACTGTGCGTTTTTCAGAAGTGAAAGGTCCCAATTTCACTGTTTGTGATCGGTTTTCCAAGAAGGAGGAAAACCATGGTAGATCACCTTCTGCGACTCTGGCTACCTCCGCCAACCGAGTCAGTAACAGTTTGTGGTCTACTGTGTCAAAGGCCGTGCTTAGGTCCAGCAGAACCAGGAGAGAGGATTCTCCTTCGTCTGCGGCCTCAAGAGCGTTGTCCCATATTTTGAGTAATGCTGTTTCCGTCCCGTGTCCGGGACGGAAGCCTGATTCAAATGGATCAAGTAGATTATGGGTATCTAGATGCTGTTGTACCACTACTTTCTCCATTACCTTGGAGAGAACGTTTAGGCCTGTTATGGGACGGCGGTGAGTTGAGTCCTTGGGATCCAGGGTAGGCTTTTTCAAGATGGGCTTAATTGTGTCCTCTTTCAGCAGGGAGGGCACTATGCCTTCCTTAAATGACTGGTTTATAAGCTGCGTTATAGGTGGTGGCAGGTGTTGAATCATTGCACTATCATAGCAAGGGCAGCAATATCAAGTCTACACTGATTGGTATTGGGGATGAGCCGAACACCCCCCCCGTTCAGTTCGCACCAGAACCTTTGAACGGACCAACCGTTCGCACAAACATTTAGAACCCCATTGACGTCTAATTTAAAAGTGCTCATTTTAAATCCTAATATGCAAGTTATTGTCGTAAAACGTCTTTGAGAACCCGGGTCTTGCCCCAGGGAACATGTATCAATGGAAAAAAAAAGTTTTAAAAACTGTCTTTTTTTTTTTTTCTGGAGCAGTGATTTTAATGATGCTTAAAGTGGGGAAAAAAAAATCCTTTAAATATCATAACTACTGGGTGTCTATAGTATGCCTGTGAAGTGGCATGTGTTTAGAACTGTCCCTGCACAAAATGAGATTACTATAAGAAAAAAGTAATTTTAAACTGCTTGCGGCTTAAATGTAATGTCTGGTCCCTGCAATATGGATGAAAATCATTGAGAAAAATAGCATGGGTTTCCCCCAACTCCCCTACGGTCATTACAAGCCCCATTGGCCCTATATACTTTGAACAGCAGTATATAGGTGGTGCAAACAAGACAGGGACTGTAGGTTTGTTAAGTAGAATCTGTTTGTAATTGTGAACTGATACTTTTTTAAAGTGTAGCTCCAGCCATAAAATCTATTTTTAAGCTTTTCTGAAAACATAGAGAAGGGATATCACCCCTGTAACATTTGTTTTGCTGTCTGTGTGCATCTGTTCAGAAGATTGCAATTCACTTTCTGTCCCAATGACAAATGATTTTTTGAATTATTATTTTTTTAGTACAGCGCCCCCCCCCCCTTATTTTGTGGGGCGTTACACTAAAGTTAGTGGGGAATGGGAGAGTTAAGTTTGCTCCCATTCGCAAATTATTTAGATTGGTGCTGCTGCTGGTTTGGAACTGCCTTGTAGGTCAGTCTGCGTGTCAGGGGTGTGTTATCACCCCTAGGCGACAGTTGGTGCTAGAGGGGTTCTGACAGACCCACCTTCCCCCAGCAGCCAATCTGAGGCGCGGTTCCCTCTCTGGGCATGCTGGCAGGGGGTATATCTGGGGCAGCCGCCATTAGTGTTGTGTTCTACGTGGGGCCCGAGTTCCAGGTGCGGCATCCACCTTCAGGGTGCGCACATCCATGGGCCCCGCCATCGAGGCCCGCCTGGCTGAGGTTGCGCACCAAGCGGAGCTTCACTTTGATGCAGAGAGGGGCCCCAGTGGCTTGCTGGGTCCCAGATCCTAAGCTGGGAGCTGTACAGTGGGGGATTGGCTCGGGAGAACCTAGAGACAGAGGTTGTCTGCGAGGCCTGGACGAACCACCGGGGATCGGGTCACCGTGCCACACGACAGGTACATTTCAGCTGTCAATTGGTGACACTAAAATTGTATTTACTGGGAGGATTCATTTGGCCTGTGGCAGAGGCCCTGTTTCCACCCAGTGACTTTTTTTGAAAGTGGCCCTTCAGCTGCCAGGCTCAAAATAATCGCCTGTCCGGGGACACTTTACCCACTCTGACGAGAGTGGCGATGTTTGAACTTGACGATGCTGAGAGCAGGCTTGCTCTCTGATATCCAAGGCCTGATACTGTAGTTCTCGCTTTACTCATCAACCTTTCTCTATTGTGTGCCATGTTGATGTCGACCGTGTTGGGCCCTGGAATAAAGCATTGAAAACTCAAGTTGATGTCTGGACACTTGCTCTTTATCCACCTTCACCAATATTACCCTAGACAAGAATCACTGGTAGCTCAACATGCCGGTCCCAAACTAATCAGCGGCTACTTCGGGGGTGAGCGCTACACGAGTGAAACAAGGACTGGTGATAAAGCATCAGTGGACAGGAGACAGCTCTTAGAGAATTTCCCTTCCTAGGGGTAGATTTCCTCTCACTTCCTGTTGTCTCCTTCCGTTTGCAAGTAGGAGTCGTTTGTAAGTTGGATGTTTGAAAGTAGGGGCCTGCTGTATATACTCTCCATACATTTGGGCCCTAGGTGTTGGTGTTGCCACAACACTGTAAGCCCTCAGTTAGTCTTGGTGGGTGCTGCTGGAACACCCTGCTGTGTGAACTATATCAAGAACTGTAATTACAGGGACATGGCCTGACGAGGCATGTGAGCAGACGTGCTGCACGGAGCTCCCGCCGGTGATCCTGAAAACTATCCTTCCCTAGCCAATTCTGACGCCCGATTTCGCCGCCAAACAGAGCAAACTGACCCCTGGGCACCTCAAACACATCCCGGCATGATGACCCGAGGAAACGGCAGAGATGCCATGGCTGCGGCCTCCCAGGATTTCAAAGATGGCGCCTGGATGTCTCAGCCTCCAAAGACACCACGAGGCCAGGAGAAGAAAACTGAGCAGGGTGTAAGAATGCTAAGCCCCATAAGACTAAAGACCAAGCCGGGGGCATGCTGTATTATACCCAGAAGCTTGCAGGCCCCACAGACTCCACACAGGCTGAGACACAGCAGCGAACAGCACCCACAGTACATCCAGACAATGACACTGCAGGATACACAGTCAGAGGACAGTCCCCAACCCACACTTGGTAAAATCCTGCATGCTGTCTGTCACGGAAGGTCCCCGCATCCAGACCGAATGCTTCAGTCAGATACTGCTTCCCATAGTCTGGACATAGATACTGGATATTTTAGCTGCCTTGAAACACACGAGACGAGACTTGTATGTGTGCTAAGTATAGAATGTTTAATAGGACCAAAACCACAATCTTATATACAGTAAAGAGGAGGCAACCAGAACAATAATCAACATGAACTAATTATCTAATCAGTAGCTAGACATTTCACCACCGCAAAGCTTGACAAGTTCTTCTGAACATAATTGACATGCTAATTCAATACACCTGACAGGAGACTGCTAACTTGTAGTACAAAACATAAGAGAGTCCATTTGCTGGAGAAGAGGGCATTAGCATTTAGCAGTATGAAAGAGTCACTCTACAACTAACCCTTTGAGTTCAGAATTGACAAACTTAAAATAGCCCTACAGATATCTCAGAATATAATGTGGATAATCCATACCTAATAATCCTATCTCAGGTAGTCCAAGATATCATTCTTCCATTCATCCTATGGCCCTAGTGGTCATAGGATGATTTTAGACATAGGAGAATCTGAGTCTGTCACACTGTCCATAAGTCAGGGAGCGGACCACTGCTGTGGAGGGGAGGGTGAGTGACATTGAAGATCAGATGCCCCATGTTACCCGGGATGTGCGGGTTGCGTCCGAGCAGGCCCGACAAGCCTATGATAAAACTGATGAAATCAAGAATCACATCAGACGCAACAATGTCCGCACTGTGTGACTTCCTGAGAAAGTGAAGGTTGGCTGCAGGAGGTGTTTGGAAAGGAAGCATTCTCCCCTCTTTATGCGATTGAAAGAGCGCATACGGTGCCTCCGCGCCCCCTGCCACCTGGTAACCCTCCAAGAGCGATGCTGGCAAGACTCCTGAATTACAGGGATCGTGAAGTGGTGCTACGACTTGCAAGAGAAAAAGGCGCTGTGCTGCACAATGGTACGAAAGTATCCTCCTTTTTTTTTTTTTTATTATCCTCCCGCAGCCTATTTATATCCCCCCCCCCTCTACTTCTTTCCTGTTTACTCCATTAGATCGGGTCGACTAGCCCCTTCTTTCTTTTTTTTTCTTTTTTTTTTAATTTTTTTTTTTTTTAATTTTAATGTTTTACCTGTCTATTTCTGATAGTACTTGGGTAAATTTTTCTGTTGTTTTAAAGTTTCTCCACTGATCCCAGATCTTCCCGCATCTTCCTCTCCCAGGTCGACCTTTCTCAGATACTCCATCTCTGCGATGCGATCGACCCTGTGTATAAATTCATTTAGGGGTGGCTTCTGCGGGTGGAGCCAAAATTTCGGGATCAACCCCTTTGCTGCATTCAACAGTATCGGGACCAGTGTCGAAGCATATCTTTTTTCCCCTTTTACTAAACCTTGTCTATGAAAAAGACAGGTCAAGGGATCTGGAGGGATCTTTTCTCCAGTGATTTCTTCAGTTAATTTGAGAACCTCTTTCCAATATTCCCGAACTCTCGGGCAGTCCCACCATATGCAATGTAGTCCCTACTTGGTTACAATTCCTCCAACATAGGAGGGAGTTAGTTGTATGTATTTTATTAAGTTTGACCGGGGTCAGATGCCATTGCATCATGCATTTATAATTGGCTTCTACTGTTGTTATATCTTTTGCATAATTAAATGTTGCTTTAATCATATGTGTTTCTTCTATCTTTTCCCCATTTTCTTTCTCCCATGCCTCTATGCTTTGTAGTACATCCTTTGTCCCGAATTCTGTGATGATTTTGTAGATCACCGCAATTCCGTGCTGTAGTGGTTCTCCCGTGGAGCAGAGTTTTTCTATTGGGTTCTGTGCTGTGTCGTCTCTTATTGGTGCTGGTAATGTGTTAACTAAGTGCTTCAATTGTAGGTATTCCCAGTCAGTTATCTGTTGTGCCCTTTCTACTACGTGTATCTCTTCTTTTTTTTTTTTTTTTTCTTGTGTGACTATATCCCCTCTTTTGCTACCTAGTTTTTTCCCCATTTTGGTCCTGTTTCCTGGTGCAAAAAAATCTGTGTTTGCTAATGGGATTAATGGGGAATTATATTCCCATTTTTCCCGTTTATATACCAAGTCCCATATCTTAAAGACCTGTTTTGTGATGCTATGTGTGTCAGGGTTGATTATTCTAAATTTGGGTGGGATCCATATATTTGTATTTTTTTTTAATTTGAAAAGATGTTTTATTGGAAAAAGCATTGGCATGTATACATAGTACAGTTCAGCAAGTACAGCAACAATGGTCAGAGGATAATAAAAAAAAGAACAATAAACAATAAGAAGAAAATGAAACAAATACACAGGGAGTGAAATAGCATAATACATAGCATAGCATTGGCAAGTTTGACATTGCAGTCATTGGAGGTTTCCTATAGGGACTTCCGCAACACTGTAGAAAGTCCGGAGGTACCCACCCTCCCCTGCAGCAATAATGGTTACCAACAAACTGTGCCCAATGGGTCTTTGTGGGGGGGGGGGGGTTCTCCTCCTTTACCGCATCATACACCCGTATCTGAATCATTAAGCCACCTGTCCCATATCTTATTAAATTTCTCAGGGCAGCCCCTATTTATGTACATGAATTTTTTAAACGGTAGTAGTGTGTTTATTTCCCTCTTCCATTCCGTCCATCTAGGTGGTCTGGGCCTCATCCATTGTCTAGCAATAATTTTCCTGGCTAAAAACAACAACTCCTGTAAAAAGGTTTTAGTCTGTCTGTCCATGAGGACGGGAAAAGTACCCAGGAGACACTGCTTAGGGTCCAGAGCAACCGGGGAGCCCATGTTGTCGTGCAGGAAGGTAACGATTTGGGACCAGTATCCCTGCAGTACCGGGCAGGACCATAGCAGATGGAAGAACGTGCCTGTGTCAGCCTTACACATCGGGCAAAGATTAGATTGTTCTCTCTGGCTACTCTAACTGGGGTCAGGTACGACCCGTGAAGAATGTATATTTGAGTAAGCCTGTCTGAAAGCTTTGGGGATACCTCTTTACAGGTCTCCATAGCCTCCTCCCATTCGTCCGTATCCATTGGGCCCACCTCCCTCTCCCACCTGGGTTTGAGGGCATAGGCCACCCTTCCAAATCTAGGAGCGGAGAGCATGGAATAGAATGACGAGATAAGGCCTTTTGGATCTAGGCTTCTTGCTATAGCTACAATTTGGTTGGGTGTAGGTGGGGGCACCGACCCTGAAAACTGGGTCCTAAAGGCGTGACCCACCTGGAGAAATCTGAAATACATATGATCGGGTAAGTCAAATTCCTCCCGGAGGCTATCGAACGTCCTGAGAGTGCCATTTCTCACCAGTTGGTGCAGATAGAGTAGGCCCCTTGAACTCCAGCCCACCGGGTCTGGGATCTTGCGGAATTCCCCTAGGTGTTTGTTATGCCATAGTGGCGAGTAGTCATTGTGAACGGGTATCCCAATGGTGGCAGATGCCAAGTCCCACACCCGTCTATAGTGACGTAATAGGGGCTTGACCTCCTTGCTCGCATCTGTGCTATCCGCCCCCGTCGTTACGGCATACAACGAGTCTCCTGTAAGTTGCGACCACCGAGGACATATTAAAGCTTTAAATCGGTCGCTGTCGGTCTTGTCGAGGTGAAAAAAATGTGAGAGCTGGGCTGCGACGTAATAATTACTGAAGTCAGGTAGGGCCAGTCCCCCCATGTCCGTCGGGTTCTTAAGTGATTGCCAAGATAACTTGTGTCTTGTTTTGCCCCAGACGAAGGGCCGAAGGAGAGCCTCTAACGTTTTAAAATACCTAAGGGGTATACGCGAGGGGGAATGCCAAAGCATATATAACACTTTAGGTAGGAGGACCATCTTAATAAGATCTACTCGGCCCCATACCCCCAACGGCAGACGGGCCCACGCGTTCAGTTTGGACTTAATTGTGGAGAGAAGCGGGTCAATGTTCAGGGCAATGTAATCGGTGGGGTTTCTAGACGTGCATATTCCAAGGTATTTTATTTTCTCCACCCTCTGTAACGGTAAACTAGCCTGGGATTCGGGAGGGGGGAAACTATCTAGTGGTAAAATCTGTGATTTGTCCCAATTAATCTTTAGTCCTGAGAACATGCCAAACATTTCTATCGTATGGAGGGCTTTGGAGAGTGAGGGACCGGAGTTCGCCAAGTATAGCAGTGTGTCATCCGCATATAGACTTATCTTTTCAGTAAGGGGGCCTACACTAAGTCCTGTAATCTCTGGGTCTGCCCGGATAGCCATAGCTAGGGGCTCCGCCGCCAGGGCATACAGCAGTGGGGAAAGTGGGCACCCTTGCCTTGTGCCTCTGGAGAGGGCAAAGGTCTCGGAGGGCCACCCATTGGCCACCACCCGTGCCGAAGGGGCTTGATACAGAAGCCGTGTCCATTTAAGAAAATTCGGACCAAAGTCATAGTACTCAAGACAGCTCCAGAGGTAGCCCCATTCCACCGAATCAAACGCTTTGGCGGTGTCAAGAGCCACCACTACCCGTGTTCCCACCTCCTCATGATCTGCCTGTAAATTCATAAAGAGTCTGCGTAGGTTAAAGGACGTGTTACGGCCCGGCATGAACCCCGCCTGGTCGGGATGGATAAGGGATAGTATGACCTGGTTAAGGCGCAAGGAAAGGACTTTCGCTAGAATTTTAATGTCCACTTGGAGGAGCGAGATGGGGCGGTAGGACTCAGGAAGGCCTGGGTTCTTCCCTGGTTTGGGTATTAAAACTATCGTGGCTTCTCTCATAGAAGGTGGCAACGTTTGGGTCTGGAACAAGTCATTATACAGTGCTAGCAGTCTAGTGGTGAGTACCTCCCCATAGTGTGAATAGAATTCTATTGGCAGTCCGTCTGACCCCGGGGTTTTCGAGCGAGCGAAGCCCGCCAGTGCCTCGCCTATCTCCTCAACCGTTAGGGGAGATTCCAAGAGGGCCACCTGATCAGCCGTCAACTGCGGAAAGGTTACTGACTCCAGAAAAGTAATCATGAGTTCCCTGTTCATTGGGGCCTTAGATTTGTATAGTTCTGAAAAAAAATCCCTAAACCTGGAGCTCACTACTGCTGGGTCCGACACTCCTCCCCCTCCCGGTTCATGCAGGGTAATGACAACTGGCGGCCTATCCTCACAGTGAACCAGGTAGGCCAATAATTTGCCCGCCTTTTCCCCATGTTCAAACAATTTTTGTTTTGTGAAGAACAATTTCTGCCTAGCCTTGGTGTAGTGCAATAGATCTAACACCCTAGACCGTTGTTTTAGGATAGCCGCCGACGATTCCGATGGGTCTGCTGCATAGCTTTGCTCGGCAGCAGACAATTCTGCGACCGCCAGGTCAAGTGCCGTCGTGGAGTCAGCCTTAATGCGGTTGATGCGTGAGACCAGATGCGTTCGTGCATGTATCTTAAACGTCTCCCAAACCACCGAAGGGGAGGCCGAGCCGTCGTTATCTTGAAAAAACACCCTCCAGTCGTCTGTAAGGTCATTGTCTTCAGGCAACAGGGATAACCAGAAGGGATTCAGCCGCCACGCCCTATGGGGCCTGTCACGGGGGACTCCCAGGGTGATTAGGTAGGGGGAATGATCTGACAGAAGCCTGGGGCCGAAGCTCGCATCCAGCAGTCGCGACCTGAGGCCTCCCGACAGAAGGATATAGTCAATCCTGGACAGCGTACCGTGTGTAGATGAAAAGCATGAATATGCTCTTGCCAGGGGGAACCGATACCTCCAGGAGTCTGTTAAGTGGAATGTGTCAACTAGTTTAGAGAATCTGGACACTGTCGGTGAACGGGGAGAAGTCTGGGAGGGGGACCACCTATCCAGTGCATCATCCATTGTGGCATTGAAGTCACCCATCCACCATGCCTGTGACGAGGGATGTCGAGCCATAAAGGTGATGCCTTCATGCAGAGCAGACATGTTAAAGGGGGGGGGGAATATAAAAGGCTAATATAAGCAGGGGCTCCCCAAACAACCTAGCAGAGAGGAAGACATAACGACCCAAGGGGTCCGTACGTACCTCCTCAAGTGAGAAGTGGACAGATTTGGCAACTAGCACCGACACACCTCTAGAGTGGGAGGTGTGGGTGGAGTGGTAGGACCACCCCACCCATGGGCGGCGGAGCGCCATCTGTAGCCCCCCTTCTATATGGGTTTCAACGAGCACCACCACGTCAGCCCGCTGTTTTTTCAGGAATGTCAGAACCGCTGCCCGCTTAACTTTGTCACGCAACCCCCTGACATTCCAGGTCAAAAATTTTAGTGACGACATGTCTCTGTAGTCTTACTTAAATTAGGAATTTCACCACCAGGGGGCCATGCCCACATCTGAATGAACCCAGCCCCCACAGCATAGAAGTGTACCAATAACATCAAAAGGAGAATATACACTGACCCTCTAAACCAGGGGTCTCCAAACTTTTCAGTCGAAGGGCCAGTTTATTGTCTTTCAGACTTTAGAAGGGCCCAGGGGCGGACTGACCATTGGGACTCTCGGGCACTGCCCGAGGGCCCTATGCCACTAGGGGGCCCCATCAGGGTTACCAGGCTCAATAAAACCAGGGACAGTATGTAAAAATCTTTTTTTTTTACATCTGTCCCTGATATGTCAGAAACCGACATGCTTTTGATGTGAAAATCCTGAGATTTTAGCTGCCCTGCCTCTGCACTGCCTCCTGGCGTGGTGGCCATCTGTAAGCCCAGGGGCCCCATACTCCTATATTGCCTGGGGGCCCCATGAGTTGTCAGTCCACCCCTGGAAGGGCCAGACTGTGACCAGCGGGAGCAGAAAATCTCCTGGGCTTGGCATCAGTGAGAATAAATATGGCCTCAGGGTTAGTGGTCAGTAAAAGGGGGAGTAGAACCCCTATTAGTAGGAGGAATAGTATCCCATCATTGGTATCAGTGGAAGAAATAGTGCCTTCTTGTTGCTGTCAGTGGAAGGAATAGTACCTCATATCAGTGAGAGGGATAGTGCCCGAGGGCCAGATAAAGGCTAGCAAAGGGCCACATCTGGCCCTCGGGCCGCAGTTTGGAGACCCCTGCTCTAAACCATACATTGCCATGTTTAAGTTGCATTTTGCCTAACATATAAATCAGTAAACAAAAATACCCCCACAGCCCCCACCCCCTCCCCGCCCTGCATCCCCCAAACTTGATGCGGGCATAAACCCAAAACTGATCAAACATCCCCATCCCAGGGTAGAAAGTAGGACAAAACGAAGAAAAAGAAAAACGTGCAGGAGCGTGTAGTGTCCAGTATGGGACCCAGAGGACCTGAGCAGCCAAAATAGTCAGTACAAAAAGGAAAAAAAAAAAAAACATCAAGGAGTAAAGGTCTCGTTGAGCAATAAGTCCTCCGGAGCATAAGGCGGACATGGCGGGCATCCCCACCGGAGCTTCCCGCACGTGGATCCAGAAACCGGGATGGGCATGGGGGACAACCACGCTGTTCCGTACACCCAGCTGGCAGCTCCCAAGCTCCCGCTACAACGTAGCGTACATTAAACGTGGGCTCTGCGGAGGGCCCCACAGGCAATAACATATATAAAACAAGTACCGTTTCTCAGATCAACTTAAATCTGCAGTTCCCAGGGGTTTTTTAAGGCCGCGCTCGGAATGAACAATGGGCAAAACATATGGCTGCATGGCGTAGAAGGGAACCAGGTTCACAGAGGACTAGTGTGGGTTAAGGAGAGCCATACAGCAGAGAGTTTGAGAGGAACCGAGCAATGAGTCAATAAGGCAAAGAGACGTTCGTGAGGCGGCAGCGCAACAGTAGGAAACAAGGTCTGTGTAAGCCAAAGAGGTAACTTTTCCATACTCACAAACTCCTCAGTCCCCGCCACCGGGGGGGGGGGCCTGCGCTCCAGCCAGGCAGCCGCATCTTCGGGCAGGTCAAAGAAGGACGCCCTCCCATCGTGTTCTACCCGAAGTCTTGCAGGAAAAAGCATGGCATACTTATAATTTAGGATTCTCAGCCGGCGTTTGACTTCCAAGAAGTTGCGACGGCGACGTTGCACCTCCGCCGAAAAGTCCGGGAACACAGCCACCTTGACATTCTCAAAGTCTATATTTCCCCTCTGTCTGGCCATTCGTAGGGCGGCATCTCGATCCTTAAAGTGCAATAGTTTGGCTATGAATGTGCGGGGGGGAGCACCCTGCGGCGGCAGTTTAGCCGGCATACGGTGAGCCCTTTCCACCGACAGCATGGGGGTGAAGGCCTCTCTGCCATAGGCCTTAACAAGCAACTGCTCCAAGAAAGCAGTCGGGTCCTTCCCCTCAGCACCCTCCGGGAGGCCGATCAGGCGGATGTTACACCTCCTGAGCCTATTCTCCATTTCGTCTTGTTTGGCGAACAGTTGCTGTATTTGGTGCTGCATATGCCCCACGTCGGCCTGCAATGGCGGCAAGGTGTCTTCTACCGCGCCTAAACGATTCTCCGCGGTCTTCACCCGATCCCGAATTTTGTTCACATCCGGCCGGAGGAGGGAGATATCTACCTTGACCTCCTCGATCTGAGTGGCCAGGGAGGTACGGCAAAGGGTGATGGCCTCCAGGAGTTTGGCTGTGTCTCCCGCCGGCCGCGTCTCGCTGGTCTGGGCCGCGCCGCCATCTTCCCCCGGGTCTCCTGCGTCGTGCCGATATTGTGCTAACTTCTCCTGGGTGGATTTTTGCGATTTAGGTGGCGACATGCTCCCCCGGGTCTATGGAGTCCAGCAAGGCGAAGATGGTGAGTCAATGTCGGTCTTGAGAAGCAGGATGGTACAGATTACAGGATCAACGGACGGAGCTCCTGGGAAAGCGTCCTACTCCATGCACCGTCAGGCCACACCCTTCATATATTTGTATTTAAGTGCTGTTTACTTATCTCATTTTCCATATGTGCCCATTTTTTTAGCGTGTTCCTATTTGTCCATTCCACTAGCCTCGCTAGTATTACCGCTTGATAGTATCTTTTTATATCTGGGAGAGCTAGTCCACCTCTTTTTTTTCCCCGGGTAAGAGTTGCATAGCTTATTCTTGTTTTTTTATCGTGCCATATGAATTTTGAAATTATAGTTTTTATTACCCTAAAAAAACTTTGTGGGATATTTATTGGTAACATTTGGAATTTGTATATTATCTTTGGAAGTATTACCATTTTGAATGCATTTATCCTCCCCATCCAGGTAATCTGTTTATGGATTAAGTTTTTTAAATCTCGTCTTATTTCGTTGAGTAGGGGGATGTAATTTGCCTCATAGAGGCCTTCTACTTTGGGGGTTATTTTTATCCCTAGGTAGGTGAGTGATTTTTGTTCCCACGTAAAGGGGAATGCTCTGCGTAGAGCCTCCTCCTCATTTTTCTCTATTCCTATGTTCATGATTACAGTTTTTACTGGGTTTATTTTAAAATTGGAGAGTCTACCATATATTCCTATTTCCTCTAATATGTTGGGTATTGATGTTTTGGGTTTGGTCACATATAAGAGGACGTCGTCGGCATATGCTGCCAACTTCTGTTCCTCCTCTCCCACTCTCACCCCCCCTATATCTGGGTTGTTCCTTATCTTGCACAACAATGGTTCCAACGCTATCACATATAGGAGGGGGGAGAGTGGACAACCCTGTCTTGTTCCATTTGTCATCTCTATAACTGACGATACACTCCCGTTGACCTTTACTTTTGCCGTAGGGGACTTATATAGGTTTCCCACCCATTCCATGTATCTGGGGCCCAGTCCTATACTTCTCAGAGTCTCCATCATAAACCCCCGACTCTGTCAAATGCTTTTTCTGCGTCTAGCGACATGAGTACGACTGGGGTTTTTTCCTTTTTTTCTTATTGTAATAGTAAAATTGTTCTTAAACTGTTATCCCTCCCTCCCTCATTCATTCATTCATTCTCTGCCACCTACGAATCCCGTCTGATCTGGCCTTATTTGGTCAGGCATATACGGTTTTAACCTTGTTGCCAGTATCTTTGCAAACATTTTTATGTCAGCATTTAACAATGCGATTGGACGATAATTAGAACAAAGGGTCTTATCCTTTCCTGTTTTGGCTAAAATTGAGATATTAGCAAGAAGAGATTCTTTCCTTACTTCTTCTATTCCCCCTAATTTATTAAAGTAAGTGCACATTTTCGGGATCAATAACTCTTTAAATTTTTTATAATATTTGATTGGCAGTCCATCTGGGCCTGGGCTTTTCCCCCCTGGTGTTCCTTGGATCGCTTGACTGATTTCTGCGTGTGTAATTGGGTCATCTAGGGTTTCCATTATTTCCTGCGATAGTTTTGGTAAGTTAGCTTCACTTAAATACTCTCCAATTTTTTTTCCCCTATTCGCCTTTTCCTCCTATCCGGATTTCTCGGCAGAGGTACAGAGCAGACGCTTCAAATTTGCTGAAGTCAAACGACTGCAAAAACTACAGCTCCCCTACGCAATGCTGTTTCACATAACGGCCAGAGACCAGAACCACCTCTTTAAATCCGCGCAGGATGCAGCCGGCTGGCTGGATCACAATGAACAAGACTTACGCCGACGATGCCGTTATGACGAAGAAGGTTGATGCTGTTTTGGCTGACTGCAAAAGGAATGAAGGGCGCACGTTTTCCTTTTGGAATGTCCATTTGGCCAGTCGAGGGCCTTTACCTGATTCATACTTTAGGCGAGTGAAATTCCCACAACACTTTTTGTTCCTTGTTTTTTTTTTTTCACTTCCTTTGTTTTATATATTTTTTCAGTCCCTGTGTAAGGGCAAAATGCAACTGTATACATTGCCTGTACAGGGCCTTGTATGTGTGATAGTGTGGTTCCAGTGTTGGTGCCCTGTTGGCACGATTGATTGATTTAATGGATTTATAGTGCACCAAATACTGACTCGTCAGGGCAGTGTCTAAGCAGGGTGTTTTCATGCCCACTCGCACAAAATATGGGAGGCCTCTGTTGGGTCCCTCTGGTAAGGTGCAAGCCGCTGGCCGCATGTTGCCGTACTATTTGCTTCTATGTGTTTTTTGTTGCGCGTGCAACATTTTCTCAGTTTTACTTTTTCATTTTTGATGTTCTTCCAATGCACATTTTTTTTTCTCCAGACAACCATATATGTTCTGCTCCCCTTGCTGATGGCCCTAATCTCCCCACGAATTGGAGCAAGAAGTTGTTTTGGACTGTTCCCTGGGCATAAGAGTCCTGTTCCCTGGGCATACTCTCCTGATCCCCCCCCCACCAGTTTATACTCTCCTGATCCCCCCTAGTTTATGCTCCACTGAGCCCCCCCCCCCCAGTGTATACTCTCCTGATCCCCCCCAGTGTATTCTCCCCTGATCCCCCCCCCCTAGTGTATTTTCCCCTGATTCCCCCCCAGTGTGTTCTCCCCTGATTCCCACCCCATTGTATTCTCCCCTGATCCCCCCCCCATTGTATTCTCCCCTGATCCCCCCCAGTGTATTCTCCCCTGATTCCCACCCCATTGTATTCTCCCCTTATTCCCCACCCCCCAGTGTATTCTCCCCTGATTCCCCCCCCCCAGTGTATACTCTCCTGGTCCCCCCAATGTATACTCTCCTGGTCCCCCCCCCAGTGTATGCTCTCCTGCCCCCCCCCCAGTGTATGCTCTCCTGGTCCCCCCCAGTGTATGCTCTCCTGGTCCCCCCCAGTGTATGCTCTCCTGGTCCCCCCCAGTGTATGCTCCCCTGATACCCCCCAGTGTATGTGCTCCTGATCCCCCTCCCAGTGTATACTCTCCTGATCTCCACCCCAGTGTATACTCTCCTGATTCCCCCCAGTGTATACTCTCCTGACCCCCCCAATGTATGCTCCCTTGGCCCCCCCCCAGTGTATACTCTCCTGGTCCCCACAGTGTATGCTTTCCTGGTCCCCCCCCCCAGTGTATACTCTCCTGGTCCCCCCAGTGTATGCTCCCCTGGTCCCCCCCAGTGTATGCTCTCCTAGTCCCCCCCCCAGTATATGCTCCCCTGATACACCCCAGTGTATGCGCTCCTGATCCCCCTCCCAGTGTATACTCTCCTGATCTCCACCCCAGTGTATACTCTCCCGATTCCCCCCAGTGTATACTCTCCTGACCCCCCCAATGTATGCTCCCCTGCCCCCCCAATGTATGCTCCCCTGCCCCCCCAATGTATGCTCCCCTGGTCCCCCCCAGTGTATACTCCCCTGGTCCCCCCCAGTGTATGCTCTCCTGGTCTCCCCCCCCCAGTGTATGCTCTCCTGGTCCCCCCCCCAGTGTATGCTCTCCTGGTCCCCCCCCCAGTGTATGCTCTCCTGGTCCCCCCCCAGTGTATGCTCTCCTGGTCCCCCCCAGTGTATGCTCTCCTGGTCCCCCCCAGTGTATTCTCTCCTGGTCCCCCCCAGTGTATGCTCCCCTGATACCCCCCAGTGTATACTCTCCTGATCTCCACCCCAGTGTATACTCTCCTGATCCCCCCCCCCAGTGTACTCTCCTGACCCCCCCCCGGTGTATGCCTTCCTGAATCCCCCCAGTGTATGCCCTCCTGATTTCCCCCCCCCCCCCAGTATATGCCCTCCTGGCCCCCCAGCGTGTGCTCTACTGTTCCTGCACACTGCCCTAAATACTACTGACCTATGTACACTGTATTACACATGAAGTTCAGTTCCGTAAGCAACACCTTATTTTCTTAAAGTGCCCCTCCCGATACTAGACTCTGGATCTGCCCCTGGCGCCAGGGCAGTGTTTGTGGTGAGTCTGAAGTGATGATGGGGCACAGTGATGAGCAAGTGATCGGGCACAGTAATGAGCAAGTGATGGGGCACAGTAATGAGCAAGTGATGGGGCACAGTAATGAGCAAGTGATGGGGCACAGTAATGAGCAAATGATGGGGCACAGTAATGAGCAAGTGATGGGGCACAGTAATGAGCAAGTGATGGGTCACAGTAATGCTGCAAGCGATGGGTCACAGTAATGCTGCAAGCGATGGGTCACAGTAATGCTGCAAGCGATGGGTCACAGTAATGCTGTAAGAGATTGGGCACTGTAATGCTGCATTTATGGGGCACTGTAATGCTGCATTGATGGGGCACAGTAAGGCTGCAAGTGATGGGGCACTGTAAGGCTGCAAGTGATGTGGCACTGTAAGGCTGCAAGTGATGGGGCACTGTAAGGCTGCAAGTGATGGGGCACTGTAAGGCTGCATTGATGGGGCACAGTAAGGCTGCATTTTCGGGCACACTGAGGCTGCGTTGACGGGCACAGTGAGGCTGCACAGATGGGTACTAATATGCTTTGTTACTTCTGTTAATATTTATTTTTGGCGAGTAATTCTTAAGGCCTGGCTAGTGGCTCAGGGCTTGAAATTGTGATCCCTGCTGTAAGCTATGCACGATAACATTGATTTTAACTTTTGTATATATTCCCCCCCCCCCCCCCCGTTCTCTCGGGAGGTGTTGCAGTTGCTGCTGTCTTACCTGTCTTAGTCGGTTGCTACATCAGGTGGGGTGGACTGACATTTGGCGTTTCCATAACCCTGATAGTAAACAATTTTCGTGTTTCTCCAAAACCCATGGGTCCCTGTCCCGAATTGATCTGTGTGGGCACCCCAAATCTAGTGAGCAGTGCATCCAGGGTGGAATATTTTCCACGAGGTGTGTCGTATCACTCCCCACTGTCCCTCTGGTTGGTCACACAACCCCCTAGCTCGATGCATAGGGCTCCCTGGAAGCTTAATGCTTTTTGGCTTAAATTGTTCACCTCTCAGGAAAGAGTAGCCTCCCAGATACAGGAGTTTTTTAGAGCACATTCTCACTACAATAGCCTTCAGAAGTGGGAGACCTTTAAAGCATTTCTTAGGGGAGTGTTCATTCATGAAATCCAAATTGTAAAACAAAATTAGTCGGCCCTGCTGGAGTGGGGGACCAGGTGAGACAGCTTGAACTGACGTATGTGACTGATCCTTCTGATTCGGCACGGGAGGCTTGGATGTCAGCCCAGGATTCCCTGGACCGTCTGAGATCCTCCACTGCGGGACGTAAGAGGTTCTTTACGAAACTGGCATTCTATGAGGAGGGGGAGAAGACGGGCCGCCTACTTGCCAAAATTGCTCGCTCTCAACAGTCACCAGCTATTGGCGCCATTCACGCATCTAATGGTAAAATTATTAATTCTTCCAACACTATTCCATCAGAGCTGGCGGCTTTCTATGAGGACCTGTATGGGTCGAGAGGCCTACTCGGATGACGATCTGGCCACCTATATGTCCCATGTTGATCTACCTTCGCTGTCTGCTGAGGCACGAAGGCAATTGGATGCTCCGATCACTTTAGAGGAGCTTCAGGGGGCGGCCTGTTTTCCCACTTGTAAGGCTCTTGGTGAGGATGGCCTGTCTATGGAGGTGTTTACTCAATACGGAGAGCAATTACTGCCAGAGTTACTAAAAGTTTTTAATGCCTCGCTGGAGGAGGGGGTCCTCCCTGATTCCTTGAATAGAGCCAACGTGATCCTATTGTTGAAGCCGGGGAAGGACCCGGTGGACCCAGGCTCTTTATAAGCCTATCTCATTGCTTCAGAGCGACGTGAAGATCCTGGCTTAGGTCCTGGCGCTTCGGGTCAATGGGATTGTGTCCTCAATTATTCACCAGGATCAGACTGGCTTTATGTCGCAAAAGTCCACGGCTACTAATCTGCACAGGCTATATTTAAACATGCAAGTTCAGGCAGATAATGGGGGTCGTAGGGCTCTGCTGTTACTAGATGCCAACAAGGCATTTGACAGTGTCAGTTGGAGGTACCTATGGGCGGTGCTGGTTAGGTTTGGCTTTGGAGATCGCTTTGTGGCATGGATTAAGCGATTATGTGCATCCCCTCAGGCGACCATTAGGATGGCGGATAAAATGTTGCCTGCTTTTGCTCTGGGTAGGGGAATGCGGCAGGACTGCCCGCTGTCTCCCCTGCTCTTTGCGATTGCTATAGAACCGCTGGCATCCCTGATACGGTCGAGCGCCCTGATTGACGGGTTTCGTTATGGTAGCCTTCACGAGAAAATTATGCTTTACGCGGATGACATGCTACTATTTTTGGGGGACCCTACCCTGTCACTGCCGGGGGTTATGTCCCTCATAACACAGTTTGGTCACTTCTCAGGTCTGACCATTAATTGGTCCAAATCTGCCCTGATGATGTTAGATGCAGACTGGGAGGGGGTCCTCCCGGCCTCCTGTCCCATCCCGGTGGTCGATGGCTATAAGTACCTTGATGTACAAATATCACCCAAACTTTCGGAGTACTGTTCGCTTAATGTATACCCCCTGTTGTCCCGCTTTAGGGATAAGATCAATACTTGGAACAACCTTTAAAATGTCATTGGCAGGCAAAGCTAACTTGATTAAAATGATTCTAATGCCCCAGCTACTGTATTTTCTACACCATTCTCTGGTGGTTATACACTTGAAAGTTTTCAGAGTGGTGAACACCCTTTTTCGGAAATTGCTGTAGAATGGTAAGACCCCTAGGATCAAGCTGGAGCAGCTTCAACATGCTAGAATAGCGGGGGGTTGGCGGTCCCCAACCCTTGGCTGTACTACATTGCTGCCCAGTTGCAGCATTTGGTGGGCTCTATGGCTGGGGATCCGATGAGCTCGGCAGCACGGCTGATGCTGTTTGCTGAGACCACCCCCCAGGGCTTGGAGGCACAAATGTTTTAGGTCTAATAAACAGAACCCGACGATGACGTTAACTCAAAATATGGAACACGGGTAGGCAGCTCCAGGGGGTGTGGGGGTTCACAGAACATAGCCCAACATGGGACAACTGTTCATATACTGAGTTGGCTAAATTGCAACAGGGGCCCCGCTGGAAGGCCCATGGGGTGATATTGCTTTCTCATATTTTTCACAATGGTAGGTTATTTTCTGAACTGCAGGCTCGCTTTGACCTGCCGGCCACTATGTGGTTTTCCTATCTTCAGCTTCGGCATGTTGTGGCGGCGCAGGGGGATGCGGGCTGCACTCTGCCTCTGAGACCAAAGGAATTATATCCAAATGCTACCAGTAGGGATGAGCTTCGCGTTCGATACGAACGTATGTTCGACTCGAACACTGTCTGTTCGTACGTTCGACGAAATTCGAACAAAAGCGGTCGTTCGCGCCAAATTTGAGTGACGCAAAACAGCCCATAATTCACTGCGGCATTGCACGCTGATGATTGGCCAAGCATGCTGTATGTCCTGCATGCTTGGCCAATCGCAGCGCGCAAAAAACAAAGAGCCATAATTGGCCAAAGCTTGGGTGGCTTTGGCCAATTATGGCTCAGGGCTTTAGCACATGCCCCACAATATTTAAGGCCGCCTGCTGGGCGGCCTCGTGTAGTGTGTTCTGGCTTGTTAATGAAAGCAGTCAGAGAGACAGAGAGATTGTCTTTTTATATAGCTAGATAGAGCAGGCAGGCAGGCTAGTCAGTTTAGCTTAATTTACAGTGTGTAGAGGATATATATACATCCCTAGGAGTTGTACATATTCTTATACACTGTATAGCTTAGATAGAGCAGTTCTTCTTAATTTACTGGCAGGCAGGTGATTGAGCTATTTAAAGACGTTATCACAGGTATAGACACCAGCAGGTAAAATATTTAAAGGAATTTTTATTTTATTTTTTATTTTAGCATCAATAAAATCACTGCTGCTGGGTGTCTATAGTTTGCCTGTGAAAACGTCTTTGAGAACCCGGGTCTTGCCCGAGGGAACATGTATCAATGGAAAAAAAAGTTTGAAAAACTAATTTTTTCAGGAGTCCTGCTTCTGAAAAAAATACAGTTTTTTAAACTTGTTTCCATTGATACATGTTCCCTGGGGCAAGACCCGGGTTCTCAAAGAAGTTTTTCAACAATAACTTGAATATTGGTCTTTAAAATGATCGTTTTTTAAATCGAAAGTTCGAGTCCCATAGACTTCAATGGGGTTCTAAATGTTCGCGCGAACGGTCGGTCTGTTCGAGGGTTCTGGTGCGAACCGAACGTGGGGGTGTTCGGTTCATCCCTAGCTACCAGATGTTACTCTCTGAACACTTGAGGGCGTACCCATGTAGGTCTTTTTCTACTTGGGAACGGGACCTCGGCGAGATTACAGGTGACCAATGGGAGGAGGCTCTTCAGTCCCTAACTACTTGCTCCCTGAATGTGGCACAAAAAGTTTCACAATTATATACACTATTGAGAGTGCACTACACTCCGGTGAGACCGCATAGAATGGGTAGGCTGGCAGACCCGTTGTCGGCAGCACGATGGGGACCTTATACATCTTCTGTGGCGATACCCGAAGCTATAAAGGTTATGGAATGGGGTGGTGGGGACAATCAATTCTGTATTCCATACCAAGATTCCTGTCGATCCAATGTGCTGTCTATTGGGGGTGCTGGAGGATGTGGTTCCAGAGGAATTGACTAGGCTAGCAATCTGCTAGAGTGCATTTTAATGGGATGGAAGTCCGCCTCTCCGCACACCCATTCCTCCTGGATTACTCATGTGGGAAATACTCTAGTTATATATATATACCAGCATCGGGGGTGTCCGGGTAGGTTTGAGCGGATATGGTCAATGTGGCTGGATACACCGGGTTTGAGCCTCAGGGAACTTGTCATGACTAGACTTTTACGATGTTTGTAGGTGGGTGTAGTACTGTTGCCTTGATGGAATGTGAGGTGTATTTACTTGTACTGTTACGGGTGGGCATATTACCTGATGAAGTGGGGAGGAGGCTGGCTGTGGGTAAAATGGGGGGCAATTGTCTGTACATGTGTGCTGTTTATTTCACTAGATCCATTATCTGTTGAAAAGTGTTGCTGTTTGTTCTTTTTGTTTATGTTCAATAAACACCTTTTTTGATTTAAAAAAAAAAAGAACTGTAATCACATGCCATTGTTGAACAGTGGTAGAAAAATTGGGCCTTTTGGTGCTGGCGCTGGTGCTACAACATTGTAAGTCCTCAGTTACTCTTGGTGGGCACAGGAATGGGCCCTGCTGTGAAATATTAGATCAAGAATTGTAATTACAGGAGGAAGAGGCGTGGCTTCCACAGTCACGGCTGGTCGGACGTGGCTTCCGCTTGTGAAGGGTGGCTACCTAATCCCCCTAATGGCTGGCGTTGGTAGGAAGATGAGTGGTGCTGCTCTGCATTGAATCCCTGAACTGAAACTGGAGTTTAGGCATCCCCAGCAGCCTTTTGAGAACTCGAGTCAGATGAATGTTTTCCTCTAACAGCCAGCAAAACTGAATGTGAATGGTGTCCCCCCCCCCCCCCCCTGAACTCTGAACACTACGGAGTCCTGTAATTTGGCAGCCTGTGCAGCCCTTTGGATGGGTCTCCTAATTGTCTGTGTGAGTGAGTGGTGTTCTCACCACACTGAGCCCTGAACCTTTTGGACTCCTGTAATCAATTTGGCAGCCTTTGCAGCCTTGTGGAAACTCAAGCCAGACAGCAGCTATTCTTCTCTAAAACAGCCAGTGTGAGTGAGTATAAGCAGTGCTCTCCCCCTCCCAGCCCTGAATCCTATGGACACTTGTAAATAACTTGGCAACCTTTGCAGCCTTTTGAGAATTCAAGTTACTCCCCTCCAATAACTGGTGTGAGTGCGCAGTGTTCTCCCCTTTCAGCCTTGAATCCTATGGACTTTTGTAAGTAACTCTGCATTACCTGTGAGCCTTTATAATTACTCTGCCAGTATTTTTATCCATTGTTAATTACACGGATAGTACACCTGAGTTGGACCCTTTCTATTTGGGTAATACCTGTGTACCTGAGTGTGAACTGTGTGCTGGGTTATGAACCTTGTTTCATTTTTTTGACTGACACAAGTGCAGTGGTGCTTCTGCCCCCCCCCCCCCTCCCTCCTCTCCTCCTTTTTTTTTTTTTCTCTCCTATGGTGACCCTGATTTTGAGCTAAGATGAACAAACAACAATCAGCAGCTGAAAGAGTATGCTCGCTCTGAAGGACAGGGGGTTGGAAGGAGCCCTCCAAACACGTGGAGTGGTGGAGCATCTGTGATCCCTGACTCAGTTAAACAAGGAGCTATAGAAAAGGCAGAGATGGTGGAAAAGCAGAGTAAATTAACATTGGAACAGGTGAATGCACAGCTTCTAGCAGCAATCCAAACCTCTAACATGGCTCTTTCAGGTAAAATGGAAGAAATTAAGATTGATATTGGATATCTGAGACAGGACATGCAATGTATGCAGGAGCGAATCACTGAAACTGAAAATAGAGTGTCAGCTCTGGAGGACACTGTGTTACCCATGATTAGTAAGTTGCACATTACTGAGAAACAGATAGCAATGTGGCAGCAGAAATTAGATCAAATTGAGAATCGCATGCGTCTCCAAAATATTAGAATCATAGGCTTACCAGAGAGAGCAGAAGGTCAAAATGCAGGAGAGTTTGTGGAAAGATGGTTGAAAGCTACATTTTCAGATGCTGAATTCTTATGTGCGTTTATTATTGAGTGTGCGCATAGGATACCTGCAAAGACACCACAACCAGGTGCTCCCCCAAGGCCATTTTTAGCACGTCTATTGAATTGTAAAGACCGTGATTTAATTCTGCAGAAGGCTCGTGAAAAGGATTGATAGAATATGAAAATGTAAACATTTCAATATTTCCGGACCTCTCCCTGGAGTTACAAAAACAGCGTGCTGGCTTTAATGAGATAAAGCGGAAGCTGCGAGAGAATGGGACTGTATACTCAATGGCATATCCTGCCCTGTTAAGAGTGGAGGACAATGGGAAGGTGTTGTTTTTTTACTACAGCAGAACAAGCCAATGAATGGTTGCAAATTATTAAGGGGACACCCTGAAGTTTAAACATTTTTTTTTTTTTTTTTTAACCACTTGACCACTGGGCACTTAAACCCCCTTAATAACCAGACCAATTTTCAGCTTTCGGTGCTCTCACAGTTTGTATGACAATAACTCAGTCATACAACACTGTAAAGAAATGAAGTTTTTGTCCTTTTTTTCCCACAAATAGAGCTTTCTTTTGGTGGTATTTGATCACCTCCGCGGTTTTTATTTTTTCGCTATAAATGAAAAAAGAACGAAAATTTTGTAAAAAAAATGAATTTTTCTTCATTTCTATTATAAAATTTTGCAAAAAAGTAATTTTTCTTCATAAATTTGGCCTAAAATGTATACTGCTACATATCTTTGGTAACAAAACCCCAAAAAATTGGATATTATTTTATCTGGGTGAAAGTTAAAAGTAGGACTGTTACTGATCAAAATTTTCTTGTTCGATTAATCGTTTTATTTTTTTAATCGATTAATCGACTAATTTCGATTAATTATAACGCACATACAGATCCAACTACTTTTAGCTGATCTTCTTTCAGGCTGATTCCAAGTGCAGCTACCAACCACTGGAAAAATGGATAGCAGGATACAAGAAAACACACAAAGGCAACGCTCTATGGGAATAGCATTAAAACTTTTATAGTCTTCAAGTAGGTAACCAAATAAATATTGCACTGGGGATAAAATCGAGGTAGCTACATAAACTGTAAAAATGCTGCGAGTAATACCAAACAGTACCAAAAGCAGTCATAAAAACATGTAGCTAAGTATGATACTGGTATAAAAATGTGTACAACGATACCACTGCTGAATCCAGATGAGGAGAGGTTAACATCAGTCTGTCGGCATGTAGATGTCCCATGAAGGGAACTATCACAACTCCCAGTGGATGGCTGTAGAATCCCAGGTTGATAGAGGGAAGTGATAGAGGGAAGTGTAACAGCCTTTGCGTGTGGCAGATAGTAAGGTCCCGCCGGCATGCAGATATGAAGGCACAGCAAAGGAGTCCTTCAGATGGACACGGCAAGCCCCACTGGTGTACGTGACTTTACCGGATCTCTGACGAAACTCCCTGAAGGCCCAGAAGCCGGCGGAGAGGTGAGTAACAATCGAAAGAATTTTAATCGATCAAAAAGATTTTGATCGATCAAAAAAATTAAAGATTAATCGATTAATCAAAAGTTAATTTGCACAGCCCTAGTTAAAAGGTTTACAAGCTATGGTCGGAGGTGTATTTAGGTTTTGTGCTGCCCTAGGCCTGACTAAACTTGCGCACCCCCTAATTTAAATATGACACACCCCTTCCTGTGAAAGCCACACCCCTGTCATATTCATGGGAAGAGGACAGAGGGATGCCCTGGGAGAAAGACAGAGGGTTCCCATGGGTGACAAACAGAGGGACGCCGTGGGAAGAGGACCTGCTGGCCGCCCCCCGCAAAGTGCCGTCCTAGGCCTGGGCCTTGTTGGCCTAGGCCAGAATACATCCCTGGCTATGGTACCAATTACTGAAAATTTATCAATTTGATCACATCTGATGTACTGCCTCTCTCATTTCTTAAGACCCTAACATACCAGAAAAGTACATAATACCCCCCAAATGACCCCTTTTTGGAAAGAAGACATTCCAAGGTATTTAGAAAGAGGCATTGTGAGTTTTTTGAAGTTGTCATTTTTTTCCACAATTCTTTGCAAATCAAGATTGTTTTTATTTTTTTATTTTTTTTCCACAAAATGTTCATATTAGCGGGTTATTTCTCACACACAGCATATGCATACCACAAATTACACCCCAAAACACATTCTGCTATTCCTTCCGAGTATGGCGATACCACATGTGTGAGACTTTTACACAGCGTGGCCACATACAGAGGCCCAACATGCAGGGAGCACCATCAGGCGTTCTGGAACACCCAGACCAATTCTGACATTTCTCTCCTACATGTAAAAATCATAATGTATTTGCTAGAAAATTACATAGAGCCCCAAAACATTATATATGCTTTTTTAGCAAAGACCCTAGAGAATACAATGGCGGACGTTGCAACTTTTTATCGCGCAGCAATTTTTCTAGCGCTTTTTTTTGAAAATAAAACAGTTTTGTGCTTTAAAAAAAAAAAACAGTAAAGTTAGCCCAATATTTTTGCATAATATGAAAGATGAAGTTACGCCGAGTAAATAGATACCCAACATGTCACCCTTCAATATTGCATACGCTTGTGGAATGGCGCCAAACTTCGCTACTTAAAAATCCCCATAGGTGACTCTTTAAAAGTTTTTACTGGTTACATCTTTTTAGTTGGAGAGGAGGTCTAGGGCCAAAATTATTGCTCTCGCTCTAATGTTCGCAGCGATATCTCACATGTGTGGTTTGAACACCGTTTTCATATGTGGGCGGGACTTGCGCGTGCGGTCGCGTCTGTATACGAGCACACGGGCGCTGTAATTTTTTTTTATTATTATTGTTCATTTTAGTTTGACACGTTTTTCCCCAAAAATAAATGTTTTGATTACTTTTATTCCTATTACAAGGAATGTAAACATCCCTTGTAATAGGAATATAGCATGACAGGTCCTCTTTACAGTGAGATATGGGGTCAATAAGACCCCACATCTCACCTCTAGGCTGGGAAGCCTGAAAAAAAACAACTATCGCAGAGTATTGCGCGGGGGGTATGGCGCAGGGGGTATTGCAGAGTATGGCGCAGGGGGTATTGCAGAGTATAGCGCAGGAAAGGAAGAGTATTGCAGGGGTTAATGCAGGGATGGCTTAGCAGGGATGGATGTATCTGTGACTGCAATAGTCACAGATCCATCCCACAGTGCTGCTGCCTTCCGCGCTCCCCCTCACACTGTACCGCTCGGTACAGAGAGAGGAGGGAGGAACCGGCGTCATCAAATGACACCGGTTTGTTTACATGTGATTGCTCCGTCATTGGACGGAGCGATCACGTGGTAAACGGCCGCTATCAGCGGCAATTTACCGCGATCCGTGACCTGCCGGGTCCCCTGGATCTGGCGGCCATGGACATTCCCGGGTGCGCGCCCCAGGGGGCGCCCGGGAGCGCGATTCTGGGATCACGTTTATATAATGTGATCCCAGAGTTAAGCAACCACCTTGCCGCCGTTATTTGACGGTGGCTGGTGGGTAAGTGGTTAAATCCTGAATGTTTTTTTCTTCTATTTTTTTACCTTTTTTTTTTTCTTCTAGGACTGAGATTCCCCCCCTCTTCTTTTTTTTGCACAGTAATAATATTTTAATTTGCATGGCCAATTTTGTGGCTATGAAATCCTCCCTTTTTTTTTTTTTGCACAGTAATAATAATATTCAATTTGCATGGCAAATTTGTGGCTATGGAATCCTCCCTTTTTTGCACAGTAATAACAATATTTAATTTGCATGGCCAATTGCTTGGCTATGTAATCCTCCCTTATTTTTTTACACCTGGGGTTTTTTTTTTTTGCTTTGCACAATAATAATATTTCAATGTGCATGGCCAATTGCTTGGCTGTGCAACCCTCCCCCTTTTTTTTCTCTTTTACACTTGGGTATTTTTTTTTTGGGGGGGGGGGTGGGTATATAAATATAGGTGTGGCACTGTTTAGCTACAGTTTTTTTACATTATGGATTGTTTATTTTTGTTTTTGATTACTTTTGGTAAATGTTATGAATATTGTATGTATAGAAGTATTTAAATGTATGGAGGTATATATTGGTATTTATATAAGGTATGGCTTGGCTAGGATTAAGGCAGGTCGGGTACCTATTTACACCTTGCACAATTTGCACCTTATTAAGTTTTGTACACAGGTTGCACCCCCCCCCCTTTTTTTTTTTTTGGACTTAAGCAAGAATATATAATGGGGAATAATTTTCATGGACTTAGTCCTAATGGGGGGAGAGGAATAACTTGGAGGGAGAGTAGAAGGGGGGTCGAGGTGGAACAGGAATGATTTATATATCCTGGGGAAGTAGGGGTTTCATTGTGTAACCCCTTTTGTCCCTAAGGAGTTCTTTGGCTGCCTGTACTCCTACGTACCCCCCTCCTTTTTTTTTAGGGAGTGGAAGAAGCTGCAGTACTTTAATTAGACAGGCTGGACACTTTACGAATTGTAAGCGATTAGGGAAAATGCCAGTCGCAGGCAATGTCTCTTTTTTTTTTCTTTTTACATTTTGAGTTACTAAGGTATAATGAGGGTATTAGAAATGGAAGATACTTGATACAGATAACCTTTAAGGAAGATATGAAGCTGAGAGAGTATTGCCCCTGGAGGTTATTAAAGTTAGGAAAACATGAGTGAACAATGTGTTTTTATATCCTGGAATGTAAGAGAAATGGGGTCAACCACTAAGAGAAGTCAGATATTTACAATCATTGGACAGACCAAGGCAAAAATAGTATGTCTGCAGGAAACGCATATGACAACGGATAATTTTAAAATATTTAAAGAAACCATGGGTGTATCATATACAAGGGCGGATCCAGAGTCTAGTCTCGGGGGGGGGGGCACTGACAGAAAATAAGGTGTTGCTTACAGAACTCAATTAGGTGTCCGATGTGTCCGCTGCAATGTTGCAGTACTGCTAAAAAATCAATGATCCCCGCCATTACTAGTAAAAAATATTTAAAATATGAATGCCATAAATCTATCCCATGGTTTGTAGACGATTGTCAGGGACTGCAGACGTGGTACAAGAGATGGTCAGAGACTGCAGACATAGTACAGGAGATGGTCAGAGACTGCAGACGTGGTACAAGGAAATGGTCAGAGACTGCAGACGTGATATAAGAGATGATCAGAGACTGCAGACATGGTACAAGAGATGGTCAGAGAATGCAGATATGGTACAAGAGATGGTCAGAGACTGCAGACGTGGTACAAGAGATGGTCAGAGACTGCAGACGTGGTACAAGAGATGGTCAGAGACTGCAGACGTGGTACAAGAGATGGTCAGAGACTGCAGACGTGGTACAAGAGATGGTGAGAGACTGCAGACATGGTACAGGAGATGGTGAGAGACTGCAGAAGTGGTACAAGGGATTGTCAGAGACTGCAGGCATGGTACAAGGGATGGTCAGAGACTGCAGACGTGGTAGAGGAGATGGTCAGAGACTGCAGACGTGGTACAAGGAGATGGTCAGAGACTGCAGACGTGGTACAGGAGATGGTCAGAGACTGCAGACGTGGTACAAGGAGATAGTCAGAGACTGCAGACGTGGTACAAGGAAATGGTCAGAGACTGCAGACATGGTACAAGAGATGGTCAGAGACTGCAGACATGGTACAAGAGATGGTCAGAAACTGCAGACATGGTACAAGAGATGGTCAGAGACTGCAGACGTGGTACAAGACATGGTCAGAAACTGCAGACGTGGTACAAGGGATGGTGAGAGACTGCAGACATGGTACAAGGGATGGTCAGAGACTGCAGACGTGGTACAAGAGATGGTCAGAAACTGCAGATGTGGTACAAGACATGGTCAGAAACTGCAGACGTGGTACAAGGGATGGTGAGAGACTGCAGACGTGGTACAAGGGATGGTGAGAGACTGCAGACGTGGTACAAGGGATGGTCAGAGACTGCAGACGTGGTACAAGGGATGGTCAGAGACTGCAGACGTGGTACAAGGGATGGTCAGACTGCAGACGTGGTACAAGGGATGGTCAGAGACTGCAGACGTGGTACAAGGGATGGTCAGAGACTGCAGACGTGGTACAAGAGATGGTCAGAGACTGCAGACGTGGTACAAGGGATGGTCAGAGACTGAAGACATGGTACAAGAGATCATTGCATCCTCACTGTGTATATGAACGCAGCCCCACCTTTGTATATCAATGCAGCCCCACTTTTGTATATCAATGCACCCCCACTTTTGCATATCAATGCAACCCAACTTTTGCATATCAATGCATCCCCACTTTTGCATATCAATGCAGTCCCACTTTTGTCTATCAATGCAGTCCCACTTTTGTCTATCAATGCAGCCCCCCTTTTGTCTATGAATGCAGCCACACTGTGCACGGCACTCACCATGGCATTGCCTCAATCACACACAGCAGGCATCTCCTCTCCCGACGTGTGTCATGGAACAAACAGGAGCTGAATGTCTGTGTTCGGTAGGCCAGTGTGCTCTAGCAAGGTCCCCCCTAGACAGGCTTGTGTGATAGACAAAACACTGATTGTCAGGAAAGGTCTTGGCAGTATGGAGCACACAGCCCTTCCTGCGTTCAGGTGTGACCTGAATGCAATCAGCACGCCTCTATAATACCCGGCGTGTGTAATCACTCCTCGCCCTGGTATCTGTCTACTAACCTGATCCTGAGCCTGATATCTGACCCTGAGCCTGCTGTCCCCTTTCTTGACTTCTGATCTGATACGACCTGACCTGATCCCTCTCCTGGACATTCCCTTCCTGCCCATTCCCTGTCTGCAGCTTCTTCTGTGATCACCTGGTATATGACCTCGGCTTGGCTTTTGGTTTATGATTACGGCATTTCCCCTTCACTTATTTATGCTTTGTTGTTATTTGTGCACTGTTTGTCTTCACCTGTTTTGTTCACCTTGTAAATAAACACCTTTTATTTCACTGCATACAGTGTTGGTCTCCTCTGTGTAGGCACACAGTACTGGTCTATTTAGAATCCCTGACACTGGTTCAATCAGTGTTCCATCCCCATCTACTATCACACGAGCAGGTCTAGCACAGGCAGCACAGCCGAACACAGATCCAGCTCACACACAGCCAGAGATGCCCGATGTCAGCAGGAGAGAGGGGAGTGCTGCAGTCAGCAACAGCTCAAAGCAGCCTCAGGACAGGCAGCCTACCAGCCCTGGTGATGAGAGAGAGAGAGTGACAGACTCGGCAGCAGCAGCTGCAGGCACCGCAAAGCAGTTTAAAAAAAATGATTAAAAAAAAGTTATAAAAAATAAATAAAACAATATATAAAAAAAATAAAAAAAAACATTTATTAAAAAAAGGGGGTTTGACACATGGGGCCCTGGGGACCTCTGAGCCCTTTAATAAAAATATATCTATATATAAAAAAAGAGAAAAAAATAAATAAAATATAAAAAAAATTAAAAACAAATTATAAAAAAAGGAGGGTTGTCCTCCGGGGGCCCTGGGGACCTCTGTGCCCTTTAATAATAATACTAACAATAATAATAATAATAATTTATATATATATATATATATATATATATATATATATATATATATATATATATATATATATATACACAAATTTAATAAAAAAAGGGGGGTGGTCATCTGGAGCCCTGGGGATCTCCGGGCCCCTGGGGACCTCCAGACCCCTAAAAAAAAATGGCCCTTTAACCTCCCTGGCGTTTTTTCCGTGTCTGACACGGGGTAAAAATTTGCTGCTACACGGGCTCGCCTCGCAGAATCCAGAGAGAGTTTACTTACCTTCTCCGTGGATCCAGCGATGCATCCCCGCTGTGTGAGCGAGCGGGTGCTCGCTCGATTCACACAGCGTCCCCGTGTGCCGCCGAGCTCCGTTCCCTGCGACGTTACGACGCACGGGGACGGAGAACGGCGCCAAATTCAAAAATGTAAACAAACACTATACATACAGTACAATGTAATCTTATAGATTACAGTACTGTATGTAAAAAATACACACCCCCCATGTCCCTAGTGGTCTGCCCAGTGCCCTACATGTTCTTTTATATAATAAAAACTTTTCTTTCTCCCTGCAAACTGTAGATTGCCCATAGCAACCAAAAGTGTCCCTTTATGGCAAAAATTGTTTTAGAGCAGCTAAAAAACAGCGATAATAAATTATAATCACTTGCAGAATTTAGCGATAGCGATTTGTGGGGAAATTCGTCATAAAAAAAAAAATAATGACAGCAAAAATTCTGCAACTGAGCAAATTTCAGTGATTTTGATGTGATTACATTATTGAATAATTTTTACTATAATTATATTATTATTTATTATAATTTTTTATAATTATTTATTATATTATAATTTTTAATAAAAATAAATAAAAAATCATACCCGGGATGCCTATTAGACTCTTGTTTAGATAGATTTAAGTAAGTACTTACTAAGAATTGCAGGCCTATAATACATAACACCACATTTCCTTGCAAAACAATTGCAACGCTTTTGGTACAAAATTCCAGACAGAATCATAACGCCAGGGAGGTTAATAAAAAAATAAAATATATTTTTTTTATTAAAATAAATAAAAAAAAGGGGGGTTGCCATACGGGGCCCTGGCGGCCTCCGGGACCCTGGGGACCTCTGGACTTATAAAAAAAATAAAAGAAAAAAAATTGGCCCTTTAATAAAAAATAAAAGAAAAATATGTTAAAACTTTTTTTTTTTTTATAAAGCCAATGTGACATGATTGCCTCGGGGGGGGGGGCAATTGCCCCGTTGCCCCCCCCCTGGATCCGCCGTTGATCATATATACCACTCATATCATACATCATACTCAAGGGGAGTGTCCATGTTGATACACCGCTCAGTGCCATGGGAATGTATTAAGTATAAATGTGACTCTGAGGGTAGATATGTATTTATTTATGGAGTTTTATATTCATTGCCATTTGTGTTGATGGGAATTTATAATCCACCTCATGGGGGTATACAGATTTTGAAGGAGGCAGTGCTGTTCCTAGCTCAATATCCTGATGCCTATGTGATGTGCATGGGGGATTACAATATGTTATTGGATCCAACCTTAGACAGACATGGAGGGGCGACCCCTAAACGGGTCAGTAGAGAAAATATACTAAAAAGGCTTTTGGTTGAGGTAGGTTAGACTGACCTGTGGAGAATTAGAAATCCACAGACCAGGGCGTATTCGTGGTCAGCCCCAGGAGGAAGCTGTTTGTCGCGTAAAGATATGGTTTGTGGGAATGATAAAGTTCAACCATTGGTACAATTAGTTGGCTACCTACCTCGGGGGGTATCCGATCACTCCCCACTATTGTTCGGATTAAATATTGGTCCTAGGGGGTAACAGGCCAACCTGGAAAATGCATCCATACTGGCTAGCACAAATTGGGCCTGATGGTATACCAGAACAACTAGATATCATTATTGAGGCACATGGGACCTATGCAATGGGTGGTAGTGTATGGGATGCATTTAAGGCATACCTGCGGGGGGTCTTGAAGTCAACTATATCACACGTTAAATGTGGAGAGGCAAGGAGAGGAGGAACTGGCTAAACGGTGTACAAAAGCGGAGGATGATTTTATATCCAACCCCTCGAGTGAAAATCAGGCAAGGTGGGAAAACCTACGTAGGCTATATAAAGGTCAAATAGAAATAAAAGCCTAACGGAAACAATTCTTTTTACGGCAGACATTTTTTGAACAGGGTAACCAAGCTAGTCTTCAGCTATTTCCAAGATACAAAATTAACAGGGGATATTAGTTTGTACAATAGAACAATAGAAGAAATACTGAAATGCTTCCATGAATATTATGTTAAAATGTATGCCACCTCATTAACTTGTGCAGAGGAGGATATAGTGGGGTACCTGGAGGAAGTAGAGTTCCCAAAACTAACAAGAGAAAATGTAAAATTAATGGACGAGGAGATTACAGAGGCAGAAGTAAGGGAAGCTATCGGCTCGTTGGCAACGGGTAAATCCCCAGGCCCTGATGGTTTACCCCTGGAGGTGTATAGTCGATATGTAGATTTCCAATACTAACTAAGGTATATAGGGAGGCCTCTGTTAGAGGAGAACTCCCACATTCCATGTATGAAGCAACAGTAGTTTTATTATTAAAAACTGATAAGGGCCCAAGTGAATGTACCTCATATAGGCCGATATCTTTGTTGAACTGCGATTATAAAATTTTGGCCAAGATATTGGCCAAAAGATTAAATACTGTAATAACATCTATAGTGCATGCTGACCAAACAGGATTTATAATTGGCAAATCAACATCGATAAACATTCGTAGAACACAATTGGTAGTACAGATGAAGGAGTATATTCCAGACACAGGGGCTTTGGCATCTCTTGATACAGCCAAAGCCTTTTACTCCATAGAGTGGAGATTCTTGCAGGCAACACTGGGGAAGTTTGGATTCGGGAACAGATTTAAGCAATGGGTAAGGATACTATATGCAGCCCCGCGATCTAAGCTATTGATTAATGGGATATTGACCCCATCAATTAACTTATTTAGGGGTATGAGGCAGGGGTGTCCGCTGTCTCCTCTTCTATTTGCTATTACAATTGAGTCATTAGCTTTGCGATTCCGTCAGTCTGAAGAATATAAGGGGATAGAAATGGGCGACAGTACAGAACAGATTGGACTGTATGCAGAGGACATTATATTGTATATGCGAGATACACAGGATACCCTGAGGAATGCTATAAGTATAATAGATACATTTGGTAGGTACTCGGGACTTAAGATTAATTGGCAGAAGTCTTTTCTAATGCCAATGCATCGAGAGGGGGACATGGAGGAGATGACGGATACCCCACTTAAGATAGTGGACTCCTTTAAATATTTAGGGATCCACATAACAAGACAATCCCAGGCGGCATTGGAGGCCAATGTTTATCCATTGATGGAGTATATTAAAGTCAAGTTGAGGATTTGGAGTAAACTCCCTTTGTCAGTGGTGGGAAGAATAAATGTAATTAAAATGATCCTACTACCAAAGTGTTTGTACATCTTCTCACACTCCCCAGTAGTAGTGCCTAAAAAGTTCTTTAAAAAGTTGAATTCACAATTTATAAAATTTTATATGGGCAAAAGGTAGATGTAAAGTAAAGCTGACAACATTACAGCGCCCAAAGACAGAGGCAGGGTTGGCGCTGCCAGATGTCTATTTGTATTACTTGGCAGGACAAATGAGACATTTGCGTAACTGGTTTACACAGGAACAAAGCTTGGGAGTAGAGAAGTATTTGTTAAATATATTACAAGCTGAGAACTTTTTGGTAGTATTAGAGACAAAACGTATACATACACCAGGGGTCAAGATACCGATGCTCTCATTGGTACCATCAGTATGGCAGGAGGTCAAAAAATGAATGGGCTTCAGGGATATCCCTGCTGAGCTATCTATGTGGGATAATCCCTTGTTTGGAAAACTATATACATTCGAGGATAGTATATTTTGGAAGCAAAACGGAATAGTAGCTTTGGAACAGGTATCACCTGCAAGCAATAACAGATTGATACCGTTTTATATAATACACCGGGTTTATCTTGCACCGTATAAACTAAGCCTGATGGGGAGAGTAGTAAACGTGGAGTGTGCAAGATGTCATCTACCATGGGCCGATTTTGAGCACATGATGTGGTGTTGTCCGGGCATCAGTAGATATTGGAGACAGGTTTTGGATATACTATCAGAAGTTGTGGGAGGATGCGTCCCATTTACTCCAGAAGTATGTCTATTATGGTTAATTGAGAGTCAGAGGTGGAATGTATATACCAAGACTTGTTTACAAGAAACTTTATTTATGGCCCACAAACAAATTGTACTTGGATGGATGCAACCTACGCCTCCTTCGAAGGGACAATGGCTTGAGGCAGTAAATCAAATCCTTCCATATGAGAAACTATAGTACGAGCATAGAGGAACACCCCAGAAATATTATAGAATTTGGGATGAGTGGTTGAACTCGGGGTCAACTCTTAGTGGTGAAGAAGTAGAAGAGGGGCACTAATAGAAGGATATTCTGATTATTGGAAGTCAGTAAAGAGGGGGGGGGGGCTGCAACCAGGGTAACGAGGTAGTTTGTCTTTAGTGTTTTTTTTTGTTTCCTTTTTGTTATCTGTTTTTCTTTTCTTCTTCAATGTGGAATGTAATGTACAATGATACTTTTTCTGTTGATTTGGTTGTATTTATGAAATGGGAAAAGATTTAATGAAGAAACATAATAATATTGACGGATGTAGACATGTGAAAGAATAAAATTAAAACTTATTAAAAAAAAATTGTAATTACATGCCCCTGTTGAACAGGGGCAGAAAAATTGGGCCGTTGATGGTGGTGCTGGTGCCACAACACTGCAACCCCTCACAGATACTCTAGTTGGAGCGCAGGAATGAGCCCGCTGCAAAGTATTGCATCAAAAATTGTAATTGCACGCCCCTGTTAATAGGGGCGTATAAATCGAGCAGCTACCTGCCGATGATCAGCTGCAGGGCATAGTTTGCAGACTCGAGACCCAGGAATCTAATCAGACCCAGGTGATGCGATTCCTTCAGGATTTAGCTTCCCGCTTTGAACAACTTCAAGCCTCCTTAGAATCCCTGGTTTGACAACCTCAACCGCAATCTGCTGCCGTATCAGCTCCGCCTACAGTCGCAGTTCACCATTGTACCATTCACTTTGAACTCCAGCCTCAAAACTTCCAGTCTGATTGGGCAAAGGTGGCCTATATTTCTCTCCTGTCCGGCGAGGCTTTAGCTTGGGCTGCCCCTCTGTGGGAGAGGAACGACCCAGTGGTTTCCAGCCTGTCTAATTTCTTGAAACTCTTTTGTAAAAACTTAGGGGAACCAGGTCATGTCTCTTCAGCGGCCATGAAGCGCCCTTTTACGTCTCTGCCAAAAGTCTGCTTCTGTGGGACAGTATGCTCTTCATTTCCACATACTGACGGGTGAGCTGAGCTGGAACAATGAGGCCTTAGTCGCAACCTTTTTGCATGGCCTTTCTGATAGTGAAGGATGAATTAGCGGGAAGAACCATCCCCACGGATTTGGACAAAGTTATCTCCTTGTGTAACCAGATAGATATTCGGTTTCAGGAAAGGATCCTAGAAAAGCGACGCCAGCACTCCTTGGTCCTTAGTCAGTCAGCCTGAACTCCCCTCTCTTCAACCCATGGAGCATCTCCTGCCAGCTGAGGAACCCATGCAGCTGGGTCGGACCAGGCTATCCCCGAGGAACGTGCTAGGTGCAGAACTCTGGGCCTGTGTCTCTACTGTGGGGGCAATGGTCATTTTCATGATACATACTCATTTAGTCCAGGAAACACTCTGGTCTAATACAACTGGAAGGTGAAGTAATGGACCCAGAAAATTCACCTTCTCGTCTCCTTCTTTTGATGTTTCTTTATGTTGGTGCTCCCACTCAGCCCTGGCTTATCTGGATTCCCGAGCTGCTGGCAACTTCATGGACTGGAGAACTGCATCTTCCATGAACCTTACCCTTTCACCCCTCGCCACTTCATTGGTGGTTTTGGCGATTGATGGCACTGTTCTTCCAGGGAGCCCTATCCGCTTCCAGGCCCTTCCTGTTAAGATGTCAGTAAGGATACTCCACCAGGAGTTGATATCCTTCCTAAGGTCTCAACCCCTTTTGATATCGGGGCTTCCTTGGTTGAAGCTCCACTCAGTGACTGGACTTCTGGGCAGATGCTGGCTTGGGGTCCCTCCTGTTTCTCATCCTGCCTTCTTAAGGTTGCCCCTAAGGAGAGACTTCCCATGGCCACCACTTCAGTATCCTCTGCCCTTCCCGTTGTATATATAGCGATTTCCAGGATGTGTTCTGTAAAAAGTCAGCTAAAGTGCTTCCTCCTCACAGGTCCTTTGATTATGTCATTGACCTTGTACCCGGAGCAACTCTTCCCAGGGGTCGTACCCACCCCTTGTCCATCCCAGAGACCCAGGCCATGTCTGAGTATGTTGCAGAAAATCTAGAAAAAGGATTCATCCTGAAATCCTCATCGACTGTAGGAGCAGGTTTCTTTTTTGTTGACTATCAAGGACTAAACGCAGTAACGATCAAAAAATCGTTACGCCCTACCTTTAATATTGGAACTATTCCATCGTCGAGAGGATCTGCCTTGAGCCATGAGTCAAGCCTCCCCTTACCCTTCCTCCACTTCTTCTCTCCCTGTCTACCTGCGTCTGCAGTCCCCTCTCTATGTTCTTTCTTCTTTTCTTTTGACCCCCTCTTTTTGTTTTGTCTTCTGCCTGTTATTCGGGGGTTTATTTTACATGTGCTCAATCTTTGTTCTCTGGCAGACTGTGTTTTTGGTTTGGTTGCTTATGAGTGGAGTCGCTGAGCTCCCCCTGATATCTGCCTCGTATTGTGCTGTTATATGCTATGCACTGTTTTTGCTGCTGTTCTGCTGACATCCCTGTACTGTTCCTTTTGTGGCACGGGTGTCTAATAAAAATTGTTATTTGAAAAAAAAAAATTATGAAACTATTCGACAGGTTGAAAGGTGCCTCAATTTTCACCGAGTTGGATCTCCAGGAATGCATGCAATCTGATCCGAATACGGAAGGGGGATGAATGGCAAACCCTAAGTGATCACAGGGTTAATCCAAGCTCAGGATGGCACACAGCCAAGGCTAATCCACTCTTGATGGCACACAGCAAAAGGGTGATCCACTCTTGATGGTACACAGCCAGGGGTAATCCACTCCCTGGATGGAGGCTGCAGGACTGGCAAACTACACATCTGCCTTTCTTCCAGCACATGTTTAAACAGATCAAATCCCTCAGACACTTCCTTCCCACCCTTGGAAAACAGGGTGGCTTAAACTGTCCAATTACAATAGCCACACAGGTGAGGTGTATTCAAGCTTATCAGCAGGGGGCTGCTGGAGGAGTCCCACCCCCCTCCACATGGACATCATTCCATAATATAAGTTTCTTCCAAGGCAGACAGGCACAAACAATGGAATTCAACCATACCCAAAACATTCCATGTGCGTTTTTTCTCCAGAAAATTTTCTCGGGCGGAGAAGAATTGCACCATTGGTGATTGGGAACTTCTTGCGATTTAAATTGGCATTGGAGGAGTGGCGTCATCTCTTGGAGGGTTCCCTACATTCTATAACAATTTTCACTGACCATAAAAATCTGCAGTACTTGCAGAATGCCAAGTGATTGAATCCCAGACAAGCCAGATGGAGCCTCTTCTTTTCCCGTTTTTTAACTTCACCATTACGTTCAAACCTGGTTCCTGCAATCACCGGGCTGATGCCCTCTCTAGGTCTTTTGACATTTAGGATGAGAAGCCTACTATTGAACCAGTGCCGATCATCTCTACCTCATGCATCCTTACCCATTCCCAAGGAGCCCTGGTCTCGTATAGCCATGGACTTCATCACAGATTTTTCACCTTTTAAGAATATGGTCATTTGGATGGTAATTGTTCTCCAAGATGGCCCATTTGTTCCTCTTCCTGGTCTCCCTCCTGCTCCTGCCTTGTTTCCCACTTTTTGTACACCTTCATGGAGTCCCTTCCTATGTTTCGGACAGGGGTGTTCAGTGTACTTTTTGCTTTTGGAGAGCCTTTTGCAAATCCTTCAACATTACCTTGGATTTTACCTCTTCTTACCATCCTCAAGCCAATGGTCAGACTGAGAGGGTTAATCAGGAGTTGGAGGTCTTTCTCCGTACCCTGGTCTCGGCTCATCACGATGATTGGGCATCACTACTCCCGTGGGCAGAGTTCTCCCACAATAATCAGTTATGGAAGACATCCTCAGCTCCCTCTTCCTATGACCTGTTCTGTTCTCCCGACATCCCAGCTTTGGCTACCGTTCAGGAATCCAATTCCATGTGGGTTGGCGTTCATGATTCCCTCCAGACAGCTGCCAACAAATTCAAGGGTTTTGCTGACCGTCGCAGGCGTAAGCCACCTCCTCTACAGCCAGAAGGCAAAATATGGCTTTCCACCAGGAACATCAGACTCCGGGTTCCTTCTCTCAAATTTTCCCCCGAGATTCATTGGTCCTTACAATATAATTTCAAAGCTGAATCCTGTTTATTTTAAAATCCAGATACAATTATCACTTTAGATTTCTCCCATAGACTTTAACAGGGTGTTCCGCGGCTTTTCGAATATGCCGCGAACACCCCTAATTGTTCGCTGTTCGCTGAACAGGCAATGTTCGAGTCGAACATGAGTTTGACTCGAACGCGAAGCTCATCCCTACCCAGCAATCAGCCGTAGGGTCCACTACCTTAGCGGTGCACTCCTGACTCCAACAGTGTGCATCTGTCCCCTTGCCTCAGGTGACCTGAAAATGGGTAATCGTTTGCTGCTTGAGAAGATAGGTGGTTAAGGACACTCTAGGACACTGTAAAACTTATTGTGATCAGAGGGAGGAAAGAGGGCGCAGAGATGGGAGAATACAAGGTCAAGGGTGTTCGCATTAGAGTAAGTGAAGTGTGGATACATTGTGTTAGCTCAAAAGATAAGTTGAGAAGTAATGCACTGATGTGTTTCTGATGCGCTTGCAATGTGTTTAGTTGCGGTTTGAGGCGGGGCTTGCGCTATGTGTGGCCACGGGGGGTTTGTGTGTCCCATTCACTGCTTCAGGTCCAAATATTTTCCTGAATTTGGACCTAAAACTAAACCAAAGATGCACAGGACCCGGCTGCCCCAGAGGTGTGTGAACTGGCTTCATTCCTGTCATGTGAATTGGATGCAGGGAAATCTGCATTCAATTTGCATAAGGATTAGGGATGAGCTTCGTATTAGAGTCAAACTCATGTTGATCGTTCGTCGAATTACGAATGTTTTGGGCCAATCGCGCCAAATTCGAGTTGCGTTTACGGCCCATAATTCACTGTGGCATCGCAGTGCATTGCTGGCTGATTGGCCAAGCATGCACTATGCTTGGCCAATCACAGCTTGCAAAAAACGTAGAGCCATAATTGACCAAAGCCAGGGTGGCTTTGGCCAATTATGGCTCAGGGTTTAGTACACACCCCACACTATAAAAGGCCGCCTGCAGGTCGGCCTTGTGTAGTGTTTTGCCGTGGTTAAGAGTGTCATTTTTAGTAGATAGAGCAGGCAGGCAGGCTAGTCAGTTAAAGTTAAGTGTGTAGAGGATATATATGCATCCCAGGTGTGTGTGTGTATGTGTATATTTATACACTGTATAGTTTAGCTACATCAGCTCTTCCTAATTTACTGGCAGGCAGGCGATTGTGCTAGCTGCAGTATTCTCACATGGTGTATTGCCTGTGTCCTCTGCAGTGTGCACCATAAAGCTACGTGGTGTGTGTACTGCCCGTGTCCTCTGCAGTGTGCATCTAAAGCTACATGGTGTGTGTACTGCCCGTGTCCTCTGCAGTGTGCATCTAAAGCTACATGGTGTGTGTACTGCCCATGTCCTCTGCAGTGTGCACCTAAAGCTACATGGTGTGTGTACTGTCTGTGTCTGTGCTATTTTTCCCAATGATTTTCATCCATATTGCAGGGACCAGACATTACATTAAAGCCGCAAGCAGTTTTAAATTACTTTTTCTTATAGTAATCTCATTTTGTGCACGGACAGTTCTAAACATGTGCCACTTCACAGACATACTATAGACACCCAGCAGGTACGATATTTAAAGGAATTTTTCATTTTTTTTATTTTTTATTTAAGCATCCATTAAAATCACTGCTCTAGAAAAAACTGTTTTTAAAACTTTTTTTCCATTGATACATGTTCCCTGGGGCAAGACCTGGGTTCTCAGACTTTTTACGACAATAACTTGCATATTAGGCTTTAAAATTAGCACTTTTGAATTCGAACGTTCGAGTCCCATAGACGTCAATGGGGTTCTAAATGTTCGCACGAACGGCCAGTCCGTTCGAAGGTTCTGGTGCGAACCGAACGGGGGGGTGTTCAGGCCCATCCCTAATAAGGATGAACCCAGCCTAAGTGGTTTTGGTGCACTACATCGAGCTTCATTATCTTGCAATGTGTATGTAGCGGCCTTCTCCTGTTGGGCTGGCACTATTTTAAATTTTAGGGGGAAGTCTGAGAGTTAGTTCAGACATGTGTGATTTTGAGCAAATTTGGCTTCTGTTCCAGCCATGGATGTGCTGTGAGTGACCATAATTGTTTGCCTGAGGTGTAGTTGTTACTCCAGGCCAAGGGTGGCAGCAGCTAAGTGAAGGTGATTAGGTATTTCCCCTCGGCAGCCAATCAGTGGGAGTTGATCGTCCCGCTGTGCATGCTGGGGAGGGGTACTTAAGGGACAGACGTCATTGGTCCGGGGTCGTCGCTGATCCTGGGTCTGTCGTCCCACCACCGGTGTGGTCCTCCTGGCCCGGGGGTGCGTGTTCCTGTAATCCTGGCCCATTTACCCTTTTTACCCTCCCACCCCTTCAACCATTTATTTTATTCTTTTACCAAGTTCAGCAAATAAATCTTTAAAAAAGAAGTGTAAAGTGTGGACATTGAGCTTTCTCTACTCTCATCCATCACCCTGGGCGGCGAGGAAATGGAGGTAATATGCTGGCCGAAAATATCCGGCAGCTCCTTTGTTGGGGCTCGTCAGGGATAGGCTGTTGCCTCTTGCAATGGTATTGGAAATTTATTTGGCCATTGAGAGACTAAGTTTGTTGGGGTGTTGAACTGTGCTTGCAAAGAAGGGGTTAAGGTCAGGTTGCTTGGCTGGGTGTTGGCTGCACGTGCAACAGAGAGAAGTGCGTATGGCGACGTGCCAAGAAAAAAACAAAGTGGGAGGAGTTACCCACCCTTGCGTGAGACGTGAGTGTGTCTGGCGCTGAAGAGTCTGGATTGCTCGATCGTGGAGAGAAGATCGGTTGCAGTCATGTTGGCGTATCCATTGCCATTGGAGAGGCTGAGGCCTACTATGTCTCAGGCTGGAGCTGGTGCAAATCCTGCACCCACTTGTTAACGGATACAGGCATTCGGATGAAGCTGCAGGGGCGTTTTTTGTGCGTTACATGAGTGCCAACGTGGAGGCACTTGGTGTGTCGTGCCTGTGATGTGAGGGACTGGCGGTTCAAATCCGACCCTTCGGCCAATGTTTACAGTGTGGGAAATATCTGTTTGTAGTGGACCAGCCCACCAGATCACCCCGTGCATATCAAGTGGACTGGGTTACAGTTGCCATCACTTTGGACTCATTGTCCGATGCCGGTGACGACCATTGGTTTGATTCGGGGTTACTTGAACTAACATGGGATAAGAGATTCAACGATGCCGCTTCTGATAGTTCAGGGAAACGTTCTCCCATGGACTCTGGGAACACAACGCCTCAGGCGGAAACCCCAGGTGTGAATTGGGAGGTGTTAATGCCAGTGTTCTAACGAGTTGGTTCCTACCATCGATATGGTTCTGAGCCAATGGAAAACTCTGAGCGGGAACAGCTGTTCGCCAGCTGTAGATGTGCTCGCTCCCGATGGCTGATTATACACTCTATAGTACACGCCGCTCTACACAGCAAGGGCCAGCAAGGGGCGGATGTGATATTGACCAGTGTTTTTTTTGATTGGTTATCCACGCCGCAAGATAACCAATCGAAAAAGCACTGCTCAATATCACATCTGCCCCTTGCTGTGTAGAGCTGCGTGTACTATAGAGCATTGTGTATAAGCAGGCATCGGTAGCAAGCGCGTCTAAGCTGCCAACTGTTGAGCCTCAGATTTCTGTGGCCTCCTACTGTGCCTGCGCAGTCGAAGGCAGGAACCATATCGGTGTAGGAACCAGCTCGACAAGACACTGGGACTGGGACACTCCCGTACTTTGCCTAAGCTTGCTCGGCTACAGAGGATTCTAATGAAAAGGGTTGCTCTTGACCAGGAGTCTCCAAACTACGGCCCTCCAGGTGTTCAGGAACTACAATTCCCATCATGCCTAGTCATGTCTACGAATGTCAGAGTTTTACAATGCCTCATGGGAAGTGTAGTTCCACAGCAGCTGGAGGGCCATAGTTTGGAGATCCCTGCTCTTGACTATGGGTGGGAGTTCCCTTGTGTCAGATGCTACCATGAAGGAAATTGAAGAAAAACGTGAAATTGTATCAGGAAGTCATTTGGGACTACCTTAAAGTGCCTAAGCCATCCCGTAATGTCAATTTTTACTTTCATAATGGTTCACTGTTTGGAGGGATGTCGGGAATCTTGGAGCTATGGTCGGCACATTTATTCAGATCGGGTGGTTATCCAGAGACCCGGAAAAGATGACCAGGTTTACTCAATCACTACCCTTGATCAGGGAAAACCCTTACTTTGCCAGACCCTTGGTTCTATTTGTAAAAAGAAAAAAAAAACTGGCAGAACTCGTTTATAGGGGTTTGTTTTTCCTTTTCAAGAAGTCCATGAGAAACAATTTTTACTCTCCCTCTTCCTTGTTGCTATTGAGAGTGCTGTTTGACTTTCGGGGGAAATAACCTAGTCAGTTAAGACTTTGATCAAGAGATATCTTTGCTTAAGAACTTGTACAGCACTTGTGGATTCTAAGCTTTGTCATCAGAGGGCAGTGTTCAGTCATATCAGGAAAGGACTTTGAGTTTTTTTGTGTTTTTTTTTTTATTTTTTATATTTTTAGCCTAGCACTTAGGTTCTAATGCTCTTTAAGAGGAAAAGTATAGTTTCACTTTTACAGAAGGTGCAGTTTTGCTCTGCCTCGGAAATGTATATAATTTAGACACAGGATTGTGTGTGTGTTTTTTTTTTTCAGGTCCAGTTGATTTTCTTTTCTGGTCCAGTTGATTTTCTATCAAGGCTGTCGGAGAATGGGGCTGAATAGATGGGAATAACACTGTAAAATTCTGATTTACCATAATGTTATGATAACTGTTGTGCTCTTATTTATTTTCTTTCCCCTTCTGCATTTTTTTTTTATAAAAAAAAAATGGGTTCAGTTGTTGGCGCTCAGGCTTGGGACGCCATGGTTCTTGACACTGGAGAAAGTGTCTAATTTAGTGGGGGGAATATGTAGCGGCCTGCTCCTGTTGGGCTGGCGCTATTTTAAGTCTAGGGGGAAGTCTGAAAGTTAGTTGATTTAGACATGTATGATTTTGAGCAAATTTGGCTTCTGTTCCAGCCATGGCTGTGCTGTGAGTGACCATTATTGTTGTTACTTCAGGCCAAGGGTGGCAGCAGCTAAGTCAAGGTGATTTGGGTATTTCCCCTCGGCAGCCAATCAGTGGGGGTTGATCGTCCCGCTGTGCATGCTGGGGAGGGATACTTAAGGGACTTCATCGAAGGATGCACTGTTTACTGAAAGGCTTGATGGTGATCGCCTGTCAGTTTCAAGTTCTGCAAGAAGTTAATCTTGAGAGATCCGGTTGCTGAATCCTGTGCTATGAGGATTCCGGACCAAAAAGTATCTCCATCTGTTAAAAGGTCTGTGGCAGAGACTGTACCATATTCCATGCGACATTCTGGCTGCTAGGTTTGTGAGAAGAGGCTAGAGTGGCGACGAAAGCTGTGTCGCAGGAAGCAGGAGTGCTTCCCGATTAAAATACCGCACCTGAACCTATTAGCCTATTACCCTTCCACCCCTTTTAACCATTTATTTTATTATTTTACCAAGTTCAACATATACCGTATTTATCGGCGTATACCGATTAAAATCAGGGGGAAATCGTGGGTGCGCGGTATAAGCCGATCCCTGCATCCCGCTCTGTGTTTGAAAGCCGCCGACATATACCGAGCACAGTACATTCGGCCAGGCTAGGCTCAGCTCGCGGTCACGCTCTGTGCCGCCTTCTAGCCTTCATGCAAAAGGAGCCGAGCGTGCCCGAGTGTACTGCGCTCGGTATATGTCGGCGGCGGCGGCGTTCAAACACAGCACGGGAAGCGAGGATTGGCTCAGAGACCGTGCGGGAGAAGCGGGGAGGACACCACCAAGGCCGCAGACTGACGCCAGACCGGACAAGACACCGACGAGGGGCATTCAAACTGTATTTTTTTCTGAAATTTTCCTTCTAGGTTGGGGGTGCGCGCTATACGCCGGAGTGCGCAATACCCCAATAAATACGGTTAATCTTTAAAAAGGAAGTGTACTTTCTCTAATCTCATCCATCGCCCTGGACGGCGAGGAAATAGAGGTAACATGTCGCCCGAAAATATTCAGCAGCTCCTTCGGGGGTTGTGCTACACGTAGTTTGCTTATTTTCTGTGACATCACTTCCTTCAAGGTTGCTGATTGAGTGTAGAAAAACCAGATGGCAAGAAGGCTGCAGGAAGGCGAAACACTTTTTTTGTTGAGCTTTATTGCATTGCACTGGGATTCACTGTACAGCATTGTTACAGCGATGCATTGCTCAACAATTATGCATGTATCATTTTAGCACAAAGACAACACAGCACATAGGTGTGAACAACACCAATTGGCTCCAATTTTATTTCTCTTGATGTTGCATTATGGTTGTACTGGCAACGACATGCGATGCAGCACAACGGCTCTGGAGCGAATGGGCGCCAAGTCTAAGTTCACACTATTGCAACATAATGCATTTTTTTGTACGTGTTTGCAGTGTACCAATCTTGAGTTTCTGATGCTTTTTTATACAGGAGTATGGATTTTATACACATATGCATGCCTTGTACCCATGTTTTTGGTGCATTTTCATTAAAGTCTATAGGGCCAATTAGTGCTGCATCTGCACCTTTTCAAAAAACGTGCTGCAGCTGCGCTGGATTGAAGTGAATGAGTCCCAAAGAATGTTTTTTTCATTGTGTATTGCAGCGCAGCAGGAGCATAGGAAAACGCACTAGTGTGAACTGGCCCTAAGGCTGGGTACACACTATTGCGAATTGGATGAAGTTTTCCCGCATCCAATTCGCATAGCAGGAGATTGTGACTGGCTTTCTATGGAGCTGGTTTACACATCTCCGCAGCGGCTCCGGTGCGAATTGCAAAGCCCTTACCTCCACTGTGCAGTTCGTTTTGCACAGAGTGGCCCCGATCCACATCTTCTGGGTCCCTCGGCGGCTGTCTCTGGTCCTCCCCGCAATTACTCACCAGTGTCATGCGAGAGCTCGCATGGTGGTCAGTAATTGCGGGCGCACCCCCGTGATACAGCGAGTGGCCATAGCCGCTCGCTGTATCACTCGGCCCCGCCCCTCGGTGCGCCGCGTCACTGGATGTGATTGACAGCAGCGCCAGCCAATGGCTGCGCTGCTCTCTATCCATCCGCTCTAGCCAGTCGGCGGCCAGGCTGAGCGACGAAGAGGATATCGGGACCAGGCGGGACTTTCGAGGGGTCAGGTAAGTATAACGGGGGGGGGGGGGGGGGGCGGCAGCATTCAATGTTTTTTCACCTTAATGCAGAGATTGCATTAAGGTGAAAACATTTTTTTCTTTACAACTCCTTTAAGTTCACTTATCACCGCTAAATGCATAAATTCTTACTTTAAGCCTAGGTTCACATATATGCGATATCAGACATTGCATGTGATTCGCACTGATCACAAATGCGATGTCTATGCAGTGCGAGTTCATGGCTTAACTCATATTGGATAGTGCAGGGACTTTTTATTTTCTCACCCATCCAATCTGATTCATGTGAGAGTTCACAGTTCGCACTGTAATCTGTGAACTGATCTGGGGGTGTCATTAACAATGTATTTACACCCGCAGAGGTTCGCAGAGGGCAGTGTGAACTGCCTGCAGGAGAGGTGCGATGCTGGAAGCGGCACTGTAATCGCGCTGGTTCCTTTATCGCACATATGTGAACCTAGGCTGAATGGTTATAGATGCCGGGCCATTGTAGAATGACAGCCACGAGGTGGCTCTACAATGCCGGGAGGACGTCCTCGGGCCCCCGGCCACTGGGGGGGCGCGCATGCCCGCCATGTCACTCAGGTGCCGTTGCGCATGCCTGGCGGCCGCGATGTCCGCTAAAGCCAGACACACAGATCCACATCCTGTCGGGGAGAGGAGAGTGTCTCAGTCAGTCCTCTCCCCCCACAGTAAGAATCACCTAGCAGGGCACACATTTATACCCTTGATCGCCCCCTAGTGTTAACACCTTCCCTGCCAGTCACATTTATACAGTAATCAGTGCATTTTTATAGCACTGTTCGCTGTGTAAATGTGAATGGTCCCAAAAATGTGTCAAGTGTCTGCCGTAATAGCGCAGTCCTGACAAAATCCCAAATAACCACCTTTTACTAGTAAAAAAAAAAAAAAAATTGTAAAAATGTCATTCTATCCCCTATTTTGTAGGCCTAATAACTTTTGCGCAAACCAATCACTATATGCTTATTGCGATTTTTTTTACCAAAAATATGTAGAAGAATACGTATCGGCCTAGACTGAGGAATTTTATTTTTTTATTATTTTTTTATTTGGATATTTATTATAGCAAAAACTAAAAAATATTGTGTTTTTTTTTCAAAATTGTCAGTCTTTTTTTGTTTATATGCTCAAAAAATAAAAACCGCAGAGATGATCAAATACCAACAAAAGAAAGCTCTATTTGTGAGAAAAAAAGGGACGTCCACTTTGTTAGGGAGCCACGTCACACAACCACGCAATTGTCATTCAAAGCGTAACAGTGCTGAGATTTAGCCTGGGCAGGAAGGGGGTATATGTACCCAGTAAGCAAGTGGTTAATATTCATCGGTTTCCTCATCTTCTGTGGTCCAGTACAAACTAATACTGTAGATATAATAACAAAAATACCATACATAAAATGTCCAAATGGACAATGTAAAGAAAAACAAAGAAATATAAAGGCCGTACACGTTAAAGTTAAATTCAAGCATTAATCTTTAAGACACAGGAGTCCTTTGTTATAGTTTTTGGAAAACTTTGGGTAATGCAGCCTTTCAGATGTTATACCGTCTGAGTTCTAACAGAGGAAGGAGCAATCAAACAGCAGGGGGAGGGAGAAAATGTTGGCTTATTTGTGGTTCGTTTTTTTTTGCTTTAAGCACCTCCGCCCACACAAGGAAGTGGCTGCATTACTCAGAGAGGAAAAGAGAAGTTCTGTAAATGCTTGCAGACTGATAATTCTACCCTTCGCAAACTGCTCTGTGTTCTCCATTAAGTAGACAGCACGTACAAAGCACACAGGTAAGTGTTAATCTTACGTTTCTTTGTTTTTTATAGATTAGAATCTATTTGTATGTTCTCCAATATTTTATCTTTAACCACCGTATTTTTTTTTTTTAAACGTTTGGAATTTCCTGTGCTGTAAACTAGCAGACTGGCAAATATATTTCTTTACATTTATAACTGTTTTTCTTTTCTTTTTTTTTATGTGCATCAGCTGATTACACCCCTGTGCCTAGGGAAATCTGACTTGTACACTAAGTTAATGAAATGACACAAATTCTTTCACTCCACAGCAGTAAAGATGTCACTATCTTCTTTCTTTTACAATTCTGAGCACGTCAATCCATAAGGGGCACTAAAGATTTGGAAACTACAGGACATTCAAACACATCTGTGTACAGGAAGTGCCAAGCATCACTAGCTGGGGAGTCTGAATCATGTGACTGCCAGCCGCTTGCAGACTTAAGTACATTTTTACCTTGTCACTTCCTAAATCAGGCTACAACAAAGTACTGTATATCTCTTCAGCTACTTATTAACATAAGTCTCACTGGACTTTTCAAACAAGTCATCTTTCTGTAGACAGTAATGATTTTATGTACAGTAAAACCTTGGATTGTGAGCATAATTTGTTCCAGAAACATGCTTGTAATCCAAAGCACTTGTATATCAAAGCATTTTTTTTACAGGGTATAAAAGAGAAGAGGCACCTCCTAAGTGTAGAAATAAGTTGCTAAATGTTGTACCTTCATTAAATGTAACCATATTTCTACACTTGGAGGCTCCTCTTTTCTGTTATACTCAGTTGTGACATGACGCTACTCATTTATCAAGATGTCGCTTGTATATCAAGGCAAAATGTATTAAAACATTTTGCTTGTCTTGCAAAACGCTCTCAAACCAAGGTTTTACTGTAACTGAAAAATAATGTATTGGGGCACAGCCATGTAAGAATGAGTATCGGTTATAGGAAATGTCCATTCATACTGTTTACTATCAGTGTATTTGACATGCAAATCATGTGTTCCATGAGAGCCAGCATGATGGGTAAGCACTGCGGTGCAATACCTGCCCAAATAGAATTGTGTAACCCCCTACCCCAAAGATTGCCAGAGTATGTTGCCATGTAGAGTTTTTTTTTTTTTTGTTTTGTTTTTAATCTGCTTCCTTGTTGTAAAGTTAGCCATATATGGGTAGAATTTTTTCTTCCAAAATACTCAGTTAATGAGGTCAAATGGTCAACTGTTTAAAATGTAGTGATGAAAAAAATTTGAAGGAAAATTAATTTTCTAACAAGCAAATTTCTAACAGTGTTTGTGTTTCTTGTTCGGGAAATTCCATTCATTCCAAAATCAAATGTTAAAAGCAAATGATATTTTGATACTTTTCGCATCACATTCATCAAGTCTCTGCTGGCATTTTTGAATGTACTGACAAGATTTTTCATTCCAACGTTTGTACTATATTCTACCAGTGTATGGGCAGCTCGATGGAGGCAGCTGTGGCCTTTCAATTGGACCTGTGAAATGCAGGCTTAGCTTCCTCCCTCTACCATGGTGAGAGGTTAATGGGAAACACAGAACCTATGAGTCATTTCAAAATTTCACAGGCAGGCATATTTTTCAGCTATTTCCCTGACCGGCTCCAGGCCTATGTAATATCAAAGCAGGAATGGGAGTACACAAAACATTCATGACGTTTAGGCTCATTCTCTGTCCTTGACAATAGAGTGCAGAGTTAACCTGAGGCCCTGTTCTACAGTAATACCAGAGCAATGAGCAGTGTTATGTGAGCCAGTAAGGCTGGGTTCACACTACGATTTTCCTATCCGTCAGCCGCATACGATTTATATGAAAAAACGTATGCGGCTGAAACGGATTGAACCGTACGTAAACGTATGCGTTTATAAAACGTATACGGTTTCAAAAAGTGCGTACGGTTCCATCCGGTTTTGATTAAAATAACGCATACGTTTTTGGAATTAGTGTCATTTAATAAAAAAAGATTTTCTTGTTTTGAAAATGCGCATGCGCAGACGAAAAACGCATACGGTTTATACGTATGGAACCGCACATATGTGCGTTTTCCATTGACTTTAATGTTAAAAAAAAACGTATGCGTTTGCCATACGGTTTCAAAAACTGACTCAAAACCGTGGTCGAACACGGTTTTGTGTACTGTTAAAAAACGTTTTGCCAGCAAATCGTATGCACCCGGATGCATCTGAGTGCATACGATTTGCAATGCATTGTCTATGTATGCGTTTTCCCGTACGGGCCCGTACGTTTTCTAAACTGAAATCGTATGCGGCTGACGGACGGGAAAATCGTAGTGTGAACCCAGCCTAAGCCAGATTTCACAAAGACATTCAGGAATGAATGGAAGAACATAGCTCTTGAGAAATCACATTTCTAGGGATTTTGGCAGACACCTCTAGTCAGATGATTTGGGGAATAGTGATCAAACATTTTAGGGCACTGGTGGTCAAATTTTCAGGGGGAGGGGGGGGGGGCTTAACATGTGTACCCAACATTCCCAACGGGCTGTCAGACAGCAGACACCCAACAGAATATAGTCAGTATGGGCAAAATACAGGAGATGGTCAGAGACTGCAGACATGACATAAGAGATGGACAGAGACTGCAGATACGATGAAAGAGATAATAAAACTACATGAACAAGTAGAAGGAGCACCAGACTAATGGATAAAGTCCAAATGAATTTATTTTGTACTGAATATACCACCCTCCTAGTTAGGTTGCCAGAGTGTTAGGTACATTTTTGTCTTTTTTTTATTTTATTTTTTTGGGGCTCCTCTGTAGTCATTGGAGCAATGATTGATTACTTGTTGGCTGTTTTGGGTTTCATAGGCTGCATGTTTTGCTCTTCCTGGCCTTTTAGAAAGTTTTGGAACATAGGAGTGGAGCAAGGCGAATGGGCAGTATGAATATTTATGGTGCCGCAGCTGATCTCTGGGAAGAAGTGCCCAGAAGGCGGTAGAGGAGCGTATAAATACTCTGAGCTGTAAAACAGGGATTTAGCCTGTTAGGGCGTGGCTACCCATTCTACTGTTTCAAGTTACTGTTCATCAAGGTCCCGGCTGTAGTGGTGCCAGGGTCCTACACTCGAGAAGGTATCGATAACCCTGAGACTTCACCTAAGGATCTAGTCCACATAGTTTCACTGGAAGGCACCTGTAGAAAGATGAGTGGGCAGAGCTGCTCCCCTGGCCCCATGAGCACATCTTTGCTGCAAGATCCTAGTGCGGTGTACTATTAGGAATGCTGGGCCTCGTAGTTTCTCTCCTGAGAGTTACATGCCGACCAGTCAGTTCTAGTTTTGTGGTAAGACTTTAAGCTAAGTAGTTTTTCTCCTTAGGCCCCGTACACACGAGCAAATAGATCTGTTCAAATCGGTCGGACAGACCGATTTGAACAGATCTGTCTGCTGGGATGTATTGGTTTGATCGTGTACACACGATCAAACCAAAATCCCCGCCGGCAGACAGCGCGCTGACGTGTCGGTGACGTTGACGCCGCCACGTCACCGCACCAGGAAGTAAAACACTTCCGCGCATGCGTCGAATCCATTCAACGCATGTGCGAGCAGATATGTCTGCTGGTTAGCGTACTAACCAGCAGACATATTGGTCCGACGGGTTCCCAGCCGACAGATTTCAAAGCATGCTTTGAAATCTGTCGGCTGGCCAAATCCGTCTGTTTGCCCGTACACACGATCGAATCTGTCTGCTGAAACGGTCTGGCAGACCGTTTCCAGCAGACAGATTTGATCGTGTGTACGCAGCCTGAGAGGTCCATATATTGGTCTCTTCTAGTTTCTCGTGGGAGGACTGTCCTTTAAAGCTGGGTAAATTAATTCCCCTCTTGAGGAGTACATACAGTACCTCTGGTCTCTCATGCAAATATTGTGTCCTGAGCTGTTCAGAAGAATTGTCCTTAAAGTTTGCAGCATAAAGAATGTCCTTTTTGTTTCTGTTATTGGTTCTGGAGTAGCCCATGCTACTCTACACTCCATCCAAGTTCAGCAATAAAACCACACAAAGACCTTCCCTACATTTCTCTGTATCAGAGTGCCATGGCTGTGCCCTGTTGTGCTGGCAGCCTCTGCATTAGTGAAGAACGCTGCTCACCAACATTATCTTTGCTGGGAGTGTACAGTGACTGTGCTTTTGATCATTTTAGCCAGCGGCATTTACAGGAATAGCGTCAGGGGCATTGCTAGGTGTCAAGAAGACCAGGGGCTTCAGCCCGAAGTCCAAGGCCGGAAACTGGGGGGGAGGGGCAATGATGTATGTGATACAGGCTTTTTTTGCTGGGCCGTGACCTACCTGACCTACATACACTGATGGTAGTAACCTACATACAATGACCTACCTGACCTACCTATACTGACGATAGTGACCTACATACACTGACCTACCTAACCTACATACACTGACAGTGTTGACATACCAACACTGATCTACTTACACTGTCTCTGACCTACCTCAGCCATGGTGTGCGGTGTCACTGCAGGCAGTCAGTCATTACGTCGGTCGTCTGAGGAGAGCTGAGAAGGAGAGGAGCAGGATAGGTGTAAGGCCAGGCTGAGTTCGATTTTTACAGATTTTTACAGAAAAAGGTTAGCGGCTGAACATAGTATTAAAATTATGTTTTTTTGCTAAGGGTAGAGCTTGAATTTTCAATCATACACTTGTTGATTGGCCAAGTTTTTTTGTTCAGTTTACTCTATCTGCAAAATATCATTTACATTTTATAGAACACTGAATACTAAACTAATGTGTACGTGTCACCAGATTAGTTGCTTACACACTGGTGCTAGCATTCCTAGGAACATAACAGTTTCATTAAAGTGAATAAAGCTGAGTCAGTTATATTGCAGTGTACTTCATTGCCAGCCACATGAAGTTTCCCTTCCCAGGGGTTTTGGCGAGTGTGATTTTAAATTCCATTAATGCACACTGACTGAACTTCTGTCTCTTGTGACATACATTTGCGGGGAACTGCCATATATTGTCCAGTTTTACTTGGCATGAAGTTTGAGCTATGGTAATATACTGTACATACATTTTTGGTGGCTAACTTGTTCTGTGTTAACTAGCATAATGTGTGCACGGTTGCTGTTTCAGTGGTCAGATTTACTTATGAAGAATGTTATGTAGCACTACCCCCGAAGGAGCTGCGGGTTTGTTTTGGGTGGCACATATACCTCGTGGCTCTCCGAATTTCTAGCGGTGTATGGTGCATATGTAGCGGTACCCCCGAAGGGGCTGCTGAGAAATGGTGGGATGGCATGTTACCTCATGGCTCTGGTGAAATGTCTAGGGTGAACAATGCATGCAGCAGCAGTAAAGGAATGTCCGCAAATAGGAAGTCTCTTTATATGTGCTCTTTATTACCCAGCCATGTAAAAACAGTCAACAGGTGATGGAAAGGATAGACGAAGGTTGGAAGGAGAGCAGCAGATTCAGGCCTTGAATATGGAAACAGTCCTGCTTCCGACAACAAATGGATATCTTTCACCACTCCAGCCTGAGTGGGTATAGCATACCTGGACAGGCCTCTCACACCGACCTGGCAGCCAGAGTATCACTCGGAAATTGAGAAGAGGGCTCTCTCAGACTCTTCTAGGGTGAACTTCAGGAAAGCGCCTCTGCCACAGGCCCTCTCTGATTGCAGATACAGAGGATCCCCTCCTTAGTAAAGTTTTGCCTGAACCTTCTTTTTAACGTCGCCTCAGGTACCGACTGAGGAAAGTCAATCCCTCAGTGTCCAGTACCTTAATCTCCGATTGTTCGTCTCAATACTGTTGGACCTACACGGTCAAAGACCGGATTATACAACTTATGCGTAAGCTCCCCTTTTTTTATTTTTGATGGAGCCTGTTTATTTTTCTACCAGGACTTGTCACGCCGGACTCTGATGCAGCGTAGGGCGCTGTCTCCTCTGCTGGAATCCCTGCATGCTGCGGGCATCACTTATAGGTGGGGGTTCCCCTTCTGTCTCCAAGCCGTCAGGGACGGCAAATCCGCCATCTTGCACAGCAAGGATGATCTTCCGCGTTTCCTATCGTTGCTGAAACTGGAGCCTGTTAATTTCCCGTTTAAAACTACGTTAAATGCAGCATGTTCGAAAAAAAAAATTGTCGTTTTTCAGAACCTGAAAAATTGTGTGGCCCACACACGATCATTTTAAATTACGTTTAAAAAATAAATAAATTTCATGCTGAAAAATGATCGTGTGTACGCGGCAATACATATTTGCATTTGAATTCTAGTTGCCTCCACTGTGATGCAGTTGTTCCTGTATATAATGCAGAGTGTCTTTGTGATTCTGTCTTTGTATCTGCTAAGCCAACTTCCCAGTTTTACACACTGCCTTCTATGTAAGGAAATCTGAACCACAACTGTTCGCTTGCTGTAGCAATACTTGCATGCAACAGTTTAACTGTTTACAAGACGTACAGACTATATATTGCCAATGTCTGTATCTCTTGTGCAGTCTGTTTTTATTAGGATAAAGAAACAAAATTTACAGACCGATCTGGAATCATGAAGGGTGTAGAAATTCCATACATATAATGCAACAATGAGATTTATGAGTCAGGCAGAAAACAAGAGGCATATGTCACCAGCACACCAAGAAAATATAAGGGTCCAAAGCAGTGGGAGAACTACAGTATCATGGTTGCAAAGGTTGTCTTGCCACCGGGCCCTGGTGTTCCCAGCTGTCCTGTCACTGCTATTGACAGCGCTGGTCTGGCATCTGTCTCCTTAACAGCGGCGGCAGTCTATTAGGACCTAATGCTGGTGACATGGGTGCATGCAGGGGAAGGCTGGCACTATTGGTTATAGAGAGCCGAGCCCCCAGCTGGTCACCTAGCAGCAGTAATGCTGTATAACCTTCTCTGTTAACATGCTGATCTGAATGTGATCCAGGTGATTCTCCCAGTCAGATCTAATAAACACAGGGGTAGATTCACATAGAGATCCGACGGTGTATCTACTGATACACCGTCGGATCTGTGAAATCCGACGCTCGGATCTATGCGGCTGATTCTTCGAATCAGGTTCCGCATAGATCTCCCTTAGAGCCGACTGGTGTAAGTGAGTTACACTGTCGGCTCTTAGGCTGCATTCTCCCGCCGTCCGCTAGGTGGCGCTTCTTTTTTTCTATGCGACACGAATATGCAAATGAGGAGAACCGCCGATTCAGAACCGAACGCCCGGCCGTCGCTTTTTTTTTACGTCGTTTGCGTTTGGCTTTTTCCGGCGGATCGTTACCCCTGCTATATGCAGGGTAAGTGCGGCGGATCCTATGTTAAGTATGGCCGTCGTTCCCGCGTCGAGTTTTAAATTTTTTACGTCGTTTACGCAAGTCGTCTGGGAATACGGCCATACGTTAATTGCGTTAACGTCGAAAACAATGACGTGCTTGCGACGTCATTTAAAGCAATGCACGCTGGGAAATTTAGCCGACGGCGCATGCGCAGTACGATCGGCGCGGGGACGCGCGTGATTTAAATAGTAAACTCCCCCTAGCCGCGGAATTTGCATTCCGCCGGGGGATTTACGATCCGCCAGGGTTACTTACGAGGCAAGTGCTTTCTGAATACAGCACTTGCCTCAAAAACTGGCGCAGGCGGATCGTAAAAAAGATAGATCACGCGGATCAAAAGATCCGCTGATCTACATGAATCTACCCCACAGTATTTATTAGCATCAAGAGTATATCTATCTATCTATCCACTGACTGCACCTGGAGGTAGAAAAACAGTATGCCACAACAACTGGATACTTAACCAGAGATATATTTTACTGTGAAATATGCAAAGAAATGATTACAGTAATTGTGCTGTCATCCCAACGTAAGACGACAGCACAATGGATTTCAACATAAACAATTTGAAACAGTATACATATATGTAGCGTGAACTTTGGGGGTTCTTTAGCTCCGCGAGACAAGTGCGTAAACCGTGTCAGTAAAGCAAAGGGTCTTTATTGGCGATCAAAACAAAATAATGCTTTCTTCAGCACCAGAAAAACGTCACAACAAAAAAGTCCTGCTTGTTTCCAGCATAAATTAGAACTTCCTTTCCTTTTAACTCACTTCCTGGAGGTGGTTAACCCCTGGTGTGCCTGAAGCCAGGGGTCAGAAGGGGAGGCTCTCTTCCCCCCCAATTGTCGCTTCAGAGCCTCCAAAATCCCAGACCCCCAAATATCTTTAAAAGAAGACAGAGGACTTTAAGCCCGTCCTCTCTGGATCCATTTTATCTGTCCGGAACCTCTCACCCCCTTCAGGGTGACCTCCTGAACCTGTGTTTCAAACGGCCCAAACTCCAAAAATCGGCGCTATGTAGCGTCCATCCAGGACCCAACCCTGGCGTCCTGTACATATCCCCCCCCCCCCTCTGCCTCAACGCGGAGGTGTTAGAGGCACCACTCGCCATCATACAGTGGACTCGGGAGAGGGCATCAGCATTCTGATGCTGTCTCCCGGGTCTGTGCTCTACCAAAAAGTTGAACTCCTGCAAAGACAGAAACCACCTTGTTACCCTGGCATTGGTGTGCTTGTTCTGTCTCATCCACGTAAGAGGAGCATGGTCTGATATGAGGCGAAACTTCCTACCTAGGAGAAAATACCGTAGGGAGTCCAAAGCCCACTTGATGGCAAGACATTCGCGTTCCACCACTGCATAGTTTTTCTCAGCTGGCGTCAGTTTCCTACTAAGGAAAACTATTGGATGCTCCTCTCCGTTGATTTCTTGAGACAGAACTGCTCCTAGCCCTTCACTTGAGGCATCTGTCTGCACTATAAAGTCCTTAGAAAAGTCCGGCGCTACAAGCACCGGGTCCTGGCACAGTGCCGTCTTAAGCATTTGAAATGCCTTTTCAGCCTCGGCATTCCATTTGATCATGACGGACTTTCGGCCTTTGGTGAGGTCAGTCAGCGGTGCCGCAATGGTGGCGAAGTTGGGGACAAACCTCCTGTAGTACCCAACTAGGCCTAAAAACGCTCTGACCCGTTTCTTTGTTAGGAGGCGGGGCCAGCCCTGTATGGCCTCTACTTTGCTTATTTGGGGCTTCACTAACCCTCTACCTACAATGTACCCAAGATACTTGGCTTCCTCCACCCCAACCGCACACTTCTCCGGATTAATGGTGAACCCTGCCCTTCTCAAGGAGTCTACCACTGCCTGTAAGCGGGGAAGGTGGGAATCCCAATCCGTGCTGAAGATGACAATGTCATCCAGGTAAACGGAGGCATATCGTTGGTGTGGACGCAAAGTTTTGTCCATGGCCCTTTGGAATGTGGCGGGGGCGGAGTGTAAACCAAACGGCATTCTCTTGTATTGGAAATGACCCTCCGGGGTAGAGAAAGCTGTTTTCTCTCTGGCCTTTTTGGTTAGGGGAATCTGCCAGTAACCTTTTGTGAGGTCCAGTGTGGTGATGTACCTGGCAGGACCCAACCTCTCAATCAGCTCATCTACCCGTGGCATGGGGTATGCATCGAACTTGGAGACCTCGTTGAGTTTTCTAAAGTCGTTGCAGAAGCGGAGAGTACCATTGGGTTTGGGCACTAATACGATCGAACTGGACCACTCGCTCTGCGACGTGAGCTTCTGGGATACGGTAGGGTTTAAGCCGGACTGTCACCTTGGGCTCGGTCACAATGTCATGCTCGATGACGTTGGTGAGACCTGGCAACCCTGAAAACATGTCCCCATTTCTTTGCAGAAACTCTTTTACTTGCTGGGTTTGGGGCCTAGTTAGGGTAGCTGCAACCTGCACCAGGTCGATCCCTACCTGGTCCCCTGACTGTACCGCCACCACTGCGGACACCGGTTCTCTGTCTTTCCAGAGCTTTAACAAATTTATGTGATAAATTTGGTAGGTTTTTTTTTCCCCTGGTTGGTGTACCTTATAGTTTACCTCACCCACTTTCTCCACTATTTCAAACGGACCTTGCCACTTGGCCAAGAATTTTCTTTCTACCGTTGGTATTAGGACAGCTACCCTGTCACCTACTTGGAGCTGTCTCACTTTAGCCGAACGGTTATATACCCTTCTTTGGGTATCCTGAGCCTTCTGCATGTGCTCTCTTACCAGCGGCATCACTTTAGCCACCCTTTCTCGCATTTGAGAAATATGTTCTACCACGGTTTTGTGCGGGGAGGACTCGCTTTCCCACGTTTCCTTTACCAGATTAAGCAACCCCCGGGGCCTCCGTCCGTACACTAGCTCAAATGGTGAGAAACCCGTGGATGCCTGTGGTACCTCCCGGATATCGAACAATAGGGCAGGGAGCAACATATCCCAATCTTTCCCGTCTTTCTGGACGACTCTTTTTAACATAGACTTCAGAGTTTTGTTAAACCTCTCAACTAGGCCATCGGTCTGCAGGTGATAGACGGACGTCCGCAACTGCTTAATCTGAAACAGCCTGCATAAGTCCGCCATCACCTTTGACATAAAAGGGGTGCCTTGATCTGTTAATATTTCCTTGGGGAACCCAGTTCGTGAGAACATTTGAAACAACTCCCGGGCAATGGCCTTAGAGGAAGTTTTTCTCAATGGGACTGCTTCTGGGTATCTAGTGGCGTAGTCTAGGATGACCAATATGTATTGGTGCCCCCTTGCTGACTTTACTAGGGGTCCTACAAGATCCATAGCGATCCGTTCAAATGGGACCTCAATAATTGGCAAGGGTACTAGGGGGTTTCTATAACGGGGCACCGGGGCAGTTAACTGGCAAACAGGACACGACTCACAATATCTTTTAACCTCAGCCTTCACCCCTGGCCAGTAAAACCGGTCGGTTATCCTGGCCTCCGTTTTCTCCGCCCCCAGGTGTCCTCCCAGTGCGTCGTTGTGGGCTAGGTCAAGGAGCATCCGTCTATACGGATGAGGGACCAGCAACTGCTCTATGGGTTCCCCTCGGCTCTCAACCACACGATAGACCAGGTCCCCCTTCAATGCAAAATGAGGAAACCTCTGATCTGCATCTGGTATTTGTGAAGCCCCATCAATGACAGAAACCTGCTCTCGTGCGTTGACCAAGGTAGGGTCCTGTAACTGGGCGGTGCCAAACGCACCCCTGGGTACGTCCAGGTCTGGATGCACTGGCCTCTGGGATGTTTCCCCCTCACCCTCCTCAACCGGGGCAAGCTCCTCGTCATCCTCCCCCAGCATGACTTGTAATGGGGAGACTTCCCCCCCCTCAGAGGTCAACTCGGTTTTCAGACCGGACACAGGACTATTATTATTAGAGCCAAGATTTCCTGCAACGTCATTATCACTAACAAGTCTCTCCACATTAGAGGGGTGTGGTGGGGAGGTTTCAGGCCCGGATTCCCCAGACTCTGTCTCTTCCAAACCCAGTGCCCTTAGTTCTCCTAGCAGACCCGTCTGTACCTGGTTCCATAGTTCCAAAAATATTGGACAGTCCCGCCCTACTATGATATCATGTATGAGGCTATTTACCACCCCAACCTCCTGGGTAACCGAGGTTTGGCCATAGGACACTGTTACTGGGACCAAGGGGTACTCCTTGGTGTCCCCATGGATACACACTACCCGTAGGGTCTTAGTTATTGGACCAATCCTTCCAAGTATTCTGGCATGTACCAGAGTGACCATGCTACCAGAGTCCAGTAGAGCCCTGGCAGGAAGGTGGTTTACCCACACTTCACACTCGAATTGTCCGGACGCCAAATCAAGATGCGTGACACACGCTCTTTGCGCATGAAAAGAGCTTCTTCGGGCAGCCCTGCAATCCATAGCCTCCTCCTGGAACGGGCACTGTGCCCGGGTATGCCCCCAGGACTGACATCGCCAACACTGTATATCTCCCATCTTTGGCACAGGAACCGACCTCCGTGGTTCTATGGCAGTCGGTGTAGACCTGTGGATGCCTACATCTGGCAAGGCTTCTCTCCTCGGGGTGGTGGCTGGTCTGGGTGTTCTTGGCGTGGGTTCCCGTCGCTTGGCAGGTCCGAGCAGGTCCTCCACCACGATGTACCGTTCGACCAGCTGGTCAGCGTTGGTAGGGTTTCCATGGCTTACCCAGCACTGTAGGTCATCTGGTAGGGACCGTAGGTACCAGTCCATCACCACTCTTTCCACCATTTGTGGGCCTGACAATTTTTCTGGCTGCAGCCATTTTTTAACTAACTGAATTAGTTCATGCATTTGGGACCTGGGTTTGTACCGCCAGCGATGCACCCTCTGAGCCCAGACAGCTGTGGTCACTCCCAGGCGGGCCAAGATCTCGGCTCTTAGACGTTCATAGTCTCTGATGTGCTTAGCTGGGAGGTCAAAATAGGCCTTTTGCGGGTCACCAGTGAGAAAAGGGGAGATAATGCCGGCCCATTGGTCCCGGGGCCATGCTTCTCTCTGCTATCCTTTCAAAGGTGGTAAGAAAGGCTTCCACGTCATCGCTGGGTGTTAGTTTTTGCAAGAAATGGCTGGCTCTAACAGACACTGGGTTGCTAACGGCAACGGCCGATTGCTCTGGTCCATGAGCCAGCCGCTGTACTGCCTCCTGCAAGGCAGCCACCTGTGCTTGAGTGGATTCCTGCTGGGCTGTAAACTGGGCGGCTAGCAGCCGCGTGTTTTCCTGCTGCGCAGCTATAGCCTGTGCCAGGGCCTGCTGCTGCTGAGCCATCGCTTCCTCATGGCGACGGTTGGCGTCTGCTGACGCTTGCTGCTGGGTCACGGTGGCTTGCGCCAAAGCCTTAATGACCTCTTCCATGTCTTTGCGTGCTGTTTGTAATGTCTGGGCTGACTTCACCCAAGACATGCCATAAGTATACCGTCTCTTTAAATGTCAGTTTTTTAAACGTTTTTTGCGCCTACAAATGCACTTTGCCCGCATTCGACACCAGTTGTGAACTTTGGGGGTTCTTTAGCTCCGCGAGACAAGTGCGTAAACCGTGTCAGTAAAGCAAAGGGTCTTTATTGGCGATCAAAACAAAACAAAATAATGCTTTCTTCAGCACCAGAAAAACATCACAACAAAAAAGTCCTGCTTGTTTCCAGCATAAATTAGAAAAGTCTTTCTTCAGCACAGCAAAAACAACCAAAAGAAAGGCACATACGTTTTAGTAAGAAGTCATCCAGTCCTTCCCTGAAGACACAGTTTCACTTCCAAACTACTCCACCCTCTGTCAGTACTTCCTTTCCTTTTAACTCACTTCCTGGAGGTGGTTAACCCCTGGTGTGCCTGAAGCCAGGGGTCAGAATGGGAGGCTCTCTTCCCCCCCAATTGTCGCTTCAGAGCCTCCGAAATCCCAGACCCCCAAATATCATTAAAAGAAGACAGAGAGGACTTTAAGCCCGTCCTCTCTGGATCCATTTTATCTGTCCGGAACCTCTCACCCCCTTCAGGGTGACCTCCTGAACCTGTGTTTCAAACGGCCCAAACTCCAAAAATCGTCGCTATGTAGCGTCCATCCAGGACCCAACCCTGGCGTCCTGTACAGTAGGTTTATACCTGGGAGCTCCCCCTACTTTATAAGCTATGGGTGAGATCTCACTTAAAGTACTTCGTCCTGGATCATCTTTTCTTCGCTAGCTAAAGTAACTCCTTGTGATTTGTAATCCACAGTTTTGATGAGTTAAATTGAAGTGAAAGTGCTCCTGGTGTAACTGCAACAACTATTTTAACATTGCTTGAGATGTCATGGTAGATAGGCCTCAAGCCTTCTCAATGTCAGTTGCTCTGCTCCTCTGTGTAACTATAAATTCCAGTGAGGCCTGTATATAAGTCTAACTGCGTGTGAAACTTAAACTGTAGGCCGTGACCCGCTCACCCACTGGATCGGAGCTCCGTGTAGTAACTTTTGCTCGGTGACTGCAACTTGCTTCTCTGTCAGCTGGGCCAGTCGCTCCATTCAGCCCCCTGGATCTATCCGGTCCTCCGATGCTTGGATGAGTGTCTCTTGGTCTCTGCAACCCGGCCACCGTCTCTCGGGCACCTTCTAAACACTTCCCCAACAACCGGGATTGCTTCCCCATCGCTGTGTCTCCAAGGAAACCAAAAACTAAACAAACATCTCTCTGCATTACCAGTATTTGGTCACTAGATGGCTCCAAATACTTAAACATAGCAATGTTCATAGACGTTGTATTAACTGCTTGCCGACCGCCTGCCGTCATATTACTGCGGGAAGTCGGCTCTGCTGGGCGAGAGCCTGTAGCTATACGTCCGCTCTAAAGCGGCCACTAGGGGGCGCCGGGCACACGCGATCGCTCGTTACAGAGCGAGGATCGGGAGCTATGTGTGTAAACACAAAGCTCCCGGTCCTGTCAGCGGGGGAAATGCTGATCTTCTGTTCATACAATGTATGAACAGAAGATCAGTGATTTCCCCTAGTGAGGCCACCCCCCCATACAGTTAGAACACACCCAGGAACATACTTAACCCCTTCCCTGCCCCCTAGTGTTAACCCTTTCACTGCCAATGGCATTTTTATAGTAATCCAATGCATTTTTATAGCATTGATCGCTAAAAAAATGCCAATGGTCCCAAAAATGTGTCAAAAGTGTCCGAAGTGCCCGCCATAATGTCGCAGTACTGAAAAAAAAATGCTGATCGCCGCCATTACTAGTAAAAAAAAAAATATTAATAAATATGCCAAAAAACTACCCCCTATTTGTAAACGCTATAACTTTTGCGCAAACCAATCAATAAACGCTTATGATATTTTTTTACTAAAAATATGTAGAAGAATACGTATCGGCCTAAACTGAGGAAAAAAATGTTTTTTTATATATTTTTGGGGGATATTTATTACAGCAAAAAGTAAAAAATATTGAATTTTTTTCAAAATTGTTGCTCTATTTTTGTTTATAGCGCAAAAAAAATAAAACCGCAGAGATGATCAAAACCACCAAAAGAAAGCTCTATTTGTGGGGAAAAAAAAGGACGCCAATTTTGTTTGAGACCACGTCGCATGACCGCGCAATTGTCAGTAAAGCGACGCAGTGCCGAATCACAAAAAGTGCTCTGGTCATTGGGCAGCAATATGGTCCGGGGTTAAGTGGTTAAAGTATGCAAACACACATCAATATATAAGAATGTCAGCGCTATATATATATATATATATATATATATATATATATATAGCAAAACAGTGTATTTACAAGGCCTATAATACACTCCTCAGCGCCCAACAGACAATACCTTTAAAAAAGGAAAAAATAAAAATAAAAATATATATGAAACACACTAAATATCTCCAAATTGAAATATATAGGTGTGTATAAATAGAAGCAGCTGTTAAAATGGTGTGTCATAAAATAACAGAAAAGCATTCAAAGTCCAAAATAAATCATTTAAGAGAAAAATGCAAAACAGCGCTAAGTATGGATATAAGTGTCCAACTCCACCATAAAGTAGGCAAAAGGATGGAAAATCTTGATATAGTCAAAGTCTGTGTGCTGTATAAAAACATGCTATTAGAGGCTTGAACGTAGATCTAGATATAAATTGCTTTATTAGCGACTTTTAGAGTGAATTTATTTTGAATTCATCTATATTGAGGAAGTATCTACTAATAGCATGTTTTTGAGATCTGTATTAAGAATCATTGCTCTGAGTAGGATATTACCGGATCTATAAGAATTACTTTTAAAGTATTGGTCATTTTTTTAAAAAAAAAAGCATGTTTTGCATATATGATTGGCACCAATATGCCTGGTAACTGGGGTGTCTAATACAAATATATCTGATATAATGTATATTGCAAAACTGTACATTCTGCAATTTTAAATATTGTTTTTAGGCGTGTTTGTCTAAACTATTTTAATTTGTAAATTATGTTTGCTTACTTTTTTAATATGTTTTGTTTATGGTTATGTTATGGTGTATAGCCTTTATAATTATACAAACGCACATTTATCCAAAAGGATGATTTGTGAGACAGTCTAGCATTGTTTGTGGACTGAGATAGAGTGTCCGGTTTATTAATAAGAAAAAACGCAGTGTTTGCTGTGTTTTTTCTTGTGTATGGAAATCTCCCTAAACTCGCCATATTGAAGCCCAGGAGTGAATATAGTGGAAGCACGGAGTACCGTGACGTGCACCGTTAGGAACGCCCCCGTGCTTCCATTCCTCCTGACGTGTTGTCGAAAAATCATGATAAGACAATTTCGATTGGCCGTCGAATATCCGTTGTTGATTGGATCACATACGGAATTTCGATTGGCTGCCGAATGTTTGCAAACAACAAGCTTTGATTGGCCGACGATATTGGACGTGCGTGACTACGTTCACGGCGCCATACGGCGTGTCTACGTTGTCTCTGACGCGCCGCCGTAAAATTTCGATACGACATTTCCGATTGGCCGTCGAATTTTTGCTTTTGATACGGGAATTTCGATTGGCTGTCGAATGTCTGCAAACTATAGGCTCTGATTGGCTGAGATTAGTGGAGCTGTACTATTAAGTTCATGGCGCCGCATGTGCAGCTACACTCTCCGTTGAAGTCATTTACTGACGAAACTAGTCAGAGTGATAGCTGCATGCTACGCCTGGTATGTTATGTTATCCACGCCACACTGCAGGAACCAGGAAGAGTTGATCTGCTGGGAAACCTTTCGGTGATCGCGTTGAGGACGCCTGACTGGTGATGTGATACATACATTGTCCATTGTTAATGTTTTTCTTGTACGTAGGACTTTTTTGGGATACTTGCTGGAAAGGGGCTTTTTAATAAATTGAGTTACACTATATTTGTTTCCTCTGTTTGTTTCAATATCCCACCTTTATGAGGTTAACTTCATACAAGTGATCCCCATTGGATGGAAATTCGATCAGTGACCGATTATATATGAAGTGCCTGATATTATTGTCTGTTCGGTGAGTTTGAACCCCTGCGGGGACTTTGATTCCTACACGTGGTGGATTAAGAGTGGGCAGGCTGGTGCACGCTTCCTTCCTCTGTATCTGACACTATTTTTGGGATAAACACACAGACTTTGACTATATCAAGATTTTCCATCCTTTTGCCTACTTTATGGTGGAGTTGGACACTTATATCCATACTTAGCGCTGTTTTGCATTTTTCTCTTAAATGATTTATTTTAGACTTTGAATGCTTTTCTGTTTTATATATATATATATATATATATATATATATATATATATATAAATATTCAACCGTATGTTCAGCAGCCATGTGGGCTCTATGCCTGTAAAGTGTGGGCTTTGATCAATAAAATCACTGATATTTAACACTAGGATTTGACTAGGAGCATCACCTGGATTGCTTCACAATCAGCATGTCAGAGAAGGCTCCACTGCTGCTAAGCGACCTGCATGGAGCTCAAATGTCTACAAACAATAGAGATGGGTTTGGGTGAGTTTGAAATCCCACAAGCGCCCAGAGGCGATTAAGTTTGCATGTGCTGCGCTATATAAGTTTTTCACTCACTCATTCACATGCCCGATCCAGCCAGGAAGCCGACACTCCACAGTGCTAATCACAGCCATTGAGACTTCCTGATCTGTGCAAAGCTGCAGACCGGGAAATGTCTCACTGCCTGTGATTAGCGCTGTGAAGTTTAGGCTTCCTGGCAGGCTCTGGCATGTGGAATTTTGAACATGCCCAGCCCATCTCTAACAAATTATGCTGGCCCTCTTGTACATCAGCCCCATAAAGTAACCAGCACTGGGTTCCAATGTGCTGCCGCCGCTGCCATGGAGACAGAGACCAGCACTGTGAATAGCCGGGACAGTACAGCAACTCTGGTTGTTCCAGCCCTGGTCCACACTGGGAGGATTCCCCCATCCACCTATAATTTGTAGATGGGGGAATTGGATAATTTTTTTTTCTTCATTCAACCTAATAGTTGTTCTTTTCATACATTGATCATCAATGTATGGGCTGCATACGAGCTAAGACCAGCCATCGACAGTTGAAATCTCAGCTGGTTCAGCAGCTGGCTGAGATTTGAACCTATAATGAGCAGATTCTCTTATGATTATCACTAGTGGTTGCTGTATAGCCTATACTGCCCCCCTCCCATCATACTGCCCTCCACTACCACCCATTCCATCATATTGCCCTCCACTGCCACCCCTCCCATCATACTGCCCTCCACTACCACCCCTCCCATCATACTGCCCTCCACTACCACCCCTCCCATCATACTGCCCTCCACTACCACCCCTCCCATCATACTGCCCTCCACTGCCCCTCCCATCATACGGTCGTCCACTACCACCCTCCCATCATACTGCCCTCCACTAACACCCCTTCCATCATACTGCCCTCCACTACCACCCCCCCCCATGCTGCCCCCTCCCATCATACTTCCCTCCACTACCATCCCTCCTTTCACACAGCCCCCCTCCAATCATACTGCCCTTCACTACCCCCCTCCCATCATAATGCCCTCCACTACCCCCTCCCATCATAGCTTATTCCAGAACCCTGCACTCTGTACGCGGCTTATTCCAGAACCCTGCACTCTGTACGCAGCTCACCGCAGAACCCTGCACTCTGTACGCAGCTCACCGCAGAACCCTGCACTCTGTACGCAGCTCACCGCAGAACCCTGCACTCTGTACGCAGCTCACCGCAGAACCCTGCACTCTGTACGCAGCGCACTCCAAAACACTGCATTTTTCTATCCTTTTTTAAAAAAAAATGTGCTGGGGTTTTTATGTATCCATGAGACTCTTGCTTATAATAAAATATAAAAGCATATATAATGAATAATAAAAGCATATGTTATAGGTATAAGGAAGCCTGGGTTTTGTTTAATGACGCCCCTTAAACTCCTCCCACTGTCAGAAGTTTGACCACCCACACATTTGCTGCGGCATGCTATGCAAGGTTAATTCCTTCCTGAGGTGTCCCTCATTCTGAAGTTCAAAAGTTGGGAGGGATGCCCTAAGGATCCGGAAAAAATGCGATAGTTTTATGGCATTTTTATTATTGGCAGTGAAGGGGTTAACCACTAGGTGGCGCTGTATGGCTTAAGTGTGCTCTAGTGAGTGATTCTTACTGTAGGGGGGATGGTCTACACGTGACAAGACAGTCATCACCGCTTCCAATTACAGGAAGCGGTGATCACTGTCATTGTCACTAGGCAGAGCGGGGAGATGCTTGTTTACATCAGCATCTCCCCGTGCTTCCTTACCATGAGACGATCGCGGGTATCTCTGCAGCGATCGAGTCTGTGGTACCCGCGGTCGGGCTTGCGGCGGCGCTTTTAAAGGGGATATATATATATATATATATATATATATATATATATATATATATATATATATATATATATATATACTTCCTTCTGCCTGTCCATGCCATGCTGCCAATGTATATAGTCGTGCGCTAGTCGGCAAGCAGTTCCATTGTTTATTGTTATGGTAAAATTTGTTCAATGTAAGGAAAAGACATACTATTTCTTCAAACTACCTGTTTTTCTTTTTTCATATAGAAATGGCGTTTCACAGTTTCCTCCTGGAACCAATAAGCTGCCATGCCTTTAATAAAGATGGAACTCGTGAGTATTTCTGTTTGTTTTGAAACTTGATCATTAAAGTTTATGTAAACCCAATAATTAAAATCCTATATAAGCTTTAACATGTTAAAAGTGGAACTAAGCCCACAGATGTATTTACCTCCTCATTCCAGCGATGCAATGGTTAAATCCATCGCCAGCCACTGTACTCTTCTCCACCGCTGCTTCCAGGTGCTGGGTTTTTGGCCTCTTTATTGGCATGCACATGGGAGTTTGTCACAGCCGGAAGATGTTGGGAATGCTTGCAGAGCTGCGCATTTCTCTTGCATTTTTTTATTAACGTGATTGTAAAGTTGTTGTTTTTTTTTGTTTTGTTTTTTTAATAAGTAAACTTGTTATACTTAACATTGCATAGAGCAGCCCTCTTGTGGGGCCTCCTGCAGGAGATCTTGTGTGTTAATTCCAAGCTGGGCTGTGTGCATCTATAGACACACACACAGAGCGGCTCAACCCAACCCCGACTCCTTTCTCACAGGATTTGATTGACAGCAGGTGGAGCCATTCAAGATTAGGCTCAGGTAAGTGTTAAGAAGTGAGAGGCACAGGTTTTTTTTTACCTTGAGCCCTGGTTCACATTGTTACAATTTGACATGCAATTTGACATGTCAAATTGTGGTAATTGCTGGCAATGGCACCGTCCTAAGTTTCTGTACTACTTTTTGCGATTTCAGGTTGCGATTTCCATTGACAGCTGTGCAGAAACCCATACAGATGTCTGTGAAATCGCAGCTGAAATCTGGACTTGCATGTGGGAGTGAAATTGTGCGAGTTCAGCTAAACACGGCTTCATTTCCACAGCTTAGTGTGAACCTGGGCTTATGTATATAATGCATTAAAGCAGAACTCTGGGATTTAAAAAAAAATCCCCCATTAGTACACCCCCCCCCCACACACACACACACACAACGCTAAACAGTTATTACATTTGTGATATTTCTTACCGTTTAAGCAATATGACTAATTGAAGTTTCAGGAAGTTAGCTCGGTGAAAAAATGCGTTATCTTTTCTGGCAGGGAGGATCTCTTGGAACAGTGATTGCATCATATCCTCTTCGCTCTCTCTAACTGAAATCGGCCTACATTTCCCATGAATCCTTGGGATATGAGTGAATGTGGGAGGTACACTAGGCTTGTAAATATAATTGTGAACTTCAACATAAACCACACCCCTGATTCTGCAGCCAGCAAGTTATACATAACACACAGCAGTGGCGGCTGGTGCTCAAAATTTTTGTGGCTTGTATGTACAGTATGTGGATTTCCAAACGAGAAAAGAAAAAAAATTGCAGCCTCACTGTGCCCATCATACGCAGCCTCACTGTGCCCATCATACGCAGCCTCACTATGCCCATCATACGCAGACTCACTGTGCCCATCATATGCAGCCTCACTGTGCCCATCATTTATCGCTACTGTGCCATGCTATCAATCGCAGCCACTGTGCCCATTAATTGTCGCCACTGTGCCCTGTAAAACACTTTCAGATTGCCCCTGCCCAGTACTTACCTTTCTGGGGTCAGCCACCCTTCTTCCACCATCCCTTGATGACTTGTCCTGCCCTCGATGGTGCTTCAGCCAATCAGGTTACCGGTAACCAGAATCGGTGAACCTGATTGGCTGAGATGCCTGTCAGTGTTAGCCAGGGAACACACCCCCCCCCCACGTGCGTCCCCTGGTTAAGTACCAGGGCCAACCAGCTGCCGTTATTCAGATGGCCGGTGCTCACCAGGGGGCCGGCTATCTGAATAGTGGGCGGCAGCAACAATACATAGATTCATGCAATGCATGAATCATTGATCAGTTGGGGTGCAGGAGAGAGGAGGTGGCGCTCCCGTGCCCTCTATGGACGCACCGCCACTGACACACAGTATGATAGGTTACAGCCTTCTAAATACAAAGCATTTTAATATAAATGCAAATCAGTGCAATGTGTCTGTGTCCACCAGAGTCAAATGTCAGGGACCATCTCATTTCACCAACTTAAGACTAGGCATGATCTGCCGAATACCTTTTTCTTTCTATACCTGCAGCTGCGCTATGCCTTTCGGGCTCAGTTCGGGGATCACAAGGTAGAGTTCCTTCCTTCGGCGCTGCAGAGTCTATTAAAGGCTGAGGAATTGCCCAAAACGTTGTCTACGGTATATAAATCCCTGTTTACAAAAACGCCACTTGGAGTTTCTAGATGTAAGGAGAGGTGGGAGAGGGAGATTCCTGACGTTCAAGGGGAGGACATGTGGGTTTGCCCCTTTAAGCACCTGGTCTCTGCTAGAGATGGTCTAATACAATTTAAATTCTTGCATCGCATCTACTAGACCCCAGCTAGGTTGTCTCGTGTGTACCCATCTACTAATGGTCAGTGTTGACGATGCAATTTTTCTCCAGCAGACTCGGAACACATTTTCTGGACATGTCCTCACATCCAAAACTTTTGGTCGGAGGTGGTAGAGCGTTTGTCGGGGGTGCTCAGTATTCCGGTTCCCCTAACCGCCAGGGTTTGTCTTATTGGGCTGGTGGAGGAGGTTGTCTCCTCCCTGGCACATCGTACTTTACTAAATATTGGGCTGTTTTACGGCAGGAAAGCTATCCTATTGAAATGGAAAAACTCCAATGCTCCAATGTTGTCATTCTGGAAGGGGTTGATGAACTCTGTAATACACATGTATAAGGCTACTTACAGGTCAACGGGTTGTGATAAAAATTCAAGCGAGTTTGGCAAGCTTGGCTAGGCTCCTCGGACACGGTTGTTTACTATGCTAGGGTTCCACCCCCCCCCCCCCTGGGGTTCTTCTGAATAGTGTTGTCTTATCAGTGATAGCATAATCTTGACATTAAAGGACAATTGTATTTTACTTCATTCTATTTTATTGGTATTTCATATTGTTTGATTTATCTAATCTCATTGAGCCTAATTTGTTTGGAGAAGTTATACTTCCTGGATTTTACTTGGTGCTTAGTTATGGGGTTGTATGGGCAAGGTGGTTGGTCGGGTTTTGGGGCAGGGAGGGGGGGCTTTAGGGTTGCTGGTTGTACATGTTAATTGTTTGTGTGTCGGCCCTGCGTGGCCTAAGTCAGGGTAGGTATGTTGCCTACCTTGTGTAGCGGGGTCGTCCTGTGAAAGCCTTAAGACAGGTCATCCACGCTGGACTTGGCTTCCCATTTGTAAATATGTTAGAGATAGTTTAAAAGTTATGCATTGCGGGACTACAAGTAGCGGAGATATGGACGTCTCTAGAGAGACGGACTACATTTCCCGCAATGCTTTGCCCTCTAGGAGGATGTGACGTCTCGCTAGACCGGTGGAGGAGGTTATTTAGGGAAAGGGCCTGGCGCCTTTTTCACGCTCTGGGACCCGCCTTCTCTCCTGTGCGGAGCGGCTGACAGAGACTGCCGTGTCTTAGGCCAGAAGCCTGGGCCTACATTTGGGGAAGGACCTGCCATCCAGACGGAAGCAAGACTTCAACTCCAAGCCAGTATTCCCAGAAGATTGAAGAGGCTGTCCAGCTGATAACCGTAGCAGCGGAACCTCCTCGGCCGGGATCCTGTGTGTGTTCTGGAGCGACACCTGAGCAGCGGGTTCCCTTTTCTTCTTCTTGAGGAGGAATCGGGCAGATCGGCCTGTTGGGTGAGAGAGCACTTGCTCAACCTTTGACTACCCGGTTATCATAGACATCCAGTCTCTATTTACCAGCTACAGACACTCGTCTGGCCTGTAGCTAGGAAACTTGGAGGCCTAGTTAACTGTCTCGGTGTTCATAGTGGTGACTGACGCTGACGAGCGATCAACACCGCCACGATCTACTGCCATAGACGTTCTGTTGTATGATTTCTTTCCTATAACCATTACCTGTGGATTACAATTTAAAGTGCACCTACCAGCCGCTACGTTGAACATTGACTAGTCTACAGGGACGCTCGCGAGCAGAGACTGATCTTGAGTTTAGGCGGGTGGTACCACTCTTGGGTATAAAATTCTTGTTAACTTACATTAATCACTAATTCTTGCAAGGGCCCTTGCGAATCAATTTGGTTTGCTGTTGATTGACTGGTTGCATTTAAACCTTATGCTTGTCGTTTCTAAGTGCCTTACAGTAAACATACCCCTTTACAGTCAATCATACTTACTGTGTGGAGTGTATTTATTTTTCTCGCCTGAAGGGGTCGTATCACCGCAGCAGGTAATTTATTGTCATATTGCTATTGTATACTGCTTGTCTGTTATTGTGACTCCAACCCAGTAGGGGTCACAATATCCCACTACCAGACTTCTGATGTGTCAAGAGCGGGTTCGAGCTGATTAAACAGGGGTGAGCTAAGCTAAAGAGAGTAGGTCCCAAAATCAACCAGCGGCTCATTCGGGGATAGCGCTACACTTGTGTTTGTATGAAAACTCAATAAAAAGATTTTAAAAAAAGTCAGGGACCACCACCAGAGTCAAATGTCAGGGACCACCAGTGCCAACATTCATGAGAACACCAATCGATGATGTCCTCGCCTCCCACCGTTATGATTGACAGCGCACTGTGCCAATAAGGGCAGGAGGCTGACATCAGCGGGACATCCCTGCTGTGTCATACAACTGATTTCAAATAATCCCTGCTCTGCACGGAGATGGCAGGTGTGGGGGTGCGGGGGGGGAGCGGAATGCGGCGGTGACAGTGGAGGGTGGATTGCCGGTAGGGAGGAGGACACCACCTAAATGGGTGGCACAGACCGGGGGTGCGAGACCCCATCCACCCACTACATCTTTGCTTCCTTCCTGCTCGTTTTTAGAGGACTACAACTGGGCGTGTCAGACCGCTGACTGAGCTTAGGAGAGGATAGAAGCCAGTGGTCTTAAAAACAGTTGCCAGGCAATGTTTTTTCAGCAAGTTCAGTAGCCTATTGTAGAGGAACTATAGAGCTCAGAAGAACATGGATGGTAAATTGGTGAAGGTAGAAGATCAACAACAATGACATGGGAGAAAAAAAAATTCAGCTCTAAGGTAAAAATAAGTCTATCCTTTAGAACCACTTTAAGGCCTTGTACACACGATGTAATTTATCCGATGGAAACGGTCCGACGGACCGTTTCCATCGGATATGTCCGCCGGGCTGTTTGATCCGGTGGCTGTACACACCATCGGATCAAATTCCCCACCGGCGGACGCGGCGGTGACGTTGACGCCGCCACGTCACCGCACCAGGAAGTAAATCACTTCCGCGCCCATGCGTCGGATCCATTCACAGGATACGACGCATGTGCGGGCAGATATGTCTGCAGGTTAGGTGTACTAACCAGCGGACATATCCGACGGGCAGCTCTCCGGCGGAAAAATTTCAAAGCATGCTTTGAAACTTTTCCGCCGGAGGAATCCGTCCAAAACTGTCCGTTTGCCCCTACAGACGAGCGGATTTTTCGGCTGAAATGGTCCGTCGGACCATTTTCAGCGGATAAATTCCCTCGTGTGTACGAGGCCTAAGTGTAGTTTCACAATAAAAGTAAATACAAAAGTAATTTCCATTTAATTTTAAATTTGCAGCCTTTGGTAAAATAAAACCTGTTAATCTTGCAGTGAAGGTCCTTGTCCAGTCACTTCTTGTTAGTGTCAAGCTTTGTTCCAATCTCTTAACTGTGCTCCTGCCTTGTCACCCTGTCATTCTGGTTTCTGATGAAGTCTATAAATGAGCATGTACTGTAGATAGGGAAGCGGCTGCAGACAACTAGCATTATTAATATGCAACACAAGATAAAAAAAGGGTGAAAACATGCAGGAAAAATATTACACCTTGCCCCCTTAAAATCTAATTTTTTCCCTAATCTTCTTTCCTCCCCTTTTCCTAAAACACTTTCTCTCCCTTTACCATTCTTCCTTTCTATCATCTCCATGTTCCCCACTGCCAGATCAAGAGTATAGTTGATAGTAAACGGTTCAGACGTGCTACATATGCAGATAGTTCAATAATAGATAGCATGTACCACGAGCAGGACCATAGGCAGAACAGGCTGACTGGAACTTGTGGTGCACCACCTCAAATTTTAGCAGAGCAGCAAGGACTGCTGCAAGCATTGAGCAGGTCAGAGCAGGCCAAGAGATTCTAATAACACAGGAGGGTCAAGCAGAAGTGTAGACTAGACTAGCCATGTCATCATAGTACATAATCACAGTGGACAGAGCGGGGTCTGGGCAAATTTATGGTATGTGCAATAGGTGCTTTACACATGGACTGCTGGAAGCCGGTCAATCACTGTTTCCAGGTAAAGACTGTCTTGAGTAAGTTTTGCTTAGCCTTAAAGGGCCATCCTGAATCTTGGTTCCGACACCCACCTCTCTACAGACCCCATTTTCATACATCCTCCTCCCAATTGTCTTACTGAGAGGACTTATCCTCTTCTTTTACAGCAACAATATGAATCAATTACCATCCCATGAGGTTCAGTTTTGCTGAATTACCCTGTTGCCTGGAAGCCTTTAACCACTTAAGCCCTGGACCATATTGCTGGTCAAAGACCAGGCCACTTTTTGCGATTCGGCACTGCGTCGCTTTAACTGACAATTGCGCGGTCGTGCGACGTCGCTCCCAAACAAAATTGGCGCCCTTTTTTCCCCACAAATAGAGCTTTCTTTTGGTGATATTTGATCACCTCTGCGGTTTTTAGTTTTTGCGCTATAAACAAAAATAGAGCGACAATTTTGAAAAAAAATGTTTTTACTTTTTGCTATAATAAATATCCCCACAAAAATATATCAAGTTTTTTTTTCCTCAGTTTAGGCTGTATTAGTCTACATATTTTTCGTTAAAAAAAATCGCAATAAGCGTTTATTGATTGGTTTGCGCAAAAGTTATAGCGTTTACAAAATACGGGAACGTTTTATGGCATTTTTATTAATATTTTTTTTTTTACTAGTAATGGCGGCGATCAGCGTTTTTTTTTTTTTATCGGTACTGCGATATTATGGCGGACACTTTTGACACATTTTTGGGACCATTGGCATTTTTATAGCGATATAAAAATGCCACTGGCAGGGAAGGGGTTAACACTAGGGGGGCGAGGAAGGGGTGAAGTATGTTCCCTGGGTGTGTTCTAACTGAAGGGGGGGTGGACTGACTTGGGGAAATGACTGATCGCTGTTCATACATTGGCTGGTCGGCGAGATGACGTATAGCTACGTGATCTCGCCCAGCAGAGCCGACCCACCGCCGGCAGGTCGGCAAGCAGTTAAAGCGGAATTCCACCCAGGAAAACAGCATTTGAGCAAAAATCCAAAAAAAAATTGAAAAAAAAATGTGAAAGAAAAATAATTTATACTCACCCGAAATACCTGTTGCTATGTGGAAGTCCGTAATCTGCCTCTCCCGCAGCCGCGGTCCGTCTCCTTCCTCTTCTCCTAGTGAATGGGGCGCGCTGCTTTCTGGGAACTGTGTGTGTTCTCAGAGAGCAGCCGCCCATTCACAAGTCAGCGCGAGACTCCCGCAGGCGCAGTAGGAAATGGGCAGTGAAGCTGTAAGGCTTCACTGCCTGTTTCCCCTAGTGTGATTGGTGGCTCAGGCGCTGCATCGATCATGGGATCGGCATCGGGGGGGCCATCAACACGGGCAAGTAGGACAGGTAAGTGTCCTTATTAAAAGTCAGCAGCTACACTGTTAGTAGCTGCTGACTTTTAAAAGAAAAAAAATTGTGGGTGGAATCCCGTTTAAGTTGTTAAAAAAATTTAAATTATTTTCAAGGAAAGCTTTTATAACTTTTCAAGACTTTATTATTTCTTTGTTACTTTACACACTTTTTTTTTTTTTTACTGCAACTTATGTTGCAAGTCTTAACATTGGCTGAGAGCGCTGATCAGGAGCCAATCAGCAGACCTTTTTTGGTCATGCCCCTTAGTCAGAAGCTGGCAGAACGTCTGGCTTCTGTTGGACCAACTGCAGTACACAGGGGCTTAATGTCAGCTGGCTTCTATTGAAACGGCCAATGCCGCCTAACATTTGGACCGTGTGTACTAGTATATTTTATATTTACATAAATAAAATGTATGAAATAATATATAAACCAGCCATATGTTTCCATTAACTGTTTTATAAATCTCTCCAAATGTTTTTTGTTTTGAGCAACGTGATCCAGTTAGAATACCATGCTTGTGCAATATTTGTGATTTATCCCTTTTTTTTTTTCTCACAGAAATAGCTTTTTGCCCAAATAGTCATGATGTCCATATTTACAAGAAAGAAGGAGAGAAATGGACCAAAATGCATGAGTTGAAAGAACACAACGGCCAGGTAACAGGTAAACACCTATAATATCTGTCGTCCAATGTGTCAGTCCATCAGGTAATCCTCCCTGTGATGTTCAAATGGTGACTGAATGCACACACACGCAGGTGATGAACGTGGATACAGAAAAACGCCTCCACCAATGTTAAGGATGGCCTCTCGCCTCTCACCTCCCAGATAGGACCCTCTAATAGATCAGGGTCATCTGCGCTTTCCCATAGGGATATATCCAGGCAATACTGCTACAAGCGATCAGTCCAGGACCATAAGCTCAAAGATGCAGATAAACACCAGATGGGAGTAGTTCCATTCATAAAAAGAGGACATGCCATAGTGCTCTCCGTATAAAAACAGTTTTAATGAAATAAAAGTAGAAAACTCACATAATAAGGCACTATTCCAGTGCCAAGGTGTACAGCAGTAAAACGTGTGCAATGGTGGACGGCTGCGGGTGACGTCACGTCCCCCCCCCCAAACGTTGCGTCCCTAGGGCGGGAGTTCTTCAGCGGAATATGGGGAGGGACGGAGCGCACCCGATATAAAGAGACCTTTTTCATAGGACGCGCTGGGAGACTGAAAACGCGCCCATCGTATCCTGTGACATGATATGATATGCCAGATGACCTGGTGCTGGGAAGGGAATGATACCAGTAGCAACCCTGACCCCTACTGGTAAAAAAACATTTAGCAGAGATATACAAACATATATTTCAGGGTAGGGAGAGAAGCAAATTCATCCCCATATAGATATAAATATATATACTGAACCCAGGACAATATTAAGGCGTCCAATGGTAAAGGCATAATAATAAAAATTTAAATATATGTGTATGATAAATAAATTAAGCATACACTCCTATATAGAAACTACATATATATAAATATACATAGGATTAAATATACGTGAGGTCAACCACAGCCGGCCACATACAATACATAAAACATATTACAATTTCATAATATATAAAATAATACAATAAAAGGAAATTAACGGTCTGAAATAAAACAATTAATATCAAAGTCTAGATTGAGGCCTTCTGGGCAAAGTACATGAGTCTTGTATATCCAATAGGATTCTCTTTTACTCAATTGGCAAATAAAATTACCGCCCCTCCAATGTCGATTGACTTTTTCGATTCCCCAAAAGCATAGGGCTAACATGTTCAGCCATGCGGACATGCAAAGGTCTGGACGTTCTACCGACATATTGCAGACCGCAATCGCATTTCAACATGTAGACTACCCCCACTGTGTCACAAGTAATTAGTTGTTTAATGTCATATTCCTTATTGGTTGCAGAAGCCAAAAATTGTTTCCTTTTCTTGGTATTTACTTTTGAATGCCTGCAGGGGACACACCTCCCGCATGCATAAAAGCCCCCCAAAAATGTAAACATCCTATTTTCTGAAATGATCGGTGGATTAAGGACACTCGTTGCCAAACGATCTCTAAGTGATGGCGCTTTTTTTATATATGAACTGTGGCCTAGATAGTAACACCGGTCCAAGTACCTTATCCTGTTTTAAAATAGACCAATTTTTTGCAATAATTCTTTCGACTTTTTTTTATGCTGGACACTATAATCCAAAATGATTCTAAAATTGTGTTTATCCTTCCTAAGCTCAGGATCAGCAACACGATCAGAAACGAGCGTATGTCTATCCATCTTATGGACATGATCCACTTCCAGACTTTCTTTACGATAGCATTTTTGTACAAATCTATCAGCAAGGACATGTGACTGACTCACATAATCACTGACTTGTGTACAATTGCGGCGTAACCTAATAAATTGGGGAATGTACGCATTTTGGTCAATGGGTTTAAAGTAATTAGTCAACCTAAAGTGATCAGTGTCTCATTATATTCAAGTCTAAGAACACCACTTTTTCATAGCTAATAGTCCATGTAAGACTAATGTTCCGATTATTATCATAAACAGATGAAAAAGTCTGAGGGCCTATCGCCGTTCCACACCATGATTAAATCGTCGATAAAACGACGATAACAAACTAGCTCAGATGGGCGGCAGGAGAAAATTGCTTCGTCCTCCCAGTGGACCATAAAAATATTAGCCACACTGTGAGCGAAACGAGCCCCCATCGCTACACCCCTGGTCTGTAGGAGAAATTCTCCATTATACCAGAAATGTCTGCCCGATATTGATGATGCGGACAATGCCCATTCTACTGATGTCATAGCGTCACTGTGGCCTATAATAGTATAAAGAGAACCAACATCTGCTGTCACAAGTATACTATTTGAGGAACATTCCAAAGATTCTAATATTTGAATAATATGCTTAGTATCTTTCAAAAATTCATGGGTCTTACCCACCAAAGGCTGTAGAAATGAATCAATATATTGACCCAATCTGGCAGATACCGAATCGATCCCATTCACGATGGGCCTACCAGGAGGATTGGTACTGTCTTTATGAATCTTGGGAAGAAAATAAATAATGGGGGTTCTACAAAACAAAGGGTCACGATATAAGGCTTCTTTTCTGGTAAGGATCTTTTGATCTCTCCCATCCTCCATAATATGATGTAATTCATCTTTGAAAACAAACATCGGGTCTTTACTCAGGGTCTTATAAGTGTCCTTATCAGAGAGTAAATTAATAATTTCAGACTGATAGTATTCTTTACTCAAAATAACTAGCCCCCCCCCCCCCTTTGTCCGCCGGACGGATAACAATATCTCTCCTTTTTTCCAAAGCTTCTATTCCTCTTTTGATAAATAAAGGGTCTTGTACTTTTTTATGCTCGTTGAATCCAAATCTTTTATAACTATGTTCTTAAATAAGTCCATAAACTTGTTATCAGTATTAAGAGGGTTAAAAACTGATTTATTCCATAGACCTGAATGATCACTAGAAGTAGATGCCATAATTCTACTGGGATTAGCTAAATAGTATTTTTTCATGTTAAGAGATCTAATGTACTTCTGCAAACTAACATACGTTTGAAACTTATTCAAATTCTTGGTGGGAGCAAATTTCAGACCTCTGTCGAGGACTTTAATTTCATCCTTATTGAGGGAGACCCCACCAAGATTAAATATCCCTGCTCCTGTTATGGTCTGGATCTTTTGTACTCGCCTACTACCTCTCCTTCCTCTAGCGAACCATTACATGCTCCAAAAATTGGACGACTTGGAGAACAGATCCAAAAGGAGCAATCTGCACTTCGTTGGCATCCCGGAGTCCCTCCAAGCATCAGCTATTGCAGAATTCTGGATTCCGCATTCCGGAAGCAACAGGCCTTCCTGGCCCATGCACAGTTGAACGGGACACCGCATGGGAACTTGCAACACGGAGCGCAAAACTCCTCATCCGAGCATTGCAAAATACCTGATTTCAGGCTTCCCAGATCCCTTCAAATAGATGGGATAAAGGTCCTAGTCTTTTCAGACTACTATGTCAAAGTCTCCAAGAAAAGGAAGGCCTTCCAACAGGTCTGCTCAGAACTCTACTAGCAACAAGTGAAATTCACCTTGGCTTTTTCTACAATCCTCTGCCTCCAGGCCTCCAATGGGGATCAACTCTCCTTCCAGGACCCCTCTGAAGCAGAAGTCTTCCTGTGCAAGCAATACGCTGACCTTCACTCCAACTCCTCATCCAGTCGACCCTAAATAATCGCTCTCTGGAACAAAGAAGCCCTAGGAAGGACTCCACCCCCCCCCCCCCCCCAAAGTGCTTCAGGCCTCCAGGACACAACAATCGCTCTTCTCCTTGCTGACTCTGTATCCTCTTACACAAGCTCAGAACACATTTGGGTGTACATAAGTTTCCCAGTTAGGTTACCCGCGTTTGGGTCCCACCTTCTCTAAGGTCACCCCCGAGTATGGACTCTATGAACGTGCGCAGGGCTTACTACTATGTTTAATCTGTTTATACTCGGGTTACCCCCCCCCCCCCCATCCACTTTATGCCTCTGGCATATTTGTTATGTATTCCATGGTTCTACTGCATTCAGTTAACTCCCTTCCTCATGTCATGAATATATTACTTATTATAAAAGAACATATTTCACACACTTTTTTCCAACTTTTCCAGAAAAGAAAAATGAAAACACAATTTTTGCAGGGTTTTTTTCCCGGGCCTTTGTCATTTCTACACTGAAGTCCGGAAATACTTTACCTTTTGCCATCTCATTAGTATATATTTTTTTTTACAGTCAATGGCTTTTAGGTGTGAGATCTTTCAATCGCTGATACAGTTGCAGAGGAAGCGAGTGGTGATAGATTTTGTTTGCCAACGCTCTTTAACACTGACAGTGAGAACTTGGGGAGTCAGTAATCTGTTTCGGTATCTGTGGGTCCCATTTGACAGAGGTATGGATAGCCCCCACCAGGCGGCTGTACCCAGGGCAGGCAACCATCCAGGTATGCCACTGTCTAAACATACAGTTAAGAGGGGATTGGGGTGAAGTGGGGGAGGAAGCCAATTACAATTTATTAGTAGGATACAATAGTGATCGGGAGCTGTTTTCTAACACACCTGATTATTCCATCATCAGCATGTGGTAAGCTGGCTCAGGGGCCACAAAAAGCCAATACTGTACATTTATCTCTAGAAAACACAGAATTTTGGTTACCTTTTTAGTGGTTCTCTAGTTTAAATAAGTTAAACTTTCACTTTGGGCAAGTCCATGAATGAACAGATAAATATTTTGCCTTTACCCACAGAGGTATGCTAACTTTTTGTTCTAATATATGTTTTCTTTATCGAATTAGGTATTGATTGGGCACCTGAGAGCAATCGAATTGTGACATGTGGCACTGATCGAAATGCCTACGTTTGGACTCTGCGAAACAATGTGTGGAAACCAACTCTCGTCATTCTGAGGATTAATCGTGCAGCACGATGTGTGAAGTGGTCACCCAAGGAAAACAAGTTTGCTGTGGGCAGCGGTTCAAGGCTTATCTCCATCTGTTATTTTGAACAGGAGAATGACTGGTGATTACAGCCTATGTTTTATATATTGTAAATGAGTGGATAGACAATTCTGGGGCTTTAAATGGTTCCTAGTGGCCACATATATTGGTTCTAATGTTTCTTGTAGGTAGTAAAATCACACTTTAAACCAGGTTAGTCAGAGTTTGCAATACAATTCATATCTAAAACTTCATTGTTCAAGTGACCAGCACTATTCACTAACACTAGATACAGTATCTCACAAAAGTGAGTACACCCCCTCCCATTATTGTAAATATTTTATTATATCTTTTCATGTGACAACACTGAAGAAATTACACTTTGCTAAAATGTAAAGTAATCAATGTACAGCTTGTATAGTGTACATTTTGCTGTTGCCAAGGCGAGGCCTGTTCTGAGCGGAACCTGTCCTGTTAAATCGCTGTATGGTCTTGGCCAACGTGCTGCAGCTCAGTTTCAGGGTCTTGGCAATCTTCTTATAGCCTAGGAAATCTTACGTAGAGGAACAATTCTTTTTTTCAGATCCTCAGAGTTCTTTGCCATGAGGTGCCATGTTAAATGTCCAGTGGTCTGTTTGAGAGAGTGAGAGCAGTACCACCAAATTTAACACACCTGCTCCCCATTCACATCTAAAACTTGTAACACTAACGAGTCACATGACACCTGGGAGGAAAAATGGCTAATTGGGCCCAATTTGGACATTTTCACTTTGGGGTGTACTCGCGTTTGTTGCCAGCGGTTTAGACAATTAATGGCTGTGTGTTGCGTTCTTTTGATGGGGCAGCAAATTTACACTGTTGTACAAGCTGTACACTCGCTACTTTACGGTGTAGCAAAGTGTAGTTTCCTCAGTGTTGTCACATGAAAAGATATAATAAAATATTTACAAAAATGTGAGGGGTGTACTCACTTTTGTGAGATACTGTATATGTGAGCAGTAGACATCAACAGCTGTACCATGTAGGTCAGCTGTAACACCAAATAAAATGTACATTTCTGAACTTTTGCCAAGTTTGAAAAATTTCTCAGTTCCATTTTAAAAAAACCTTAAAGCTCTGTTCACACCTAGGAATTTTTGGGCGTTTTTCTGCTGTAAGCCTCAGCTCTAAAAACGCCCAACAAGACAAACCCCATTCCTTTCAATAGCCCCCGTTCACATCTGAACATTTTGTCATCTGAAGCAAAATGCCTGAAGCTCAGATTACAGGCGTTTTCTGCTTTTTACATTGGTGACCTTTTGACCTGTATAAATTGCGGCAAAAATCGAGCGACTTTCTGCCTAAAAACAAAATGCCTAGGTGTAAACAGAGTCTTGGGAAACCGAAAATAATAAAAAACGTATGTGCAACAAAGAATCCACGTAACACCCTGGTAGCAGTAAGTCGCTGACCAACAGTTGAATGCCACTGTACTAGGATTTGATTTCACAGACCATTGAATACCTGTCCAGATGTTGCATAGTTACATAGGTTACATAGTAGGTGATGTTGAAAAAAGATACAAGTCCATCAAGTATAACCTATGTATGTGATTATATGTCAGTATTACATTATATATCCCTGTATGTTGTGGTCGTTCAGGTGCTTATCGAATAGTTTTTTGAAACTATCGTTGCTCCCCGCTGAGACACCGCCTGTGGAAGCTCTTACAGTAAAGAACCCTCTACGTAGTTTAAGGTTAAACCTCTTATCTTCTCATTTTAATAAGTGGCCACGTGTCTTGTTAAACTCCCTTCCACGAAAAAGTTTTATCCCTATTGTAGGTTAACCAGTATGGTGTTTGTAAATTTAAATCATATCCCCTCTCAAGCGTCTCTTCTCCAGAGAGAATAAGTTCAGTGCTCGCAACCTTTCCTCATAAATAATATCCTCCAGACCCTTTATTAGCTTTGTTGCCCTTCTTTGTACTCGCCCTGTTTCCAGTACATCCTTCCTGAGGACTGGTGCCCAGAACTGGACAGCATAGTCTAAGTGCAGCGGGACCAGAGTCTTGTAGAGCGGGAGAATTATCGTTTTATCTCTGGAGTTGATCCCCTTTTTAATGCATGCCAATATTCTGCTTGCTTTGTTAGTAGCAGCAGCTTGGCATTGCCTACTATTGCTGAGCCTATCATCTATCATCTAGGACCCCCAGATTCCCTCAGAGGTTCTCCCCCAGTGTATAGATAGCATGTATATATTTGCCACCCAACTGCTTTATTTTAAATTTTTCTACGTTAACCTCATTTGCCATGAAGTTGCCCACCCCATTCATTTGTTCAGATCTTTTTGCAAGGTTTCCACATCCTGCAGAGAAATTATTGTCCTGCTTAGCTTGGTACCATCCCCAAATACAGAGATTGCACTGTTTACCCCATCCTCCAGGTTGTTTATGAACAAATCAAATAAGATTGGTCCCAGCACAGAACCCTGGGGAACCCCACTACTCACCTCTGACCATTCCAAGTACCCATGGTCCATGCCAACAGACCTTATGTACAGTAAACTGTTTACATATTTAAAGAATTTCATGGGATTTTTTATTTATTTTTTGCTCTTCTCCGCTATGTGTCTTTCGTGTTGTATCTTAGCCGCCCTAATTGCACCCTTACATTTCTTGTTGCATTCTTTATAAAGTCTGAATGCTGATGATGATCTCTCAACCTTGTATTTTTTGAAGGCCTTCTCCTTTGCTTTTATATGCATTTTTGCATTGGAGTTAAGCCATCCAGGACTTTTTGTTCGCTCTTTTAAATGTATTACCCAAAGGGATGCATTGACTAATGCCCTTATGCTCTTAAAGCAAACCCACCTCTCCTCTGTGTTCTTTGTTCCTAAGATTTTATTCCAATTCATGCCTTCTAGCAAGGTCCATAATTTATTCCATAATTGGCTCTTTTGAAGTTCAGTGTCTTTGTATTTTCCTCCCTATTTGTGTGATTTATACCAAGGATATGCAATTAGCGGACCTCCAGCTGTTGCAAAACTACAATTCCCATGAGGCATAGCAAGACTCTGACAGCCACAAGCATGAACCCAAAGGCTTAGGCATGATGGGACTTGTTGTTTTGCAACATCTGGAGGTCCGCTAATTGATTATCCCTGATTTATACTGAACCCAATTGAACTGTGATCGTTGTTTCCTAAATTGCCCTGTTCTTCCACATCTGTGATCAGGTCTGTATTGTTAGTAATCAGTAGATCCAGTAACACTTTATTTCTAGTTGGTACGACTACCATCTGAACCATGAAATTGTCCTGCAAGATATTTACGAGCTGGCGAGCCTTAGATGAATGCGTGGTTCCCTCTGCCCAGTCTGTCTGGATAATTAAAATCCCCCATTATGATAGCACTTCCCATCCTTGCTGCTAATTCAACTTGTGATAGGAGATCCGTCTCCCACTCCTTCCTCAGGTTAGGGGGCCTATAGCATACTCCCAGTATTTTTTCCTTAGCTTCATCGCTCTGCAGCTTTACCCATAAGGATTCCACCTCCTCCCTAGCTCCCTTAGTGAAGTCATCGCTCACATTCACTTGTACATTATTCTTGATATATAGACATACCCCTCCCTCTTTGTTTACCCTCTCTATCCCTGCAATAAAGGGTATACCCTTGAATGATTTTCAGCCAATCATGAGAGCTGTTGAACCAGTTCTCTGAAATTCCTACAAATTCCTACAAATTCCAAATCCTCCTCGTAACTAGTATCTCTAGTTATTTATTGTTTGATTCAATTCTCACCAGTGGTGCTCTAGAGATACCAGTAGCTAGGCAGCTAATGCACCCTATACATGAGACATGCTGCCTAATATAAGGTGTCTTTCCAGTCCATACCAATATTGGTGTCTGTGTTATGAGTATCGTTCCAGCATAACTGACTGTAAAAAGCTAATCTTCTTTATTCTGCATCCAGTGCAGCCTCATCTTATGTCCAATGTAATGTCATAGTTCATGCTGTATAATCTAATGAAGCTAATGATGCAACCTTATCTCTTGTTTCATCTTGCACCTGCCATAATTTGATACAGCTTAAAGTTGTTGTAAACCTTTACATACACCCAGTGAAGTGACTGGCCTCAGATGATACAGAGATGAAGCAAATCATCCCACATACGTTGTACCTGTTTATCTAAAGCTGTCTTTCACTTACATTCAAAATGGAGAAATTACACAGGATCTCCCAGCTCTGAAAAGCAGGGGGTGGAGAGCTGAAGATAAATCCGTGAGGAGAGCTCTGAGAGCTGATTGGAGGGAAAGGACACCCCCCCTTCATACAGCACACAGAAACAGAGCTGAGGCTGTCTATCACAGACTGTGCCCTCCCCTGTCATCATTTTTCTCTTGGTGTCAGGAAAACTCATCAGAAGGGATTCAGGTTTATAGCAAAGGAATGAAGCATCAGAGAAAATGACACCTGGTGCTCTGGTTTAAGACCAGCACACACTATAGAAGGATATGCTTTGTTCATATTTCATGTCTGAGGTTTACTTTAAGGTTTAGATTGATGGCACCGGAACTTTGAGATGATGATTCTTAATTGTTTTCAATATTATGTTATTGATGTCACAGTGAGGCCACTGGATGATGGGTAGGTAGCTTGTGTGCATAGAATGATTACTAAAATCGTCTTAAGTTCTGAATGCAATATTTATATCTGAAATTGAATAGGGCTGGGAAAATTAAAGATTAATTCCTCGACTAATCTTTAATTCTTTTGATCGATCAAAATCCTTTTTGATTGATAAATTCTTGACGTCATTGGACAGCCTGTACAGTGGGACTTACCCCGCTGGATGCAAGCAAACTGCACCCATTGGATTGAGGTACCTTTGCATCTTTGGAGCAGGAGGATGCATCAGGCTCCATTAGGGGAAGGGGGCAAAAATAACCATTGTTTTCCTGTCCTTGGCAGTTTTGTGCAGACAATTCTTTGTGTATCTGTTCCGTGTGAAAGACTGTTCAGTTCTTCAGGGTATATTGTCAATAAAATGCGATCATGTCTGCTTCTAGAAAATGTAAACACTGGTATGTCTGTGTGACTGGCTAAAGTGATGCCTACTTGCCTACTATAAAGTGACTGACAGTCAATATACTAGTTACGTTTTATAATTAAAATCAAACTAACTTTCTATGTTTTTCTTAAAGTTTAATACGAAAAAAATTACTTCAGTCAGTGCTACAGTTTGAATTTAAAACGTATTTGTGTGAACTGTGAAGTTAAGTCATGGATTGTGGAAACTAACTAGTGTCGGGTGATTGTATATAGCGTTTACCACATTTACCACTGACTAATGCAGAGTTGCAATGCAAGGAGATCAGCTAAAAGTAGTTGGATCTGTATGTGCGTTATAATTAATTGAAATAAGTCGATTAATCGATAAAAAAAAAAAAGATTAATCGAACACGAAAATTGTAATCAGTAACGGCCCTAAAATTGAAGCACCACACCAATAAAAATAATGTATTCTAAACGTTAATTGGATATAAGAACTTGCTTGTTTCAGGAGGCAGCTGTCACCCCTTCATCAGGATTAGGTAGGACACAAGGGTTTGGAATAGAGTCAAAAAAGTTTTATAAATATACTTTTTAAATATAAAAACATTTATATATCTATATAGTTGATTATTTGTACTAAAAATATGGGGCCAGATTCACAGCGTAACAGGAGATGCGCGGCGTAAGTCTAAATTTGCGCATGCCTTTCGATACTCCGCATCCCCAAAACGAGATACGCAAGAAATCAACTTTTTTTTGTCCAGCGTAATTTCGATAGACAGGCGCATCCGTCCACGCAAAACTGCGCTAGACAAACCATTGATTTGCTATTCAAATATGCTAATGAGGGAGTTACGGGGATCCACAAAATAACGTTGGTGCAGCTGCACGGCCTGTCTAAAATTAGACCATATAAAAGGTGGTATAAAATTAGACAATTCGTCTACATGTCAGAGAAAGCAACACTGTTAGTGAGGAGCTGAGCAGTCACACGTGTTGCACAACAATCTGTATGCCAACATGCCAGTGGCATCCATGCTCATAGCTATACTACTGACTTTAGATGAGCAAAGAAGGAGGAGGACACGGAGGAGGGCACGGGAGAGGATTTTTTTTTTTTACAATTAATTTTTCTTTGCTTTAAGAAATTTTTTTTACAAAAAATATACATACATATATACATCAATACATAACATACATACAAATTACAAACACGGTCTCACTATCTTTCAATAGCCCTTTAAAACCTTGATGGATATAATAATCTAATCTTATACAAGCCCCTCACTCTTCACTTGATATATCACACACGCATAGACATCTTTGGCATGAGTGATTCTGAGGTGTCTCGCATCTTCAGATTCACCCCTCATGCCATCCTGGAATTAACCACAACCCTGCAGGAGCCCAACACATGACACCACCCATGACAGCTACATATACAATCATAGCCCCATCCCCACAGATTTCGAACAGAACATGTATGGGGACAGCTGGCTGGTTGGTGAGTGACATGGGTGGCAGGCATGACTGTCCCCCCCATGATGCTGAAATCACAAGGGGCACATGCACTACTAACATCCTCCTGTCTTCTCCCTTCAGGGTGACTCTGCATATGCACTGGGACCCAATCTCATGACTCCTATACGGAACCCCCCTAACCAAGGCTACCCCGTCTTCTGAGGGAAGAGCAGCCAGGAGCCAGCTCACATTAGGCATCTTTGCACGTTAAACACACACATTAATCGTGGCACAATGAGAATGCATGCATGCACACCACTGTGGTCCCTAGCACAGACACATCACATCCTCATCACATTGGATTGGCACAAGCCCACCATGCAGGGCTTGTGAGCAGCAACGCCATGCCACGGCTCCAATTATGTCACTGTACATTCATACACCATTCACACGGACCTGGGGATCACTTCTCCACCACAAATGAGGGTGACACCCCTTTTCCGGCAGGAATGTCACCCCCACATTCCCAAATCATACACAAACAGAACCAAAAAAACAAAAAAATTGACCAGCAAAAATAAAAAATGCCCAGCAAAAATAAAATTTAAACAAAATAACAACAAAGAAAACACATAAAAGACAAAAATCACCCTGCAAAACAGTCCCCAAATATCTCAGACACGTCACAAACAAACAAACAAACGCTAATAAACAACAGAACAAAAGCACCTTGCTGTATAGGAAGGGATACAAAGGGATGTACTTTTGCAAAGGAAGTGCGTTTGTGTCTGTCTATTTATGCTGTCTGCGTAGTTCACTAAGTTGCCCTAGTCCACTTCCAATTTCACTGATTGCGCCGTTCCCGAGTTGTGAACATGCGCACAGAGGTGCTGAGCGTGGTCTGCTTCAAGCGCGCATGCGTGAGCCGGCCGGCCCTTCATTTGCATGGGGTCACGGCTCATTTCAATGTAACACGCCCACGTCCTTCCCAATTTGAATTACTCTGCCTTGCGCCTCTGAAATAACGTTGCGCAGGCGCAAATTTCTGCGCAAAACCGACGAGAATAGGGTGATTGCGCCGCTACATTGAGCCAGTCTAACGTAAAGGCGGTGCGCTACACCGGTCCTCCTAAAAGTAGAAGTATATCCATTTTGTTGTATTATCACAAAATATACCTGATATTAATTTGCACTGCATTTTTAGTTAACCACTTAAGGACCGCCTACTGCACATTTACGTTGGCAGAATGGCACGGCTGGGCACATCAACGTATATATACGTTGATTTTAGTACCCAGCCGTGGGTCACGGGCGCGCGCCCGTGACCCGGTCCGAAGTTCCAGGAACGGGACCGCGGGATTCGCGGACCCGATCGCCGCTGCAGTGCGGCGATCCGTCCCCATGCTTCACTGTGGCCGCAGCATCGATCGCGTCATCCCTGTAATAGGGGGACGCGATCGATGATATCACACCTACAGCCACACCCCCCCTACAGTTGTAAACACACACACAGGGTACACTCAAATTCACAGCGCCCCCTGTGGTTAACTCCCAAACTGCAACTGTCATTTCCACAGTAAACAATGCAATTTAAATGCATTTTTTGCTGTGAAAATGACAATTGTCCCAAAAATGTGTCAAAATTGTCCGAAGTGTCCGCCATAATGTCGCAGTCACGAAAAAAATCGCTGATCGCCGCTATTAGTAGTAAAAAAAAATTTTTTATAAAAATGCAATAAAACTATCCCTTATTTTGTAAACGCTATAAATTTTGCGAAAACCAACCGATAAACGCTTATTGCGATTTTTTTTTTTTTTATCAAAAATATGTAGAAGAATACGTATCGGCCTAAACTGAGGAAAAAAATTTTTTTTTATATATTTTTGGGGGATATTTATTATAGCAAAAAGTAAAAAATATTGATTTTTTTTTTAAATTGTCGCTCTATTTTTGTTTATAGCGCAAAAAATAAAAAACGCAGAGGTGATCAAATACTACCAAAAGAAAGCTCTATTTGTGGGGAAAAAAGGACGCCAATTTAGTTTGGGAGCCATGTCGCATGACCGCGCAATTGTCAGTTAAAAAGACGTAGTGCCGAATCGCAAAAAGGGGCAAGGTCCTCTACCTGCATTTTGGTCCGGGTCTTAAGTGGTTAATATATATTTTTAAACATACAATGATATATGTGTGTCACTTGTCTTGAAAATAGCACGGATAAACAAACTTGAATTTCTTGTTGATATTTATGGAAAAAGGTAAGTCTCCCAAAACCAAGATTGGCATAACTTCATAAATACAATACTGTTTTATTATTTCAGTAAAAACATTGACAGTATGATACTTTCTGACATCCAGGGGGAGTCCATATATCACAAAGAGGGAGCGTCCTCACCTGAATTCTAGAGTGGAATAACGCAACTGATTTACAATTGTAATAGAGAATGTAAGATCCCTATTACCTTGGATCCATTTCTTCTGGTAGGAGGCGCACTAATTCAAGCACAGATTGTGCTGGAATCACATAAGAGCACCTATGGACTATTTATTTTTTCTATATTTTTAGATGTGGTTTTTGGTTTAAAAGCATTTATATTGATTCATTGGTAGCGCATTTATAAAAAGTAATTAGATAATAATAAATAGTATGAATCATTGTTACAAATTACTTTTTATAACCACTTTCCGTATTTTTAAAATATGGATTCAAAATAAAAGTAGGTATAAAATGTACATTTATATTGATTCATTGGTAGTGCACTTATTTTTTTTGTATATGTATTTGGGTTGAGTATTTAAGCCCTTGTGTTGCACCACCTATATATTTCCTATATACCACAACATATATTCAATCGGTAGACTGATCTGAGGGGTATGCGCAAGATATTTACTCTTTTTATAATTCCTTATGTTATTGTGAATGCATATTTGTTTAGGAGTTGAAATCTCTATTTTAGTATGAATAATCATACACTATATTGTCAAAAGTATTGGTACACCTGCCTTTACACACACATAAAATTGTAATGGCATCCCATGGTGCAGTAATTTTGAAAAAGGAAGGGGCCATCCCCAAACTGTTCCCACAAAGTTGGGAGCAAGAAATTGTCCAAAATGTCTTGGTATGCTGACACCTTAGGCATTCCCTTCACTGGAACTAAGAGGGCAAGCGCAACCTCTGAAAAACAATGTCCTCCACCAAATTATTTGGACCAGTGCTCAAAGCAAGGCCCATAAAGACAGGGATGAGTGAGTTTAGGGTGGAGGAACGTGACTGCCCTGCACAAAGTCCTGAGCTCAACCCAATAGAAGACCTTTGGGATGAATTAGAGTGGAGACTGTCAGCCAGGCTTTCTCGTACAACATCAGTGCCTGACCTTACAAATGTGCTTTTGGAAGAATGGTCTGACATTCCCATAGACATACTCCTAAACCTTGTGGACAGCCTTCCCAGAAAAGTTGGAGCTGTTATAGCTGCAAATGGTGGGCCAACTCTTTACAATCCTACAGACTAAGGCTGGGGTGCTGTTAAAGTTTATGTGCCCCAATACTTTTGGTAATATAGTTTAGTCCAGAACTATTTACCACTACCATACATTTGTTTTTTTGTGAACTGCTCACTGTAGAAAAATGCTTTAGTTCATAATGGGCTATAACGATAATGTTTCTGTGCTGTCACTTAATTATTACAGGTGGGTTTGCAAACATATCAAGAAGCCCATAAGATCTACTATCCTTAGCTTGGATTGGCATCCAAACAATGTCCTCCTTGCAGCAGGTTCAAGTGATTTTAAAAGCAGGTAAGCTGATAGTTTTTATGCCTATATAGCACTTAAACAGTAATCATCCAGTAATCGAATAGCTAATTATAATACAATATCACCTTTTCTCTTAGTGGCCGAAGTTATCTACTAAATGTTACTTTACCGTTAGATATATTTTTTCAGGATATGGGCAGGCATGCTTTTCAATCTGTAAGTATAATGCAGATATTTACTACCCCTTATATTGATGACCGTTCTCCCTGTCATTGTATTCATCTTTTTCTTCTTTTTTAATTAGTGGATTTGGGGAAAGCTTAGTAATTTTACACTGATACATAGGACCCATTAGGCCCCTTTCACACGGGGCAGAGGAGGTGCGGTGGCAGTATATCGGCACGATTTTTATCGCCGATATACCGTCGTATTTAACGCAATATTCGGTCGCTAGCGGTGCAGTTTTAACCCCCGCTATCGGCCGAAAAAGGGTTAATACCGTCCGTAATGCGTCTCCGCATTGCTGGCGGTATTACCGAGGTTTCCCATTGATTTCAATGGGAAGGAGCGGCATAGGAGTGGTAAACACCCTTCGGGCTTTCACACTGAAGACTGCAGGGCACGATTTTTTCAGGCGGTATAGCGGCGCTATTTTTATTGCTAAACCGCCTGAAAAACGTGTCAGTGTCAAAGGGGCCTTTAATGTTTAGCAGTGCTACTAGAGAAAATGATTCCATTTTAAAAGTAGTGCATGAACTTCACAAAACCTTAACGTCACATAATGCATTTTTTCTTCATTGAATTTAAGGAAAGTCAAGTGTTTTGTATGCATTTTGTCATCAGAAGCCCTAAAATCATATCCAGTTAAAATTGAAATATTCCCCCTTTTGAGACCACTTACAATCATATACAATCATATAAACCACTTCAATATTCATGAACACCACAATAAAAAAATAAATGTATGTGCCGTTTATGAATACTGTATTAAAGTGACAGATTATGTATGTTTTCACTCTTACAAGCAGCCCTGCACTTGAAAGAAATTTTATTTTGCACCAAATGCAAATGTGTATATATATCGGTTTAAAGACAATTTAATGCTGAATTAAATATATGCAGTACAAAAAAGTTTTGCTTACTTTAGCTTAAAAAAGAAACCAGTGTGAAGGCCAGGCATTTTCTGTCACTTTTCGTTTACATGTAAAAATCTGCTTTTTTTTTTTGCTAGAAGATTACTCTTTAAACCCAAAAACATTTTATCTGTCCTATCTATCTACCGTACCGTATATATCGGCGTATGCCGCGCACTTTTTTCCCCTTAAAATAAGGAGAAAATCGTGGGTGCGCGATATATGCCGATACCCGCTTCCCGCGCTCAGTTTGAACGCCTCTGCCGACATATACCGAGTGCGGTACATTCGGCCAGGCTCGGCTTCGCTCGTGCTCACGCATAAACGTCACAGAGCGTGAGCACGAGCGAAGCCGAGCCTGGCCGAATGTACCCAAGTGTACTGCACTCGGTATATGTCGGCGGAGGCTTTCAAACTGAGCGCGGGAAGCGGGGAGGACACCACTGAAGCTGAAGACTGTCGCCAGACGGGACAAGGCCGCCGATGGACACCGCGTAAGACACCAAAACTGTAAGTACTAAAAAGTTTTTTTACAGGAATTTTGGGTCCACATTAGGGCTGGTTGCTATACGCCGGAGCGAGCAATACCCCGATAAATACGGTATTTATCTGGGTGTAACGCGCACCCAGTTCTAGGAGGAAAATTTCCTGGAAAAAAAAATTACTTACAGTTTAAATGTCCCTCTTCGGTGTCTTGCCCGGCGTCCATCGGCGGCCTTGTTGGGTCAGCTCGGTATATGTCAGCGGCGGCGCTCAGAGACAGGGGATCGGCGTATAACGTGCACCGACGATTTCCCCCTGTTTTTAAGGGGGAAAAAGTGCGCGTTATATGCCGATTAAATACGATATCTATCTATCTATCGAATAAAATGGTGAGTTTTGCAATTTTTTCATGTCACACGCTACGGTTTTTCAAATGCAAATTTTTGGGGAAAAAATACACTTTCATGAATTTTAATGCACACAAACACAATCCCCAATTTGTGTTTGGTAAAATATAGTGTTACGCTAAGTAAATAAATGCATAAAATAACATCTGGTGGGATGAAGATCCTGGAGGGGCACCAGTTTTTACATAAAAGCCTCCTGTAAAAAAAAAAAATTAAATATTGGGATGATGCCTTTAGCTGTAGGTTTCATCCAGGTTTGCCACTTGAAAGCCACAACATACAGCATTATCTACATGTTATCTTCAGTATGGGCACTATACAAAAAAATAGTGAGAATGGTAGAGTTACTTTGCTCCCGTTCATAATTTGTCTAAATTGTGACCCCTGTCATTCCAGAAATGTCCACTGGGCCGGTCTGTATTCTAAGGGATGTGATATCATCTCTAGACATCAGCTGGCGCTAGAGAGGTTCTGGCAGAGTAAGTTGTTCCCCAGCAGCCAATTGGAGGAGTTTTTCCCTTGCGGGGCATGCTGGGAAGGGATATATCTGTTACGGGTGTTATGTGTTCTACAGGTCTTCGTGGGGGCCCGGTTCCAGGTGCGGCATCCACCTTCAGGGTGCGCGCATCCATGGAACCCGCCAGCGTGGCCCACCTGGCCAGAATTGCAGGCTATGCCAAACCTCAGCCGGAGGTAAAAGGGGACCCCAGTGTCTTACTGGGTCCCCGGTTCTATTAAGAGGATCCCAGGCTGGGTGCCGTACGATTGGGGGATCGGCTTGAGGGGAACCCGGAGGCAGGTTGTCCAACAGGGCTTGAACGAACCAATCGGGGATCTGGTGACCGGAATGCTGACAGGTATACTTTGCTGTCACCGGGTGACCTATGCTAAAGAACTCTACTGGGAGGATTCGCTTCGTTCATCTATCTAGTCCATTTGAAGTACTTGGCCTGTGGCAGAGGCCCTAGAGCCAGATCTAAGCAAGAGATCTGTTCCTCCCAGAGATCTGAAGTAACGCCTCGGCTGCCAGGCAGGAGTGGCGACAAATCTCAGCAATTGATACTACTGAGGGCGAAACTGCCCTGTTCATATCCAGGCCTGATACCGAAAGGGTTCTCCCTTTCCTTTCCGTCAGCTTTTTCTCTTCCCTAACCGATGTTGATGTTGGCCTTGGCCTTGTTTGGCTGGAAATAAAGCATTGAAGAAAACCTTTGACTGTCTGGACCTTCGCTCACTACTTTGATCCTGTCACCACACCTCTAGACAACATCAGGGTAACTTAATAGGCCGATCGCAACAACAACCAGCGGCTCCTTCGGGGGTGAGCGCTACATACACATTAAATTTAAAGAAAAACAAACAATATTTTTGTAATTATGCTTCACTTCCACAGTGAACACAGTGTTTGTTCTGTAGAAGAAAGACCTTCTACAGAACAAACAGCAAAACTGACTTTCCTTAACTTCGCACAAGATTTGTTGCAGATACTGCCATTTGATCCCCAAAATGCACTAAACATCTGCTTCTTAACCGCTTGAAGTCCGCAATACCTACTGTATATTTACATTGCATCTTTCAAGTGGTGTACTTGGATGATATCTGCTGCTATCTGCTTTTATAAAAAAGCCATCTGAGCAGCCAATTAGAGCCTTACACTCCCGCCGCCTACCAGTGCCTCTCTATGGTCTCCGTCCCACCAGACGTTATGTTGGCTTGGGTATCTAGCTACGTGATTTAACACCACCTTTTAAATTTTACCCCAAAAAAGGTATTATAGTGTGTCTTTGAGCATTAAAATGTATTAAAGTGTATTTTTACTTGTTCCTCAACTACTCTTCTGCTTATTCCCAACCTGCAACCATTTGTTACCAACCTTAGGCTTGTTTACTGACTGACTGCACTTTTCCTTATGCCTACTTGCTTTATCTACTACTAGACCCTGGCTTGCTCACCTCCTAGTGGAGCGATCCTAAGGATTGTGACCTGGTACTAACGCACAGCAAAATTCATCTCCACCATCAGGAACTTTGGTGAATACCAGTTAGTGCTTAGACCCCGCACCTCAGGTGAACCCACGTCATTCACCAGGATGACCTCCTTTTTAGCTGTCCTGCTTGTTGGTGGGTACTGCTCTACTGTTAGTTACTGGCCTCCAAGCCTGACTCGGACCATGACATAGTGACTCCTATGTATGCACCATGAGAGATTATGGAGGCTACCAATGAATGAACAATTTGACTGTGCTAGTTTCTTTGGCTCTGATACTGATACTTTGCTTTCAATACTGTCTGAGCTTCTGAACTGGAACAAGTATAGATGCACTTTTTTCTGATAATCATTTACAGCTTCCATGTTCCAAGCTTATGACTCAAAAGTACTTAAAGGCATTATACACTTTCAAATGTTTTGTTTTATCTAGGTATTAGTGTAGTTATATTTCCTGTTTCGTTTTTATTGCCTTAGTTTGTAATAGGCTCCCATGTTGTAGTTACGGTTTGCAGTTTCATAGATTTTAGACATGTGCAATTTGTTTAGTTCTGACTTAGTTTTTTAACTAATTTTGACAAATTCGTTAATTCCGAAACTTCCGAATTTACAAACTTCCGAATTTACAAACTTCCATTTGGAATTTTCAGAAATTTTAATTTAACTTTAAAAATGTGAAATTTGAAAATCGGAACTTGAAAATTCAGATTTTGAAACTTCGTAAAATTCAGAATTCGAAAATCTGAAAATTAGATTTTCCGGATTTTCAAATTTTAGAATTTCCAAAAAAAGCAAAAAAACAAACAAATCAAACAAAAACAAACACATTTTAAATGTGGAAATACATAGTAAAATTGCTACTACATATGTATAGGCTTATTATAACAAACCGCAGCTAATTTGTTTGAAGTATAGTACACATTGTCACCCAACCAGGGCCGTCTTTAATATTGATTGGACCCTGAGCAAACATTTTATTGCCCCCCTCCCCCAGCTAGACTCAAAATGAGTTTACTGCAGCAGGTCAGGCAGTGATTGTGATTGGCTGCTAGAGGTTACAGCACATCATTTTCTCTTGCTGATTAGTTGCTAGAGGTTACAAAACATCATTACTGCTCACTAATTGGTTTCTAGAGGTTACTGCAAATCATTATTGTTCACTGATTGGTTGCTAGAGGTTACTGCACATTATAACCTCTGCATCAAATTGCGGGTGTGGCCAAACTGCACTAGCATTGAGGGGTGCGCTATGTACAGAGTGCAGGGTTAAGGGGTGCACTACATAAAGAGTACATAGTTGAAAGGTGTGCTACATACAGAGTTGAAGGGTGCACTATGTACAGAATGCAGCGTTCAGAGGTACGCTAGGTACAAAGTGCAGGGATGCGTTATTTACAGAGTGCAGGGTTGGGGGGGTGTGCTAGGTGCAGAGTGCGAGGTTCAGGGGTGAGCTATCTACAGAGTGCAGGGTTAAGGGGTGCACTAGATGCAGGGGGCGAGGTGGGTGCAGAGTGTAGGGGGCGAGGTGGGTGCAGAGTGTAGAGGACAAGGTGGGTGCAGGAGTGCACGGCTCTCCCCCCCCCCCCAGATTCCAGTACAGTCAGAGCTCCACACGCCACTCCCCCCCCCCCCCCATTCCAGTACAAAGTTTTTCTCATTCCCAAATGCTACTCACTGCATGTTGTTCTCCGATGTCTATGCAGCATGCCGGTTCCAGAAGCAGCTTCCTTTGTGCACAGTCACCACCCCTTTCCTCTTTTGCTCTCATAGAGTGTGCATTTACCAGAATGATCAGAGCAGCTGCCAGGAGAGGAGCACTTTTACTTGGAAATACAGAATTCTGTATTTCCAAGTGACCGTAGCGAGCAGCAGCCAGCATGCGACCAGTACAGTCGGTGGCCTAACTCTGGCGGGCAGCGCAGGGCCCCCCCCCAACAATGTTGGGGCCCTAGGCAGCTTCCCCTTTTTGCCCTGTATAAAAGACGGCCCTGCACCCAACCTTTTATTTCCATCCTTCTGTCATAGCTGGCTGTTAACCAAACTTTATTCTGCTATATTTCTCTTAATGCTTGAAATCTTTAAGTATTTAGCAGTACAGTGGTAACAATAATGTAAATTTAATAAATTTGTTTTCAACAGGATCTTCTCATCCTATATTAAAGAAATGGAGGAACGCCCTGCACCTACCCCTTGGGGATCCAAAATGCCATTTGGTGAGATGATGTTTGAATCAAGTAGCAGCTGTGGCTGGGTGCACAGTGTCTCTTTCTCCCACAGTGGAGACCACATGGCTTGGGTCAGCCATGATAGCACCATATGTGTTGTTGATGCCACAAAGAAGATGAGGTAAGACATAAATCCTGACTGTCAATACCTTAGCAAGAACCTTAAAATGTTTTTCAACCTTTCTTTTTGAGCAGGACCACTGAAAGTTCTTGTGGCGTCATAAGGCTACAAGCATGGTTGTGAATTTAAAAATAAATTGGATATAATCAAATTCCCTCAATATTAATCTCAGGGATTTCCTAATTGAGGACGAGGCAAGGCACATTAGCTAGTTATGTAAAAAGTGCAAGAGAGATGGATTAAGGATCAGGAGAGTCCCAATAGAAACACTGTAAAACAAAGAAAGGGTGCACCAGCCTTGCTCATTACCCAAGTGGTATCTTTAATAATACAGTAAAAAAATATATACAGTGAAACCACAGATTGCGAGTAACACGGTTAATGAGCGTTTTGCAATACAAGCACTATTTTTTTTTTTAAATCCTGAATTGGTTTGTGAGTGTTATCTTGCAAAACGATTCAAGCCACATTGGTGCCGGAGCCGTTCAGAAATGCTCGGAAAACCTCAAATACTCAGTTCCCAAGCCTTTCCGAGGTTTTCCAAGTTCAGCCAAGCTGTCCTCAAGCCTTTCCAAGTGTTTCAGAGGCTGTCCGGTACCCCCTCACCTCTGGCCACATACGGTATTGCATGCCATTGAAGTCAATGCGTAACAGATTATTTTCGTTTCCATTGACTTCTATGGGGAAACTCGCTTTGATATGCGATAGCTTTGGATTACGAGCATTCTCCTGAAACGGATTATGCTCACAATCCAAGGTTCCACTGTACTCAGTGGTAAAAGCATATCAGAGTCCACAGTATACACAAACCAACCATGTCACTAAAACTAATACCTGCAAGCTGGAGGACCTTCCAGATGGCTGATGTGTTTTGAGGGGAGATGCCCTCTTACTCTGAGACTTCAGATTAGTCTTGGTGACCTCGAGACTTCGGGGGGAGGAGTTGCATCATGGCGCCGTAGGTCAGCTGGCGGCTGCTAGCTCTGTGCGTCCCTCCAGGTGACTGGGGATCAGGAGAGATGATTGCCCAGAAGTAAGCCTATAGTCCTGGACAACTAAGGGTATGCTTTACCTGGCCCTTCTGTGAGACTGTGACTGGACTGCGGGTCTCAGCTGTGAGCTGCCGGTGTGCTCCGTAAAGCGGCAGGTGAGAGGAGAAGCGGCTATTGGAGAGGAGGCAGAGCAGAGGTTGAGCACCGCCAGGACACTACGGGACGCCGCACGTGATACCGCGATACCAGCAGGGAGACTGAAGCAGGCACACGCCGATTCTGGTCACCCAAAGAAAGGAGGCATCCATCCTTACGGCGGTTGGATAGCTGACCGGAGACGGCACTCAGGGAAGGATCCCTCGTAAGGAGGAAGACGAGTGTTTCGGAGGTGATCTGGACTGCATTGGGGTAAGGTAATTGTAAATCTTTCCTACCCATCCCCCAGCCCTCCCAAAACATCACTGAGTGATGAGATGTGAATACATACAGCGTATATCATCTGTTTATTAAACATATAAGGAATGAAGCATAAATAAACAAGAAAAGGAGACTTTTTTTTCTATATTAAAAAATTAGAGACTCTAAAAGGGGAATGGCCACATAGATCATAGTACCTGCCTAAAATATATATATATATATATATATATATATATATATATATAACTGAACCCCTGGGTACAAGGAAATTTGACATTACTCCTGGACTTATCATTGGGCTCCTCTATCAGTACTTTGTGCAGAGTACGTATAAACTCCCAGTAAGAATAAGGCTGGGGTGCTAGAGTTGATACTGAAGGAATCAACACTTAGAGTCAGTGGTTCCTGTCACCCATAAGATACCTGGGCTCCGGTATCTGGGGTGTAATACCCAGCTGAGGTGAACGTTAACATCTAATCAGAGTCAAGGCTATATATCTGCCATTTTGGCACCTGGGACTTAAAACATGCACAGTGGCCTCCTTCTTTGTGGCTCTGTCTCCCCTGTTTTTCCCTCCTCTTTGGGGCGCTGTAAGCCTGGGAAACCAGGGGTTATAGTCCTAAACATAGGTGGGGGTCGCCTATGGTAAAAGAAAAAAATTGCTCCAGGTTGAATATCTTGAAGGTCCTAGAAGATTGTTACCTGAAAGCTATAAGAACTATACTACTAGTTGGGTCTGGGGACCTGTGCTATTTTTCAAAATCTAAGGAAAAATGGTAAAAAAGGCCCTTAAAGTGACCCAGGGTGAGGGCACAAGTCGAAATACAATAAACCCTTACCTAGTAGCCGAAGCCCCAGATCAAAAGGGGTTAGAGTCCTAGTAAGAAAGTGGAACCTGAGATAATGACACCTGCAAAAAATAAGGGGCACATGGAGATGGACCAGTTGGATGGGGAGTCCCCAGAAACAAAAGGTTTGAGTAGGGATCAAAAGACACCTGAGAAACATCAACAACATGAAACGCCCCTTGAAGGCCCACAAGCCCCTCCAACAAAGCCAGATATGACGGATATGATAGACATGATATCTCGCCTAGAGCAAACAATTAAGGGTGAAATGCGGGCAACACGGAGAGATATACAGAGTGTATTGCAAAGAGTGGAAGGAATAGAAGAACAGCTAGAAGAACATAAAAGTGCAATATCAGAATTAAGAGAGAGCCGATATGGATTGGGTAAAGATGAGAAATGCCCAGTATAAACTTGAAGATCAGGAGAACCGTAGCAGAAAGGAAAATCTTTGTGTAAGAGGGCTCCCTGAAGAGGTTAATGGCGCAGACCTAGGAGATGCGATTAGTGAAACATTTAATATGGCCTTAAAGCAGGAAATTGCAGTTTGAAAGGGTACATAGAATGCAAAGGTCATATAATGCCCATAGGGATATACCAAGAGACAAGGTATATACCAAGGTTTCATGACTATGAACAAAAAGAACAAGTCTCACAAAGTACAAGAAACTCTACGCCAATGGAATATAAAGGTGCTAAACTTCTATTTTTTTCTGATTTAGCACCGGAGACTTTGGCCTGTAAAAGGGCATTGAAGCCATTAATAAGTCATCTGCAAGCAAAATACATTCCTTATAGATGGGGGTTCCCAGCATGTTTGTCAGTAAAAAATCAGGGGGTCTCAGCGGTAGTTCGGTTTCCAGAAGATATAGAGGAATTCTGTAACAGGTTGAACATACAATTTATACAAGTAGAGAACTGGGAAAAGAGACCCCCCCAGTATGGAGAAGGTGGAAAGGCCAGGACTGGAATAGAGCATAGACTATAATCGAGTTTAATTTGCTAGCCCTGGTTTTCTTTTTTGATAGTCTGTTACTTAAAAAAAAAAAAAGAGGGTAGAAAAGAAAGGGAAAGACCAGGACTGGAAATAGAGCATAGATTAGAATTAAGTTGATTTTTGTCTTCTCTTGTTGATCTTTTTAGAAGTAGCAGAGGATAGAAAAAGAGAAGATATAAGATTAATGGATGAAACTCACTTGGGGGGAGGTATGGAGCAGTAAAGCCCACTGTACTCTGAGACAGGCTCTCCATTGGGGGGGACGGAGACCCAAAGTATGGGTGGACATACAAGGTACCCCGAGGTGGGGCTCAGACTTAGTACGCCCACCCCCCCACAAAAACCACCACACTTGCACGCACACAAATTTATTTTATTTTTAAGCCTATATGTCTCATTGTTTCTAGCATAAATTCCCAGTCTAGTCTGTCAAACGCCTTTTCGGCATCTAATGACAAAAACAGGACTGGTACTTTGCTTTTTTGGGCTTTTTGTATCAGGACATTATCCCTCGATTTCCTCCCTGGTACAAAACCTACCTGGTCCCTGTCTATCAATCCTGGCAAGAAAGATTTTAATCTCTCAGCCAGGATTTTCGAATAGATCTTTATGTCGACATTAATCAGGGATATAGGCCTATAACTGGCACATAGTGAGGGATCTTTATCTTCCTTCCCAATAAGAGTTATGTGGGCACCCAGAGATTCTTCACACATTATCATGCCTCCTCCTATGGAGTTCATATACTCCTGAAAATACGGTATCAGGGTGTCCACATATCTCTTATAATATAATGAAGTATACCTGTCTGGGCCAGGGCTCTTTCCCATTTTAATATTTTGAATTGTTTGCCTTATTTCTTCCTTTAAAATTTATTCACATCTTCTTCTGCTATTACCGGAATCTTACTCTTCTCTAAATGTTGTTTTATTTTCTTACTTCTCTAAGTCATATACAGTGTGATACAAATATAAAAATATATATAATTTATATATATTTTTATATATTTGTGTCACACTGTATATCGCTGGCTGCGGTTGACCTCAAGTATATTTATTTCTACATATATGTATATATATATATGCAGATTTTTACCTATGCGTATGCTTAATTTATTTTAATCATACACTAATATCACATTTTTATTGTGCCTTTGCCGATGGATACTATATATAATTTTCTTTATCGTACATCACGGGACACAGAGCGGCATAGTCATTACTATGTGGGTTATAGAGTCTACCTTCAGGTGATGGACACTGGTGTAATCAATTAAACAGGAAGTTCCCTCCCTATATAACCCCTCCCCTACTGGGAGTACCTCAGTTTTTTTATTTTCCGTGTCTAAGGTGTTGGTCACGAGTTAACATGTGCTCTTAGGAGCTCCACTGGAGGGATCCATGCTGGATGTAAAAAGCCTCCATAAACCTGGATCCGTCCAAGGTGCTTCATAGCCAAAGTGGACGGTACCCGGGCCTCGGCACGAAGAACGAGGTTTAGCCTATAATGCCTCTCTGCGGAGGGCTGGATCCTGGGTTCCAGAACTTTGTGCCTTCTAAGGACCAAATGTTTTTTCTGCTGCCAGGGTGCTATATAGGTCCAGGGGAGTTGGTGTTCCTGCCATGGACCCCGGTCCCTGAAGGTCTAGGACTATACCCACGGTGAAGGGGGAAGATTGGGCCTCTTGATTGGCAATACCCTGCAGCGTGGAAAAGGTAAGAGGAGGACCTACGGGACTTGGTTCGACAGTAGGTCTTCCGTAAGGGGCTATGGGTCTCGCCTATATTATGCTTCTATGCATGGGCAATGTAAACCACAATGTCTTCTGAGACGGGATGGCTCAGGGCACCCATATACCTCCCCTAGCCGGCATGTAGCCTAGGCCACTATGTCTGTTCAGACAGGATGGCTGTAGTACCCATATATCTCCCTTGAAGGGGCTGGTACATAAAAAAAAATGCCCTTAATCCTATGCAAAGGATTGTCTTCCAGGAGTAGCTGCAAGTCTTATCTGTTTTTCCACCACTATGGGCAGTAGAAGACATGCCTGATGTTTTCGCTTACCATGCTTTCCAAAGATGGAAACTTAAGTGTTAGCTGGTCTATTGTGCGTCCCACTTCCTCAGCTTCAGGCTCTACCATGTCGCACGTGCTCACCGGCTCAGTGCAGTCGCAGTGAGGGCTCTTCAGAAAGGCCCAGACGTCAGAGCTCTGTAAAGATAGGGGGACACAAACGTAAGCACCTTTTGTGAGTTGGATACAGATTAATCTAAGACGCCTACTCTGCATCTAGCTGTGCAGATTAGCAGGCATTGCTGTTGCCAGACTAAGTTCAGCTGTTGATGCACCTGGGTTAAGTTCCTCTGCTTTTAGCTTAGGACGTTTGTCTCCCCATTGAAAAAGGTCAGGGGTAGGAATATAAAAAGGAATCGCCACCTGAACCTGGTGGCCCCTTATTCTCCCCTGTAGAGACTTATACAGCTCACAGGTTGAGTCTTCAGACCTGTCAAGCAATGCAGCGTCCCCAACATTGCAGCCACTCTGCATGTGTGTTTTGTTTTTTGCATCGCATTTGTTGGTCTACAAGAGGTTAACTACTATGTTCGCAGCATCCTCACAAAAAGGAAAAAAAAAACAGGGTGTGTCCCTTTTCCTGCTTTAATCCTTAAACAAAGGGATTAGAAGAGCTGGGGATGTAGGTTCACTGTCAGAAGACAGGAGACAGGAGCTGCAGCCTAACAAGGAGAAGCTATCAAAGCCCTACAGGTTCTGATTGCACCTGCAGTCTTTTCAGAGATTCATGCTGCATATAAATTCCCTCTGCCTAGTCGGCCAAAAGCCTCTATCTTCTCCTTGGAGTTAAAGAGAGGTTTTCCTATAGGTGGCTAGTAAGACCTCCATATTATCCTCAGGCTAACCAAATACACATCTAAGGGATGCACAGTTGCTGGTACATATTGCTAACATCTCTTAATGGAGGAAACGCACATCTGTAGAGGATGACTTTCTCTTTACCAGTCCGCATTGCCTATTGACATTCGTCATTTCATGAAATGCAGAATTGGCAGGCGATTCGCTGGAGCCGTCAACAAGTGTCTCCGGGAGAATGACCTTTACACCCTGACTGTTTCCCTAACCAAATGCCACAGAATTGGTATCCTGTACATAAGATGTATTGGCGCCCAGGCTCAACAAGAAATTGAACAGCTTGGGGTCAAGGACAAAGGTTCCACCCGCATGTGGGGCAGATGTGCTAGTAATCCGGGGGGACCAGTTGTCACTGGTTGTGTCTCTCCCCCCCCCCCCCAGTGCCGCGACTTTTGTGGCTTCTATGCAACATTAGAGGAGAAAGGAAGCTGGCCTGATTACTCCGGCATAACCCTGATGACCTCTCTGTGCATGAACAGCAAGGGTGGTAGTAGAGGACCCCCGGTCCCTTACATCTTGTCCAGGCCTACTTCACAGGAGGTATTACATCCTGTCTTGCAACAGGTGAATTAATGGTCTGGCTATTATAGCCCACATTGTCGAGGATCAGGGCTTTCAGAATCAGCGGCAATTCCCTTGATTCATACAGGAGAGCTCGTCTCCAGGACCAGATATCCTAGGATCTGGAAGGCCCATGTTCCTGGTGTAAAACCAGATGGTGGCATCCCTGGAAGTTTTTCAAAGGTAAAATTCCTGCCTTCCTACATTTGGAAAGGAGACGGAGCTAACCTTAAGTTACATCAAGGATCCCATCTCGGCCTTGCATCCAAAGGTCGCTTGCTTCACTCTCTTTGGTTCGGGCTGTTATACAAGGGGTGACATGCATAAGTCCACCAGTTTGGTCGCCCTTGTGCTCGGAGGATTGGCTCTAGATTTGTCGGCTTACAGGGTCAGCTCCTTGGGCCGATCCACCCTATTTCCCTTCATCCTTTAACAAGGGAATTTGTGTTCTTGGTTGTGGTAGGCTCCAAGAGAGTTTTAGTATTGAGAACTTCTTGGTATAAAACCATACTTAATTATTCTTACATCTATGGTGATGTTAATCCTCACCCAGCCTTATTTACTAGAAGGATCTAGTATTTAGTTGAATCATGATATTCTTACCTTCCTTGTTTCGCAGAAGGAAAAGTAATTGCTTTCTCTCAATAGAGATGAGAGCTGTTAAATATCTATCTGAAGGTTCAGATATAGAAAGCTGACATTTTTATTGTGCTGCCAGAAGACCCTAGATGTGGGCAGGCAGTGTTCAGTTCAGCTATTAACCACTTCCATACCAGGCACTTACGCACCTTCCCGCCCAAGCCAATTTTCAGCTTTCAACGCTGTCGCACTTTGAATTACAATTGCGCGGTCATGCTGCACTGTACCCAAACAAAATTGGCGTCCTTTTTTCCCCACAAATAGAGCTTTCTTTTGGTGGTATTTGATCACCTCTGCAGTTTTTATTTTTTGCGCAACAACTAATAAAAGACAAAAAAAATAGAAAAAAAAATACATTTTTATTTTTTTCTGTTAACTTTTTGTAAATAAGTACGTTTTCTCTTTCAATTGCGGGCACTGATGAGGTGGCACTGATGGGCACTGATGAGGTGGCACTGATGGACACCAATGAGGTAGTACTGATGGGCACCGATGAGGTGGCACTGATAGGCGGCGCTGGTATGTGGCACTGATGGGGACTCATAGGTGGCACTGATGGGCACTCATAGGTGGCACTGATGGGCACTCATAGGGGGCACTGATGGGCACTCATAGAGGGCACTAATGGGCACTCATAGGGGGCACTGATGGGCACTCATAGGCGGCACAGATGGGCACTCATGGGTGGCACTTATGGGTGGCACTGATGGGTACTTATGGGTGGCACAGATTGGCACTGGGCATGGATTGGCACTGAGGGGTGGCACTGATGGACACTGTGGGGTGGCACTGATGGACACTGAGGGTTGGCACTGATGAATCTGTTTTCAGTCAGTGCCCATGTGTGGGCACTGACTGGCACCCTTATTTTTATTTTTTACTGGCATGTTTTTAAAAAAAAAAAAATCCTGACTTTTTTTTTTGTTTTTGTTTTTTTGCCCCTTTTTTTTTTTAGCCCTTCCAGTGTGGGCACTCCCTGGTGGTCTAGTGTGGACATCCGAGGGGGGGCTGCACTGATAAACAATCAGCACAAACCCCCCCTGTCAGAGCCGCCGATCGGCTCTCCTGTACTGGCGTCTGTCAGACGCGAGTGAGGAAGAGCCGTCGACGGCTCTTCCGGTTTACATCGTGATCAGCCGTGATTGGACACGGCTGATCACGTGGTAGCGAGCCTCCGCCGGAGACTCGTTACCGAGATCGGAGGTGCAGGGTGTCAGACTGACACCCCGCATCGCCGCGCGGCATGAAATCGTGTAGGACGTTGGACAACGTCCAGTCACGATTTCATAAGCACTTCCCGGCCGTCAATCTCCTATTGACCAGGCGGGAAGTGGTTAAAATGGTTACACTCTCTCTCACATTGGAGTTAGAAGAGTCAAGGCCTATCTGAATCGGATACGGAAAACTGATGTTGTTGCGCTACCAGGAGGCCCCAAGAAAGGGCAGGCAACGCCTAAATCAACTGTTTTTAAGGTTGATTCATCAGGTTATTATTCAGGCTTGTGGTTTAGAGTAGGATCCCTCCTGTTTTTCTTGTTGGGGTGCTACCTACCAGGATGGTAAGCGCTTTATGCGCAATACACTACCAAGCCTTTATGATGCAGGTTTTCAAGGCCGCAACTTGGTCGTCTGTGCTTTACGTTCTCTAATTCCTATCAGGAGAACGTAAGACGGCAAGCAGTATCCTGCAGGCAGCATTATAGGTCCTCACGTCTGATGGCGGTCTGCGTTGTTGGTGTCTCCCTCCCCTCAGAAAGCATTGCTTTGGGACATCCCACATAGTAATGACTATGCCGCTCTGTGTCCCGTGATGTACGATAAAGAAAATAGGATTTTTTATAACAGCTTACCTGTAAAATCCTTTTTTTGGAGTACATCACGGGACACAGAGCTCCCGCCCCTCTTGTTTTGGGGATATTGGGACACTTATTGCTTTGCTACAAAAACTGAGGTACTCCCAGTAGGGGAGGGGTTATATAGAGAGGGAACTTCCTGTTTAATTGATTACACCAGTGTCCATCACCTGAAGGTAGACTCTATAACCCACATAGTAATGACTATGCTGCTCTGTGTCCCGTGATGTACTCCAAGAAAAGGATTTTACAGGTAAGCTGTTATAAAAAATTCATTTTTTTTTATATATATATAATGTGTAGGATATATAATAACAAGAGACCCTTAGAATATGGGATAGAGTATGTAAAATAAAGAAGTGGCAAAATAATAGCCTGTTGATGCCTCTCACGGGTAGGGATGAGCCGAACACCCTGCGTTCGGTTCGCACCAGAACTTTCGAACGAACCGAACGTTCACACGAACATTTAGAACCCCATTGACGTCAATGGGACTCGAACGTTCGGATTCAAAAGTGTTCATTTTAAAGCCCCATATGCAAGTTATTGTCGGAAAACGTCTTTGAGAACCCGGGTCTTGCCCCAGCGAACATGTATCAATGGAAAAAAGTTTTAAAAACTGGTGTTTTTTCTGAAGCAGTGATTTTAATGATGCAGCATCATTAAAAACACTGCTCCAGAAATTACCATTTAAAAAAAAAAAATTCCATTGATACATATTCCCTGGGGCAAGACCTGGGTTCTCAAAGACGTTTTCACAGGCATACTATATACACCCAGCAGGTACAATATTTAAAGGATTTAATTTTTTTTATTTAAGCATCATGAGCCACTTGCTTACTGGGCATTAAAAAACACCCCTCCTGCCCAGACCAATTTTCAGCTTTCAGCGCTCTCACATTTTGAATGATAATTACTCAGTCATGCAACGCTGTACCCAAATTATTTTTTTGTCCTTTTTTTCATACAAATAGAGCTTTCTTTTGGTGGTATTTTATCACCTCTGGGTTTTTTATTTTTTGCGCTATTAATGAAAAAATACCGAAAATTTTGAAAAAATAAAATTCTTCGTTTCTGTGATAAAATTTAGCAAATTATTAATTTTTCTTCATAAATTTTGGCCACAATTTATACTGCTACATGTCTTTGATAAAAAATAACCACAAATTTTTGGAAATTATTTGGTCTGTGTGAAAGTTTAAGTCTACAAGCTATAGTGCAAATCATAAAAAATGATGTGGCACAGATGTGCACTGACTAATTGCACAGCTGTGCACTGATGAGGTGGCACTGAATGGCACAGGTGGGCACTGAGGTGGCACAGATGAGGTGGCACAGATGGGCCCTGATTGACGGCACAGGTGGGCGCAGTAAAGACTAGGCAACTCACAGATCTTTCTCCCTCCTCACACGCTGTCTCTGTGTGAGGAGGGAGAGCTGGCAATGAGAGATGATCTCTTATGTTTACATTTGAGATCATCTCTCATTGGCTACACAGATCGCATACTAAACAGCCACTCCAATTGGCCGCTCACAGCGATCTGTGATTGGCTGTGTCCAAGGGACACGGCCAGCAAAGAATTTCCCCACTGCGCGCTCGGGAAACGAGGAAAGGGGCGGCCGTCTTTCGGCTATAGCGCGGGCCTCAAGGTAAATAAAAAATTACTTTAAATATTGTACCTGTTGGGTGTCTATAGTATGCCTGTGTAGCTTTATGGTGCACACTGCAGAGGACACAGGCAATACACCATGTGAGAATACTGCAGCTAGCACAACCAACTACCTGCCAGTAAATCAGGATGAACTGATCTAGCTAAGCTATACAGTGTATAAATATATGTACATCACCTGGGATGTGTGTATATGTGTGTGTATATATATATATATAACACACTACACAAGGCCGACCTGCAGGCTGCCTTTTATAGTGTGGGGCGTGTACTAAACCCCATGAGCCATAATTGGTCAAAGCCAGGGTGGCTTTGACCAATTACGGCTCTCTGTACATGCGTGTCATAGTGCATGCTTGGCCAATCATCAGCGCGCAATGCCGCAGTGAATTATGGGCCGTGGCGCGTCACTCCAATTTGGCGCGAATGACCCGTTTTGTTCGCATTTTGACGAACGATTGAACATACGGTGTTCGAGTCGAACATACGTTCGGCTCGAACACGTAGCTCATCCCTACTCACGGGTACGGACTTCTTCCTGCCAGAAAAGTGGGGTGGTCTGTATCTGCGGTGGGCAACTTCGGACACATTAAAATTTGAAAGATATATTGAAAGGTAACATCTTATACTCAATCCCAGAAATACGGGAGTAATATGGATCCACTTTAGGGGATATATGGAGGTATAGACAAATCCAACATTTTGTAAAGTCCCTACCGAAACCCCTGCGATCTATGAGGGAGTTAAATCCATGGGAAAAACTAGTAGACCATGGTGGAATGAGAAAACGGGATATCGAACATTTATCGGGTTTTGATATCTTTAAGAGGACTGGAGACATTGAAAATACTAGAAAGTTGGGAATTAGAATTGAATCAAACAATAACAGAGGAAAAGAGATGAGTCTTAGATTATGTCCACTCTACATCAATAGAGGCAAAAGTAAGAGATTAACTTTAAACTCCTAACTAAATGGTATTATGTACCAATAAAACTCCATAGAATAAATAAGGAGACATCACCCCTGTGTTGGAGAGGCTATGGGATGGTTGGGACACATGCACATATATGGTGGCAATGCCTATTGATTCAGGTATATTGGAGGGAGGTATTAAGGTTGATAAAGAAGATTAGTGGAATAGAAGTGAAACAAGACCCCTGGTATTGCCTGTTTCATAACACAGGGCTAACATATAGGATGTCTTTGGTCCCACATCTATTGAATGGAGCTAATTCCAAGGAATTGGAATGAAAAAAAAGCTCCATCAATGGGAGAATGGCTAATAGAGATGGACAGAATTAGACTGATGGAGGAGTTGCTATCAAATCATAATTTAATAAGATCTGGAGGGGATGGAGGGAGCTTAGGGAGACGGAGGTATATGTGGAGGGGATGGGGGACCGAGGATAGAAGGTGGGGAGGGACCTAATGTTTGGATACCTTCCCCTGTGCCCCCCTTCCTCTATCCCTCTCCCCTTTTTCTTTTTCCTTTTTTGTTCTGTTTGTTTTTTTGTTTAAGTAATACATAACACTTAATGCTAGAGATTGGGTTTAAAATATGTTCACGATGTGAGGTTAAAGTATTATGAACACATGGGGGATGGGATATAGGGGATGGGATATAGGGGAGGGTTTCTTCTTCTTTTTTTTTTTTTTCTTCTCCTCTTTTGTTGTTCTTTGGGTTTATATTCTTAACACTGGATATTGAATGTATGGGTGAAGATACCTGAACGGGGTAATTTTAAATCCTGTGTCGTTGGTAGGGGGAGGACCCCTCCTATATTTATTTATCTATAATATTTTTTATTTTTTTTCTGGATTAATAATTCTACACCAATAGGCTTGGAGCAGGAGCCTTCTTAAATTAGTATAGGTTATTTGGGGAATCACTAGATATTAATGGTTTCAGTAAAGAGCACGTATCTGTATAGGAAGAAAAACAAAAGGGGGAAGAAGTTTCTGTTTCCTGTTTCCTTCCCCATTTCATTCTTTTTTTCGGATTTATATACTGGGTATTAATCTAGTGAAAACACCGGTACACGATAATTTTAATTTTGTGTGGCCTCCTCCTTTATTTTTCCTAAGATCTAAGTAAATAGGCACGGTATCTGTGAGAGGATTGTTTTCTAACTACACTAGAGGTTGAGGGAGGTTGAGGGGGATATGTATATATAAGTAAATAATATTTTTTTTTTCCTTTTTTCTTTCTTTTAAGATCTAAGTAAATGGGCATGGGCACTTGTGGGAGGATTAATCTTTAACTACACTAGAGGTAGAGGGGGTGTGGCAGGCGCAGCACTATGAAGCACTATAATGTGTGTGTAGGTATTCTATTATATTTTTTTCTCTTTCGGTTCCCTCCTGCTGTCCCTCCCCCCCCCCTTTTGTGTGGACCTACTCCGCTCCTGTCTCCCTGTATCTCTCATCTTCTCTCCCTACCTAGCTGAATTCTTAAAATGGCTGATACAGATTAGGGGAATATATGCAGAGGTATATTTTAAGTAAGAAGAGTAGTTCTGGGTAGGAAGAGCTCTACCAACATTGTATGTATATTTTAATGTTTGGGGTGTAATGAGACCATTTTATGTATTTTGTTGTGTTTTATGTATGTGTGTTTTATGTATGTGTGTGTGTTAAGTATTTATGAGTTGTAATGTTGAAAAAGGCTAATGTATTGGAAAATAGTCTTGGCGACCTGGTTGCTTTGTGTATAGTGTGGACTTTCTTTTCCTCGTGCCTATCCATGGCAGCATACCTGTGAAAAGCTCCGCCTTGGCTCCTCCCTCAGGACTAGTGAATATTGTAAAAGAAAAGGTTAGTGCAGTCCACACATTCTCCGTAATATAGAATACCAAGGGTGGGTTTGTATTCTGCCATGGATAGGCACCAGGAAAAGAATTACGGTAAGTATGGTACAATTTTCTGTTTTCCTGGTGCCTCCATGGGCAGCATACCTGTGACAAATAAATAGCTGAGACGGGTGGGGTAATGCTTATAATAAGGTTTTATTCAGAGAAGATGCTATCTAGAGGAAGAGGCAACGGCCGACTTTATCGCCTGTCTGCCAAACTCCACAGATGAGAGCTCTTGGATCGACCCTATAGTGTTTTAGGAAGGTATGCTGCGATGACCAGTTTGCTGCCCTACAGATGGTTTCAATCGACACGTTGGCTCTGGCCGCCCAAGAGGTCGAAACTGATCTGGTGGAATGTGCCCTGATGATTGAAGAAGATTCCAGACCTCTCACCCTGTTCGCCTTTTGGATGAGCCTCACAATCCATTAGGCGATTGTTCTTGGTGAGGCTTCCTTACCCCTGTGTTTGCCCCAGGGGATTATGAGTAGCCTGGAGGAACTTCTGAATGGTTCTGTGGCCTGTAGGTAGCATTTTGGGGTGGAAGCGATATCTAGCTTTTGGAGAGAGCCTGGATCCTGGCCCGTAAAGGTTGAAGGTGTCCAAGGTTCTGACATACTTGCTGCAGAAGGCTATTATGGCTATCAGAAAAGTCAGCTTCAGGGTTAGATTCCACAGGGGTGTAGACTCTGAAGGAGCAAAAGGATGGCTTGCAAGAGAATCTAGGATGACAGAGGTCCCAGGTGGGAAACATTCTCTTAGCTGGTGGGCGGATCTTTTTAACAGCCTTGAAAAATTGTATAATTAACAGGTCTTTGGCCCACCTTTTACTGGTTGTTGCTGAGATTGCCGCTATTTGTACTTTCAATGTACTTAGTCCCAGGCCTAAGTCAAGACCTATAAAAGGAAAAAAAACGTGCGCATACCCAGTGAATAACTAACAGGTGAAAGCTGCGATTCAAATATGTTATACAACATAAAACAATAATATAAAGAAGGTAGGAATCGCGCTAATCATATGTCTATGACCAATGAAGGGCACAGTACGTGATGTGGTTATTAAAAAATTGCAAAATCAAAAAGAACCAACAAAAGTAAATTAATGACAATGACAAACAAGCATGAACCTGTATGTAAAATCCACCTAATAATCACTGAAAACTTGCTAATGCTAGGTAGCTGTGATCAAGTAAAAAAACATACACAAACCTAAGTGAAATTCAATGAATAGTGCTGGACTAATGAAGTCTCAAAAAATAAAAAATTTCAAAATAAATTGAAAAAATATATCAAAGTGTATCAAAATAAAATAAAATAAAAAGTCCACCTAATAGTCATAGAGAAGCTGACTTATAGTCTATTTAGGTGGGTCTGTGCAGTTTATTCTTCAGGTGAAAATAGATGTGCCCTTTCCACACTTTTGATATATGCGTAAACAGGGAGAAAAAATCTCAAGCAGGTACAGGTGCATCTGTCTCCGGAATGTCGATCACACATGGGCTTTCACAGGTTTGAAATGTAGAGTCTCAGCACCAAAAACAAAACAGAAACAGAGAGACTTGCATAGTGTGAAACCGTATGGACAACTATTCAATCATCACCTGTGTAGGGCAGTCATGCAAACGGGGGAGGGGATAGTGCAAAACCACCACCACTATACACACTGACCCTTACCAGAAATGGACCCCGCAGGGTAGATGTAAACACTTAAAAGAAGGGATCGTGGTTCAACAGCCGTAGGGACATCAGCAGATGGCAGTGTTATGATGATACCATGTAACGACATAAGAACTCACATAGTATAAAACCCGATGGTATTTATTAAAGGAAAAAGGTAAAATGCACTTACAACAGATGCAAATGTGTGGAGCTTTAAAACAAGTGCCGGCCGGCTTAGTGGTACGCGTGCGTCCTTCCGAATGGATGCGGTGATGTGGGACCGTCTCCTTCCCACGTCACCGCACCCATTCGGAAGGACGCACGCGTACCACTAAGCCGGCCGGCACTTTTGTCCATTCGAAGGAGAACTGGTTTCCCTGAGATTTTGAATTCTAGGGCTAGTAACGCTAGGTAGGCTGCTCGAAGCTTCAGGATGTTTGCTACCAAGCCGGTTGTGTGGAAAGACCATCTGCATACAGAAGAGTGTCTCGTCGTCCACCAATGTAGGCTCCTGATCATTAGTCTTGTGAGGCGTATGGATTGTGACAGATGCCGTCTGTTCCAAAGCCTGAGAAATTCCAGTTGGGAATATCTGAGGTGCCAATGTGCCCAGGGGATCATAGGAATACACGATGACATCAGCCCTATCAGGCTCAGGCACTTCGAAGCTGTCATGCAGGATCTCGTACTCACTTTTATCATTTGCCGAATGATGGATGTTGCCTTCTGAGGAGGGAGAGACACTGGTCCATTTGCCGTATTGAATAAGGCGCCCAGAAAGACCATTTCTTGTGTAGGAACAAGCTGGTTCACCTTCCAGCCGAATTCTGCCAGTGTCAACAGTAGGATACTCCTGTGCTCTACTAGCTGAACTGGGCTCCTCGAAAGTAAGAGGATGTCATCTAGGTAATGATACACCCTGAGACCTAGCTCTCTCAGGGGGGCTATAATGGCGATCAGTGTCTTTGTGAAAACGCGGGGTGATGTGCAGAGGCCGAATGGCAGGCTCTAAAACTGAAGGTGTACCGGTCCCACCGCAAATCTGAGGTATTTTTGGAAAGGTGGAAGTATAGCGATGTGCAAGTAGGCATCTTGGAGATCCACCGACAGCATCCAATCTCCTGGCTGGATTGCGCAAACTATTGTTTGTAGCAACTCCATTTTGAATTTCTCAAAGTATATGTAGCAGTTCAGCTTTTTTAAGTCCTATCACGGGTCTACAACCCCCGTTTTTCTTAGGAACCAGAAATAGGGTAGAATAAAAACCTGAACATTTTTCGGATGGAGGAACTGGTATCACTGCATGTTGTTCCTGCAGAGAAAGGAGGAACTGGTGTAAGACTTCTGCCTTTTGAGGGGACCCCAATATCTTTGGATAAATAAGTCCCTTGGGGGTTTGTCCAAAAAGGTCCAAAAGTGCCTGTACTTGATTGTGGAGACCACCCAAGTGTCCTTGCACTTTTGCTCCCAGATGTTCGCAAAGCACTGGAGTCTGGCGCCCACCCGGTCTTCTGGGTTAACCTGACGTCAAAAAGGCTTTGTAGTGTCCTGTGGGGTGGGCAAGGGTCTCTGACTACGGGTTTTGAGGAACGTAGACTGAGTGCTTCTCCAGTTCTGAAGGCCCTGGACTGCCTGAAGTCCCTATTCTTGAAGTGCTGGAACCTGGGTACGAAAGCTCTGTTACTCCTGGGCCGCCAGTCTTGCGGTAGTAGGCATGATTTTCCCTCCGGTGACATGGGAAATGGCCTCGTCAAGTTTATCCCCGAACAGGGCTTTACCATCAAAAGGTATTTTACACCAATTTTGTTTCGAGGCGATGTCCACCGACCAGGGTTTGAGCCACAATGCTCGTTTGGCCATCACTGCGTGGAGCATTGATCTGGCCGGGCAGCGGACTGAGTCGATCGTGGCTTCCCCAATGAAATCTGCTGATAGATTTATTTTGTCTAGAGCCTTGATAATATCTTCCTTGGGGACTTCTTGACGGACCGCAGTTTCTATATTGTCAGTCCAGACCCAGAGTGTGTTGGATACAGAAGTCAGGGCTATAGCTGGTTTACAGGCATTGCCCGCCATCTGGACAGCTTGGACTACGTTAATACTATACCTAGCTGACCCCCATGGAAGCTGGAAATCACTGAAGTAGACACCGCTACTCAGGGCCTGTGCTACTTGCGCCCCCCCATAAAAAAATACAACTTCTGTACTTCTAAAATATAATTTCTATAACTCTATACAGTATAGAAAGGGCACAAAACAGTCTAGCACCGTCCCTATCTATACCCCCCTGTGATGTTTGTTTCCCCCTCATTGAACTTTTTAGAGGGCTGGGCGACAGCAGGGCAGAGGGCTGGGCGACCGGCTGTACCAATGTAACTTTGTAAAAATGTACCATTCCTGGTCCATTCCTGTTGAAAAGGTACAAATTTGTAATGCTTCCAATTCAGATTTTTAAAGTGGTATTAACGACAAATTGCAGCTACCGATTCTTAGATGTGATGTCTGCATTTGTTTCTGTTTTAGGCTTCTTTTCCTTTATTTCCACCTGGTGATCTGGCCAGTAAGTCTTATTTTTCAGCAGAACAAGCTGTCCTTCAAATGTAGGAGTTTGAGTGCTGAGACAAACCATTTACCACTGACAGGGGTACTTACAATGGTAAGCTTTTATTTATTCATGTTTAACCTTTATCCCAAGAGGGAAATAAAATCTGTGGCTGTAACTGCAGTGTGAGTTTGGCTTTAATTTGTTGTATCTAAATCTGCTAGTACATCTAAAAGTTTTACCAGATTAACACTGCTGCCTCATGTACTCCTTCATCCAGAGTGGGGCACTCTAATACAGGAACAGGAGGTGTGTTACTGGCCAGATCACCAAGTAAATACAGAGGGGGGGGGGACGGGGACGAATGCAGCCACAACATCTAAGAATTGGTAGGCTACAATATATTACGTTTTTGTTTTGGGTTTAATATTGCTTTAAGCAAGTTTTTGCATTGATTCTTCTCCATATTGCATATGTCAGTGCTAAATAAAATACTAGTTTACAATAATAGAAACTGTTATTAACTATTTAATAATCAATTGCTTACAGGGTTGCAACTCTAACCACAGATACTTTGCCTCTCCTGTGTTTGACATTTATTACAGAAAACAGCTTAGTTGCTGCCGTAAGTAAAAAAGTATTTTATGTTCACTGTAACAAATTGTGCCATTTCAAGATGAAAAACATGCATGACACTTTGGGGCATATTTTTTTAAGCTGACCAAGCTAAATTGGCTAACCAATTATTGGTTACATAATTGGTTTCGTTACAATTGTAAACCATTTACAGCATCACTGCAGATTTACATTACTAATATTCTACAGGGCAAACACCAGCAAATGGCCAGCATTTGCAAGCCAACCTATGCCCATAAATGTGCCTACATTGGCCTGCTTTTTTAAATATGCCCCCAAGTCTGCTTTCAATGTCTTTAAAGCAAACTTGCGGGAACAAAACAACTACTTACCTTACAGTTGTAAGAGGTAGATTACTGTTTTTTAAACGGTCAGAATATACATTTTCTTTTATGCTTTTGTCCTTGAGGCTGGGTTTACACTCTTGTGAATTGGATGCGGATTTCACCACATCCAATTCACATAGCAGGAGTATGTGACTGCCTCTCTATGGAGCCGGTTCACACATCCCTGCGACGGCCCCAGTGCGAATTGCACAGGAGCCCTGTGCGTCTTCTGGTCCTTTAAGGCTGAATTCACAACTATGCATTTTTAGTGCTTTTTTCATTTTGCAAAGTCCATTTAACACAGTTCTCTATGGAACACGTCTGTAGTGCAAAGCTGCAAAATGCAAAAAGCACTAAAGATGCATAGGTGTTCACCTGAAATGGTGAATGGAGAAGCAATGGACTCCTGCTGTGAGCCTCTGCATTCTCCAGTGTGAACCCAGCCTTAATGTTTTGGAACTTTCCAGAAGTGTATCCACTTTCTCATAGCGGGGATGAGGCCCAATTCCATAATGTAATGCATAGTACCTGAACAACCAACAGACTCATGTAATGAGTTCTGGAAAGGTCATAGGCAGTAATAGCAGTAGAAAACAAAGCAAAAAGTCTAATGCCGCGTACACACGATCATTTTTTGTGATGAAAAAAAACGACGTTTTCGTCACTTTCAAAGACGATGTTGCATACACACCATCGTTTTTTTCACAAAAAGCGAGGTTACGTTCACCACTCTTTTCCATTGAAGTTTGCTTCATAACTAGCTTCTGGGCATGCGCGGGTTGAAAAACGTCGTTTTAAACGACGTTTTTGCTACACACGGTGACTTTTTGTGAAACAAAAAACGACGTTTTGAAAAACGACACAAAAAATTCAAGCATGTTGGAATTTTTTTTTGGTCGTTTTTTGGAAGGCAAAAAACGAAGTTTTGCCCACACACGATCAATTTAAATGACGTTTTAAAAAACGACGTTTTTTTCCATCACAAAAAACGATCGTGTGTACGCGGCATAAGGCCTCGTACACACGAGTAAATAGATTTGTTCAAAACGGTCTGACCGACCGATTTGAACAAATCTGTCTGCTGCCACGTTACCGCACCAGGAAGTAAAACACTTCCGCGCATGCGTCGAAACCATTCGGCGCGTGTGCGAGAAAACATGTCTGCTGGTTAGCATACTAACCAGCAGACATGTCGGGCGGACGGGTTCCCACCCGACAGATTTCAAAGCATGCTTTGAAATCTGTCGGGTGGCCAAATCCGTCTGTTTGCCCGTACACACGATCGAATCTGTCTGCTGAAACGGTCTAGCAGACCGTTTCCAGCAGACAGATTTGATCGTGTGTACGAGGCCTAAAACGTATTCTGTCATCCCCTACCTCCAAGTGTTTAGTAGTTTTAGGGCCGGTTCACACTGTTGCGATGCCAGACATCGCATGTGATTCGCACTGCATTGCGACAATTTTGAAAAAGTCATCTCAGTCATCTCAGCAAAAAAAAATGTTTCCTTTACAACTCCTTTAAGCAGTTAAAGTGTATTTATACCCAAAACTTAGAGTGGATTAGTATTCCTGTCAGGTTTTACTGCAGTCAAAGCCTCTGTTGTAGAGATTCCTTCACTTCTTGTCTGGTTAAAAAAATTAGTTCCAACCTTTCCCAGTTCCCCAGTCTATTCAAAACTTAAAAAATAAAAGTTTTATGTAAATATACACTTTAACCACTTCCTTACTGGGCATGTAAACCCCCTTCCTGACCAGGTGAAATTTCAGCTTGCGGCACTGCGTCGCTTTAACTGACAATTGCGCGGTCGTGCGATATGGCTCCCAAACAAAATTGGCGTCCTTTTTTCCCCACAAGTAGAGCTTTCTTTTGGTGGTATTTGGTCACCTCTGCGATTTTTATTTTTTGCGCTATAAACAAAAAAGGACGACAATTTTGAAAAAAAATACAATATTTTTTACTTGTTGCTATAAAAAAATAGCCCAATTTAAAAAAAAAATTCAGTTTAGGGCGATACGTATTCTTCTACATATTTTTGGTTAAAAAAAAAAAAAAAATCGCAATAAGCGACTGGTTTGCGCAAAAGTTATAGCGCCTACAAAATAAGGGACAGAATTGTTATTTTTTATTATTTTTATTTTTTTACTAGTAATGGCGGCGATCTGCGATTTTTATTGCGACTGCGACGTTATGGCGGACACATCGGACACTTTTGACACATTTTTGGCACCATTCACATTTATACTGCAATCAGTGCTATAAATATGCACTAATTACTGTATAAATGTGACTGGCAGGGAAGGGGTTAACACTAGGGGGTGAGGAAGGGGTTAATGTGTTTCCTGCATTGTGTTCTAACTGTGGGGGGAGGGGGGGGTGACCGATCTGTGTCCCTATGTACTAGGAACACAGATCGGTATGCTCTCTCTATGACAGGACGCTGTCATTGTGAGAGCCGGCAATGAGAGATGATCTCATATGTTTACATATGAGATCATCTCTCATTGGCCCATCAGATCGCATCGCAAACGGCCACTCTGATTGGCCGTTCGCGGCGATCTGTGATTGGCTGTGTCCAAGGGACACGGCCAGTACACAAGTTCCCCGCTGCGCGCTCTGGAGCGCGCGCTGGGAACGAGGAAAGGGGCTGCCGTGAAAACACGGCAGCCCGGAGATTTAGAGCCACCCTGCGGCCGTATATACTCGTACGGCCGTAGGGAAGTGGTTAAGAATTGTCACAAACACAATATGAAGCATCTGCTGTTAAACTGGGACATTTTGGAGACATTTTGTGTCCTTTTAAACACAAAATTGTTCATTTTAAAGCCTACGCATGCAGTATTTTTATTGCTGTGCATTTTTTTCTTTTATTCACTTTATTGCACATGTCTACTTAAATTACCACATGCACGTTATATTACCCTTTGTGCATTATTTTGTATGAAAAAGTCATTTCATAAACATTGTGCAGGTTTTTGCTAAAACCACCTTCTGGCAGAAATTAACACTTAGGGCCAGATTCAGATACATTTGATGTATCTTTCCGGCGGCGTAGCGTTTCCTCTTTACACTACGCCGCCGCAAATATTATGGGCAAGTGCCTTATTCAGAAAGCTCCATAATATGCGGCGGCATAGCGTAAAGTGCACGGTGTAAGGCCGCGCAATTCAAATTTCTGAAGTGACATAATTGACACGAAATCACGCCGCTTTTTTCTCAATGAAAACGACGTGACCGTAACTAACGTTGAGCCCCATTCCCGAAAGATTTACGCAAACGACGTAACCGACGTTCGATTCGACGCGGTCCCGACGTCTATACTTAACATTGGCTGCACCTGCTATAGCAGGGGTAACCTTACGCCGCTATAACGCTAACGCAAACGACGTAAACTCTGACGCGCCGTACACTCGTGAATCTGCGTAAATAGCTAATTTGCATATTTTACGCGAGAAACAACGTAAACGCCGCCTAGCGGCCGGCGGAAGATTACATTTAAGATCCGACGTTGTAAGATTATTACGCCTGTCGGATCTTGCCGTAAATCCTGCGTATCAAGTTTTCTGAATAGAAAACAATGACACGCCGGCGGCAAATTCGAATTACGCTGGTGTATCTGTAGATACACTGGCGTAATTTCTTTCTGAATCTGGCCCTTAGTTTCTATGAGGCCTCCACTGAGAAAGAACAGTTAATGAGATAAAATGCCAGTTTTTCGGGACATTTTTGTCAAATGCTAGTTTTATGTAGAAAAATTATGGTTCCACGTCAATGCAGTATTTCTTTTTATGATTTTAACATTTTTATGTGCAAATTTCATGTAAAATAACTAATACCACATGAATTGATGTTATTGATCATAGGTATGGTAACAAACTAAAAATATTTTAAAATTCACACAACAGAGGGAGCCAAGATAAAAAGGAAGGCCCCTCCAAGTGCAGAACAACAAGACTATTAGCCAAAAGGTTTAAAAACACTTTCTCGAAGGTTGTGGTAAAAAGGCTCATCGTATGTAACAGAGCCTAGCAATGGTGGTAGTCCTGGGATGGTCAAGTTTGCAGCAGGGTGTTGTGTATCCCAGCTGCCCAGCAGAGAGGGGCCTTGTGACAGGAGACCAGTGACAGTGAGGGAGCTGCCGTCCTGTTTTGAACCAGAAGGCTGAATGCAAAAAAAAAACGGATTCTTCCGTCCATACATTTGAGGTGGATGAAGAAATACTCCCTGCTGAGACATTGTATTCCGACAGGGGGGACAATCCGCTGTCACTGATCCGCTGATCAGCTTTCCAACAAGTCTTCTGTAGAGCCGGCGCAGCCACATATGGATTGAAATTCAGACAGACCCTGCTGCCCCGGCTGAATTTCGATCCATACATGGCCAGCTTATGGCTCATGGAGCAATATTTACAAATTCCTGCAATGAGAAGGCCACGCGCGCAGAATCTTTTCAATACTTTTTGGTGCTTTATGCAAAGTGGCATTGGGTAACGAGTGCTAGAATGCAGAGCATTCAAGAAACGAACAATATACCATAGCTCTTCACATTGGGCTGAGCAATCTTCTGGCTGACTGTGCCTACATAGTTCTAGCTGTGACATCATCTAGCCAGCAGAGAAGTAGGGGGGCACAGCGAATATATATTAAAAGGTAGGTAATCACTTAACAACCGTTCTGGGAAAAACGCTCCGAATCCCAATTGCACCATTAGGGTTAAAGAAGAAAAATAAATGGTCACATACGAGGGCCAATAGGATATTTGCTGAATAAAGTCTTTGACATAAGCCAGACAACCATACATGGTTACAGTTGACGCGTTTCACATGAGTGTACTGTGCTTGCTCACAACAGTTGTGAACAAGCACAGTACACTCATGTGAAATGCGTCAACTATAACCCTGCATGATTGTCTGGCTTATGACAATAAAGACTTTATTCAGCAAGTATCCTGTTGGCTCTCGGGTGCGACCATTCTTCTTCTTTGTGCTATGGGACGGTGGTGAGCCGGGTTTGCATCTGGAGCTGGATACACATTGCTGCCAATGCATTCTTACCTCCACTGACCCCCAACACAAGGGCATGTTTTACTCCTACTGACAATCAATGCTGTAACATTTTTTTAAACTTCTGCTAATGCCAGGGTATTCTTACTACCGAATATGCTGGAGTGTTTTTTACACTTCCTGTCCACCAATTTTGGTACATTTTAAACTCCCATTGGCAAAAGTCCAATCACCTACAGCCAGATGGATACCGTACTGAACCTTAGTTTAAAAAGTTGGTTTAGTTGTTCCCATGACTGTTTGTCCATAGGGATGATTTGCTAACGTTGGATGAACCAGGCTTTGTTAAACATGAATATATTCCATCACATTTCTTTTTTTTTTATCATTCAAGTTTAAGTTTATTTTCAAAAAATAGAGAACATACAGTGTAGTAAACGTAGTACAGTGAATACATTAGGAGACATAAAGTTGACAATTGTAATAGTGAACAATATATTACGTTTCGTATCTAGACTTCCCCACATCCCCTCCCCCCACCTCTTATCTTTAAATCTAGTAACTTTTAAATGTTAAAATAAGTGTAGACAATTGGGAAGAGTGGGAATTAGTAAAGATAGCAAAACATTTTAGAAAAAAAAAAAAAATTCCCTATTCAGCAAGCAATTTATAAGCCTTCTATTATAAGCTGAGATTGCGAAACTTAAAATAAAAATAATAAAACAATTGTACCGAACTGGAAAGAGGGTGGATCTCTAGGGCACCTCCCTTCACCCGACACCCCTAACGGGAACATTCTGTGTCGAGGAGGAAGGACAGCCCCTTCAACCCAACCTCCCCTCAATGAGAAGAAAGGAACAAAAAAAAATGGATCTAAATGTTATCTAAAGATGCGTTTAATAATCAACTCTCAACTTATAAACCTATGAGAAGACAGGGAACTCTAAAGATATATTTAGTTAAATTATATCCACCTTACATGAGACAAAAGGAGAAAGTGGTATGAGGTCTATATCTCCTGTGCAGCGAAAAAAGGGAAAAAGAGGAGAATAGAGAGGAGAGGAGAAGAGAAAGAGAAAATGTGAAGAAGGGAAGGGGAGAGGGCCCACCTGCCAAAAGATTACATCAGTCTGAGGCAAGAGCCGCAACTAAACTCTCAGGTTGTATGGGATTCCCATATAGTTCAACCAAGGTTTCCAAATTTCAGTGAATTGAGTAAAGGTATCTAACATGGAATTAATTCTTTTTTCTTGTTCCATAATCCACGTTGCCTTTCTTTTCATATGTAAAATGGAAACTGATGGTTTCTTCCAAGCAGCTGCTATAGTGATTCTGGCGTCTGTCAAAATAAATAGGTCCATCACATTTCTAGAAAGTCATTTTTTTTTAAATAACCTATACATATTGGATGTGTGATGTTAAAGTTCACTTTTAATTCAAATTATTCATTCAGGACTGCTATGATTTTTTTGGTTTGAAAAGCAGGTGAGTGAGCCTACAGAAAACATGATCAATCTAAGAATTCCACAAGTACTGCACTTCTATGAGCTGAAAACTTACTGGAATAGTGTATACACTTCAATTATACAACATAAGAAACCTTTGCAATAACATCATGGTTTCTTTTTGGGGGAAAAAAACGGTACCTACTTTACTATCTAACAACTAAAATCATACTATCAGACCCTAACATTCTTCTATATTTATATTATGCTTTTAATATGAACATCATTTTAGATTTTCTTTAAGTTCTTATTTCTATCTCCTGCCAGGGTCATGACTGCTATCCTATGCTGTTTACATATGATAAAGACCAGGGGAGTCTGAGCTTTGGAGGAAAGCTGGACATCCCTAAGCAGAGCGCACAGAAAGGAATGAGCGCACGAGAGAGATTTCAGAACCTGGACAAAAAAGCCAGCTCTGATACCAACAATGGAACACTGGATACTCTGCATAAAAATAGCATTAGGTAAGGAGATATGTAGACAAGAATATGATCACCCCTCTATTACTGTTTGTTTCGCTATGTCTATGAATAATTATAATACCCTGTTGTCAGTGTTGTTGGTTGCCAGAAGATATACAGTATCTCACAAAAGTGAGTACACCGCCACCCCTCACATTTTTGTAAATATTTTATTACACCTTTTCATGCAACAACACTGAAGTGACATTTTGCTACAATGTAAAGTAGTGAGTGTACAGCTTGTATAACAGTGTAAATTTGATGTCCCCTCAAAATAACAAGAAAAAAGAATGGAGGGCGCACCGACCTAGTGCGATACCGTACAACAAGGTTTTTATTAAAATGTTAAAATCAATAATTATACTCACAAATATGAGTTAAAAACAAGCCTTGAAAGACAGCACAGCAAATGTACAGCAACACCAGCAGAACATGATAGTTGCCTGAGTCAAATGGTATCTAACCAATTTGCTGTGCTGTCTTTCAAGGCTTGTTTTTAACTCATCTTTGTGAGTATAATTATTGATTTTAACATTTTAATAAAAAACTTGTTGTACGGTATCACACTAGGTCGGTGCACCCTCCATTCTTTTTTCTTGTTCTTAGTTATATGAATTCCCACGATACTGAGGAGGGCTACAAAACTTTGGAAGATACCTTTTTAATTGGATTACACTACCCCATAGTAAGAAATACCGGAGCGCAGGAGAATTGTTTGTTTGCCCTCAAAATAACACACAGCCATTAATAAGGGTGAGGCGCACATGTAAAGAAGCCTTCCAATTCAGCTATTAAGCCGGGAAAACGAATGCCGTTTTACCTCACAGCAGGCAGATTAGGCACCCTTGGACTAGAGCTGCATTTGACTTGGTACTTATTTATTACTGCCAGTATGTGAGTGCAATACATCCTTGTTTTAACTTTGTCTAATATTAAATCATCATCTGCCCCTTTGTGGCGCATTGGTTGAGCCATTCTTATAGATCCTAAACTGCTAATGGAGAAAGGAAGGTTGAGTAGAGCAAGTCTGATTTACCAATTGATGGGAGTACTTCATCTTGTCTATCTATCCTGATGGATACTTTGTGGCTTACCACTTCTGATCCTAAACTGCTAAAGGAGATAAGGAGCTTGATTGGAGCAAGTCTGATATATGAATTGATAGGAGCATTCCATCTTCTCTATCTTTGATTGATGGTCACTTTGTGGCTGACTACTTCTATTGAGCGCAAAAGATTTTCTCCCTTTGGGCGGAGCACAATTTTTAGACACAGCAGTGTTGGAATACGATTGAACTGTTTTTGGATTTATTACACATCGTTTTAATCCATTTATGATTAGTTGAAATGATGGACTTTATTTTTAATTTTGCCTTTTTAGGTTGGACTACATAAAATAATTTTTCCCTTTTGAATTAATATTTTTACACTTTCCGATGATCACAGTTATTGATTGTATTATTTTATGTGTTAAAGTATTTTATTATTCACGTAATATCATTTCAGATAACTGTCTTTTTCATATTTTCAGTTTTTTGCCACGAGGTGCCATATTGAACTTCCAGTGACCAGTATGAGAGAGTGAGAGCAATAACACCAAATTTAACACATCTGGTCCCCATTCACACCTGAGACTAACACTAACGAGTCACATGACAACTGGGAGGGAAAATGGCTAGTTGGGCCCAATTTGGACATTTCCACTTAGGGGTGTACTCACTTTGTTGCCAGCGGTTTAGAGATTAATGGCTGTATGTTGAGTTATTTTGTTGAGGGGACAGCAAATTTACACTGTTATTGAAGCTGTACGCTCACTACTTTACATTGTAGCAAAGTTTCATTTCCTCAGTGTTGTCACATGAAAATATCTGTACTCGCTTTTGTGCGATACTGTATATGGAGTAAAAGTTGGATGGCTAGGAAGTGGGAGAGAGATAAAGCTATGTCAACGGTTCCGTTGAACCATAAAATGCAGGAAGACCTTTTTATTAGAACAGGAAGGGGGTTAGATCATCTTCAAGTTTAAAGATTTTCCCTCACTTCACCTGGTGCCTGTCAAGGTGGGAAAGGGTTTCACCGAAATATGGAATGATAGGAAGTCTCCCCAATGGGGACACTAACAGGAATAAGAAAATCTGACAGAGGTTCTTACACTTCCACTTACTAAGATTAAAGGGAACACTGTGTGAGGAGGCCTCATGTCCGGAGAGGTGCAGTAGAGACATGTAAAGGGAGCCAGGCAGGCTTTAATACCCAGGCTGAAAGGAAAGCTACACCAGTTTTTGCAGAACTACCACCTAGCTGTCACTGGGCTTCTAATCTGGGTAGTAGGGATGGTATACATATATATATACACTGTATATACCTATAACCCCAGAGGGTTTTCGAGCTTGTAGTGATGCATATGGCAGTTAAATATTGGGAAATCTTCGTATTTGCCTTTGGCAGAGGAGTTGCTATATATTATATAACTTACAATAGATATCAGCTACTTGTAATCTATATAGGAGGTAGGTGTTAATGTTTTATACAGTAGCTGACAAGGTTATATAGCATGGGGTAGAAGGAAAGCTACACTATTTGGGTGAAATATGCATGGCGCTTATATAAAGAGTTTTTAATCTAGGCATAGTGCAGACTCAAGGGACAGTGGCACGGTCACCTATACCTGGCAGTACTCTCCTTTACATGTGCGTTGTAAATGTAGCGCCCCCTTGATTTCAGCATGGGCACTACGCTAAAGTTAGTTGGACTGGGAGAGTTGTATTACTCCCAGTCATGATTTACCTAAATTGTGACCTCTGTCATTCCAGAAAGGTCCACTGGGCCAGTCTGCATTCTAGGGATGTGGTACCGTCTCTATTCGGCAGTTGGCGCCAGAGGGGTTTCTGGCAGACCAAGTCTTCCCCAGCAGCCAATTGGAGGAGTTTTCCCTCGTGGGGCATGCTGGGGAGGGGTATATCTGTGACAGGTGTCATGTGCTCTAAAATCTTTGCGGGGTCCCGGTTCCAGGTGCGGCATCCACCTTTAGGTTGCGCGCATCCATGGACCCCTCCAGAGTGGCCCACCTGGCCAAGCTTGCATGTTTCACCAAGCCTCAACCGGAGGCAAAAAGGGGACCCCAGTGACTTACTGGGTTCCCAGTCCTATTGAATGGATCCCAGGCTGGGTGCTGTGCGATTGGGGAATCGGCTCGAGGGGAACCCGGAGGCAGGTTGTCCACAGGGCCTGATCGAACCAAATGGGGATCTGGTGACCGGGATGCTGACAGGTATGCTTTACTGTCTCCCGGTGACCTGTGCTAGAATCTACTGGGAGGATTCGCTCTGTTCATTTACTTACTCTCATCTAAAGTAATTGGCCTGTGGCTGAGGCCTTAGAGCCAAGTCTGTGTGAAAGACCTTGTTCTCCGACATCTAAAGTGAGACCTCGGCTGCCAGGTTAGAGACAGAAAACCTGTCCGTGGGCACTTCACCCACTCAGGCAGGAGTGGCGACGAGTTTACAAATTAGTACTACTAAGGGCAGGCTTGCCCGTTCGTATCCAGGCCTGACAACGCAAGTTCTCCTCTTCTTTCATCAACCTTTCTTCTCCTTCCTAACTGAAGTTGATGTTGGCTGTGTTGGCCTGGAAATAAAGCATTGGAAAAACCTTTGACTGTCTGGACCTCCGCTCACTACTTTGTTCCTGCATCACACCCCTAGAGAACGCTAGGGTAACTTAATGTGCCGATCCCAACAATCAATCAGCGGCTCCTTCGTGGGTAGTGCTACATGAATATTAAGGAATCGTATATACTCGTATAAGCCGTCCTGAATATAAGTCGGCCCGAATATAAGCCGAGGCAAAAAAATGGAAAACGTATTGACTCAAGTATAAGACTAGGGTGAGAAATGCAGCAGGTACTGTAAGTGGAAAAGAGGGTCAACAATGCCCATCTGCAGCCTTACTGTGCCCATCTGCATGCCTCAGCCTCACTGTGCCCATCTGCATGCCTCAGCCTCACTGTGCCCACTCTCTCCTCATTGGCTCCCTGGCTGTGATTGACAGCAGCGGGAGCCAATAGGCGAGAGTCCCGGGCCAGCCTAGGCTATCGTGAGCCTTGCTTTATCATGGGAGCTCAGTTAAGGATGGGATGGGGGGGGGGGGGGGTTCTGCTTCACATAGAATTCATGAAGGTGAAAAGCCCTTAACCCTTTAAAACCACTCTAAAGTAATTCTAAAGCTAAAATGTTTTTACCTTAATGCATTTGCTGCATTAAGATAAATGTTTTTCCACTTGCTGCTAACACTCTACGCTAAAGTAAGCCGTCATCTGGACAGGGGAAGGCCCGTGGCTTGAGTGCACCTGGATTTTGAAAAAGCATTCAATACAGTCTCCTATTAGCACTTAAGCTACAAGCTGAGGTCTGCAGACATGGACCATAAGGTTTGTTCTTGGGGGGGGGGGGGGTTAAAATGGTTACAGGCGCATGTCCAAAGGGTGGTGATAAATAATGTGTACTCCAACTGGTCTGGAGTGGTAAGTGGGGTACCCCAAAGTTCTGTCTTGGGACCAATTCTATTCAATTTATTCATAAATGATATAGAGGATGGGATAAAGAGCTCAGTCTCAGTTTTTGCTGATGACACAAAAATAAGCAGGGCAATAAATTCACATCAGGATATTTACATTTTACAGAAGGACAGGAACAAAATAATGGAGTGGGCCAATGCATGGCAAATGAGTTTTAATGCAGAGAAATGTAAAGTAATGCACTTGGGGGCAAAACGCATAAATGCAAACTACTCACTAGGGGGAGAACCGCTGGGGAAATCAAGAATGGAGAAAGTTCTGGGGGTCCTAGTAAATAAGTAACAAAGACAATCTGCGCTACCCCTGTAAAACATATAGTGACATTGATATATAAAACACCTGTGAATAAATAGTAATTAGATTTGCATATACGAAATAGTGATATATAACTTGATAATGGTGCTGCACATAAGAAAAAAAAAAGCCTGAATAAAAACCAAAAAATAAAACCATGAAAAAATATATAAAAATAAATATGACCAGTGTCAAAGTCCAGTGAAAAAATAGGAAATCAACAAAGTGATTAGTTCCTATGAATGTTGAACATAAAGTCCCATAGGAGCTTCCCACGTGCGTGTATTCCTCCCTGAGACAATCTGATGCTTCAACCGATCCACACAGCAAACAAATGATTTCACAATAATCCTCCTGCGAGTAAATGAATAGCCGCTTACCAGATCCTGGGATAATAAAGGCACTGTACAGATCACTCGTCGGCTGGATCGGGATGCTCACACCAGCTCCTCTTTCTCCTCAGCAGATTGCAGGGATCGTGAGATCTCCAAGCGGGTCTCTCAGTGTTGAAGTCCGCGTGCAGGGAAGGTATTAGAGATGGCGTTGATGGAGAAAAAAAAGAAAGGCTTCATAGTGCAATGATGTAATAAATAAAGATGCGCTTTATTCCGCTTGATAGAAATAACTCACTGACATCAATAAAAGCCTTTTGCAACAAAGTAAAAGATCCCGGTAAAAAGATTCAAACTAGCGTCGGTTATAGCTGATCAGCTGGAAGTGTGGTGACGTCAGCTACTGACGTCGGAGGTCCTAGTAAATGACAGATTGAACAATAGCATGCTATGTCAAGCTGCAGCTACCAAAGCCGGCAGAATATGTATACAAAAGGGATATGCTCCAGTGATAAACCTATAATCCTACCACTTAATAAAACTCTGGTTAGACCACATCTGGAGTATTCTGTCCAGTTCTGGTCACCAGTCCTCAGAAGGCATGTTCTGGAACTGGAGAGAGTCCAAAGAAGGGCAACAAAACTAAGGGTACAGGAGGACCTTGATTACGAGGAACGACTGCAAACAATAAATCTATTCTCGCTGGGGAAACAACGCTTGAGAGGAGATATGATAGCAATTTACCAATAACTCAATGGCGATCCCAATATAGGAAAAAAATTATTCATTCTCAAGGAGTGTAAAAAAAAACGCATGTGGGAATGTGAGTTCCCGCTATGCAGAGATGTGAATGGGGCTTGACAGCTGAGTGTTTCTGTCCACTCCCTTCTATGTACTTGTATAAAGATGGCCATACACTATGCAATTTGATTGTATATGTATTTGTATACATGTATGTGTATTTAGTGATTAGGGTGATCACTGATTGCAAAAATCTGGGATTGGGAGGGGGTGGATGATGCAAGGTGTGTGCTAATTAGGTCACCTGGTCAAATCCTTCCTGTGTCATGACCTACAGTCTGTAAGGACGCAAGACTGAGGCAATACATACGTTTTGAATTGTGAATGTAGGACAGTAAGGTATGTATCTGTAGATTGTATGGAAAGCTTTAATTTTGCAAAAAAAATTACATAAATGCTATATCGGTGCCTAGGAGAGCTAGAATTTAGAAAGAACGCCTTTAACACCCTGGTATGCTGCCTCCGTGTTTTTCTGCTACGATTTGACAACCTGTACAGGTTGTCTGTCTTTCTCTGCAGTTCACACTGTGGATGTTTCACTGCCCCTCCATAGGGCTAGCCCTGATATAGCAGGTATGAGAGGGTGGGTTTAACCCTGTCCTTTCCTTGCTGACCTGAGTATTCTTTTTGGGTACTTTTACCATTTCCTTTCTACCCTTTTTTGCTTTTGCGAGTCCTAGGTCACAAAATTTCTCTTCCAAAGTATTTGGCATAGGTCACCGTGAAGGTCCAGCCTTCATAGCAGAAACTATGAATCCGCCTGTAGGCACCCACCGCTATGTCAGCTGCTCCAAGGAGGGAGCCTGCTGGCGGTGCGGGACTTCGGCCTCAGAGGGCAAGTCTCTGTGTGAGCCATGCTAAGCCCAGATGGTGGTGTTTTCCAGCAAATGGAATCCCTAGTGAGGCACGTGGTGCAAGAATCCCTAAAGGGTGTGATACAATCCACACACGAAGTCCAACAACCATTGCGGCATGTTCTCCCACTAGGATGACCAGGAAGAACAGGAACTGTCCCAACCAAGGTAGAGTCTCTTGCAAAGCAGGAGTTCTGTAAGCACCTTTGGGCTCCGTTTTCACTAGTGCAACTTGTCATACGACTTTGGACACATGGGGTCGCATGGCAGGTCACAGCCCATTAAGTTCAATGGCACCTATTTCAATCTATGCAACTTAGTGTTACAGCGACTTTGAGGGGTTCCCGCGCTACTTTAATGCAAATTTTTATGCAACTTTGATCCAGAGTGAAAGTAGGATGTTTTCCGCGCTAAGTGATTAGTGATCATGAAATTCACTAGAGTGAATCTAATTGATTGGATATATAAATAAATGAAAATGAGAAATACAAAACTTTGATCCAGAGACTGTAAAGTTGTATCGGAGCTGCACTCTGAATTGTAGACTTGGAGACATAGCCAAAGAGAGAGTGTTCTAAATGCTCATTCTTAACAGAACTAAGGGTCATAATTTTCGATAAGTGGAGCTAGGTCGCAAGACATCCCTCCCTTCTGAGCAAGATGGCCAAGCTCTATCCAATCAGAGATAAGAATGTAAAGCATCTAAAGACTGCATCTCTAAATGGCTGAGGCCTTAATGAGGTGAGCAAGCATGCTGCTCTTCCTTGGGAGATGCAGAGAATAGCCTGAAAGTTGGCCTGGGCTCTTGTGGCCATGTTGAAAAGGATGGAAATGTGGATTGAGAATGTGGACGCAGTATTCAGGAGCGTTTTCAGAAACTCTGTAGTTCAGGAGTCAGAGCTGGTGTCGGTTTCCATAAGGCTCCAAATGACATCAGCCGCATAGTGGCATGGGTTATGCTCTTGTTAGTTATGGCAAAGTTAGTGCTATGGCTGGGGCCTGTGCTTGCTGGTCCCGCCTCTAATAAGCGTAGTGTAGCATTCCCTTTTAGGGAGCTTCATCTTTTGGCAAGCTGGATAGCACCGTAACCCGGGCCACAGTTGGCAAGTTTAGATCCTACCTCAGGACCAGCACTGGCTGGGCCAGAAGAAGATGGTCTTGAGAACAAAGTTGAGAGTGTGCGAGGGTCACACATTTTTACAGACCAGGTTGGGATTTTAGGAAGAGCTGGTGAGGGGACCTAATATTTCCTTTAGGAGTATGCTTAAAGCTTGAACTCGGAATCGAAGAAGCTACTGAGTTGGGCTTCAGCCTATTGGGACATCAAACTGGTCCTTTTGGGACATGCATGGTCCATCAGTAGTCCTCCATCCTCTCCAATTCATTTCCATGGATTTTGCCTCACGCTGAGGTAAAGAAAGCATAAACTCATGCTTTACGCAAGTCGCTGGAGTCATAAAGTGCTGCTGTGCCAGTCTCTGAATGCAAGAGATTTCAGGGCCCCTCTTAAGGTCATGAAGAGGAACAGCTTGCGGAGGCCAGTTTTAGACCTTGCACACCTGAGACAATTTTCAGCAAAGGTGGAAACATTGTCCCTGATTCATAGGGAGTCCAGACAGGTAACTGGCTTGTTTCCAATAGACTTAAGATGCTTACCTTCATGTTTCCATTGTATAAGACTTCCACAAGCTCCTTTGGTTCACTTTAGGTTAAGACGATCTCCAGCTCCAGTTCCAGCCATTCAGGCTTTCAACATTACTCTGTGTTGTTCATTACCCATGTTCGGCTCGAACATCGACTGTTCAACCGTTCGTCGAAATTCGAACAAAACGGGTCGTTCGCGCCAAATTCGAGTGACGCGGTACGGCCCATAATTCACTGCGGCATTGCGCGCTGATGATTGGCCAAGCATGCACTATCCCCCTCATGCTTGGCCAATCACAGCGTCGTCAGTACAGAGAGCCGTAATTGGCCAAAGCCAGGGTGGCTTTGGCCAATTATGGATCAGGGGGTTTAGTACACGCCCCACACTATAAAGTGCAGGCCGGCCTTGTGTAGTGTGTTCCGGTGCTGTTTAGAGAATAGATCAGTCAGAGAGAGAGAGAGAGTGTGTCATTTTTTTCTGACAATAACTTGCTTTAAAATGAACACTTTTGAATTTGAACGTTCGAGTCCTATTGACGTCAATGGGGTTCTAAATGTTTGCGCGAACGTTCGATCCGTTCAAAGGTTCTGGTGCGAACCGAACGCGGGGGTGTTCGGCTCATCCCTAAGAACCAAGAACTTTGCTCTTTTAGAGGTAGTGTCTGCTCAACCGACCAGGGGGTGGGTCTTCATCTTGGGCAGCTTTGCGTTATGTAGCCTTCAAAGTAATTTGCAGGGTGGCTTCCTGGTTGTCTATGAACACGTCTGTGTCCCGTTACTGTGTTGAACCAGCTGCCCTATCTTCAGTTAATTTTGGTTTACAAGTACTGTCGGTATACAGTGTTAAACTTTCTTTGCTCAACATTTTGCTCATCCAGGTGTGTACAGCAAATTATTTCCCACACGTATGCTGCCGGCCATAGAGTCTGTCAGCAAAACTGAAAATTTCCTATCAAACACTTACCGTAATTTTCCTTTCCTGGTAGACTCCATGGCAGCAGGAGTTCCCTCCCAAATGTCTGGAATAGGCTAGTTATGGAACACAATCACTGACTTGTAGCAAAGATTTATGGGAGAGGGGTCCTATAGGGGAGGAGTGGAGGCAGGTTTAACCCACACATATGCTGCCATGGAGTCTATCAGGAAAGGAAAATTACAGTAAGTATTTGATAGGAAATTTTCCATTTCACTTCCACGCTTTTGCCCTCTATTTTCCCCCAGTGATCTGGGCAGTAACGCACTTTCTGTCCAAGGGTGGCTCCACTCCACGCAACAGACATCTTTAGGCAGCAGCATTGTCAATCTGGGAAGAGGGTAGTGTTGTATGGACTAGCAGATGATATGAACTTGACTTACAAATTAAAGCCAAACTCCAGCTGACACTTTTAAGCAGTTACAGCAACATTGTTTTTTTTTTTTTTTTTTTTGCAACGTCGCTTTCAGTTTTAAATGGTTTTCTCAACACTACAACTGCCACTTTGTCTGGACAGCTCGGCCTGAAAAATAAAGATGAAAAATAACAGATTTACTGGCCAGATTAACATGTCTAAAAAAAGGAAAATAATGCAGCTACAGCTAAGAAATTGTAAACTGCAATATAATACTTTTTTTGTATTGGAATTTAATATTTTTTCTAGAAAATCAAAACTGTGCAGCATTGTGAAATGTTTATTAATTTCTCTGTCATATCTGTAGACCATTTGGGCCTCTTAGAAGCCCGGCTGAAAAACTCCCAGTTAGCAACCGATACATCCTGCCTTGTTGCTATGATGTGAAACCCATTGGGTTTTGCTCCTGTAGTGCTGGAAGTGAGCATTCAATGCAGTGGCGGCTGGTGCTCAAAATTTTTGGGGGGCGCAAACAAACTGAAAAAAAAACCATCAATTGGAGCCACTGTGCCCATCAATTGGAGCCACTGTGCCCATTAATTGCAGCCACTGTGCCCATCAATTGCAGCCACTGTGCCCCCCCTGCCCGGGACATACCTTTCTTGGGTCAGCGCGGTCCTTCACGCTCCCTTCAAGTCCTCGATGTCTTCTCCCGTCCTCTGAGTCAGATGCTTTGATTGAACACCTGTCGCTTCAGCCAATCAGGTGACCGGTAACCAGACCTGGTGCACCTGATTGGCTGAGAGGCGGGTCAGTGTTAGGGAAGCGATTCCCTAACACAGCACTGTTTAAACGGGGAACGCACAGCAGTTCGCCCACTGTTTTAACCATTTGGAAAACTATGAGAGCCCACAGTCTCTAATCGGGCACTTCTAAAACACCCCCACCGCTGTAATTCAGAAGGCCAGCACTCAACAAGAGGCCGGACACCTGAATAGTGGGCGACAATAGATAGATTCATGCAATTTATGAATCTATCTATTGGAGATTGACGGGTGATTCAATAGTGTTTACATCTTAGCAACAAGGCAGGATTTGGCGATTGCTAATGAAGGTAAAACTTTTTTACGTTTTATTTGGTGAGAGTGTAGAAGGATTATAACTCTTGCCAGATTTTTATTGCTGTCTGTGCCCTTGTTAGCGAGATTCCCCCTCTCTGTTTGTGCTGTTTAACATTATTATCAAAAGTTAAAGAAAAAGAGAATCCTATATTTTGGGTTGCCACCAGAACAGAATAGAGGAGAAATCTTCCAATGGGCACACTAGTTCTGGTGACCCTGGTCACACCTTAGGATCCCCTCATTTTGGAAGGATTTCCTCTTACTTCCTGTTTTGGCTATGGGACAGGAAGTAAAGGCTAATCTCCCCAATGGGACACAGATGGCAAACATAAACTATTACAGGGCTTATAACCCTTTCTCACTCTTTCCAAAATGAAAAAAAAAAATATTCCATTAGTTCTAATGGAAAAAAAAAAGCGTTTTCAAATATGTACTGCTCCTCGACTACATAGGCTATTTTTTTGAAAAAGATGAACTTGGCTTTTAATACTGCTATAAGTTAAAGCGGATTTCAGGCAAAAATTGAACTCCGTTTGAAACAAACACCCCACCTCACCCCGCCCCCCTCGTTTTTGGATATTTTATTTTTCTTTATACCTTTTTGGTATGTTTTCACTTCCATGGTTTTATCAACCCCCCCTCCCCTGCTTTTTTACCTGTACTAATACTTGATAACCAAACAATTGTAAATGAGTAGAAGTTACTGGGAAATTTCTCCTTCTCTACCAGGAGATCACACTATTTCACAAATGCTTGTAACCCGGTATTACTAAATTCAGAACAGCATAATAGCAGAACAAAAGTAAAGCTGCTAGCGGAATCGCATCCAATCTACATTAGGTTTTTTTTTTTCAAAGCAACCTTTGGAAGTTATTTTACTTGATGGAATTGTATTGGGTTTCACAGGTCTTTAAACATCCTCAGGTATGAAGTAATCCTATGAAAATCCATTCACCTAGTTACATGGTTTAATTATAATAATGACTAAATAAAAAGACCCTTTTTTTCTTTGTTTTTTTAACTTTCAGTCAAATCTCTGTGCTGAATGGGGGAAAAGCGAAGTGCTCCAAGTTCTGCACCACTGGAATGGATGGAGGGATGTGTTTTTGGGACATAAAGGTGGGCAATAATTTTTATCTTTTATGTACCTGTAGATATTTTACTATAATCATATATTATGAATTAACCAAATATGTTTTTGGTCTGTTTTTGAATGCATTGTGATAAGTGATAGCACCACCTCAGCTGCCTTTGGTGTATAATGGAAGGGCTGCAACCCTGCCTGCCACTACCATTGGCAGGCCTCTCATTGCTTACTGTGCAAAACTTCTGCATTTTTATCGGTGTAGTTTATTTACGCTTGTTTAACATACTTAAAGCCAATCTGGCTTTTTCAGCTTCTCTGCAATTGGGTGGGGAGGTGGCTTTAAGCTGTTAGCCCAGGGCTCAAAATTTCAAGTCCTGAGCTACTAGCCAGGCCTCAAGAGTTACTCGCCACCAGTTGCCCCACCTAATTCATACACTGCCCTGCGCCTAATTGCACCCGTAAACACGCCCTCGTAGATTATCTCATATAATTACACTGTTAAATGTTTTATGCAGAATCAAGTTACAAAATTAAATATTACCAACAACAACTTTAACAAATTGGGGCAGGGCACTGGGGGCAGACCAGAGGGACAGGGCACTGGGGGCAGACCAGAGGGACAGGGCACTAGAACTGGGTCTCTTCCCCATTCTCTTGCTGTCTCCTCTGCAACTCCCATTCATCCTCTCTCTCTCCCTCTCCCTCTCCTATTCATCTCATCATCAGGAGCCTGTGTGTGCGGCTCCACGCTTGCATGTCCCCACTTTCCCCTTTTATTCAGAATGGCAGTGAGGAGAGGAGCTACAGCACAGCGGGAGGGAGTACAATCCAGCGCTGAGATCCACACAACTGCATAGCTATTGACACCATAGCACAGCGCACACTGACACAGCACACATGGAGACCAGTCTGTTCACAGTGCTCAGGCTGAACTGTTGGACACTTACATAGAGCACAAGGAGAAGAAAACTGCACAAAATGGAGGGCTGCCACTCTCATGTCAGGGCAACTTTCAGTGAGCGCTGCACCGGAGTGGTAATTTTTGCAATCCTCCACCTCACTCATTACTTTCTGCTCTCCAGCTACATTGGTAGGGGGGAGGGGGGCAGGCTCAGAGAGGTCATACTGTTTGGTCCCATGGCTTAATGAGAATTGTAAGAAGAGCACCTGTGTACTGCTCTCCCTGTGCGCGGCTCACCAGACTACTTTTCCCAAGCATGCACCTTTCCTCTTCGGCCGCCAATCTCATCGGGACTCTAAGTGTAGGCACAGATTGGAGGGAGATTGGTCATGCAGTCCTGTCATCACTCGCCCCCAGCTTAAATCCACTTGCCAAATTGCTAGTAGGCGAGTGGAAATTTTGAGGGCTGTGTTAGCCGTTTGGGGAAGAAGGGGGTTTGTATATGGGCTTGTTCACTCTGAGGTGACCTGCGTTTTTCCACACAGGATAAATGCAGGTCACCACTAGAGCACATAGAAAATAACTGATTTCTATGTGCCCAATTCACACCGCAATGCTGGTGTGATGTGCAGTGCAAATCAAAAGAGAAGATGCGTCAATCTAAGTGCAGTAAGCCACAGTTTTAATAGATAATTTGTAGTAAACAATAAATGGCTACTCACAAAAGAGATAGTAACAAAGGCAATGAAAGAGATGCGGGTCCGGAGTCGCTGTGTGTCCTCGGCCGTTCGAATCCATGTCATAGGCAGCAACATGCTGGCGATGTTTCAAAAGAGGCACTTGGAAACCGGTAGAGCCAATTCCATGCGGCGTGCGTTCCAGTGTGGAATGCCACGTGCCGTAGTCGCGCTGTCGCACCGAAAGTGACGTGGGAGCCCGGACCAGCCAATCGGATAACGCGTTTCACAGCGTCCGCTGTTTCGCCAGATCCATAGCGTCCATAGGAGACGGACGTATTATATGTAAGCGGGTGAGCTGTGATTGGTTGGCGGCATACCACAATCAAAACAAGCAAAGAGTCAACAGAGAAAGCTGCCCATCATTACAAAAAATGAAGTGAAGGAAAATAGAGTAAAATAACTTAAAATAACTAAATGGGAAAAACAATAAAATTAAAATGACAAGATAAATAAACAATGATGTTCAAAGTGCTAAAAATACACTATACTAAAGATTAGTAAAAACCATGGATAAAACGTATGCATGGATAAGAGAGCCAAAGGTTAAAAAGGATTACATAACTTTTTAACCTTTGGCTCTCTTATCCATCACTTAGTCTCACTCACTTTACATTGACAGAACAAATTACGTCAAATTAAACCAGGCAGACACAACTCAATCAGTGTTTACACACCTACTGTGTGAGTGTGTCTGCAGGTGGACAATGAGTCGGGTCTATGTAAATAAAATAGATTCGGCAGTCAGATTGTAACCTGTGTGAGCTTGAAGTGGTATTAAATCTTTTTTTTTTTTCTTTTTTTTTTTTTATAGTAAACATGGTATACTTAGCTGCTCTGTGCAGTAGTTTTGCATAGAGCTTCTCCATTTCTCTTCTTTTCGGGTCCCCCGCTGGTGCTCCTCCCCCTTGAGCAGTGCCCCTAGAGAAGGTCGCTTGTCCTGGGGGCACAGCTGTGTGCTCACTCCTGAGCTGCTGTTTTATGCATCAATAAGACAAAGAATGCATGAAGGTAAAAAAAACCTTCAGCCTTTAGAATCGCTTTAAGGGCCCTGTACACATCTGAGCAACACATGGGGCATTGAGTGTTTTTGCATGTTTTTGGAGCAACACCATTCACTTGAATGGGTGGACCCCCTCTGCAAAAACTTACCAAAGTAGCTCCTGTACACTTTTTCGTAGCCAACTTTTTTTTTGAATGGCATGTTTTGGGGATTTTCTGGTCAGTTTGTCACATGACAAAACACTTGTTTCCTACAGTGGATGTAAACCCAATTCATGAAATTTGAGCTGGGCACATATATCTCTCTTCAAAGAGATAAGTCCCATAGCTCTCTCCAGAACTGTTCCTCTGTTATCAGCCTGATAACCCCTGACAAATTCTCTGACACATCAGATAAAAGCAAATTTTTGTCAGCGGAGGTTGCTAAAATAGATCAACAGGGAGCTGGCCCTATTATAAAACACCTTTCCTCCAATCAGCAATTTTAGCTTTCTTGGCTGTATGCCCAGACATCACACTCTGTGTTAACCAGGAACAGAAAATGTATTAACATGATCGGAACGTTCTAAACAGTATATAAATGTGAAGACAGCAGATATAGATGTAAAACCTTTGTAGGGAGATTTGGTTCATCCCTGTGTATCATCTGAGGCATGTTCACTTCACTAGGTGAATGGTGGGTTTACATCCACTTTAAGCATACTTGGGCTGCCATTAACAGTGAATGGCAATCAAGCTAATTTTTCAGGGTTTTGGTGCATTTTTAGTGTGACCTGGAAGCACAGGCAGAATCGTACGATTCTGCCCCATTTCAGAGTTGCTCAGATGTGAACAGGGCCTTAGTATGTGGTTGAAAATTAAATAGAAATGTAAGTTTTAACACTTTCCCACTCTATGCAGAACTGACAAGCAAAAACTTGTTGGCCTGAGTTGACCTTAGTCAGTCATAGTGTTAGGCCAATCAGAATGTTTGGGGACAGAAGCTCCTACACTAGAGTCGTTTGGCCACAATATAAAGGCTTTTAAAAACAACCATACGTTTTTTAGGCCACTTGGGGTGCCTGCACTTCATTCCAGCAACAGTTTTATTTTTCTCCAAGTGACAGCCTGCATGTAGCAAAATGGATGAAGAACCCAATTTTGTAGCATTGAAAACCTACAACACCACTACAAATCTTTTCACCTGATTTGACAGAGAAATTATTGTGCTGCCAATCACTGTACATTGCTAATAAAGGAATGAGGTTTCAAAGTTTGATTTACAACCCAAAAATAATACAAATATATGTAGAAGATTGTGATTGTAACCGTGTTTTTTTTTTTTTTTTAGAGTCTGGAATCTGCAATGAAAGGTTTGAAAATAAAGTGATCAAGACAAGAAAAAAAACAATGCATAAGAGACTATTCTTTGGCATTTCAATCTATTTCTATATGCAGTGCTTAATGTTGGCCAGTGTAACTTGATACGTATGTTTTATGATCTATCAACCACTTAAGGACATTTGAGAGTGCATACAGTACCGTATATCATGTCTAGTGTTTGGCTGTATAGACACAGCCATATTTGTGATATCTGATCAGGGTTCATAGGCATGTGCAGGGGGGGGGGGGTGCCTGGGCACACCCTAATCACCGCTTGAGGTGCAGATTTCCTCTGCTGATATTGCACCAATGCTCCCAAATGGGGCTACTAATTTTTTTTTTTTAAAAGATTAAAATAATAAAAATAAAAAGCTACTGACACTCTCCTTGTCCCTCACACCAACCTCTGCTCTACTGACAAGTCCATTGCTCTACTGACACTGTCCATGTTTTAATATATTTGGAGTGCACTTCCATGGGCATCCGCAGAACTTTTTTCAGGGGGAGGGGAGCATCATTTTAAGGTCACCCAAGCTCTGCACCTTTTTGACAATGTCATTATCACATAAAGCGCAGGCATGCAAAGGTTTGAGAAACCTGATGCAGAAGCTTAATGGAAGGATCAAGCTGCCATTGTCTGATTTAACTATTTCTAAATTCCACTGGAAAGATATGTGTTATATAAGAGATAATTCATCTTCGCTTTGTATTGGAAGTTACCATGCCCATATAAATAACCTAGAGAATGTACATGTTTTTATATTGCAATACATGTTGTGGGTGGCCATAAATTGATCTTGATGAAAACAGTTAGACTGTATAAGCATTGGAGCCAGGGTACTGTATAAACCCATGGAGCATCAAGCTCATAACCTGGAAATCTGGCTGGTGAAGGGTTAAAGGAATCACTGTGCTGGGCTCAAACAGTGGCTGACCTTATGCAAAGCTTAAAGGGGTTGTAAAGACAAAAATATTTTCCTCTTAAATTAAAGTCTGACAGTAGCTGAAAAAGTAATGTTTTGCATTATAACTAGTTTGATACCTGTTGAAATCGAGCTGTTTTATTCACCTCCGTCACTCCTGAATCGTTATTCTCACTGACTTCCTGGTTTGCAGTGCACGTTCATTCTTGCTACATCACAGCCTAATGGAAACTACAGTTCCCATTAGGCTTAGCCTCCATGCCTGTGAGGGATAAGAGAGCATCTTCACGCAGGGCTGTAGTCATAGGGAGAGGGTGAGCACATTCTGCTTTCCACCATGCAAAACAGCTCAGGTGCTGGAGGAAAGCAAGAAGAGGAGAGACAGGAAATGGCATTTTCAAACCTGGATTACTGTATTTTGGAGGTAAAAAAGAAAATGAGGTAAGTGATATTTAAATGCTCTAGCTTACAGCAATCAATTGATCTAATAAAAAAGGAACCTTTAGTGTTCCTTTAAGTGAGGTAACAAGTGGATAGATGAGAGTAGCAGAGTTGGAAAAAGCATATACAGTCACTCAATTTAGAATCTGTAAACACTAGATGTGTGTTTACAATTTAGAATCTGTAAACACTAGATGTGTGTAAGAAGTCATCTCCAGCTCACCAGACCTGCTCCTTGTTCTTCTATTGCTGGTCCACGGTCACTTCCCATTTACTCTCTATGTGTACATTCTGCTTCTTTCGGACGCCTTCACGTACTCTCCTGATGCTGCCCAGTTTCAAAAAGACCACGTTTCATTTCAATCATACAGAGGCACGAAACGTGGCTGCGGCTGATCCCTGAAGGCTGGCCACACCCCCTTCCCTTATTTTTGCCCAATCGCTGCCTTTCTCCTCACAGAAGGCTCTGCCACATAGTAGTGAGTGCCCAATAGTTAAGCTGCCCCAGGGATCATGGCGGGGTGGAGCAAGGGATCTGTGCTGTGCCCACATGCATGGGCGTAGCATAAGGGGTTGCAGGGGTCACAATTGCAACCCCACCCCTAGCTCCAGGGGTTCCCTGCAGCCTCCCTATCATATTATATCCATCGGGGCCCACAAACTTCAAGCTATGCCTCTGCCCACATGGATGTTTTTTTTTTTTTTTTTATATACAGACAACGATCCTACCCAGCCAAGCAGCCTAATTTAGAGGGGGACACACTGTGGGGATCCTCTTGTGGGCAGTGCTGGCCGGATCTACATCTTCTCGACACTCTCTACACAGTAGGGAAGGGACTGGAAGCGGAGCCAAGCAGCCAAGTGAGTCTGAGTCAGATCATGTCAGAGAGCAGCAGCAGTCGGACGCTCAGCTCACGGACACCCACTTGTCTTGTGCGGACACCTTGCTGATTCCAGGGGGGGGGGGGGTTGACTCCCCTCCCCCCTCCTGCGGATGCCCATGCCCACTTCAATATGAACTTAGACAGCACATAACAGCTCCATGGGTTTAGGCATACCACAACTTACAGATGTGAACCAGCTGTGTGTTGTGGTGCGCTGAATTGAAGAAAAAAAAACTTGCAATGTGGTACAAAATAAACTGGCTGCCTGACTACAACCTGTTAATGCAAGGTGTGTCACTGTGCTACAAACCTTATTATTGAGTACGTTTGTGTCAAGCTTTTTATGCTCTACTGATAAACAGGGCATTTTGTAAACTGCTAAAAAAAAAGCATTATCTGCATTATCAAATTAAACCATTCTGAATCAAATGCGGTCCATAAAAAAAAAATATAAAACATCTATCAAATGTTTGCCTTATACTGGTGCAAAAAGTTCTGGTCTTAAAGTGGTTAATACTGAATGAATAACATATGCATCGTAAAAATGTGAGAAATTTTAGTCTGCGCTGATATATAAAGTGGGAACAAATGTCTGATTTTTGCTATGGATAACCAACTTGGCATCTGGATTACCTTTTTCAAAAGACAGAAAAACTGCACTGGACAATTGGTAGAAATTGGCTGTTAAACCTTTAGCAACAAATAGGGATGAGCCGAACACCTCCCTGGTTTGGTTCGCACCAGAACTTGCGAACATGCAAAAAATTTGTGCGAACACCGTTAACATCTATGGGACACAAACATGAAAAATCAAAAGTCCTTATTTTAAAGGCTTGTATGCAAGTTATTGCCATAAAAAGTGTTTGGGGACATGGGTCCTGCCCCAGGGGACATGTATCAATGCAGATTTTTTTTTTTAAAACTGCTGTTTTTTCGTGAACAGTGATTTTTATAACGCTTAAAGTAAAACAATCAATCTACCACAGCAAAATTGAATTTCTAAAGGAACAAATGTAATTTAAACTGCTCATTGCTGTAATGTATTGTCAGATCCTGGCAACATAGATACAAATAATTGAAAAAACAGCATTGTTCCCCCCCAGTCCATTACCAGGCCCTTTGGGAACCCTGCACCAAAATGTAAAAAAAAATTTGCATATCTATACCAGGCCCTTATCCGAGCATGCAACCTGGCAGGCTGCAGGAAAAGGGGGTGCGAGAGAGCTACCTAAACTGTACCAGCCCACGTGCCCTCAACCTGGGAAGGGTGCTTTAGGGTCCCCTCCCCTGAGCCATGACTGCCTTTGGCCAATCATGGCTCCCACAGCAGAGCATGCTGTGATTGGCCAAAGCATGCAGGTCAGGTGCATGCTTTAGCCAATCAGCAGCCCTCAATGCACTGCGATTTTGCAGTACATTGACGGTCTTGCAGTTCATTATGGGGCTTTCCCCAGGCTCTCGAATATCCCGCGAACGGCCCATAATGTTCTAAATTCGGAAAACGGGCAAACATCGGGCACATCCCTAGCAACAAATCAGAAATATGTCAACCACTAGTGGCATTAGGAAAAAATGTATGTTATGCAGCCATGCAAAGCTTATGCTCTTAAAACCATATGCATTTTTATAAAACGTTGTACTAAGCTTTTTTATGACAAATGTTTACACACGTAAACAAGAATGTATACATTAGAAGTAAAACTGTTAATACAAAAAAAAGTGTATTGCTTTTTCCTACAACTACCGTGGTAATTATGTAAAGAGCAAGGCCTCTTGGGAAATGTGGCATCTGCTTTTCGCAGGACTTTGCAGTAAATACTTCACACTGCACCTGCATTTTTAATCCAATTAACTTATTTATGGCCATCTGACACATGCAAGGGCAAAAAGGTGGGCTTTAATGCCCGCATGCCACACATATGCATCCAATCAAGTTACCTCTGTGACAGTAGTCACATGATTGTCAAAGGGGTTAATAAAACACAACATGCATAAAACTGTAGCGTCACGCTTACTCCTAATGCAGGTGGTCAGGCACTATAGCCAGTCTTCTTCACCTACAGTAACCAAGCTGACGAGTAAGCTGTAAGAGTAGACAGGGCAATGGATTGCCTAATATTGGCCTGGACCAGTTCTAAACCAAATCCCAGAGGTGCGCAGGACACTGGATCCCATTCTCGTCTGCAGCTGGGAATAGCAGCTTGAATTTCTGCAACTGCAAACGTGAAAGAGAGTCTGAAATGTCATTTAACTTACCGCGCAAAATAGCGGGCCTTGATCCACACATTCAAGCCTAAACAAGCCTAAACATTTAAAGACAAGATACCGGATTAGTGAAATAACAGGAGGTTATCTAGACGATAAGCAGTTTATTGCAAAAAGGACCACTTTGTTGTCCGTGCCGAACAGGATCCTTCTATTCCTAAAATACTCACCCCATATCTCCAAAGCAACCACGATAGGGAATAGTTCCAGGAGTACAATATTCCTCATAAGCCCTTTGCTTCTCCAAATCGGATGCCACACCAAAGCACACCAATGAGTTCTCCACACCGCTGCAAAACCCACAGAGCCTGCTGCATTGGTAAACAGCGAAAAATCCCGGTCTGCCACAAACTCAGCTTGAAAAATCGCTCTCCCGTTAAAATTCTGATATGCAAGGTGGGTGTTTTAAAACCTGAGATGGCCAGGTAAAGACGCCTGAAGAATATCTGACCAACGGAGAGGACTCTGGATGCAAAAGCCAGCAACCCTAGTAACTTGTATTTCTTTCAAAGTGGCTTTCTTTCATCTAATTATTGTATAAAGATTCTCTTTTAATTGAGCAATTTTGTCTGCCAGTAATTCGAATTCCATTTCCTAGGTTATTTACATATCTAGCTTGAACATGTTCTTTGGGATGAGATGGCCGAGGACACAAGGATGGAAGCACAATGTCCTCATTTAGATGGAACGCCAAAACAATCTTAGGAAGAAATAAAGGCTGCGGGCGTAGCACCACCATATCCTTGTGGAGGATCAGGTAGGGAGACTTGCAAGACAAGGCTGCCATTTTACAAACCCTCCTGGCAGATGTAATAGCCACCAGAAAGGCTGCTTTCTGAGAGAGTGACAATAGAGCAGGGGTGGGCAACTTCGGCCCTCCAGCTGTGGTGAAACTACAAGTCCCATGAGACATTGCAGGACCCTGACAATCACAGACATGACTCCTAAAAGCAGAGGCATGATGGGATTTGTAGTTTCATCACAGCTGGAGGGCCGAGGTTGCCCACTCCTGCAATATAGGGATCTGCCTAATGTTTTCAAATGACGGTTTCTGAAGTACCGAGAGCATCAGATTTAAATGCCACGGAGGCAGCGGTGGTCAAATCAGAGGGGCCACATGTCAAAACCCCTGCACAAACGTACTCACCAATGAAGGGGATGCTGAAAAAAAAATAAAAAAGAAGATATCAGCCTTGGCTATCTGCCACTTAATGTTGCTGAGGGCAAGTTTCTGATCCACTCCCTGCTGCAAAAACAGCAGAATCCTAGAAACAGAATGCGGACGCCACATCTCCTCACACATAGCGATGTAGGCCTTCCATGTGCGATAAGTCTTTGGAGAAGATTACTTCCGCACCTTCATCATAGTGGAGATTACAGACTCCGACAGACCTCAGTCCCTTACCACCTGACTTTCAACAGCAACCCCATTAAAGCCAGCAACTGTAAAGCAGGATGAAATATTAGGGCCTTGCGACAGAAGGTCCTCGCACATCCGTCACCATACGTACTATGTCGGTGTACCAGGTGAGCGGAGGCCAATCTGGGGCAATCAGAATTACCGGAATGCCAATCGGTCTCCACTCTGGGAAGCAAACGAGAGAGACGTTTTATCGGTGGAAAGGCATAAAATCAGATGATAATGCCCCCATTAAAGGCCACCAACGCGTCCACCCAGGGACCCTTGGACCTGGCCACAAACCTCAGTAATGTCTGAGTCGAGAGGCCAGGAGATCCACATCCTGCGTGCCCCATCTCAGGCAAAGGAGTCTAAAAAAACCTCCGGATGTAGCGACCATTCCCCTTGGTCCAGTAAGGGGACGCAAATTTCGTTAGAGTACAACATTCCATGACCGCGTGAAGAATAGTTAATATCTAATATTCCTGTATCTCAAGGGCGTTTCTGAATGAACAGCATTCAAAATCAGGTTGACTTGAAAGTAACATGGGAGTTTATTAACACACAGGTGGCATCATAAACACATGAAAAATAGTATAAAGTTCAGTTTAGCGTAGCTGAAAATATATGAAATTGAATCAATAGTGCTGTAGCAAGCTTATGAAAGCATGTGTCCTTTTTGTGCTCTGAATTCAGACTCCATCTTGCCTGATCCCAAGTGAGGAAGAACCAGGGAATGACGTTCTTAGACTTCTAGTATCAGCTGTTCTCCTTGTCAGTATGTCAGTGTTATCTTGCAAAGAGGGTGTGAGTGAGTGTAAGTGTGTGGTGTAAGTGTGAGAGCCTTCTTAAAAGCAAAGCTTAGAGATTGTTATATATATATATATATATATATATATATATATATATATATATATATATATATATATATATATATATATATATAAAAATGAACATCGTGACCTCATATTGTCCAGACTTGGACCCTTGTATGGCATACATTAATTTCTGCTATGTTCAGCAATATGAAGATCTTAGCACAGAAAGTCGTATGGAGTTTGATTGACAGGCACACATGTGGCCTTCTATACTTAGAGTAGTGTGCTGATGTAACGTCATAACCTGTATGAACATATATTATCAACTATAACTTCATTAAGTAACTATATACTAATACATATTAGTATAAATACGATTTTACTAAACTAGCTTAACAAGAGATATAAACAAGTATATTATTTATCTCACTACGTAAATACTGATTTATTCTGGAGACCTATTCTTGTCACCCTACACAAAGTTCCTTATGTGTCATTCTCAAATTGGCTGACCAGAAATATCCAGCAATGCTCAGCTTTAGATTGAAGAATTATGTCATATCAATTGATCAAGGACATTCACTCATACCTAATTACTATGATAAATCATAAAACCAAATATGTTTTGCAAGCTTGCCATAAATTATGAATTGCCGAATTATGAAATAATATTCAAACACAGCGCAATTACCAGTTAAATCAGCGCAGTGACAAATTGTAAAAAGTCCTCTAGTCTTTAGGCTGCCTAATGGTCCGGGACTTAAGTGGAAAATAAATAATAATAAAAAATAAAGAAAAAACGGGCGCATGCGGGACGGACATGTCCCGCTGAAGCTCCATGGATACCCGAATGATAGGGTAATAAATATAAAATGCCACAAACTGAAACATTACATCCATACATGGTCATCTCCTGGATTTTGAATATTTATGAATGAATGAATGACTTGTATAGCGCAACGCATGCGAACTGAATCGCCTCTGGGCGCTTTTTCCAGCCAGTGTCTGCTTGGCTGGTGCGGTCATTTTTACCCCGTAGGATCTTGACACGCTAGGGACACACAGTCATACACACATATATACATGTATACTGGGCCAATTTGGACGAGATCCAATTTACCTACCCGCATGTCTTGGAGTGTGGGAGGAAACCGGAGTACCCGGAGGAAACCCACGCAGACACAGGGAGAACATGCAAACTCCAGGCAGATGGTGTCGTGGTCGGGATTCGAACCAGCGACCCTTTTGCTGCCAGGCGAAAGTGCTACTCACTGCACCACTGTGCTGCCCATTATATCAATGTTATTATGACTACATGTATTATGCCTTTGATTGCATGATCTCTGTATTATACATTATGATACAAATTACAAATTTAAGTTTACATTTGACTCCTTCAATTTCTTTTTTGGATTGATCACCAAGCAATCTCTTTTGACCACAGGTATATAAACCGTGGTTGTTGAGGTAAAATTTCACTCAGATGCCTGTCTTTCCCTAAAATGTGCCAGTGATTCCTTACTATGTTCTCGATGTCTCTATACTGTGCATGGAATCCCGTCGGGAAGCTACATTGATGTAGATTTCTCGTTGGTGATGTTTCTTTCTTTTTAAAACATTCACTTCTTGGCATATCCAAGATTTGTTGGACAATCTCATTCAGTTTAGGTTCATCATAGCCTTTCTGAACGAACCTAGTTTTCAATATATTAGCTTGTGTGAGGTAGTCCGACTCATTCGTGCAATTGCGGCGCACTCTTAGGAACTGACCCTTGGGTATGTTTTTGATCCAAAATATATTGTCTGATGGCGCAAGGGGAGATGGATAATAGAACTACCTTGGCAAGTGATCTAAATATCAAAATAAATATTCGTGAAAATATATGGTAAGTTCACAAGTCCATAAGAAATCCAAGTTTGCACTTTAGCGGCAGCAATCCCTGAAGAGCAGAAGCATACTCTGTACAAAGGTAGACAAAAAGAGACAAGGATGCGCCCAATCTAAGTGCAATAACGTATTTAATCCATAAAATAAGATACAAAAGGAGAACGGCCACATGGCTACTCACACATTAAAAGTGGAAAATAGGCATGTATGAGACCGTGGATGTAGTCATCATCCGGTGTATGAGGGGTGTCCGCTCATGGTGGTGAGGTGCTGTAGATGGGAAACAGCGAGTGGAACAGCCTGAAGGAACTTGTTGGGAGCGCCGTGTACGATGGCGTGCGTCTCACGATGGAGCGCAAACACAAGCCAGTCTCACCGGAAGTGACGTAACGTGACGTGGCGGGCTCAAACGAGGGAACCAATAGGATGACGCGTTTCACAGCCCAGCTGCTTCTTCAGATCCATAGACGTCCAATCGGGGAGGACGTCTTATATATCGGTGGCTATCTAGTTCAGAGGTTAACCATTGCATACACAGCATATAATAGAAATCTAAACAATGCAGAACTAAGAGGGAATTTAGCCTAATGTCATGTCATCATATAAAACTATATATAATTAAAAGAATACATGAGAAATAACAAGAATGGATAAATGATAAAGAATATAGAAAATATATATATAAAAAAAATATTAATTAATCATATATATATATGCAATGAGTAAATGATGACAATAAATATATATATATATATATATATACATATATATACCCACATATACATATATACATATATAGAGTTCAAAAGGATGATGAAAAAATGAAAATAAATAAAAAATGAATAAAAAATTAATATAAAAATAAAAATAATAATAAAAATAAAAATAAATATAGATAAATATCAGTGTACAATCATATATTCGACAGAAAAAACATAATTATATGTATAAGAAAATATATAATAATTTACAATCTAAATATAAAAATAATTCTAAACTATGAATTATAAATTATATTTGTATGTTCAGGGGAATCAATTTTTGAATAAAAATTCTTGGATAAAAATCCCTAAGTACCTCAGTAAGTGGCTGATAGCATTGGAAGTGGTAATGACAGCGGGTCAATAAATATAGGATCAAACATAGTCATAATAAATAGCATACATATGTAGATTAAAAATATACAAAATATACCCAATATACTTACAGAACAAATATATAAGCGGAAAGAGGCCAAAGACCCTAAGGAGTATCAGAAAGTCATATGCAAGAGTAAATGGAATTAATAGTAAAAATAATTTTAAATAATGTTGTGAGTAGTTTTAGATAATGTTATTGGTTTCTATCTCTTCATTTAGGCCAGCAGGCGACATAGAATTTAAAGAATAGATCCAGAAAGTTTCCTGTCTACATAATCGTTGGAATCTTTCTATGGCCGTAGGGGTCTCGGGGATGGCCTCAATGATCCATACCTGCAACAGACTAGGGTCCTTTTGATGGTGAATCTCAAAATGACGCGCAACACTATATTTGGGGTTGCATGCTTTAACCGCACGACGATGTTCCCCAAATCTAGTGCGCAAGGCTCTGATGGTTCTGCCTACATAAAGTAGCCCACAGGGACAAGAGATACAATAAACCACATACGTTGTTGAACAGTTGTAGAAGGAATTTAAATGAAAAGTTTTTTTGTTTGCTGTGAAACTCTTTTTGCCATGAGTAACATTAGCACAAGTGAGGCAAGCAGCCTTTTTGCACTGGAACATTCCAACTAAAGGGATAAGGGTAAGCTGTTTTAGTCTAGCTAGTTTGTTACCTGAGGAATTTTTGGTCTTACTTGGTGCAATCTTACTTTTTATATTGGGTGCTCTACGATATGCAAATTTGGGGACGGCTGAAATGGATGAGGCAAGATGTGGGTCTTGGGTGAGAATGGACCAATGTTTTTTAAAGATACCCTCCATTTTTTTGTGTTTCACATGATATTGTGTAATAAACCGTGTGGTGGGTGTAGAATCTTGTTTTTTAGGGGGGGGGCAGAGGGTCTAGTTCATACAATGTCTGGGCTTCTTCAATAAGCTTAGGGGGATAACCCTTGGCGAGAAATGTCTTTTTAAGGGGGGAACCTTGATTTTTGTAGTCATCTATTTTAGTACAGTTGCGTCTAAGCCGATGGAATTGGCTTTTTGGAACATTGTTAATCCATCTAGGATGGTGACAGCTGGAATAGTGCAAATATGAGTTGACCGCTGTAGATTTAATGAAATTTAGCCCCCATCGCCACGCCAACCTGCTGTGAAAAGAAAAAGCCGTCAAACCAAAAATAGTTATGGAACATGCAAAATTCCAATGCATGGCCCAAGAAGCGTTTCTGAGTGTGTGGAATGTCCTCTCTTTTACTTAAAGCCCAATTAAGAGCTAGTGCAGCATCTTTGTGCTGGATGATTGTATAGAGAGAGGCCACATCTGCTGTGATCAAAAAAAAAATCTGAACTGGGATTAATGGTCACCCTCTCCAATGATTGTAACAAATCAGAAGTGTCCTTTAAATACGCCTTTGTTGCCTTAACACTGGGTTGAAGGAATTTATCCAGATATTCACTCAGTCTGGCAGTGACCGATCCTATCCCATTAACAATTGGGCGGGCTGGAGGGACGGTTGTGTTTTTGTGGATCTTAGGTAATGTATAGATTACCGGAATCCTACAAGCAGTGGGGGCTAAATACTTCAATTATTTAAAGTTCAAAGCCTGGATCTGATTCAACTAGAGCAGGGATCCTCAAACTACGGCCCTCCAGCTGTTGTGGAACTACACCTCCCATGAGGCATTGCAAAACTCTGACATTCACAGACATGACTAAGCATGATGGGAATTGTAGTTCCTGAACAGCTGGAGGGCCGTAGTTTGAGGACCCCTGAACTAGAGCATCAAGTTGAGACTTGTATGCCTCTGTGGGGTCTGTTCCCAGTCTTCTATAAGTAATGCGATCTTGTAGTAATTCAGTAAGTTGTTTATGATAAAACTCTCTATCCATAACTACGACCCCCCCCCCCCCTTTGTCCGCCGGACGAATAATGACATCTTTTTTCTTCTCAAGAGATTTGACACCTCTAATATTCCAGATTAACATTCTTTTTTGAGGAAGTTCTTCTATATCCTTCAATACAAGCTGTTTAAAAACTTCAACAAAATGATTGCTGGAGTTTTGGGGTTCGAAAAGTGATCGATTTTTTAGACCACTATCAATATTAGTGCTCACTATCTTACTCCTCATAGAAGATTCAACCGGATGACTCAGGAAGTACTTTTTCAAGTTTAACGTTCTAATAAACTTCTGCGTGTCAATATAAATGTCAAACTTGTTCCTGCTCCTTCTCGGTGCACATTTAAGACCAGTGTTAAGAATATTGAGCTCTTTCGTGCTCAGAGTAATTTTACCTAGATTGTAAATGCCTCTATCTAGGTTTTCCTCATCCTCTTTTTGGGATTGTTGTTTCCGTCTTCCTGCCCTACAGCCCCTTCTTCTTTTTGACTGTATGTTCCATCTCTGTTGGGAGGAGGTTGAGGGCCGTTTTTGCTCCCCCCCCTGTTGGGTATCTGATGTGATGACCTTTTTGGAGTTCCTCCTCTCCCCCTTCTCCCCCTCTGTCCTAGAAAAGGTTGATGATGGTACTGTCCCCTGTATTCATTCCCCTCCAATGGTTGGAATCTGTTGGTGGTAGAGACAGGGCCAGGTCCCGGATAATACCCGGGAGGCGGATAATGATGTTGATACCATTGTTGAGTGCCCTGATTAGAGTAATCCCTATTATCTTGCATTTGATGCATTCTAGGAGACTGGTGATGAGAATTATACTGATAACCCCCCCTTTCACCTCGTGAAGGTCCCAGTGAACCGTATGATGAGCATGATTGACCATCTCTACTTGGGATTTGTGCATTGTTGCGCCAATGACCAGGAAGTGGTAGTGTTCCCTTCCCTGCAGAGCTCTTCACACTTAATTTGGTCATCTCTTTCTTCGAGAGTGTGGTGCCATTGAGTTGTTGCTCTGCACCTCCACTAGTAGTTTCATCATTTGGTGTCACCGTGGTTTGCCATGCATAGATTTTATTGTTCTTAAAATCTTCAGTCCCTATTATATTTCTTTACTTTACGTTTTTGTGTGTCTTTATCCACTTTTTCTTCATATTAATATTAAACTCTTTAATCATAGGTGAATCACTGATGGATTCTAACTTAGTTTGTATAACTTTAATCTGTTCATTTAGCAAACTGAGTTTAATCTGTTTCCTTTTCAGGACTAAAGTTTGTAGTTCATTTCCAACTCTATTAAAAAAAATTCCGCCACTCATCCATATATTTCTTACCATACCATTTTCGCCTGCCTTTGGGTTTGGAGTGAGGTGAACTAGGATGGGGTGGATTTGAATATGTGAATGGGACGCATGAGCACCAAGCAGGACGTCTCTGACAATAGATGTGTTTAAAAACTGCGCTAGAGATGCGCGCGCATCTGATAACTGGACGGTGCGGGAGTTTTCGTCCTCGCATTGCAAGGTTAGGAGCGTCACATCCGCACATATTAGACAGGGTGGCTTAGAACTTCCGCCCTCGCTTGGCACCGTTGCATCACGTCCGCCCACACATCAATGGCGCATGATTGGACGGACGCGGCATGTGACGTATACGACGCACAGCGTCTGACGTCTCGCGATCGTATCTTCTGATTGGAGGGCAGTGGTCGTTACAGGTGGGTGCCTAGTTCAATAAGTGTACTACAGGATATATAAGGAATACATTGACGCATATGTGGCTAACCTCATGAATAAGTCTATACGACAAAACATGTCGAGGCACAGCTACATTTAAGCTTCTGAACATTTTTGAACCAACGTGAGGAGACCGCTCTGCATGTCACATCATGCTGGTCACCAGCAATCGTGAGTTTTCTACCAACCAGGGATACAAGTACAGTGCAGGTGGAAGGATGAGAGGCATCTGGTTGTTTGCACAGGTCCGCCGCGACCACAGTTCATCAGCTACCTGAATATTGAGGAAATTCTGCTTTGTTTGATTCACGGCTTTGATTCATTCACGTTTGTGAGTGTAACTTTTGCAGATTTTATGTGGTGTGTCATTAAACTGTTTTTACGTTATCACACTATAATATGTTTTCTTTATTTTGGATTTCATCTTTCACATTACTGGATTTGAAAATCTACCTGAATGGTTAAGGAATACACCTTATGCTTTTGTGCCTAAACACGTGAGCGTCAGGCAACTTGTTGTGGTGAATGGTCATTTTGACTGGTGGAGGATTCACTTTACACATCGGGTGCAGTGGAAGAATATTTTGAAGATTGTTTGACTTGTGAATTTTCTGTTTTAATCACTTTATTTTTTCACGGGTTCATATCATTTGCTTATTTTTATCATTGTTTATAATTTTGTTCACATATGAGGATCACCCACATATGAGCGCTGTTCATATATGTTTGTTATTTGAACCACATTGTTTAAATATTCTGTATCTACTTTTCTTATAAGATAGGAAACCATTTCTTTTTGCTCTTATATTTGATTATACTGCCAAATAGCTAATAAATAAATAAATAAAAATTTGCTGTGGGGAACCTGAGAAATGGTCACTGCATCCCCCATTTTTTCTGTCTTAGGACTCTCCTCCACTTTGGTTACAGTGTGGGGGGCCAGACTGACTTTGTGCCTGCAAGCTTGTAAATTTTGCAAGCTCAATACACCAATATTTTCGTTTTTACTACTTTATTACTTTTTAGGTTATTAGAACTAGTTTATATACATGATTCCTACCTCCTTTCTTTACTATCTTATTCTGCTTCTATTTTCCCTTTTCTTTCTCTCTTTCTCCGGGTAATTCTAATATTACAAAAAATGTCTGATATGCTTAAATATAATCTACTTATGTTATACATATGGCTCCTTTGAATGTACTTACTTTAACCACTTAATGCCCGCCGCACGCCTATGTACGTCCACAGAATGGCACGTACAGGCAGATGGGCGTACATGTACGTCCCTGCCTTCTAGCGGGTCGGGGATCTGATTGGGACCCCCTGCTGCGTGCAGCTTACCTTGGGGAGCGATCCGACTCGAGGGGGCGGCTGTTCGTTTCTGTCCACCCCCTCGTGATCGCTCCCAGCCAATCCTGTGAGCCGCCCCTGTGTCACTTCCTCTGCCTATAAAATGTAAACATAGGCAGAGGAAGTGATGCAGCGCTCCTCTCAGTGGTATTTTCAAACCGCTGAGAGGACAGAAGAGTCACAGTAAGTCGCACCTAACACTACACTGACACCAGTACACATAGGCACATTTAACCCCTTGTGATCACCCTCCCACCCCCTGTCACACTGTCACTGAATGCAGTGATCATATATGTACTGATCACTGCATTTAGTGTCAGTGTGACAGCCAGTTAGTGTTAGGTCCAGGTTAGCCCCGTACCCCCCCATATATAGTTTTAACCCCTTGATCACCGCCCTAGTTAACCCTTTCACCCCCTATTACCAGCGTCACTAAGCGATCATTTTTCTGATCGCTCTATTAGTGTCGCTGTTGCCGCTAGGTAGCCAATTTTTTTTTATTACTAAAGACATGTGGCTTAATAAATTTTGGCCTTAATGTTTGACTAAAATTTAGTTTATTCAATTTTTCTTATAACAAAAAGTAAAAAATATTGATTTTTTTAAAAAAAATGTCGCTCTATTTTTGCTTATAGTGCAAAAAATAAAAATCGCAGAGGCAGTCAAATACCATCAAAAGAAAGCTCTATTTGTGGGAAGAAAAAGGACGCAGATTTTGTTTCGGAGCCACGTCGCATGACCGCGCAATTGTCTGTTAAAGCGACGCAGTGCCGAATTGTAAAAACGCCTCTGGACATTTAGCAGCATATTGGTCCGGGGCTTAAGTGGTTAAAAACGTACAAGGTCTAAATATTCCCCAAAAACAAACAAAAGTATTCAGGTAGTTTTCTTCAAAAGCTCATATAGTGCGTCTCCAGGAGACACACTTTACTGAAACTTCAGCACCTAAATACTTTGGTACAAAATACCCCCAAGTCTTTACAGCCTCAGCTAAATCCAAACAGAGGTGTATTGATAGCATTCCACCAGACTACAGCTTTTTCCCCGTTAGCAGAAATCAAGGACTCAGAACGCCGTTACCCAATACTTACAGGTCATCTATACGATATCCCAATCACAGTAGTCTCTTACTACGCCCCTAATAAAAAGACCAACATAATTTTTCTCTCATTTACTTCAAGTAATAGAACATAAAATGGGTACACTCTTGATATGTGGAGATTCAAAGAAAATATTGTATCCCTAGCTCTACCCATATCTACCCAAGGTCCTTAAGTGGTTAAAATAGCGAAATACGGTCCCCTATATTCCCCATTCTGCTTTTGTAGCTGTAGTGGTCGAGCAACGCATATACATATATTCTGGGATTGCCCAGTTGTAAAAAAAAAAAAATTCTGTAAAGATATTTTTTTTCATGCTTTCTAAAATATTTAAGAAATCCATCATTCCAGATCCAACTACTGCCCTTTTAAAATTTAAAGCCAGCTCATATTTCGTATACACAATTCAAACTTTTTATCCAGATTACCACAGCCACAAAGCAAACCATTACCAAAGCTTGGAAATCCACTAAACTAATGGTTTCTGAAATTAAAAACAGAATAAAACCAAGCAATGATCCTTTCAAAAACAGAAGCCATAACCAATGATATTATAAAACAACTTTGAGAAAATATGGAATACTTGGATGACATTTTTTTTCTACAAATCTTAATACCCTACTGAGACCTTGATAAAATAAAATAATGGGAAACAAATATCAAAATGGATTTATGTAATATTTTGTTTACATTTCTTACAATGTAGATCTTCCTTACCCTGGACTCTTTCCCTCGATTCCTACTCTATCCCTTTTTATTATTTCTGTACACACAAATGAAATAATAATAATAAAATATACACAAATACAATATGCAGTTATGACAAAATTAAAACCATACATTTCTAAGTTCATTCTTAAACTAGTGGATCTCCAATTAATTATTTTGATAGTCATTTTATATAAATCTAAACAGCTTTGATGCAATAATATTATCACATATAGATATAATTACAATATACAATGGTTTTTCTTATTTGAATTTCTCAATCTTTATTTGATAATCTGTTATGCAAGTTCTCAAATCTTTAAGTATAAGTTTATTCCATATTCTTAATATATACTTAACTAATGTTACCAATTGTTATAATGTATTACTAATTGTATATGTCTTTATTTTTAATTCAATAAACCAAATTTGATAAGAAAAAACAAAAACAAAAAAAAAAAAACACTTTTACAATAACAAACATGTTATACTTGCAAGGGTTTTGCACAGAGCTACCCCAAACCTGTTCTAGAGTCCCTGGAAGCGCTTTTGACCTCTCCCCTTATCAAGTGTCTCCACACTGCCATCAATCTGTCCAATGAGGACCTGAGATGGCAGCTGAGCTCATAACTGGAACAATCAAGTTCAGGCAAGAAGTGCTGCAGCACAGAAGGTTTTTCACCTCCTTTAAGTATCATTGTTAATCTTGTTGGGGGGGGGGGGACAACAACAAACACACACACGCAAGTCTGTCCAGTTCAACCATCTGAGAGAAAAAAAAAAACACACACACACAGAAAATGGAAAACCTCCATATACACAATTCAATACCCACAGTTAATCCAGAGGAAGGCAAGAAAACATCAATAAAAAAAAAAATGTACCAATGTGCTCCGGGAGAGGGGGGTGGGTGGATTAGGGTGGTGGAGAAGAAAACCCTTCATTGATCCCCCAAGAGGTGATCAGATATTGCCTGGATCAACTTTACCTATAAATATTTTGGGAAAATTTGTTGGGCAGATTTAACCGTTTGCCAACCTCCCTATAGCCCAGTGTTTCTCAACTCCAGTCCTCAAGCCCCCCCAACAGGTCATGTTTTCAGGATTTCCCTCAGATGAAAAGGCTGTGGGAATTACTAAGGCAGTGAAACTGATCAAATCACCTGTGCAAAATAATGGAAATCCTGAAAACCTGACCTGTTGGGGGGCCTTGAGGACTGGAGTTGAGAAACACTGCTATAGCCAAATGACAGCTACAAGGCGGTTTGTTAATTCTGGGAGGGCGTACATTGACATCCTCCCAAAATCGCGCCCCCGGTAGTGTCCCATGACCGCCGGGTCCAGAGCATCACGGTAAATGGCCACTGATAGTGGCCGTGTGAGAGGAGATGTATCGTGGCAACATCGCTGCTCTGACAATTGCAGTCAGAGCCAGCTTGCCATACACAGCCATACTCGGCCTCTGTATGTGGCCAGGATGTGAAAGTCTTACACATATGTTATCGCCATACTCAGGAGGAGTAGGAGAATCTATTTTGGGGTGTCAATATGGGTATGTAAATGCTATGTGTTAGAAATATTGTATAAATGGACAACTTTGTGAATAAAAAAAAAAAACACTTCCCACCACCCGTCGTCGTCATCGTCTGCCGCTGCCGCTGCATTCCGCTGCTTCTACCGACTCACCGCTACAATCAAAGTCAGGATTTTTTTTTTTTTAGGCGTCCCAGCCTAGAGGTGAGATGTGGGGTCTTTCTGACCCTATATCTCACTGTAAAGAGGACCTGTAATGTCATATTCCTATCACAAGGGATGGAATAAAAGTGATCAAAAATTTATTTATTTTTTAAAAAGTGTCAAGCTTAAAATAAACAATTTTTTTTTTAAAGCGCCAGTCACCGTGTGCTCACACGCAGAAGCAAACACATACGCAAGTCCCTCCCACATATGTAAACTGTGTACAAACCACACATGTGAGGTATCGCTGCGAACATTCGAGCAAGAGCAATCATTTTGACCTTGAACCTCCTTGTGTAACTCAAAACATAAAAAATTAAAGCGGAGGTTCAACCTAAATGTTAAGTTTGTCTGAATCATAGCACTAGCCATCGTCTAAGCAGAATACATCGTTTTTTTTTTTTTTTTCAATCAGATTGCTTTCCTTGCTAAGCCAGCATTTAGTGTTACTTCCGGGATCCTTTGCCTGCGGGAGTGGACGTGTATTTTGTTTTCCCCAGCCGTGCGCAATGTCTCCTGGGAGTGATATGTTAAGCCTCCCAGGAGATGCGCTGTACTCAATGCTGTATCCTGGCCTAGGCCAACAAGGCCCAGGCCTAGGGCAGCACTTTGCAGGGGGGCAGCACGGACAGTGTCCCCGCCGGCTTGCACTACACTGTTAGGAAAATTAGTTTAGCGCCTCCATAAATCGGCCGCCCAGTATGTGGGCGGTTGGCATTCTGCAACTTGGGAGGGGGGGGGGGTGCATTGCGTCTAATATTTTACCATCCCTGTCCCATTTCAGAGATTTCACTTCACTTCCTGTCCCATAGCCTTACAATAAGTGAGAGGAAATCTATTCAAATTAAGGGAATCCATTGCCCTCCCCCCCCCCAGGCCATCAGAACTAGTGTCCCCACTTAAAATATCAGGATGGGTCTTAAACCGCAAGGGGTGTGGCCTTGACAGGAAAGGGTGGGTCATATTTAAATTAGGGGGTGCGCGAGTTTAGTCAGGCCTAGGGCAGCACAAAACCTAAATACACCCCTGGCTGTACTGTAATCCCGTGTTATCTCGCGGGTCACGTGACTCGGCAACTGTGTAGTGTTGACGGCACTGCTCGCCGTCAACACTGCACATGCGCAGGATAGAGCAGTGAATGCTGGGACAGCATTCACCGTATCCCGGAAGCATTTGCTTGTGGGCTTCAGACTGCCCACAAGCATGGAAATGTCCATCGCAATTTTTTTTTATAAAGTATCTTTTCCTGCTGAATGACTATGCGGACGGCTCAAGTATTAGGACACACGAGAGCAGGATTAAGCAAGGTAACACCGACAATCATTTAAAAAAAAAAAAATTTAAAGTAGCGAAATTTGGTGCCATTCCACGAGCGTGTGCAATTTTGAAGGATGACATGTTGGGTATCTATTTACGTGGCATAACATCATCTTTTACATTATACAAAAATCATTGGGCTAACTTTACGGTATTGTTTAAAAAAAAAAAAAACACACACACCACAAAAAAACGGTTTCCAAAAAAATTCCTGCGCAAATACAATGCAAGATAAAAAGTTACAACGACCGCTGTTGTATTCTCTAGGGTCTTTGCTCCAAAAAAAAAAAAAAAAAAAAAAAAGCATAAATAATGTTTTAGGGTTCTATGTAACTGTCTAGCAAATTGATGATTTTTACATGTAGGAGAGAAAATGTCAGAATTGGCCTGAATGCTCCAGAACGCCTGAAGGTGCTCCCTGCATGTTGGGCCGTCTCACACCTGTGGTATCGCCATACTCAGGAGTAATAGTAGAATGTGTTTTTGGGTGCAATTTATGGTATGCATATGCTGTGTGTGAGAAATAACCCGCTAATATGACAATTTTGTGAAAAAAAAAAATATTGATTTTGCAAAAAAAACTATGGGAAATAAAATTACAACTTCAAAAAACTCACCATGCCTCTTTCTAAATACCTTGGAACGACTTTCCAAAAAGGGGTAATGGGGGGGGGGGGGGGTATTTGTACTTTCCTGGCATGTAAGGGTCTCAAGAAATGATAGGCTGTCAGTACTTCAGGTGTGTTCAATTTTCAGATATTAGCACCATAGCTTGTGGACTCTACCTTTCACAAAGACCACATAATATACACCAAATTTGTAATTATTTTTACCAAAGATGTGTAGAAGCATACATTTTGGCCAACATTTCTGGAGGAAAAATAACGAATTTGCTAAATTTTATAACCGAAACAAAAAACAATTCATTTTTTATTTTTACAGAATTTTCAGTCTTTTTTCTTTTATAGCGCAAAAAAAAAAAACCCCAACGGCGATTAACCACTTAAGACCCGGACCAAAATGCAGGTAAAGGACCTTGCCCCTTTTTTGCGATTCGGCACTGCGTAGTTTTAACTGACAATTGCACGGTCGTGCGACGTGGCTTCCAAACAAAATTGGCGTCCTTTTTTTCCCACAAATAGAGTTTATTTTGGTGGTATTTGATCACCTCTGCGGTTTTTATTTTTTGCGCTATAAACATAAATAGAGCGACAATTTAAAAAAAAATGCTAATTTACTACTAATAGCGGCGATCAGCAATTTTTTCGTGACTGCGACATTATGGCGGACACTTCGGGCAATTTTGACATATTTTTGGGACAATTGTCATTTTCACAGCAAAAAATGCATTTAAATTGCATTGTTTACTGTGGAAATGACAGTTGCAGTTTGGGAGTTAACCACAAGGGGGCGCTGTAGGATTTGAGTGTTCCCTGTGTGTGTTTACAACTGTAGGGGGGGTGTGGCTGTAGTTGTGACGTCATCGATCATGTCCCCCTATAACAGGGATGACGTGATCGATGCTGCGGCCACAGTGAAGCACGGGGAAGCCGCGTTTACACACGGCTCTCCCCGTTCTTCAGCTCCAGGGACGGATCGCAGCACTACAGCGGCGATCGGGTCCGTTAGTCCCGCGGTCCCGGAGCTTCGGACCGGGTCACGGGAGCGCGCCCGTGACCCACGGCTGGGTACTAAAACCAACATATATATATACACGTTGATGTGCCCAGCCGTGCCATTCTGCCAACGTAAATGTGCAGGAGGCGGTCCTTAAGTGGTTAAATACCACCAAAAGAAAGCTCTGTGTGAAAAAAAAAAAAAAATTCATTTGGGTACAGTGTTGTATGAGTACCGGTAATTGTCATTCAAAGCACCGAAAGCTGAAAATTGGTCCGGACCAATACGCTGGTAAATGACCCAAGGTGTTTTTGCGATTCGGCACTGGGTCGCTTTAACAGACAATTGCGCGGTCGTGCGACGTGGCTCCCAAACAAAATTTGCGTCCTTTTCTTCCCACAAATAGAGCTTTCTTTTGGTGGTATTTGATCACCTCTGCGATTTTTATTTTTTGCGCTATATACAAAAATAGAGCGACATTTTTGAAAAAAAAAAAACACTATTTTTTACTTTTTGTTAAAAAAAATCAAATAAACTAAATTTTAGTCAAAGATTTAGTTTAGGCACATGTCTTTAGTAAAAAAAAAAAAAAAAAAAAAAAAAAAAAAAAAAAAATCGCAATAAAAAAAAATAGCTACCTAGCGGCAACAGTGACACTAATACAGCGATCAGAAAAATGATCACTTAGTGACGCTGGCAATAGGGAGTGAAAGGGTTAACTAGGGCGGTGATCAGGGGGTTAAAACTTTATTAGGGGGGGTGAGGGGGCTATCCTGAACCTAACACTAACTGATTTTACACTGCCTGTCACACTGACACTAAATGCAGTGATTAGATCATTCAGTGACACTGTGACAGGTGGGGGGGCAGATCGCAAGGGGTTAAGTGTGCCTGTGTGTGTGTGTGTGTGTGTGTGTGTGTGTGTCAGTGTAATGTTGGTGCACACTTACTGTGAGGTGTTCCTCTCATCGCAGCGGTTGGAAATACCGCTGCGATGAGAGATTACATCACTTCCCCCTTCCTGTGTTTACACAGGAGGAGGAAGTGACAGGAGACTGGGAGCGCAGCGATTGGCTGGGAGTGATCGCGGGGGGGCGGGTAAACACCGACATCCGCCCGCTCGTCCCGGATCGCTCCCGGAGACACGGGGACCTCCGCACGCCGCGGAGGGGGTCCCGATCGGACCCCCGACCCGCTACTGGGCGAGGACGTAAATTTACGCCCTTGTGCCCATCCGTGCCATTCTGTGGCCGTAAATGTGCGTGCGGAGGTCCTTAAGTGGTTAAAAGGAAAAAAAAAAAAAAGTCCTGCGAAACTTGCCTACTGTGTACCTACCTGCCCAGACGAAATTTTAGCTGCCGGCACTGCGTCGCTTTAACTGACAATTGCGCGGTCGTGCGACGTGGCTCCCAAACAAAATTGACATACTTTTTTTTTTCCACAAATAGAGCTTTCTTTTGGTGGTATTTGATCGCCTGTGTGGTTTTTATTTTTTGGGCTATAAACAAAGAAAAGTGTAAAATTTTGAAAAAAAAAAAAAAAACACAATATTTTTTGCTTTTTGCTATAATAAATATCCCATTTAAAAAAAATAGTTAAGGCCGATACGTATTCTTCTACATTTTTTTTTTACCAAAAATATCGCAATAACCATATAGTGACTGGTTTGCGCAAAAGTTATATTGGGACATAATTATGTTTTTTTTCTTACTAGGAATGGCGGCGATCTGCGATTTTTTTTCGGGATTGCACCATTATAGCGGACACTTGACGCATTTTTGGGACCATTCACATTTATACAGTGAGCAGTGCTATAAATATGCATTGATTACTGTATAAATGTGACTGGCATGGAAGGGGTTAACCACTAGGGAGCGGGGAAGGGGTTAAATGTGTAGCCTAGTGAGTGTTCCAACTGTAGGGGGAGGGGGTGACTGGGGGAGGTGACCGATCTGTGTCCCTATGTACAAGGGACACAGCATCGGTCTCCTCTCCCTGACAGGATGTGGAGACACACAGAGCTCCACGTCCACGCTCAGTTACTGGCCAATTGTGGGTGCCCACCGGCCACGCGCATTGTGTTCCCAGTAACGCGACGGGTGCGTGCGCCGCGCACCCCCTAGCAGCTTTAAATGACATGACGTCCTGTCATAACAATAGGGTATTCCGGCCGCCGTCATTTGATGGCGTGCGGTACCCTAGTGGTTAAAAAGCATGAGAAACATTGGTGTTTCAGGCCTTTTAAACAATCTACTGAGCTGGCCAGAGCCAGCCCTTGAGGGAAACTATTCAACATTTTCCCAGCTCTTACTGTAAAGCCCTTCTGTATTTGGAGACCAATTTATTTCCTCCAGACATAAAGGGTGCCCACTTGTCCTCTGATGACCTTAAAGTGAATAACTCTACACAAAGTGCACTATATGGACCACTTATTTATATATGTTGATCATATCCCCCCTAAGGCTGCATTCACACCTGTAGTCTTAAAGAAGCTCATGTTCTTTCAACCTTAGGGCATTTTGCTTCAGGTGACAAAACGCTTAGATGTGAACAGGTGGCATTGAAATGAATGGGATTTTGCTTGTTGGGCGTTTTACGAGCTGGGATCCTACTAATAATTTGTATAGAGGCAAAATGATATCCCTCTGCAGTCCATACTTCTTAGCCCAAAGTCCTGTGTCATTTGGCCCCCTGTATCACCTGTAATACCTGGCTAATCCTGACAGTTTCTAGCCTCCCCTCTCTGTGCTGAATCAGATATATCAGGGCTACTGCGCTCTGACACCAGTCAGCATATGTGTCTCAGTCATCCGCCACCCTGCTCGTTGTCCTTTCCCCATCTCTGTCTGCTCCATGTCCACGCCACTCCCCTCCCCTCCTTTCCTGCTGCTCAAATTAGGGTTAAATTTACATTATCCTCTGTTGATTCATCTAATGTCCCCCTGTAACTTATTAAAAATGCAGCTATATACCTTGTTTACCAAGCACAGATCGGCGATCACATGACATGCCGTCTCTGTTCTCTCGCATGAAAGCTGCAGGAGACAAGGCCACCTCTATCCTCCTAAATGTCAGTGGGAGATCCATGGCCCCGCCCGCTGCATCTGTCGAGAAAAGAGAGGCGCCATGATCGCTAATGTGCAATCAGTAAACAAAGTATATAGCTGCATTTTTAATAATGCACGGCCACAGGGGACTAAAGAGGATCATGTTAAGTTAACAAACACAAGAAAGGATTTTGCTTGTTTTGGAAACTGCCGCTTGATATTGCATGCTACCATTAGGCTTATGATCTACCCAGATCCTTCTCCACCCATGATTCCTCCATTTGTACTTCCCCTAGTATGTATGATGCATGAATATTTTTTTGCCAAGTGCATAACTTTACATTTATCAACATTAAACCCAATTTGCCAAATAGCTGCCCAATTAAAAACAGTGCATTGACGTTTGCTGGCGAGTTGAAGACAACCTGTAAGTGAAAATACACCCCACATTAAAGTCACAGGGTAACCACATCTTACCTTAGCCACACTGAAGGTTCCCAAAGTGTGTCAACCACGACAGTAGGCATACACCTGAAGGGGGCATCAGGGTCTAAATGCCATAAGAAAAGGAATGCAACCCTGTAGCAACCTACTTTTTTGCACCATATGCCAAGGTGAATGCCGAACACAGGATCCAGTGCACAAAGCAAACATTACAGGCCAGCCCCTCTAACGCGGGGTCCAGATACAGTTCCCAGAATGTACATCAAGGGCAATTGCTTCAGAGGCTGCTAGCAAATTTAGACAACAGTAAATATCGGAGTAGAAAACTTCTCCTGAGAGGGAAACAGGCCCATTAAAAAAAAATGATATATACATACACACACACCTCAAAAATTCCACTCGCCAACAGGGCAAGTGAGGAGCGGGGGTGGACTAGGCTGACCGTTTCCTGGCTGAACCAATCAGCCAGGAAACTGTCAGCCGGAGGAAACAGAGGCACCACTTTTAGCCGAGTTGAGGCTGCAGCGCTCCCCTCCCCCGCTTCGCTTGTCTTGTGTATTCACACACACACACAGCGGGCATGTGCCGCTGTGTGGCAGCTGCATGGATCTGTGTTCGGCGCTCGGTGTAACAAGATCCCGCCCCCCTAGACTGCTCGTGTGATAGTATCAGTGTTACGCCCAAGAAATGAGCCGTCTAGGGGGGGGGGGCGGGACCTTGTTGCACCACGCGCCAAACACAGACCCATGCAGTAGAGAGAGATGAGTCTGTATATACAGAACAGGGCAGAGTCCAGGGTATGCATTAGGACTAGAGTGATCTCTGTAGAAAAGTAACTACCCACCTCACATCCCCTCTATACCCAAAAAAAAGGAGTCTGTATTGAGAAGGCACAGTAAAGCTGCATTGATGGGGCACAGTGAGGCTGGGTTCACAGGCACGGAGAGGCTACAGGCACAGCGAGGCTGCATTAACGGGCGGTAAGGCTGTGTTCATGGGCACAGAGAGGCTGCATTTCATGGGTATGGATCTGCTTTATGTTATTTATTGAACTTAATTTTGCTTTAAACATTTAACAGTGCAATTTCATGAGATAATTTACAAAGGCGTGTTTAGGGGCGGACTTAGGGGTGGGGCAGGGAAATTGAGTATATATATATATATATATATTAGTATATATATATATATTAACCACTTGCTTACTGGGCACATATACCCCCCCCTCCTGCCCAGCTGAAATTTCAGCTTTCGCTTTAACTGACAAATGCGCGGTCGTGCGACGTGGCTCCCAAACAAAATTGATGTCCTTTTTTCTCCCACAAGTAGAGCTTTCTTTTGGTGGTATTTGATCGCCTGTGCGGTTTTTATATTGTGTGCTATAAACAAAAAAAAGCGACAATTTTGAAAAAAAATACAATATTTTTTTACTTGTTGCTGTAAAAAAAATAGCCCAATTTAAAAAAAAAATAACTTTTGTTTCTCAGTTTAAGGCGATATGTATTCTACATATTTTTTGGGAAAAAAAAAAAAAAAAAGGGGACAGGATTTTTTTTACTGGAAATGGCGGCGATCTGTGATTTTTATTGGGACTACGACGTTATGGCGGACACTTGCGACACATTTTTGGCGCCATTCACATTTATACTGCGATCATTGCCATAAATATGCACTAATTACTGTATAAATGTGACTGGCATTGAATGGGTTAACACTAGGGGGTGAGGAAGGGGTTAAATGTATTCCCTACATAGTGTTCTGTGTGGGGGTGGAGGGGGGGTGACCGATCTGTGTCCCTATGTACAAGGGACACAGATCGGTCTGCTCTCCAGAGACAGGACACAGTCTCTGTGTAAAACGGCAATGAGAGATGATCTCATATGTTTACATATGAGATCTCTCACTGGCCGCGCAGATCGCATAGCAAACAGCCACTCTGATTGGCCGTTCGCCACGATCTATGATTGGCTGTGTCCAAGGGACACGGCCAACACAGAGCTTCCCCGCTGTGCGCTCTGGAGCGCGCGCGGGGAACGCCTTAAGGGGCAGCCGTCAATTGATGGCAGGTTGGATATTCAGGTCCGCGCTGTAGCCGTCATTCGGCTATAGCGTGGGCCGCAAGTGGTCCTATGGAATGTGGGGTTAAATGAAGGTTCACTAGAGGGCAATCCCAGAAATGCCTTTGCCAGTGTTCTCTGACTTGGAGGCCACATATAATCAATCCATGATCTGACTGCAGAGCTTTTGTCCTGTTCTGTACCATTAAAGAGGTACAAGTAGGAGGCTGCTAAAATTTGACTTTTCATAACATGTAGTATAGCAAGTCAACATTGATACCCAATTACTGACATAATACAGGGGGGTATGAAAATCATAGTGAATAATAAATATATATATATATATATATATATATATATATATATATATATCACACGAAAAATTATTACGTACAAGTAAATGACCAGACACTCAAAAAGCCAAAGGGCTCTTTCACACGTCCGTTCAGTTTTTTAGATCAGTTTTTTCCCCCTTCAGTTGATCCGTTTTTCATCAGTTTTTCGTCAGTTTTCCGTCCGTTTACATCCGTTTCCGTTCCGTTTTCCGTCAGTTTTTCATCAGTTTTTTTCATCCTTTTTTTTTTTTTTTTTTTAGAACTTTTTTTTTTTTTTACATATTTTGATGAAAAACTGACGTTAGCGGATCGGATGGTAAACGGATCATCCGCTAACATCCGTTTTTCGTCCGTTCCGTTTTTTTGACGGAAGAAAAATAGGGTTTTCTTCCGTCCAAAAAAACGGAGCTTACCGCAGACGGATGTTAACGGACGTTAGCGGATGCTCATCCGCTAACGGACGCTAACCCATAGGGAAGCATTGAGGTCCGTTAACGGACGTCCAAAAAAACGGACGAACTGAACGGACGTGTGAAAGGGCCCAAAGCCGTAAAGAAAATGAACACTCTTCTAAGCTAGACACAAATCCTGCCAAGGGAAATGGACAAAGTATCATCCTTTAAAAAAAAAAAAAAGGATCCTCCAGCTAATTGTGCTGGGGGGGGGGGGGGGCTTGTATTACAGATGCACATCAGTGATTTGTGTAGCTTTTTTGTAAAGACCAAAAATTAAGTCCCAGGATCCTCTGCACAGCCTCGCTTCTCTATTCTCAGTAGCATGCCAAAAAAAAAAAAAAAACGCCTCCGGAGGCCAATTTGCTTCCAGCCTAAAGATTTACTTCTGCTCCAGACTACAGCAAAAAAAACTGGAGTCTTGCTAACGAACATTTTATCAGTGGTTATGGGTAAAGTTCCACTTTAGGTTGTAAATCTTTGGCCTTGGCTTACACATAACTTTCATGGATGTGGGAGAAGAGCAAGTTAGACATTTATGGGGTTTCTTTACTAAAGCTGTATAGTGCCAAATCAGGCTCACTTCTACATAGAAACCGGTCAGCTTCTAGGTTTTATTGCCAAAGCATAATTGAACAAGCTGTTAGAAGTTTATTGGTTTCTATGCAAGTGAGACTGATTTTGCACTCTGCAGCTTTAGTAAAACCCCTACACATGGGTATTCTATGATGTGTTGATGGCTGGGAAAAAAAAAAACCTAAAGGCGAGACAAATTTGGTAGCAGATTAAAAAAACAAACACAACACACAACCACCTCTACAATGGATGTCATGTTTGACATTCACAAAATAAAGCTTTCTGGACCAATGTTGGATAGTGGGTGGCCAGGTAAAGAGACTTGTTTAGGCCCAGAACCAAGAACCTGACTTATCTACTGGACTAACTCTAGTTAGGAGGAAAAATACTTTAGCCGACATAGTAGCATGCTTACTCTAGAAACAAAAAAAAACAGATTTAGTGCAAGATTTACAGAGTCCAAATTTAATTTGCACTGCCACAATCATCATACAATCTCTTGATTTTTCAAAAAAATACTTGAACCAAGCATCTTTAATATTCAGGTAAAGAACAGTATGCTTCTATAACTCACACCGTTGCTCTAATATATTAGAACCCAGACATGGCATACAGGGACTGGCTTGTGAATTTGTAGCTCTGTAACAGACACAGGATAGGACAAGTTTATTCATATGTTTGAAAGATCGTTTAGGGAATTTATCAAATCTGGAGCAGCTGTGCATGGAGGCCCAATCCATCTTTAGATTGCTCAATTAAACTTTGAACATTTAAAAAAAACAAAAACCTGAATTTGAATGTCTGCCATGCAAAGCTCCTCTAGTTTTGATAAACTGCCTTATTTTACTTAGAATGAATACAAAAGCTCAATTTTTGGACTGTACAGGTATTTTCCAGCATTGGTTGCCGGAAGCTCAAAGCAGGTCATCCTTGCATGTCAGCATCAGACAACTTCCCTACAACTTTTTCCTGGAGCAATGCTCATATATGTTATTTGCCATTAGTACTAAAAACTTCAACAATCCAGAATGCCCCAAATGCCATGTAATCCTGCATTGAAGGCCAAAACCACCTGCTACAGAAAAAAAAAAAAAAAAAAAAAGCATTTTTTTTTGCATAGGAGCCTGCAAAAGCATTGCACCCAAGATCAGTGGATTGCTGTTGCAACTTTGGGCTGCAGACTCTGGCTCCAGCTCCATGTCTGTACAGACTTTCAGTTGGAGGCAGTCAATGGACTAAGGCCCCTTGCACATGGGGCAGAGAAGGTGCAGAATAGTGGCGCAATTTTTAGCGCCAATATACCGCCGTATTTACCGTGATATTCGGCTGCTAGCGGTGCAGTTTTAACCCCCCGCTAGCGGCCGAGAAAAGGGTTAATGCAGAGGCAGCTAGCAGAACTTGGAGCAGTCATGCTAGCGCACCCCTTCAGTGTGAAAGCCTTCGGGCTTTCACACTGAAGACTGCAGGGCACCATTTTTTCAGGCCTGAAAAACGTGTCAGTGTGAAAGGGGGCTTTAGAGTACAGAAATTGCCACATTTGTGTTCTATTGAGAACCAGAAGCCTGTCTGCTGCAGTGGCAGAGATACTTCGTTCCTTCATTTACAGATCTCTGAATAAATGACATTGTGGTTTAGAGCCCTGCATAGCAGAGCAGATTTTACATATGACAGACGCTGTTGGGGAGAAGAACCACCCCCCCCCCCCCCACACGTGGTCATGGCTTGGGGAATTGGTTGTCCCATTTCCACCATATTAACCCTAAATACATTTGTAACATGTATCAATGCAAGAATGTGGAGTCAATTGAGAAAATAACTAGAAATTATAATGGACAGTCTGGAATCAGGTCACACTGTCTTTAAACTGAGAGCATGTGTATTAGGACAAGCATACATTTAACATTTTAGATTACGTATAAGGCTTTCAAAGAAGTTGTCATTTAACCCTGATGGCATGGCAGCCACACCCTGGGCCAGGGATATCAGCAGATGTTACAGTGAACAGTGTCTGACATTTTCATCATCAATGCAGAGCTCTTTTAGGCACAACTACTACTCTAAGCCGCATGCCTTGTGGAATCTCCTGGTTCTGGTTGGTGAGAATGATAACAAGAGTACAAGGCTGCCAGACCTGTAAAGTTAAATATTTGTGTGCTTTTATTTCGTTTTATCACTTCTCCATGGAGTGCAAGAGCACAAGGTAGCAGACTTTTTCTCCATCCACCTAGGCAATAAAAAATTTTTAAAACACTGTTCTGCCAGGTGATACCTATTGAGGAGTTGTCACCGGTTTGGACAGTTAGTGTATGGCCACAACAAGCCTGTGTGCACACTTGTACTACAACAGTAAAAATCAAGAGAATTTCTAGCCATTCAAAATGTCAACAGGCAATAGGTTCTTGCTGGATGCATTTACTAAATCATTACAAATCAACACAGAAATTTGCGTTATAGTAAAAGACATCACATACCACTACACCCAAAGAGAACTTTGTCATTCCTTTAGAGAGTTTCATCAGTCTGCTAATCTCATGACAACACCATAAGATTTTTATTTGTTTATTTTTCTTCTTGATGTGCACTTCAGAAGCAGTAAAGGGAACAATTAAACTTTGTTGTTTAAAATAATAAAAAAATTTGAAGAGCTTGGCAGTCTGAATATCTCACTAGTGATGTAAAATGTGAACTGTGAGATTCATTCCTCGAGTGTGTTCAGCTGTTCCTCAAGTTCATCCAAATCTTCTCCAGTAAAAAGGTTTTCATCAACAGGCACATCATTGATCAAATTATCTTCTTGATCCTCGTCATCACTTTCTTCATAGTCGCTATGCTCACCATTTGTCATTTCTCCTCCTGATGCTTCACTTAACTTTATGTCTGAAGAGAAAATACGTTTTGAGAGTAAACAGCAGACTTTTTGGAACAGCAGGGGTTAAATGCAATACTATGCCTTGCAATAAGCACTTCTGAATGAATATGCAAACAGTAAATTAGTGAGATCTGCAATGATTTTTTGTAAAAAGGGTAGGAGAGCAAGAAATTAAAGTGTAGTCTACCTTTTGCAAAAATGTTATAAATTAACCTGCATAATTACAAAAACTTTTGCATTGGAGCATGAAGAGCATTGGAACCAGAACGGTACTTTGAAATCCATGAATCAGTCTGCCACAGTGGCTTTCCATTCACAAATCACTGGTAAACATACAAGACTGGTGCCTTTCACCGAGTTCTTGGAAAGTTAAGGAGGGGGTTAAATGTTAAACCGATTGTTTTTTTTATTATTATAAAAATGAACAAAAAAAATGTTATGTTATACTTACCTCTGCAAATGCCTCTGATGGGTCTGCGCATGCGCAGTAACAAACGTCATTCCGTCAGCGTATGCGCACATCTAAGGCATTATCCAATGCTATACAAACAGCGGAGGGAGAATGTACTTGTCAGATTCTGCCTTATTGTTGCGTAGCAGGCTTTGCCTGTATTGAACGCCATGTTTTCTGTGCTGCACAGCGGGCTCATTGTGATAAATGGCATGTTTCGACTGCATCTAAGGGCGGGTTAAAAAACACCCTAAACTCGTTCAAGAACTTCACAACCTGCCCTGCAATAGCGAAGAAGAATCTGAAAATTACATTTTCCTTTGGCGCAGATCATGGAATACTGCCCCCTATGACCTGGGCATGCGTCTTAAGGCCGCCACAACAGTTGATCGAGAAATCAGCTGCAGTGCTGTTCCGTACTGCGCATGCCCCGGTGGAGGCATTTTTCTGACGGGGGGGGGGCACTAGTCGATAGAACACCTGCGCTCTTGGCTCCTCCAACTCATTGGGTGTCCCCGCAGAAAGCTGCTTTTCCTGGGGGCACCCGTGCAGGTGAGCTGCCAAGTCCTGCTGCTGTCTACATTGACACAGGACTCGGCCCTGCCACCCGCTCTTGAGTCACTGGATTTGATTGGCAGCAGCGAGAGCCATTCAATTTGTCCGATGACAGACAGCAGCTGGAGCTGCTGGGCTCATGCACATTGCTGGATCGGATGGGCTCATGCAAGAAAGAGGGGGACTCTGGGGGCAGCTGCAGCAAAGAGGGTTTTTTACCTTAATGCATAGAATGGGTGGGGGGCGCTCTTGGCGTGGCTGTGCTGCGATTAGACACAGCACAAGCCAATCAGCGAGTGCTGGCCAAATGATTTCCGCCAGGACCCGCTAAATCGAGGAGAGACACAGAACGGAGCTCTGCCTATGTAACTAAGGCAGATCTGTGTTATGTCAGCGTGATGCTGCATTGCATGAAAAGAAAATTCATTAGATCCCTTAATAAAAACAGCACACAAAGACACTGGTTAGGCACATATTTAACCCTTTGATTGCCCTGAATGCTTAACCACCACCCAGCCAGTGTCATTAGTACTAATGACACTGGCTGGGTGCATATTTTTAGCACTGATCACTTTATTAATGTCTTCAGTTCCCACAGTGTTAAGACTCTCTGCCGCAATATCGCAGTCCCGCTATAAGTCGCTGACTGCTGCCATTACTAGTAGAAAATATAACTAAGCCAATCTATATGTAAAAAACAAAAAAAACAAAGAGACTACTAAACCCTATTTCAGTGTCAGCAATATTAAGCAGCGCTTAAGTGAATATTCCTCTCAAAAGTGTAGACACAAATAAATAGATGCAAAATGAATGTAACTATTGTGAAAATATCTTTAAAAAAATGAATGTGAAATGCTATAAACAAAAAATATATAGAACCCGTGAAAAAAAATATAAGTGAAAAAACAAATAAAATCAAGATAAATCTTGTAATCTTCAAAAAAAGAGTCTTCCACCACACCAAATGTGTTCAGTGATTCCTTCACCCATCAGATTGACCACTCGCCAGAACAATATGCCTGACACTCACATGCTTTGGCACAGTTCGCTTTTGAAACGGCGTGAAACGTCAATACGTGTGGCGCATCAAACTTGACCAGGAATCAGGAAGAGAGCTTCCAAACAGAGTGAGTGCAGTGCGGTGGAGTGGTGAGAATACCTATAGCGGACCGTAGGTCCGCCGTGACCATTATTACACCAGTTGAGGATATTGAAGATTGATTTGCTGTGATTCACTGCTTAATTTTAAAGTTTTTTTGTGAGTGCAACTTTTGAAGATTTGTGCGTGGTGTTTTATTAAAAATAACCATTTGGTATTACACTATTGTGCACTTTTTTCTTATCATTTGTGTGGAATAATTTGGATCACACAGTTAGGAACGAAAAAAATCCTGTTTAACCCAGTTTGAGAGGTCTTGGTTTATGCCTTTTTGCCAAAGCACGAGAGTGTCAGGCACATTGTGCTGGCGAGTGGTCATTCTGATGGGTGAAGGAATCACTGAACACATTTGATGTGGTGGAAGACTCTTGACGATTACAAGATCATTTATCATTCATGAACTTTGTTTTTTCACTTAATATATAGAACCCGTGAAAAAAAATATAATTTGGTTTATTTATAGCATTTCACATTCATTATTTGAAAGCCATTTTCACAATAGTTACATTTATTTTGCATCTATTTGTGTCTACACTTTTGAGAGGAATATACACATATTCACTTAAGTGCTGCTTAATATTGCCGACACTGAAATAGGGTTTAGTAGTCACTATATTTGTTTTACATTATTTATTTTTTATTTAAAGCGGCAGCTAGGATCCTTGAGGTATTCTTCCAGCCAGCGCAATGGTGGGAAGCCAGGAAGGCGCACTTATCTTGATTACCCATCATTTTCATAAGCTATTATATATACCATAGTTTGTAGGCGCTATAACTTTTGCACAAATCAAGACGCTTTGTGAGTAGATACCCAACATGTCACTTGCGGAATGGGGCCAAACGGTACTTTTAAAAAAACATTTTTAACAGGTTGCTAGTTTAGAGGAGATCTACTCTCATTGTAACGTTTGTGGCAATAACTCACGTGTGGTGCGAAACGCAGTTTACATATATGGATTCCACATATGTATGCCTTTGCTTCTGTGTTTGAGCACGTAGGGATGGAGCACTTTAAAAAATACAAATTTTTCTTTTATTGCATCACTTTTATTCCTATTTCAAGAAATGTAAACATCCCTTGTAACAGAAATAAGGCATGACAAGACCCCTTTACTGAGACCAATGAGATTCCAGATATCTCCTGTACCCTGGAAAGCAGAAGATCAAAAAAAAAAAAAAGGATAGGAAATACCTGCCAGTGTTTACATCTCCCAAAACTGGAAGGGACAGGGTCAGAGATGTCCACGGCCAGGTCTATGGCAGTCCGCTGGATTGGAAATCCGGCTTCCTGATCAAACAGGGGAGCCCGGAAAGGCACCGGAGGGTAGGGATGTCTCCTCCTGCTGCCTGCAAAAGCAATCCAGTGGCTGAACAGCCACTAGAATGGCTTTTACTTTACAGGGAACCGCCAGCAGAAAAGAGATATCTGAATGATGCATGTAGCTGCAGGCATCATTCAGAAATTACCACTTCAACTGAAAGATGTAATAGGACCTCCTACGGACAGGAAGTGGTTAACAGACATCATCCTACAAGTCCACAAGCCCTGAGATCAAGGGCACATTTGTTGGGGGGGGGGGGGGGGGTAGATATCTTAATATCTAGATTAATCTTGGTGGGTGCATGTAAAAAAGGAAAATTTTAAACTCATCATGGTTGGAGAAGGGACACTATGCAAACTCTGTAAATTAAGGCTAGAACTGTTGAAACACAGAATGATTACCATTAACTTACCCTCTCTATTGGTTGATGGCATATATGTGCTGAAACGTTCACTGCTGGCTACGGTTATTCCAGTGTCGTCAACATCTTTCAGGACAAATCGACTGAGATCAATATCCTGAACATCTGAAGTGTCAGTCTTTAAAGAAACAAAAAAACACACACTTGTGAAAAAGATCTACCTGAAAATTTGGGTTTCACAGACGACATTTATGACATTTCTCTTGAAAAGGAGAGCAAACAAATACTGAAATTTTAGAGGAATAATTTTAAAAAGGAGTCTACTGTGCACACAAATAAATGCTACAGCAAGTCCTTCATTGCTTTACATAGGCATCGTCTGACAGTAATGAACCAATCAGAACTCTGAGGCTGGAGAGAGACAACTTTAAGAGAACCAGTTACTATGCCCTGTGTGGGGTAAAGCAGATTCACCTTCAAGAGCAAAAAAGGAAAATGCATTTTGAACCATCCAGCAACTGTTTGAAGGTTTTTACTTGGAGAATCAAAAGAAATAAAGGTACACATCAGCACTAAAACACATCTTCCTATCAATTTGCTCACACAGCTATTATCTGAAGCAGCAAAACTCCTTGTGAAGCTCAGATTACCAATCAAGGTCAGCAATGGCAGCTCCCATATTTCTAACCTTACAGCTTTTTTTAAAGCTGTAGTTTTTGTTGCACTTGCACTACAGCTGCAATAGGGCAATTTATCTGAAGTGAATAATGTCCCACAGGTCCCCAAGAAGTCTTCTCTCCTCACAGAGCCGAACATCCAGCACCTTAAGGGTTAAAAGCTTCAGCTCTAGCACTGTTCATTGAAGATCCCCATGGGCACCCACACCTGTCTTCTCCCCCATTGTAAGAAGAATTTGGACTTGCTTGTAAATTCCATGGCTTGGAGTACAGAACAGGATGCAGGCAAAAACGACAGGACACCCTACTATGCAAGTTTTGTAGCAAGCAATGTAGAGCAACCGAGGAATAAAAGAGTAATCAGTGTCCTGTATAGTACTCCAAGATATGGAATGCACATGCAAGTCAAAATTCTGCTCATCTTACTCATACATTACAGAACACAGACAAGAGTATTCATACACCATGGATAGTGCGGATAGTGCCAAAGCAATGAATAAGGGTGGGCAACAATGGGTCAAACAAAACTGTACAGACAGGCACAACAATCAACAGTTAACAGGCTCAAGTTCAAAGTGCTGCAGCCAAAACCTGCTTCCACAGAGGATTTATCACCTGACTGAACTTAGACCAGGTGGCAACCTTATGAAGGTAAGCTACAGAGGCTTGGTGCTAGAAAGCCCAGGAAACTTCCACTGAATGGACATGTGAAAGTGCAGGAGATTTGTCCTCGAGAATGCAAGCCGGGCACCCTCTAATGTGGCCCGCCATTGCTCTGAGGTGGCAGGTCGGCAAGCACAGATCGTGGGTTTCTGACCCGCCATCTCTGAGCATTAGTGAGAAGAACAGAGCAGCGGCTAGAGGAAGCAAAGCCGATGTTTCCTGTATTAGCGCCGGTTCCTTCACAGACAGGGTGATACCAAATGTACTCCGCCTGTGACAGGAAGCATCGGCTCTGCAGCCACATGCTTCCGTCACAATTATGCTCGGGGATGGCGGGTCAGGACACGGAAACTCGTGATCTGGGACAGCAGCCATCAGTACAAACCAGTAATACCAGCCACCAGTACCAGCCAGCTGCAGGAATCCTGAGAGAAACGTTTTATCCCCCTCTTAATCTATCTTTTTACCCCTATACCGTCTGACCGAAATATCCGATTCCTGTAGGAGGTAAAATGTCCACTCCCCCGGAAACTCCTCCTCGCTGAACTTTTTCGCTATTTTCCGCACCTCCTTCCAGTAACTCTGGATTCTAAGACATGTCTAAAATATGTGTCCCTCTTACTCCCACACCGCCAACATCCGATATATCTGGAAAGCATCCATTTAAGACGGCCGGGGTGCGGTACCACTGTGATAGAATCTTAAAATTCAGCTCGTGTCCTTACACAAACCAAGGACTCAAATAGATTTAGTAATATCTTACTATTTTGCTGCTCTGTAAAGGTCCTACCCAACTCCACCTCCCATCTATCAAAAAAATAAATAAAAAGGTAATCGAAAATCTTCAGCGGGGGCATTCAACAATTCGCTAATTGCTTTTGGAGAGAGTATGTTGAAGCATTCCGCTCCCGTTACAATACTCAAACTTTGTTAGCTTTCGCTCATATCTACTCGGTACGTTCAACGTGTTCAAGAAGTGTCGTAGTTGCAATTCCCTCCAAAAATCCAATTGATAGGGTGTACCTCCTGTTATTTCCTGAATCGCAGGCCATGCTCCCGCCTTCACAAAATGGGAGGCTTGAAACAGCCCCATTTCTACCAATTTACTAAAAGGTCCCTTCGTCAATCCTGGTACAAACTGTGGGTTCCCAATGTGTGGAAGAGAGGTGAATCTACTGTTAATAATTTTCCCTTGACAAATAATCCATATCCCATCCGAAGAGTGGGGCCTATGAGCGGGTGCCTCTTCATATCTTTTGAAAGTACCTATAGCACCATGCAGCTCGCTGGAGCATACTGTCACACTGATCCTGCTCCAGCCCCGGCCATATTTTTTCTCCACTATGGTCTACTAGCTGCTTGATAGTACAATTGTGTTTACTTTTAACATGGTCAAGAGGAATTACCGGACGGCAGATTTCCTTTTGATACTTTGAAGCAGGAAATAAAAGATGGAAGGAAAAATGAGAATTAGTCTGCCTCTACATTTTTGAGCAGACAAAGCTTAATTCTCACTGGGGCAAAGGCACAGATTAGCCTGAAGTGAGACCAAGGAATTATTAGGGCATCTGAAGTCAGAGCTAGAGGATCTTTGGCCCTGGGCACAGACAGAGGTGGTAAATCTGGAGGCTAGGATGGCTACATCCAGAAGCAGTGATGGCCGAGGTGGTCTGCTTTCCAGTTGTCCGAGGTTTGAACTGAAGCGAGTTTCTGCCCATGAGATTATCTGGCTGAACGACCCGGGGGCGTCCTCTTGATGGTTGATATAGGCCACAATTGTGACATTGTCTGACTGCATCCTGATTGGACATCTTTGCAGAAGAGAAGTCCAGAGCTGCAGAGCCATATGTACTGCTCTGAGCTCCAGAATGTTTATGTGCAGCATAGTTTCCACAGGTGACCATGTAACCTGGACCATGAGGGACCGAAACCCTCCTACCCCGGCCAGAAAGGCTGGTGTCCGTTATGACTTTCAAGTGATAAGGATGGAAAGACGAATATGTTGCTTGGGTGGACAGGAGAAGCAGTAGGTCGAGGGAAGGAGCAGGTTTGTTCCAGGTCGAGAAGATGTGTTGGCGTGGTCTCAAATAAAATTGGGTGAACGATACAGCTCTGAAGGAGGCTTCTTAAGAGCCCCTTTTACACTGCCAGCGCCTGGGCGGTAAAAGGGGCTCTAGTTTTAGGGGCGTCTAACACCCGCTAGCTTTGGCGGCTCTGCCCATTGATTTTAATGGGCAGGGGCGCTTTAGGAGCGGTGAAGCGCTGCTGGCAGGACTTTTGACGTCCTGCCAGCAACCCAGTGTGAAAGCACTCAGGCTTTCACACTGCAATTGCAGATGAGGCTTTTTTTAAGCGCTAAACCCCCTTAAAAAAAGCCTCCAGTGTGAAAATGAGTCTTAGGCCTCGTACACACGATCGGACATATCCGATGAAAACGGTCCGCGGACCATTTCCATCGGATATGTCCGATCGGGAGTTTGATCCGATGGCGTGTACCGCACCAGGAAGTTAAACACTTCCGCGCATGCGCCGAATCCATTCGGCGGCGGCGGGGCACGACATGTCTGCTGGTAAGTGTACTAACCAGCAGACATGTCGGGCGGACAGATTTCACCGGATGGATTTCAAAGCATGCTTTGAAATCTGTCGGGTGGAGAAATCTGTCCGCTAGCCCATACACACGAGCGGAGATGTCTGCTGAAACGGTCCATCGGACCGTTTTCAGCGGACATATCCCCTCGTGTGTACGAGGCCTAAGTGTGTCAAAGGTTCTATATGCAGAATCCTTGAATGATTTAACAGCTTCAATTGGTACAGAGGCATTTATAGCATTTGATAACCCCCAAATACCTGGGTGTATCCTGCCTGGCTATACCCTCCCGTCTGCAAACAGACCATAATAATCATGACTACCGAGCCCCGACACAGTGGTCAGTTTGCACGATTTTGTCATCTGCAACCTGCTACCTGTCCCGTGTCCTTCTCCTCCTGTCTCTGCTCATAACAGTGCTTTCAAATACTCCCATCTGCTCTGTACCATTGTAATAATTCTGCCCAATTGTAGCTATAGAAGCCTGGCTCCCGACGCTCAGCTGATTGACGGCTCTCTCCCCAACTGAGATCAGTGGGAGGGCTCGGCCCCGCCCACGGCAGGCGTGAGCCAGAGTCGACAGTCAGCTGAGCACAGGAGCAGAGCTCACATTAGATACAAATAGGGCAGATTTTACACAAAACATAGGCACAATTCATAGAATCGTACAGAGCAGATAGGAGCATTTAAAGTGGATGTAAACCCAAAAAAACAACTTTTTTTTTTATGTCACAATGTAGAGTATAATATTTCCTATCATCTGTGCCCAGTCTTGCCACACAGAGTTTATCCAGATCTGAGAAATCCTCTTTTATGTTCAGTGAAAATGAACAGCCTTCCAGATAAAACCCTGCCTAGATAAAAAGTCTATTTTCTCTCTTCTTGCTTTGAGTGAGAGGTTATTTACATATCGATCTAGGACATGTTTATCATATGTTATGTTTTGTTTATCATAACATGAGGCGATATAACATCATAACACATCCTAGTAATATACAATGAACTTTGGATCACCTCTTGTTATGATAAACATGACCAACCAAATATGTAAATAACCTGTTACTGAAAGCAATAACAGAGAAACAGACTTTATAATTTGGCAAGTTTTTATCTGGAATTCTGGTAATTTGCACTGAACTTTAAAAGGATTACTCAAAGCTGGATTAACTCTGTGTGGCAAGACTGGGCACAGATGATAGGAAATCTTATACTCTACATTGCGACATCAAAAAAAAAAAAATTTGGGGGTTTACATCCACTTTAATAGAAGTGGATTATCAACCACTTTAAGGACTGATGCTGCAGAATCAAGCCACTTTAGTGAACTTTTGTTTCCACTGCGAAGAACCGTATACAGTATAAGAAAGCATAGCTTAATTTGAATATAGGATATAAATAACCTTGGGAAAACGATTTAAATTAAAAAAATGTGGGTTAATGTGTCTTCCCTTAAAGGGGTTGTAAAGGTCATTATTAAAGAAATAAGGACATTTAAAAATAAAATTGAAGGAAGGATGACTGCACTAGGGTAAAGGAAGCCATTAAGGAAAAAAAATGTTTTACCTTTACAACCCCTTTAAGTGATTTTTTTTTTTTTAACTTTGACATGAGTTTGTTTAAACTGTACATATCACAACTACTTTATGCATCCAGGTGGATTATACTTGTTTTTTTTTCCAGGACAATTTGGGCTTTCATTTGGTGGTAAATGTTGGATATTTTTTTTTCCTTTTTTGAAAAAATAACGGGCTCAAACTAGTAAAAACATAAAAATAAAAACTGTATATATTTGTTAATACCATAACCTACCACCAAAAGAACAACCAGGAGCAACCTGGTGAGATGATAGAGAATCAAGAACTACAAGGTCAACGTTTTTTTTTGCATGGCAGAACAGAGATTATTCACATAAGCAAGCATGATGCTCCCGTTTCAAACGTAAAAAGGTGTGGGGAGAAAAATAAATAAATCTTTAGCAGTCTCTCTAATACAGTTACTACAGTGCATCCTCAAAGTATTCACAACACTTCAATTTTGTTATGTTACAGTCTTATTCCAAAATGTATTGAATTCATTATTTTCCTCAAAATTCTAAAAACAATAACCCAAAATGACAATGTGAAGTTTGTTTGAAATTTTGCAAATTCATTAAAAAAAAAAGTGGGTTAATGTGTCAGTATTTTTTTTCCTCCTAAATGGCTTCCTTTACCCTAGTGCAGTCCTCCTTCACTTTTACCTCAACAAAAAAAAAAAAGGGGGGGGGGGGGGCGCGCGGAGTACATATGTATTCATTCACATGACACCCAAAATTGAGCACAGGTGCATCCAGTTTCCACTGATCGTCCTTGAGATGTTTTTACAACTTGGAGTCCACCTGTCCACTTTTTTGTTTTTTCTTTTTGATAAAATCTGCAAAGATCTCAAGCAAACTTCTTTCACATTGTCCTTACGGGTTATTGTAACATTTTGGAATAGGGCTGTAACAATGTGGAAAAAGTGAAGCTCTGAATTCTGGATGCACTGTATATCCTCATTTCCTTCTTAGTCTGCATCTTCTAGGACATGCATATCGTTATCCAACCTAGACTGGAGAACTGCCCCCCACCCCTAGAATGGATTAGTAGTGGAGTCTTGTAGTCCTGGACAAGGATACATGCACTAAGGATGTTTGTTGTCCAACCAATTGTGACAAATGTTGAAAATTCTGCTTATGTCAGTAGACCACTTGTTGCATGCCTAAAATGCAGGAAAAAAAATAAGTGGTTCCTGGTCTGGTGCTAGGGAAGCATCACTAGGAGATTGAGTGTGAATGTTTGCCTGGGGTTTAGCCATGGCTGCCTTTCGCCTTGTTTCTGCAATAGCTATGGGTGCAGGTATTCCCCTGTAATGTACTTACGTAGAAGGGGGAGGTATATAGCGTGATAATAGTGTCTGGAAGGAGTATGCAGCAACTCATCCTGTAACGAATACTTGTGGGGAAAATGTGGAGAAAGCATCCTTATAAGGGCTCTAGGCAGAAGTGGCGGTAGAGTTTACAAACAGCGGTTTGATGCAACATATGTCAAGTTCCCATAGCAATGGATCTTAACCCTGGACCTGTATAGCACCCTGTGGCTGACTACAAGTGCCAATGTAAGCAACCATGTAGGATCCAATGCCCAAGGCAACATTACAGGCCGTCCCCAAGGCATGGGGTCCAGGTACAGTTTCAAAGGTTTACAGAAGTTGAGCCAAACCAGATGCAGCCTTTATCAGTAGTATTAGAAAGCATCAAAAAGAGATGAAAAGGTAATAAACTAGTTAACTGAAGAATGATTTTTCTTTGAAGGGAGAAAAGGTCCATCCTTAAGACACTAGCAAAAAACTGAGGACTGAAGGGGTGTAGTTGGGTATAGGGAAGGCCCCAGGGTAGAACATCCTTGAAAGCTTTGCTAGTGTGCCAGTGTCCAATCACTTGAAGATACAAGCCTATAACCCACGAAACCCAGGGTCTATAAATACTTGCCTAGTGTCCTGTACGATAAAGTCCATGCACTGTTTTCACAGAGTGCAACACTTTCTCTGAATGGAGGATTCTATAATTAATCCTCCTCACCCTCATTAACCGCTTAATGCCCGCCGCACGACTATGTACGTCCACAAAATGGTACGTACAGGCAGATGGGCGTACATGTACGTCCCTGCCTTCTTGCGGGTCGGGGGTCAGATCGGGACCCCCTCTCCGCTGCGTGCGGTGGGCGTCTTACCTCCGGGAGCGATCCGGGACGAGGGGGCAGCTGTTCGTTTTTGTCCGCCCCCTCGTGATAGCTCCCAGCCAATCCCCTGAGCCTCCGCCGTGTCACTTTTTCTTATAACAACCGCACGACCGCGCAATTATCTGTTAAAGCGACGCAGTGCCAAATTGTAAAAATGCCTCTGGGCATTTAGCAGCATATTGGTCCGGGGCTTGAATGGTTAATAGAATGTGCAACATTCTGTGAAAACTATGCATGGGCTTTTTGGAGGATGGAAAAGGGTGGGTACTCACGAGGACCTTCTTCTATGTACTGCAGTGTTATGTCAGAAGCCAAATAAACCCTGCAGCAGGGGACATTCAGCGCTGTTAAAAGACTGTCATCAATGGAGAAGATTTCTTCAGGAGCCACCAGCCTACAGGTTGTGGCGCCTACTCCATTAGAGGCAAGTCGTGCCTGCAGCTGTTACACATCAATAACTACCAATCATAATTAGAAGTTTTAAAATCACTTTTTTCTCATGTGACTGTAAATGGCAATCACATAATCTCATTGGATATTATTAAAACAGAACAAATAAATACCTCATATTCATCCTGTTCCATTATATACTGAGTGTCATCTGCTTCTTCATCATCATCGTCTACAAGTTCTGGTCGGAATTCAAATACTTCACGTCCACTGATCTGAAAAAAAAAAAAGGTTACATAATAAAAACACTTTTTAAAACACAAATCTAAACAATTTAAATTTAAAGTAGAAAGTATACCCCTAAAGATTTTCCAGCTGTAAAGTCTGCTTTTCTTCTTTCCATGTCTTCTTCAGCTTTAATTATTCGTTCTTGCCTTTTTCGTTTTTTCCACGCAAGAAAAGATTCTAATGTGATCCTGGTAACATTTGGTCCAAGGGCTGCACGCTAAACAGACATAAAAGTAATATAAGTCACTGTGTTGCAATGCTAATAAAAAAAATAAAAATAAAAAGTATAAAAACAGTAAAATCATATTCATGTAAAAGTTTTGCAGTGCAAGTGGGGACAAAGGACTCGGCTTTAGGGGGCAGAGGTCACTGCATTGGTGGGGGTGCAGAGGACACAAGACATCCGATGACACACTTCCGGTGGCGTGTTAAGATACCAAAAGTGGAAGGGAGGCGTTGTGCTCCAAACGGTGGGCTACTTGTTCCCGGCAGGCTTGGGTGACAATGGGACTGGGTTTTCTCTGTTCCCATCAGCGGCACCTAAACTGTTGGCGGCTGTGGTCTCCTCTCAGCGCAGCACTGTTCACTTGGCAAAGGCTGCCGATGCATCAGCCCTGCAGAAATGGGTTTCCTGTCACCTATAGATTGTGAGGATACATCTGCAGACAGAGGACCCGCTTAAACTGAGCCAGCGGCTGCATCCACTGCCAACACTACTCCCAAGGTATGTGCCTTCTCTTGCATTAAGAAATGTGAGCGCAAGGGAACTTGCCATGTTTGCTTTGTTTTTCCTTCAGGTTGATAAAACCAGTTAAGAAGAAAAAAAAAAAAAAGGCTGCCCAATAGTTCTAAGAAACTGCTCTTTGATAATTGTATCTCAGCTGTCACAGGTTTTGAGTCTATGAAGGAAGAACATTTAATGGAGATTTATGCATTATGTTCACTCTGTAGACAATCAGTTTGGGGGGGGGGGGGGGGGGGGATGTACGTGTGTGCGCATGATCAAATCATGGCGGAACCATAGCGTACACCTGCAGACAGACAATCTCCTATTCACAGGAACGGTAGTATAATCCAGGTATGCATTCTCTGAACGCAGAATAAGGATTCACACCAATAAAAACAACGGGAGCCTTTGAATTGTTATAGTCGGACAGGGTTCATGATTTCAAGCAATGTGGCTTCCAGTTTACTGGAGAGCGTGGTTTTCAGGTACAGGGGATGGGAAATGTACGCACTGCCTCCGCCCAGACACGCCCACAAGACTCCCCTAGTCATTGTTCATTGATTGTTGTATAACCCCCTCCTGTTTGAAAGAATGCCTGTGCCTGATTGGCCGATTTATATAATAGAGCTTGATGGTTTAACAAAGATTGCTCTGAGGATTAGGGCAGGTGGTCGAGCGATGGAGCCAAGGATGTAAGAGGACGGTTACCGTGTTTACTTGGGGGGGGGGGGGGGGGTGAGATATGCGGGGAAAAAGGGTGATGCTAAGATGCATTATACCAAGAGGCTGAAACGGGCCACGCTAGACCGGATTTCTCTTTGAGAGTCAGAGCAAGTGATTTCTCCTGTCTCCTTTATCAAAAAGCTTATCTTCAGGTGGCAATTTCCCAGAGTCACCAGACATTAGTGATTCTCACGGGCGGGTTCAGGGATCCAACGCTTGAACTCTCTGCAGCCCCAATAATTTTTACGGAAATTGCTGAAGTCATGGCCTATTTTAAATTTACAGAAAACTTAATAGATTCTTATCTAGACCATTTCTTAATCTTTGCACAGAAATCTAAAAATGTATGTGGTGTATCTGGATTTTGCAAAAGCATTTGGCACAGTTCCCCATAAACATTTACAGTACAAAGTAAGGTCCGTTGGTATGGACAATAGGGCGAGTACATGGATTGAAAACTGGCTACAAGGGCAAATTCAGAGGGTAGTGATAAATGGGGCGTACCCGGAATGGTCAGGGGTGGAAAGTGGGGGCCAACACAGAGGACCTTTTCAGCAGCTCCCCCCTGGCCCACCGAAGGGACCTCCTCCAACAAGGGCTAGTGTCCCATCCAAACCTTTAGACTTGCCATTTGATGGTGTGGACGCTGAGCGGCGCATCCTACAGTTAAAAGGATGTTCACCTCTAAAAAGTAATAGCTGACAGATCTAATTAACATGAACGAACCAACTAGCCACTTAAACAAGCCTAGGTGACTAGACTGTCCAGCCCCTACAACCCTGAATACAAAGTACATTACACATTCATGTCTCCAAGCGATGAGCAGACAAACAATATGCGACTCAATTAACAATGGGAATGCGCACCCAGGAAGCACACAATGGGAGAGACATACGTAACAGAAAAACACTTAACACCTTAATAAACAGACTATAGCAGGAGACCCTTAGTATCAGGTTGCTTTGAGCTGATCATATTAAACATCTGCACCGAGTCTCACAGATTAAAGCAGTCATTGCTGGTTTTGGGCATAGAGGCCCTAAATATGACTCTAGGTGACCCAGTTACTACAGTCTGTTTTGGGGAGAAACAAAACCACTCCAAGTGTCAACCAGGCACACACCTCCCAAAGAGTAGTTTTCCTGTAAAACCCAGGGCCCATAATCAGTAGGCAAGAGGTCATCCTCAAAAAACCCCAATCCTGGTTGGGTCTTTCACATCCTGTAATAGGCAGCACTTGTTCAAGTCAGGCAGATGCCGAGACCACCTACAGTGTACCCCTGGGATTCTCTAGTTCCTTAGAAATGGGTATGAATATTAACAAGTATACTTGTAAGCACCATAGAAAGCATTATTACATTTTAACTAAAATTTTTAGAGATATCTATCTATCATTATCATATTATATAACACACTTGTGCTCATAAGTTTACATACACTGGCAGAATTTGGCATTTTTTCAGAGAATATGAATAACACAAAAACATTTTTCACTCATGGTTAGTATTTGGCTGAAGGAAATTTATTATCAATCAACTGTGTTTACTCTTTTTAAATCATAAAGACAAACTTATGAGCACAACGGTAGATAGTAGATAGTAAGTTTAGCTTACGTTTGAGGAGGAGTTTTTGCTTTGTATATTTATAAAAGGAGAAAACAAAAAACACACAAACACATGCAGCACTATACCTCTCTCTCGATCAAATCTTCTAATGAAATTTCTTCCCCTCTCTCTTCTTTCTTCTTGTCTTTCTTCAGCACAAATCCAGCAGGTAAGGCATGGCGATACATGCAGGTATCCCCTCCACCAGGACATACCCAAAACCACCCATATTTGTTGTTTTCTATAGCGTCAAGGAAGAACTTACACACCTGAAATAAAAAAATAAAAAACGCACACTTAAGATTAAGTATCTAGTTTCTAGAATTTGAAAGGTCTATGGTCCTACACAATTTTTATCCCCTCCCCCAAAAAAGGTTCAAGCAAATCAAAAAACGACAAATACATAAAACCACAGGAGCAACAATTTCCAGAGTGGCCAATACGTGAATGCAAGATAAATCATATGAAATAAAATGCGAGGTAGAGGCCAACAACGGACATTGTAACAGAGAAAGAAGATTACGGATTTAAAGCGATACTAAAAAAGGATAGAATTTTAATTTTTTTTGCTAAAATAGAGGCGATACTTACCTGCGCTCCTCTTTGGTGGCACTGTCCACCCTTTCTTGATCCTTAAGCATTGGGGCTCCAGACCTAGGTTGTGTGTGTCCATAGAAACACAGACACACCCCCCCAGTCCCTCCTTACAGAAGTCCAATAGCAGCAGAAGCCCAAGACTCACACTGCCTTTAGTATCTCCTGTGAGACCAGGAAGCGAACAGAGTAGTGCTGCAGCCAGAACAGCTCTGGATTGGAGACAGGACTCAGGTAAGTGTTTAAGTATGGGGGTGGGGGCTGGAAAAGAAGGCAACACATTTATTTACTCACATATACACACACACACACCACTAAGTTTAGAGCCACTTTAAAGTGATACTAAAGTATTTTTTTGTTTAACCACTTAAGCCCCAGACCAATATGCTGCTAAATGGCCAAAGGAGTTTTTACAATTCGGCACTGCGTCGCTTTAACAGACAATTGTGCGGTCGTGCAAAATGGCTCCCAAACAAAATTTGCGTCCTTTTTTCTCCCACAAATAGAGCCTTCTTTTGGTGGTATTTGATCACCTCTGCGGTTTTTATTTTTTGCGCTATAAACAAAAATAGAGCAACAATTTTGAAAAAAAATGCAATATTTTTTACTTTTTGCTATAATAAATATCCCACAAAAACATATATATTAAAAAAAAAAAAAAAATTTCCTCAGTTTAGGCCGATACGGATTTTTCTACCTATTTTTGGTAAATAATAAAAAAAAAAAAAAAAAAATCGCAATAAGCGTTTATCGATTGGTTTGCGCAAAATTTATAGTGTTCACAAAATAGGGAATAGTTTTATTGCATTTTTATTTTTTTATACTACCAATGGCGCCGATCAGCGATTTTTTCCATGACTGCGAAATTATGGCGGACACTTCGGACAATTTTGACACATTTTTGACACATTTTTGGGACCATTGTCATTTTCACAGCAAAAAATGCATTTAAATTGCATTGTTTATTGTGTTTATTGTGAAAATGACAGTTGCAGTTTGGGAGTTAACCACAGGGGGCGCTGTAGGATTTGTGCGTTCCCTGTGTGCGTTTACAACTGTAGGGGGGTGTGGCTGTAGGTCTGACGTCATCGATCGAGTCTCCCTATAAAAAGGGATCACTCGATCAATGCAGCCACCACAGTGAAGCACTGGGAAGCCGTGTTTACATACGGCTCTCCCCATTCTTCAGTTCCGGGGAGCGATCGCGAGGGGGCGGCTAGAAACGAATAGCTGTGCCCTTGTTCCGGATCGCTCCCCACGGGTTTCCGATCGCTGCATGTAGCGCGGGGGGGGGGTCCCGATCGGACCCCCGATCCGCGCAAAGGCAGGGACGTAAATATACACCCATCTGCCTGTACGTGCCATTCTGTGGACGTATTTGTACATGCGGCGGTCGGGAAGTGGTTAACAAATAAACAGGTTATACTTACCTGCTTTGTAGTTTTGCAAAGAGCAGCCAAGATCCTCCTCTTGTCAGGTCCCTCTTCAGCTCTCCTGGCCCCCTCCTTCCCACCGAGTGCCCCCACAGCAAGCATCTTGTTGTGGGGGCACCTGAGCTACAGCTGTATGCCCATTTAAACAGAGTTAGGCCCTGCCCCTTCTCTCTCCTCATTGGCTCACTGGCTTTGACAACAGTGGAGCCAATGGAGCCCGCTGCTTTGTCTCAGCCACTCAGGAGAGAGAGTCACAGACAGTGAAGTCTCTTGTGCAACAATGCTGGATTAATATGAGCTCAGGTATTAGGGGGATGCGCAACACAGAAGGTTTTTTAATCCTAATGCAAAGACTGCATTTAGATTTTAAAAAAAAAAAAACTCCTGCACTTGGAACCACTTTAAGCTTTGAGCTCGACCAGGTGAATATCACCATTTCCTCTGCGGTTGTTTAAGTCGGTAGAAGGAAAAAAAAAAAAAAGTATTATTTCCACATCAAACATGCTAAATGACTGACCAGCAGCAGACTGATGAGGTCATCCCTGAAACTCTGCTACCCCTCCTCCGATCACGTTCTTGTCCATTAACATGCCGCATACATTACTGGCTTATAGCTCTGCTCCTCCCTCTACTTAAACAATGCTGTAAAGGAGACTGCAACCGGATATTTTTTATAACCAACATCCCATAGTTCCCTCTGACCCGGCGTCCCTTAATGAACTCCAAGATGTTACAAGCTAGTCGGGACGCTTTAAAACATTTTTTACTTTATTTTAATTTTGACACAGTTTAAAAAAATAAATAAAATAGCCTCCGCCACTATCGGCGGCTCCGGTAAGCGGCGGGAGGGGGCCCCTCTCCAGCTGCCAACGGTAATCTTGAGGAAAATCCGCTGCAGAGACCACCATTATCGTCAACCGGACGGCTCCCTGAAGAGATGGATACCTGGGTTATGGCAGCAGCTGGCCTAACAAGTACTTTGAAAAAAGGGCAAGTACACATTTTGGGTTTTTCTGGAAGCTGGGGGGGGGGGGGGGGGGGGCACAACGACAACACACACACACACCCCCACACCTCTTATGTCAGAGTCTCCAACAAGAACAGTGACCAGCACAGTAGTGACATCACCAAAGTCTGACTCAAATCTCATAAGACTAGCTCAGGTAGCAATGCCTAAAATGTACACTGCCGATATACAGCTATAAGAATGCAAGTATACCTAGACATATCAAGATGCATGCTCCTATTTGTTTCATGAGAAATTTTTCTAGGGTAATAAATTAGGCACAATTACATTTTGAAAATGTGAAGTATGGTAGCTGCGCTGTGGGGGAGGGAATGGGAAGTGAAAAGGGAATGTGAAGTAAAGGATTGTGGGTGAACTAAGCAGTGAGAAGAAGAAAAAAAAAAAAAAGGCATCCGATACTACAACGAACAATACAGATGAAATGAACAAACACCTATAATGCTGTAAAGATTTAACAGTGAAAACACATAGAAAAATGGCTACTACATATACAAACCCCAAAACTAGCATAAAATAAGTGGAAAAGCAAAAAAGAGACCATAGTCTGACTCCATATAACGGGCCCAAACCAAGTGCTGAGTACATGCATACTTTTACCTTTCAAAGGTCCGATATTGTACAATCTGTGTTTTATTGATTGCATGCAATATTCTAATTTTCTGAGATTGGGGATTTGAGGTTTTCATGAGCTGTAAGCAATAATCATCCCATTTATGACAAATCACAGCTTGAACCATCTTGCTTTGCATGTAATGGAGTATCTTGTATATTAGTTTTACCTTTTAAAGTGGTTGTAAAGGGTTTACAACCACTTAAACCTACAGGTATGCCTAGATTAAAGCTTACCTGTAAGTGCTTGAAATATCTCCCAGGCCTGCACGGTCTAGGAGATATTTGCAAATCACCGTACGGCGATTTCTTCTGCGCATGCGCCAGAGTTAGAAAGGGCAAGCCATGCCCTTTCTAACTCCGGTCATGCCGTGAGTGGAGGCTCCCGCGCCCATGCGCGGAAATGATGTCACGCGACCCAGGCCACTCTCAGAGCCTGAGTTCGCAGCCCTGGAAGGAAGTGGGGTGTAGACTGGATGCTTGCTACTCATGAGGAAGACGGGACATCGCAGGCTTCTCCTGCAGGTAAGCGTCACATAATGGGCTACCATGCGATGCATAGTAGCTCATTATGCTTTACCTTTGCAGGGAATCAAAGAGGAAGCAACACTCATCAAGGTTTACTTCCTCTAAGCTGCATTTGTGAAATAAATGAACTTTTGCACAATAGTCAAATTTTTCAAGTATCACACATTTAGATATAGACCCCACACAAAGCATGGCTTGGCCCCGCCCCTACTACCCCCTCACAGGCTCGGATTGACAGCTGCCTGAATATCTTGTGAGATGAGGGTGAAAAAAACACGGCTTCAGATGACCACATGGATCTAGATAGGCGATGCAAGAACAGCCAGTAAAAAGGTTTAGAAAAATATTGTAACACCAGGCCTAGTGTCACAGCTCAGCGACTCAGCGCAGAGTAACTTCTGAATATAAACCAATTAATCACATATGTAACTAGTTAGTTATGAAGCAAAATTTAAATTTTCAGATCTAGATTCCTATTGCAACAAAGGAAACAGATTAGCAGCTATTTAAAATCTAACAGTCAAATGACAGTTAGATGAATACATAAATGGAGATGAATACATAAATGGAGACCATATAAAGAACAAAAATAGTTCAAAATGATAAACAGCGCTGAAATATTGGTTTGAATGTCCAACTTCATATAAGCATTCATGTGATGGCGGATTAACTCATCAATAAGTGAAGATAGATTGTGGAGGATCCTACACCTCTTCCCAGAAAACAGGACCACCACAAGTGGGGCACACTCCCCTTCGGGTACACTCACAGAGGGTCTAATAATCAAGGCCACAACAGGTATCTTTCACTCGATCTTCCGTCTCTATAGCTGGGACCAGTGGGTTAATGTTCCACATAAAACCGATAAAGCACAAAAAGACTCCAAATAGTGCAATCTCGTTTAATAAATGTGAATTAAACCCTTCATAGATTATACTGCCCCCGCTCCAAATGCACGTACCAAACAGTAGTTTAAACACAGGCAAAAAGTAGTGATCGTAGCAGTGTCTTCCTACCGGTTCCGATTCCACAGGAGATGGTGTTTGAGCACAGCGTGCAAATCTCCTTCCTGGATGAACCACCCGTGGAACGCACGCGTCACTTCCGGTCCCGCCATGACCAGTTTCGTCCAATGATTTCAACAGAGGGCGTGGATAGACGGCGTGAACGTCCTCCTTACATACTACTCCCTCGCTGCTTATTGCACAGAGCGGACGCACTTAGACGGCGTCATTAGTCAGTGTCCTCAACTCCAACTCCAAATACCTGGCGGATCAAGAACTTTAATTCCAACTAAGCCTAGCTTTATCTATAGAAAAGCTCCAAACTATGGAGACAGAGTTGTTAAAAAAAGTTCTTGATCCGCCAGGTAAACCTGCTACTTTTTGGCAGAAAGGTGGCTTTTTCTCATGTAGAAAATGTGGTCCTTGTAAAGTTATCTAAACCTCTAACCAGGCTAGTCACTTCTTTACATCTCGTAATGATGCCATATTTTCAATCAAAGACTTCATTACATGTAATACTACTTATGTAGTATATGTACTTGAATGTCCATGCAAGTTACTCTATGTGGGCCGTACAAAAAGGAAATTGAAAATAAGAATCGCAGAACATATAGCCAATATCAAAATTGGCTATAAGGATCATAATGTGTCCCTGCACTTCAAATTATATCATGATGAAAATCCAGCTGGTCTGAGATTTTGGGGAGTCGAACACCTGAACGCCAACTGGAGGGGATGTAACCGTGTAAGGGAACTATCTAAACTCGAAACAAAATGGATCCATTCTGTAGATACTCTTGCCCCGAGAGGGTTAAATGTCGAGTTGGATATCAACTGTTTTATAAGTGACTTTTGACTGTGTTCTACAAATTATATGGCATCAATTTTCTAACATGATTTTAATTGATTCTCACATTTAAATTTATTTTATAATTTTATATTTACATATATGCTTATTATATGGCTATTTTTGCATATATGGTTTTATACCATTTTATTAATATCTTTGTCTTTTTTTCTACCTGGAGTTTATACGTATTTTATCTTCTCTATTTTTATATATTGACTGACAAAATGGTGGATGATCATTAATTTTTGATATTCACACTGATTATTTTAGCTACGCTAAATATTGATATACACTGACCTTTCTAGTCATTGGTACCCTTAAATATTTAAAAAAATAATTAACAGTTGTTATATTAGATTTTATTCTCTGGAATGAGTATTTTGATAGTATATATACATATTTTACTATACCGCCCCCCTCACGAGTAGTATACATGTAAAGGGATACACATTAATGCTAGGTCTGTACAATATTAAATTGATATCTGACTGCATTCCTTACCGTTAAGGAAAGAAAGAAGAAAAAAAACTATAGCCTTACCTCATCTCTGCATTATGGTTTAATGTATAGTTATGAGTATTTAATATAGATTATAGGCTATATTTGTATATTGTAATATGTTTGTTTTGTATTTACTATATATGGAGCGTCTCCAACCGGTATCCTATGACCCCCAGTAGTATTATACATTGCGGATTATATTCTGCTCTTTTTGAGCAAACCTTTAACTAACCTGAAGTCCGGGATATAACTACTTACGCTAAAGATAAATATTTATATTAATCTATTTACAATACTGAACGTCCACATAATTGCACCCCCGATCTAGCTTTATTTACACTCGTGTTGAGGACACTGACTAATGACGCCGTCTAAGTGCGTCCGCTCTGTCCAATAAGCAGCGAGGGAGTAGTATGTAAGGAGGACGTTCACGCTGTCTATCCACGCCCTCTGGTGAAGTCATTGGACGAAACCGGTCAGGGCGGGACTTTACGGTGACCCGGAAGTGACGCGTGCGTTCCATGGGTGGTTCATCCAGGAAGGAGATTTGCACGATGTGCTCAAACACCATCTCCTGGGGAATCGGTAGGAAGACACTGCTACGATCACTACTTTTTGCCTGTGTTTAAACTACTGTTTGGTACGTGCATTTGGAGCGGGGGCAGTATAATCTATGAAGGGTTTAATTCACATTTATTAAACGAGATTGCACTATTTGGAGTCTTTTTGTGCTTTATCTGTTTTATGTGGAACATTAACCCACTGGTCCCAGCTATAGAGACGGAAGATCGAGTGAAAGATACCTGTTGTGGCCTTGATTATTAGACCCTCTGTGAGTGTACCCCCAAGGGGAGTGTGCCCCACTTGTGGTGTTCCTGTTTTCTGGGAAGAGGTGTAGGATCCTCCACAATCTATCTTCACTTATTGATGAGTTAATCCGCCATCACATGAATGCTTATATGAAGTTGGACATTCAAACCAATATTTCAGCGCTGTTTATCATTTTTTACTATTTTTGTTCTTTATATGGTCTCCAGTAAAAAGGTTTACAGTAATGCAGGGAATGTTTTAAAAAGGTAAAAAACACCCTTTTGACTTTAGAACCACTTTAACTACTTATGTTATTTTGCAGTGTAGCAAGCCAATTTCAGAAGCATTGAGTGTGCAGCCCGAATACCAGGTAATAACTGCATGGTTAAAAAAAAAAAAAAAAAAAAAAAACAGACAGACATACTATTTGAGTTTTGGGTTTTTTCTTTTCAGCTTCCCCGTGTTTCTGGTTAACCACCTCCTCCAACTTCTTCTCATCCCAATTATCCATTGTATCTGTAAATAAAAAGCCAATATTAAGAATACATCATTACTTGTGACTAGGGTTGTCCCGATACCACTTTTTTTTAGGACCGAGTACAAGTACCAATACTTTTTTTTAAATGTGTCCCCAAATGCTGCCATGTCCCCCACATATGCAGCCATGTCCCCCATACCTAGCAGCCGCACGGGGAACGGGGAACATAACAGCTTTCATTTGAATAGCTGTAGTGTTGTCGCGCGTATAGACACTCCCCCTTGCTTGGGATTGGACAGATCACAATCACCCATCCAATCCCGAGCAAGGGGGAGTGTCTATACGCGCGGGAACACTACAGCTATTCAAATGAAAGCTGTGATGTTCCTGCACGCTTTAACCATGCGGCGTGTGCGGCAGCTTTCATTGCGGCGGCGACGGGACAAGTATTCTATTTAGGTATCGGGGGTATTTGCGGGAGTACAAGTACTCCCGCAAATACTCGGTATCGGTCCTGATACCGGTACAACCCTACTTGTGACACTCAGCTAGTATTTTTGATAAAGGCTAAAATAGCTTACCTTTTTCAAGCTCGTCATCTCTTCCATCAACATAAAGACTTCTCTTCTCACATTTTCTTTCTAAAGACAGGTCATGGGAGAATTTGCACTTGTCGCCTTTTGTACACTGTCCTTGCTTGAAGAACGCACAGACAACAGATTTTGGATCAACACCTACATACGAAATGACAAAAAGCCACATATGACACAAGTCATAGATATATTATGCAAACCTGACAGCACAGAAGCAGCCACATACCATCCTACACCAGCAAAGGTGGTTATCATGCAACCACAGCATTCATCTTGAACAATCAATCCAAATCTCTGCAAGCTGCACAGATTAGGCCTGAAATAGATTTGTGATAAACTGGCTTTGACTGTGCCTTTAGATGGCTCATTTTAAAACACAAAGTTATCTTACAAGAAAATTCTGAATGGAAAAAAAGCTGACCCAGACATTGCTTCAGTATACATTTCTATAGTGCCCCGATTGGACCAGGAGCCTACAGTAATTATTTTATGATTGTCAAGTCGCAGTCATTCATTTGGATTTCTAATAACTCCATATTGTATGTAACTTAGGGTCCTTTCACAGGTCCGTTCCGTTCGTCCGTTTTTTTTGGACGTCCGGTAACGGACCTCAATGCTTCCCTATGGGAGCGGATCCGTTAGCGGATGATGCATCCGGTAACGTCCGCTAGATCCGCATCCGTTTTTGCGGACGGAAGAATGTCCTATTTTTCTTCCGTCCGCCCAAACGGATCGGATGCAAACGGACAGACGGTCCGTTTCCATCCGACTCCCCATAGGGGAGAGCGGAGGAGAGACATGGCGGTCCCTGCACAGTGTGCGGGGACCGCGCCGACAGCTGAGCGGAGACCCCCCCCGCTGAGCACAAAAAATGGTCCGCTCCGTGTGAAAGGACCCTTAAACTGAAGACACTGTCAAAATGCACTCTAACAAATATTTTGTTCTAAATGCAGATTCAGTTGGTTTGGCTGAAACATACAAAGCTGCAATGTGTGGTCACCACCTACAACGCTCCACAAGAAGCAATTAAGATTAAATTAGAGTGACTTGTCACAAGCAACAAACTTTAAAATGCCAAACGCCAACTTTCTTTTTCCAGAACTGAATGGAATGATCAATCCCAGCATAGATCATATACCTCTGTACCATGCTGCTTTGTTGTCAGAGAAAGGGGGCAGGTCCGGGCCGTGGCTCTGTATGGACACAGGAAGGTATGGTTTGGGTGCCCCCATAGCAAGCTGCTCGCTGTGGGGGCACTAAACATGAGGGAGAGGGACCCAAAAAAGGGGGGAGGATCTGGGAAAGTATGACAATTCTTTTTTTTCCACCGGTAAACAAAAGACACCACACACACACACACACATTACTTTAACATCACTTTAAGTGAACTGGTTTTTTTACAACACTCAAGCATTTGCTGGAAAGCCTTGCTAGCTTACTTACCGATTGTACCAGTTACCTCTATATAAAATTAAAAACACTTTCTTAAGCAACTTTTAGCGAAAAATTTGCAGATTATCTACCTTTGCTGACCTTTTGTGCAGCTACTACCGGCTTAAAGAGATCATTCAGTTCTAAAAGTTCTTTCTTTTTAGTTTTCTTATCATTCTCAGTCTGTGTAACCTATTGAAAAAACAAAACAAAAAAAGCCACGCATTGATTATTTTGCAAAGAAGGTCTCAAAAAAATTAAAATAAAACACACACACACTTACCACTCGAGGCTGCCCTTTCACTTGATGCGTAACATTCTTAATGAATTTTTGCTGCTTGGCACCTTTCTTGTTCTTTAGACCAAATGTTTTGTCCTTTAAGAAAAGAAACCATCCATGTTAAAAAAAGATTTAATTGCTGGGAATAAGGTTTTATGTACACTAGCAGCTCATTTAAAAAAAAAAAAAAAAAACACACCCCACAGTTGATGCAATTACAACCATGGATGCACAAAGCATGACATACAAAAAAAAAAAAAAAACACTTTGTCGAGTGAACATGCGCTACAGTCTACCCAACGTGTTTCAAGCTACAGCATTGACCCTCTTCATCAGGGGTAAGTGGTTATGGAGAAATCATTTTGTGTCATGTGGTTTGTGTAGAATATCATGGGTATTGCATCATATTAAAAACCATGGAATAATTGCTGCCATAAGCCATTCATGAAAGTCCAAAGGGTGGAGGCACATGATGGATCAGACCGAGACCACCCACAGAGGGCACTCAGCTCCAGCCCCAGGAAAGGCACCACACCAAAGACTGGTACAGCTGATGTCTTCCGCTTGGTGGACTGAAGCAGTGAAAGTTGAATCCTCAGAGTGACACAGTATGGAGTGAGGTGTTTGTACTGGACATTAATACAACGCTGTTGGCCTGCAGTGCAGCGTTGTACTGGCTAGGTCTGCTCATTAACATATGTATTATATATTTTATATGCTGTTTATGAGCATTCCTCAGACCTACCCAGTACAACGCTGCACTGCAGGCCTACAGCATTATGTTTTTTTGAATATGATGCAATACCCATGATAAGCTGTACAAACCACATGACACAAAATGCTTTCTCCATAACCACTCACCCCTGATGAAGAGGATCAATGCTGTAACTTGAAATGTGTTGGGTACACTGTCGCGTATGTTCACACAGAGCAATGTTTTTCTGTCACGCTTTGTGTATCCATGTTTGCAATTGCAACTGTGTTTTTTTTTTAACCACGCATTCCTTTCTTGCGTTTGAAAAATGGTACGTTTATTTTAGATTTTTTTTTTTAAAAGAACAGTTTGTTTTTTGAGGAGCCCTTGCCCTTAAAAGTCCCATTAGAGGAAAACTTGTGTAGCTTGTTTGATATAAGGAAGTGGGCAATGTCTCCTATCCTATAAAGGATTAGCATAATCCTTGAATTTGTATTAAAGTTAAAGCGTTAACCCAAAAAGGATCCCGTTCCTTTAACCCTTTCAGTGGCAGGTCCGTACAGACCTACAGAAGTCCCTGCAGGTGGCCAATGCACTGATCTCCTGCAATCGGTCCGGCTGGGAAACATGGCGGTAGATAAGTTTGGGCTTGGTAAACATGTGTTAACCAAGCTCTCCCCTGTAGTAGAGTGGGCGCAGGCAGCGATCAGTACATACCCCTCCTAGATGTCCCGCTGACATATAGTAACTCCGAGCGTTACAGTAAAACCTTGGATTGCAAGCATAATTTGTTCCAGAAACATGTAATTTAAAGCACTTGTATAGCAAAGCTTTTTTTTTTACATGGTATAAAAGAAGAGAAGAGAGGCACCTCTAAGGTTGCGTACACACCATGAAATAAATCCGATCAAATCGGTCTGACAGACCGATTTGATCGGATTTGTCTGCTGGGATAGATTGATTTGATCGCTGTACACACGATCAAACCAAAATTCCCGCTGGCAGACGCCGCCACGTCACCAGGAAGTAAAACACTTCCCGTGCATGCATCGAATCCATTCGACGCATGTGCGGACAGATATGTCCGCTGGTTAGTGTACTAACCAGCAGACATGTCGGACGGACGGGTTCCCAGCAGACAGATTTTAAAGCAGGCTTTAAAATCTGTCTGTCCGCCTGTACACACAGATTTTAAAGCAGGCTTTAAAATCTGTCTGTCCGCCTGTACACACGATCGCATTTGTCTGCTGAAACGGTCTGTCGGACCTTTTTTAGCAGATAGATTTGATCGTGTGTACGCGGCCTAAGTGTAGCAATAAGTTGCTAAATGTTGTACCTTCATTAAATGTAATCATATTGCTACACTTGGAGGCTCTCTTATACTCAGTTGTGACATGACTCTACTCTTATATCAAGACATTGCTTTTATTTTATAAAACCAAGGTTTTACTGTACTATGTATCAGACTGATTTTACGAATGAATAAATAATCTATACAGATTCCTTATTTCATTCAAAGTATAAAGTGCTGCAGAGAAAGGGATTGTCTGTCTCAAAAGAAATGGATGCCTGTTTAGACCACAGATATATCTTCCAAACCACAAATACAGTGCAGACATGACTACCTTGCATGGCAAAAGAGCTGCACTGTTGTACAATACTGTGTATGTGTGAGATAGATAGAATAGAATACACACACACACACACACACACAAACACACACACACAAACACACAGGGTTTGGTTTTAAAATAGTTTTTCAGCAAAGGTGGACCATGTCTGCAGTGTGGAAATATTTCTGATGAAGACACCAAATCTGCAGTATTTGCTTAAAATGTCAAGAGGGGTACAGTGCCAAGGCATTTTTTTTTGACAACAGGTTTTATACACCACCTGAAAACGTATCATCCAGTTTAGCATGCAGAATACAAGACGACACGGCTTCCAAAAAGTACCCAAAGCACATCAAATTCAAACACCATCTGTGGCCACAATCTTTGAAAAGGGCGACAGTCCCAAAGCATGTGGCATTAGATAAAAATAATGGCATTTTCTGCGAGAGGACCAGCCATTCTCTGGTGGAGGATATTAGATTCCGTAGGCTCATGCAACTTATTGAGCCATGTTACACACTACCAAACAGACGCTACTTTGCAGATACCGGTCTACCTAATGGTTTCAGTGTTGCAAAATACGTTCAGGAGCTTATAACTACAGAAATATCAGCTCTCAGTTTTACCATGGACATTTGGATATCAGAAGTCAGTCCAATGAGCATGCTTAGCCTCACAGCGCAGTGGATAGATGTCAAATATCAATTGCAAAACATACTTAATGCGAGTTTGCTGGATCACACACTGCAGCAACAACATCTGATGCTTTAGAAAGCATGCTCAACACTTGGCACATTGATAAGTCTAAAGTGCATCATCTGATTGTCTGAGATAAAGCGTGGAACATGGCAAAAGCTATGGCAGACAGTCAACTTAAAAAGCATACTGTGCATGGCACACATACACTACAGCTATCTGAATGAGGGATTGCTGAGTCAGTGCATCAGATATAGTATCAAAAGGAAGAAAAATTGTGGGCCACTTTAAGCATTCTCCGCTTGCTTATTCCAGATTACAGTTTGCAATGCCACCAAAACGACTGCAGCAAGATGTAGACACTCATTGGTACAGCACTATATGCTGTAAAGTCTTCTTGAACAAAAGCGATTTTTAGCTGCGTGCATTGCGGATTATGAACTGCTGGCAAGATTTTTCCTCTGGAAAAACTCCAGAGTTTCAAACACTCAGGCCAGAACTGAAGCCTGGGTCAGGCCCAGATAATACAATGTTCATGAAGGAGCCAGAGTAGACTTCAGGTAGTTTAAAAGCCAACTGAAATCTGTCAAGGTCTGTATAGGAGCTACGTCGCCCCTCGGGGTAGTTGAGGGCTCTCAGAAGATCGTCCATTGGAAGGAAAGAACCCTTTTGGTGAACAAGGCCGGAAAAATATCTTACAACCAGACAAAATCAACGCATCTCACCCACTTCAGACACGGGGGCACACCTTGAAGCTGAAGGGGCCTTGTCCGTGGGTCCAGAGAATCCTGCTCTTGGCTTGCCAGACCAAGTCTGTGCGGAACCTTCGGAGGAGGGTTTAAAGGGGTTGTAAAGGTTTGTTTTTAATTTTCTAAATAGGTTCCTTTAAGCTAGTGCATTGTTGGTTCACTTACCTTTTCCTTCAATTTCCCTTCTAAATGTTTTTTTTTTGTCTGAATTTCTCACTACCTGTTTCTCCTCAGTAAGCTTTCTACCATCATCCAAGCAGTGGATAGTCAGCCAGAACACCTTACTGAGGAACAGGAAATGAGAAATACAGACAAAGAAAAAAACATTTAGAAGGGAAATCGAAGGAAAAGTTAAGTGAACCAACAATGCACTAGCTTAAAGGAAACTATTTAGAAAATAAAACAAACCTTTACAACCCCTTTAAAAGGTTGTGTCCCTTTTTTAGACTGAAAAAAAATGTACACCCACCCTGAGAGACATGCAAGGATGTCATCCAGGGTAGCCCCCAAAAAGACAATAAACTTGTAAAAGTAAATTGGTCAAAGCTTCTTTAACCTAGTTTGCAGACCAGCACTTACACCACAATACGTGTCTAGCACCACTGAGAAAACCAAGCTCAGTAACCAAAGGAACTCTGTTCAAGAGACATAGCAGACAAACTGCAGCCACTAGACCAACAGGTCCACCAATTCCGCAAAGGCAGGGGGATTCTGCTCATCCTCCAGGTAAGTCTGCCTCATCTTTAAAAGCCGGAGATTGCTCTACCGCAGGGGTGCCCAACCTTTTGAAGAGCAAGGGCCACTTAAGCGACTTGGTAACCGGTCACGGGCCACAATGAGACAAACGGGCAGATGACAGAAAGAGCAGACAAGGGCACAACCCACTCTACGGCCGATCATAGGTGCATTTCTCTTTCTATTAGACGTTGCGTCTTCATGAAAATCGCATCCAGTATGCGCCATCATTGATATGCTTTCAGAAATTGCTAAATCTAATAGATGTCAATAGGAACTTGGTGTAAAATGTGGATACTATTGCGATGCACTCGTGCTACTGCCAAAGCACAGCGCACTCATGTGAACCCATCCTAATAGCCATTCAGTCACAAATATGGCCGACATGATTTAAGAACAAAGCGGGGGTATACGCATTACATCCTAAAGCACAGGCACCCTTTACCAACCTCCCCCGAACTGATCCCCTGTGCGTCGTGAGCGGCTCAAAGATCCGAAAGGCTAACAGCAGCTTCCTAGTTTGTTTATATGTAGCAGATGATAGTGTTCTATGTGCCAGGCTTCTGCCAGAAGAAGAACCAGACTTCCAGACAGTGCACATAAGCTGTCAGGGCCAGTCTACACTGGTCAAATACACTGGGCTTAAAGAGTAAAAATCTTAGATACCACATTTTATATGGTGGCAAGTATTACCATTCACATATTGTACACCACAGTCATTAACCACTTAAGGACCCCCGCACGCACATATACGGCCACAGAATGGCACGTACAGGCACAAGGGCGTAAATTTACGTCCCCGCCTGAGTGCGGTTCGGGGGTCCCATCGGGACCCCCTCCGCGGCGTGCGGGGGTCCCCCTACCTCTGGGAGCGATCCGGGATCTGCGGGCGGATGTCCGTGATATCCGCCCCCCCCCCCCCCGCGATCGCTCCCAGCCAATGGGAGCGCGCTCCCAGCCTGTCACTTCCTCCTCCTGTGTTTACACAGGAAGGAGGAAATGATGTATTCTCTCATCGCAGCGCTGTTTCCCAGTGCTGCTGATGAGAGAAGACATCACAAGTAAGTGTGCACCAACACAACACTGACACACACTCACATAGGCATATTAACCCCTTGTGATCGCCCCCCCCACCCCCCTGTCACAGTGTCACTGAATGCAGTGATTTAATCACTGCATTTAGTGTCAGTGTGACATGCAGTGTAAAAAACAGTTAGTGTTAGGTTCAGGATAGCCCCCCCACCCCCCCTAATAAAGTTTTAACCCCCTGATCACCGCCCTAGTTAACCCTTTCACTCCCTATTGCCAGCGTCACTAAGCGATCATTTTTCTGATCGCTGTATTAGTGCCGCTGTTCCCGCTAGGTAGCTATTTTTTTTTATTGCGATTTTTTTTTTTTACTAAAGACATGTGGCTAAATAAATTTTGGCCTAAATGTTTGACTAAAAATCAGTTTATTTGATTTTTTTTTTAACAAAAAGTAAAAAATAGTGTTTTTTTTTCAAAAATGTCGCTCTATTTTTGTATATAGCGCAAAAAATAAAAATCGCAGAGGTGATCAAATACCACCAAAAGAAAGCTCTATTTGTGGGAAGAAAAGGACGCAAATTTTGTTTGGGAGCCACGTCGCACGACCGCGCAATTGTCTGTTAAAGCGACGCAGTGCCGAATCGCAAAAACACCTTGGGTCATTTACCAGCGTATTGGTCCGGGTCTTAAGTGGTTAAACCCTTACAAATAAATAACGTTTAAGCCAAAGGACACACTCTGCCAGCTGAAAAAGTTAGGAGCCAATTATTTAAATCGGCTGCCCAGAACGGCATGTCCGGGGCGTCGGGCAATAAGATTTGCTCACACCTGATGCCAAGCAAAAAAAAAAAAAAAAAAAGACCGAAATAGAATTAAAAAAACGCACCACATCAAACAACCTACAACTTTTTTTGTTTGATATAAAAGATTTTGCAAATAAGTTACCTTTCTCCTTCACCGATGTGCACCGACACATGGCCGATCAAGCTCGCAACCTCAACCCCAGCTATCAAACTGGGAAGAGGATGTGGAGGCGGGTGGGCAGTGAGTGAGACGCACCTTCCAACAGAGGGCGCTGGTTTGCAAAAAGCGTGGATCCAGCAGGCCACAAAGCCGGGGCCCCGGTCTGTGCAACACCATTGCAATAAGCAAAAGGAGAGGCAGCATGGTGATGAGCTCATCTGTCACTCTGCTTTCTCCTCCCATCAGCATGCTTCTTGTCAGGACATGAACAGAATGACTACTTACACAGCTTATTCCTTTTACACTTCGGATCTCCTGTGCAGGGACTGCAAGAGCCCAATACCAGGTCAAATTCAAGTACTTCGATTTTGCTATTAAATGTCCTAATTTCTTCTGAGAAATCCTGACTTCCTGTTCTTCTGTCTAACTACACACAGTAATGCGAGGCTTTCTCCCTGGTGTGGAGAAAACCTCTTGGGGGGGGGGGGGGGACAAGCAGGAGGGTCAGGACCCGCTACTTTGCAGCTAGAGAAAGGAACTGTTAGTGGGTTTCCTGACACTTCTGCTCGCCCCCTCCCCCACACCAGGGAGAAAGTCTTGCATTACGGTGTGTACTTACAGACAGAAGAACAGGAAGTGAGGATTTCCACGAAGAAATTAGGACATTTAATAGCAAAATGGAAGGATGAGGTAAGTTAAGTTTACAACCCCTTAAAGTGGAGTTTCACCTAAAAAAAAAAAAAATGGAACTTCCACTTTTTGGAACCCTCCCCCCTCCGGTGTTATCGCTCTGACACCGGTCACTGGAAGTTCAACATGGAACCTCATGGCAAAGAACTCGAGGATAGGAAAAAAAGAATTGTTGCTCTACATAAAGATGGCCTCCTAAGCTATTAGAAGATTGCCAAGACCCTGAAATTGAGCTGCAGCACAGTGGCCAAGACCATACAGCGGTTTAACAGACTCTGTTGAGCATCTGTGGGGCATGCTAAAATGGAAGGTGGAGGAGCGCAAGGTCTCCAACATCCACCAGTGGAAGAGGACTCCAGTGGCAACCTGTGAAGCTCTGATAAACTCCATGCCCAAGCAGTTTAAGCCAGTACTGGAAAATTATGGTGGCCACAGAAAATATTGACACTTTGGGCCCAATTTGGAGATTTTCACTTGGGGGTGTACTCACTTTTGTTGCCAGCGGTTTAGCCATTAATGGCTGTGAGTTATTTTGAGGGGGACAGCAAATTTACACTGTTATACAAGCTATATATCAAGTTTCATATTACATTTAGCTTGTTTTACATTATTAAAAGTCACAAAAGAAAAAAAATGTAATTCTATGTACTGCAGCAGAGCAATAAAATGCAGCAGATCTTCCATTTTTACACAGTATACTGACTCGCCTCAAGGTAGTGACATTTATTTTCTTTGTGCCCTAGCTGTAAGCCTGGGCTGATCTGTGCAGATTAATGCTGCTCACCACACAATGTGAATAAGCTCCTAGGTCCAATAAATGTGTCTGTTTTGGTGCAGAGAAACTATGGCAGCAGCGCCAAATGACCCCCCCTATGGTCAGTGTTTAGTGGGGCAGCCACTCAGCACAGGACTCAGAATATTGTGGCTATCACTGTAGTAGCACCAACTACTACATTTATTGTTGGCTTCCCCAGCAAGGCATCACATATGCGATATACAGTACATACAAACTTGTATTGTGCCAAGCTTGATGTAAATATGCAAGAATGATCAAAGATCGGTTTGGCTGTACTTCTCCGGTGGACCACATTAGTAAAGGTCATTCTACACAGCCATTTTACAGCAGACCGGTCTGAAGCACACTGTCGGCTGACGTTACAGAGCCGGTCCAGGCTCAGGGAAGATTGCGACCATATAGTCGGGATCCGCCCATATACCTCGACCAGCACCCTCCTCAGCCTCTCAGCAGGCCGCTGAATGCCTGAACTGGCTGCCACCAGCTCTCTGCTCAGGGAGCTCTGAGAACCGTGCGATCAGTGGCGTTTGATCGCCAGGTGCTCAGCATTGAAGCCGGCGAAAAAAAAAAAAAAAAAAAGACGCTGCATCCACCTAGGCAAGCATATAAAAATAAAAACACCCTTCCCATACTTCTATTTTAACGCATTTCCTGCATTAAAGTAAAAATGTATAACTACCGTATTTATCGGGGTATTGCACACTCCGGCGTATAGCGCGCACCCCTAATGTGGGGCTGTAAAAAAATTTTTTAGTACTTACTGATTTGGTGTCTTGCGCGGCGTCCATCGTCCGGTGTCTGTCTTCAGCTTCAGTGGTGTCCTCCCGGCTTCTCCAGTGCTCCGGCGAGTCGAATCCCCGCGCTCAGTTTGATCGCCTCCGCCGACATATACCAAGTGCAGTACACTCGGGTACATTCGGCCAGGCTCGGCTTCGCTCGTGCTCACGCTCTGCGACGTTTATGCGTGAGCACGAACGAAGCCGAGCCTAGCCGAATGTACTGCACTTGGTAAATGTCAGCGGCTCAGTTCAAACTGAGCGCAGGAAGCGGCTATCGGCGTATATCGCGCACCCACGATTTTCCCCTTGTTTTAAAGGTGAAAAAAAGTGCGCAGTATACGCCGATAAATTCGATACCTTTCCTACCCTCCCCCCAGCCCAAAAACATACCCGTCTTCTCTGAACAATCCAGCGCTGTCCTAGCTTCCTAGCTGCACGTCTTCTCACTTCACTTCCTGGTCTCACAGGAGACTCATAGTGCTTATTGCCATCAGTCAAATCTTGCAAGGAAGGAGCATGGCCAAGTTGGGCTGTGTGCGTCTATAGACTCACAAACTCTGGCTCAGGAGCACAAGTGCCCTCATAGCACGCATCTTGCTATGTGGGAAGAAGATGCTCCAGACCACTAGAAAAAAAAGGGGGGGGGGCCCGGTCTGTGCAACACCGTTGCAATAAGCAGGCAAGTATAAAACTAATTTTTTATTTTAATATAAAAAAAAAAAAAAAAAAACACAATATAGATTTACAATCACTTTACAGCAGAACTAAACCAAAGCCATTTGCAGGCTTGATAGTTCAGTAAAGATCACAAGCAATTTTGACAGTTCACTGCATGCCTTGATATGGAACTAAATGTAAAAAATAAAACAATTGTGAAAAGATCGTCCTTTTATTGCAGATGAGACATTAAATGATTCAGTTGCAATAAAATACACCAACCTGCCTATTCACATTCCCATCAAAAATGGACACAGTGCTATGCATGCGTTGCTCCATTTACATTTCCGGCACAGTGCCAGTTTGCAATGATGAATAACTGCTGTGTGCTGTCATCCTGTACCAGCCAATTAGGACGAGCACCCAGAAGAAACCAGGAGAGGACATTTTGGGTGTCAGGCCTTTGGGGATTGTTTATGCTTTTAGTTCCCATTTAAAATGTAACCGATTGGGAAACAATTAGATAAATGGGTTTAGCTCCACTTTATAAAAGAAGTGTGGGTTTTGAGAAAAAAAAAAAAAAAATCTTGCATAGGTGTATGCAGCATTGGTCCGATGCTGTGTCTGTCCCCTTCCACAATGAGAGCTGAGTGATCAAGGACCGCTAATTGCTCAGTAAGCTGGTGACTTCCACTTTGGCTCTCTGCCTGACCCTCCGGTGCTCACTGGAGCACTGGGCTGTGGAGAGGGGTGGAGATGGCTGGCTCAGGCTCTCAGTGGCATCAGCTTACTGACGTTAAAGTGGTTCTAAGGGCTGAAGGTTTTCTATCTTGATTTATTCTATGCAGCACGGTATTTAAAAAATAAAAATAAATACACACACTACTTCAGTATGCAGCTCCCCCAACCCCTCTAATACTTAAGCCTGGTACACACCAGGCTGACATTCAGCCTATCTGTACTGCAATGGGTCCAACAGGTCTGCCACTTAAAAAATAAAATTGTGATCTCTCCAGAGTCTGGACCGGAGTGACATCAGCTGAATTCAGGTCACAGGTGTGCAGAACTCCTGTGACCCAATGGAGAAATAGGACCAAAAGGAGCTTTGGCCCCACTTCACATTTAACCTCTTCCCACCAGGCGTATGCATCTATGCAGCCCTATCTACACACATTACTGTGCTGAATGTGGCTCCCTGCGCACACCCGGCACAATAACTGGTAGATACCCATCTGCGGGTCCCATAGTCCAACAGCTAAATGGTCCTAGCCTTGACAGCAATCCAGAGCTTTCCCATCATGTGACCGCCAATCACATGATCAGAATGTTTACCTCCCAGTATTTAGAACCTCTTAAGGCTGGGTTCACACTTGTCCTACAAACGCTCCTACATTGGGAGCTCATGTCGCATGACATGTGAAAATCAATGTTTCCCTATGAAAGCCATCTTAACTGGTCCTACACAAGTCAGTCCGACTTTGAAAACACTCCCTGTACTACTTTGGTCCGACATTCATCCTACTTCACTCAATTGAATATCATTGAAGTCGGACCAAAGTAGGAGCCTTGTCCTAACCATCCGACATGTGATTACAGCAGCAGTAAAAGAATTTATCTCACTCTGGGATTGTTTTGATTGGTCAAAGAAAAAGTCAGATCAAAGTAGTATCCTGTTCATGAAAGTCGGATGGATGTAGGACAGATGTCGCAAAGCAAAGTAGGATGAAAGTCGTATAGTGTGAACCTAGCCTAAAAGGGCCAAGAGGCGGCAACAGGAAGGGCTTTTTAAAAACAAAAAAAAAACAACACAGACCACACACACAACCTATACTTCTCTTTTAAAGAGGAGTTCCGCTCCACTCAGCAGCTACACATACTATTAGGACACTTACCTGTCCAAGAATCCAGAAATGTCGGGACACCAGCCAATGTTTCTATCGGCTCTCAGGTGCCGCCGTCACCATTCATGGTAAAGGGAACCCGGCAGTGAAGCCTTGTGGCTTCACAGCCGTTTACCTACTGCGCTTGTGCGACGCGCACTGTGCTTTCTGAATGGCGGCGGGTTTGGTTCGAACTTTGGTGCTGCAATCTCCCGGAAGTAGGGAAAGGTACCTATTACCCCCTGAAAGCTGCCAAATGTGGCACCAGAGGGGGGGGGGGGAGAGATAAGCAGAGCTAGCACTTTTGGGTGGTACTCCCCTTTAATATTCAAGGCATGCTGTGATTGATAACTGTCAAGCCATCACATGGATGGTGCCATAACTGATCACATGAGCAACACCATAGAAAGCTATGAGGGCAGCTTCCTTGGCTGCCAAGGATAGGACGGTTTAGCTGCTGGCCTATGGGACCCGCAGATGGGAATGGCATCAGTGAGGAACCTGAATAAGGGGGCTGAGGTGAGTACAAGTGACCTCACCAAGTAAGGAGAGCATAAACACCGGGAAAGATGTGTTAGGGGGGGGGGGGGGGGCACAAATAGATGGGGCGTTGGGCTTTAATAAACTCCAAGTGACACATGGCATGGGTAAGATCTGCAGCACGTTGTCACGTCCAGTGGCGGTGACTAACGTTCCCTTATGGAGCTGAACACATCCACAGCTCTCCAATAATCCCACACACAGCCCCCGGCCAGGCCGCCCTGTGTGCGGTGTAGACACGCGGGCACAGAGTAGCCGGGAAGGATAAGAAGGAAGCAGCCGGCAGGCCAGAAGGATCACACCGCCTGACGTCCAGCCCATAACGGCCCTGAGCCGAGGACAAGAGCCCACCTCAATGACTTTCTCCTTCTTCTTCTGCTCCGTCTTCTTCGCAGGCTGCGGCGCCGGAGGCTTCTTTGGTGGCATTTCGATAGAAGAAGCGCTGTTCCACCACCACCGCACACGAGGCCTCGCTTTACGGCTACAGCAGCAGTGATGTCACCATTCATAGACCGCGCGAGAGTGCCGGTAAGCCGGACTACATTTCCCAGAATGCCGCTCGCCATTAGTTGATGGAGGTGTTTCATCAGATTCAGTGTTCCATCAGACAGGGGGACTCGTCAGAATTGGTAACGAGAAGTGACGTTCTGTCGTTTGCCATCGTGCTACACCCCGCATTCCTCCATAGTAACGATACACTGAGAAGGGGGTAAGCGAAAATCTTGTTACACCCACCATAGTTTTGCATCTCACAGTTATTTTTAACAGAAAACGGAGCACATAAGGTGACATACAGGATTTGAAAAATCTATAGGACTGTTACATATTGAATTATAAAATCAAAAATGTTCTGTCACATTAACCACTTAAGCCCCGAGCCTGTTTTTCAGATTCGGTGTTTACGAGACTAAAACATTTTTTTTGCTATAAAATTACTTAAAACCCCCAAACATTATATATATATTGTTTTCTAACACCCTAGAGAATAAAATGGCAGTCATTGAAATACTTTTTGTCACACCGTATTTGCGCAGCGGTCTTACAAGCGCACTTTTTTAGGAAAAATTTCACTTTTTTAAATTAAAAAATAAGACAACAATAAATTTGGCCCAATTTTTTTACATATTGTGAAAGATAATGTTACGCCGAGTAGAATGATACCCAGCATGTCACGCCTAAAAATTGCGCCCGCTCGTGGCATGGCGTCAAACTTTTACCCTTAAAAATCTCGATAGGCGACGTTTAAAAAAATCTACAGGTTGCATTTTTTGAGTTACAGAGGAGGTCTAGGACTAGAATTATTGCTCACGCTCTAACGATCGCGGCGATACCTCACTTGTGTGGTTTGAACACCATTTTCGTATGCGTTCACTTCTGTGAACGGGCCGAAAGTTTGGGTCTATGGGAAAGTCTATGGGACTCGAACGTTCAAAATCAAAAGTGCTAATTTTAAAGGCTAATATGCAAGTTATTGTCCTAAAAGGGTCTGGGGACCCGGGTCCTGCCCCAGGGGACATGTATCAATTAGGGTGACCACATTTCCAAACTGCCATTCAGGGACACCCAGCCCCCCCTCACCTTCCCCAAAAAAAGATGAGGGGAGGACGGGGAGAAATGTAGTCTCGGAGTTGATGGGGAATTTGGCGGTGGGTTATTTGTCACCTGAATGTGCCACTTGCCATCAGATGCAGTGCTGCTTGCCACCCATAGCCTGCCGCCAGATGCAGTACTGCTTTCACTCCCTCTGCATGAGTGGAGTCGCTATCTGGAAAATGAAGATCACACCAGTCCCTGCAGGTTGCCGCTAGGTGCCGGAGAAAGAGGAGGTGCAGAAGTGGGTGGGGATAGCAGTGCTGCACTAGGTGCAGGCCTCGCTCCCGGCCTCACTGTCTGAGAGTAAAAATTGTTACTGGTTACAAGAGGCCAAACAGCGCCGGCCCTAGCAACCAGTTCCGGAAATCTAGTTATTAGTTAGTAGGAGGTGGCTGTGTCCTTTTTTTCATTCCGGGACACTGTATTGTCCCCCCCCCCCCCGGTACATGCGGCGCTTGGTAAGCCTCTGGGAGCGATCCGGGATGAGAGGGCGGCTGTTCGTTTCTGGCCACCCCCTCGCGATCGCTCCCAGCCAATCTCCTTCCGCCGAAGGACTTCCTCTGCCTGTGTAATGTAAACACAGACAGAGGAAGTGATGTCATCTCTCCTCTCTGCGGTATTTTCGAGAGGAGAGAAGAGGAGAGAAGACATCACAAAGTGAGTTTCACAACAGCACACGTACACACTAACACACAGGCACACTTAACCCCCCCAGTCACCCCCCGATCACCCCCCCCAGCCCCCTGTCACAGTGTCACTGATTGCAGTGATCATTTATTTACTGATCACTACTGATCATTTACTGATCACTGCATTTAGTGTCAGTGTGACAGTTAAAAGTTGCAGGGCAGTTAGTCTTAGGCCCCTTTAGGTCCAGGGTAGCCCCCTACCCCCCCTAATAAAGGTTTAACCCCTCGATCACCACCCTAGCTAACCCTTTCACCCCCTATTGCCAGCATCACTAAGCTGATCGCTGTATTAGTGTCGCTGGTGCCGCTAGGTAGCTAGTTATTTTTTGAGGTTCGCCGCCATGTTTTTTTTTAGTGTAAGGTACCCCCATAAATTTTTTAAACAAAGGTTTTAACCCCTGATTGCCCCTAGAGTTAACCCTTTTACCCCCTATTGCCAGCGTTACTAAGCGATCGTTTTTCTGATCGCTGTATTAGTGCCGCTGGTGCCGCTAGGTAGCTAGTCATTTTTTGAGGTTCGCCGCCAGGTTTTTATAGCGCTGTTTTTTTTTAGTGTAAGGTACCCCCATAAATGTTTTAAATAAAGGTTTTAACCCCTGATTGCCCCTAGAGTTAACCCTTTCACCAGTGATCACCGTATAAGTGTCACTGGTGACGCTGGTTAGCCAGTTAGTTATTTAGGTTCGCCGACAGGTTTTTATAAAGCGTCAGGTACCCCCATATATTGCCTAATAAAGGTTTTAACCCCCTGATTGCCCCCTAGTCAACCCTTTCACCAGTGATCACTGTATAAGTGTTACGGTTGACGCTGGTTAGTTAGTTTGCTGTTTATAGCATCAGGGCACCCACCGTATATAACCCAATAAAAGTTTAACCCCCTGATCGCCCGGCGGGTGATATCAATTACATTTTAGCATCAGTTAGGGTCTGCGTCGCCCCAGGTTAGTGGCAGTAACGCTTACACCCACGCGCAAAGCATACACCCCCCTTAGTGGTATAGTATCTGAACGGATCGATACCTAATCTGATCAAATCTATACTAGCGTACCCAGCATTTTAGGGTACCCAAAAACGCGTTGTTAACGGAATCAGCCCAGATACCCGCTAGCACCTGCGTTTTGCCCCTCCGCCCAGCCCAACCCACACAAGTTCAGTATCGATCGATCACTGTCACTTACAAACACAACACATATTACTGCAGCTTTCGCAGAGACAGGCCTGATCCCTGCGATCGCTAAAAGTTTTTTTTGGAAGTGTTTTCTAAGTAAAAAAAACACCAAAAGATATAAAATAAAAAAACAAAAATAGTTGTCGTTTTATTGTTCTCTCCCTCTCTATTGTTCCGCTCTTTTTTACTGTATTCTATTCTGCAAAGTTTTATTGTTATTATGTTTTTTCATGCTTTCTTTTCAGGTATGTAATTTACTTGCGTGGACTTATTTATCTTGACAGCAACAGCGTTTGCTCCCGCCATATATAAAGCCGTGACTGCTTTTACATTCAGTAGGGGGGAATGTCCCCCCCCCCCCGAATATAAACAGCGCCATTGGGAAAGCATTTTATCACACCGATCTTGGTGTGGTCAGATGCTTTGAGGGCAGAGGAAAGATCTAGGGTCTAATAGACCCCATTTTTAAAAAAAAGAGTACCTGTCACTAACTATTGTTATCATAAGGGATATTTACATTCCCTGAGATAACAATAAAAATGGTAAAAAATAAATGAAATGGAAGGAACAGTTTACAAATAAAATAAAAAAAGCTAAAAAAAAAAAAAAAAAAGCACCCCTGTCCCCCCCTGCTCCTGCGCAAAGGCGCACGCAAGTGTCGGTCTGGAGTCAAATGTAAACAGCAATTGTACCATGCATGTGAGGGATCACCGAAGGGCAGATCGGGGCAGTAATTTTAGCAGTAGACCTCCTCTGTAAATCTAATGTGGTAACCTGTAAAGGCTTTTAAAGGCTTTTAAAAATGTATGTAGTTTTTCGCCACTGCACGTTTGTGCGCAGTTTTAAAGTATGTCGTGTTTGGTATCCATGTACTCGGCCTAAGATCATCTTTTTTTATCTCATCAATAATTTGGGCAATATAGTGTATTTTAGTGCTTTAAAATAAAAAAAATGTGTATTTTTTTTTGCTGCGCAAATACTGTGTGAAAAAAAAAAATGCAACACCCTCCATTTTAATCTGTAGGGCCTTTGCTTTAAAAAACATATATAATGTTTGGGGCTTCAACTTAACTTTTTTGCAAAAAAAAAAAATATGTTTTTATGTAAACAAACAGTGTCAGAAAGGGCTTTGTCTTCAAGTGGTTAAAGAGTGAGTGATGTATGACATAAGCTTCTAAATGTTGTGCATAAAATGCCAGGACAATTCAAAACCCCCCCAAATGACCCCATTTTGGAAAGTAGACACCCCAAGCTATTTGCTGAGAGGCATGTCGAGTCCATGTAATATTTTATATTTTGACACAAGTTGCGGAAAAAATAAATATATATATTTTTTTTTTTTTTAGCAAAGTTGTCAAATGATATATTGCTCAAACATGCCATGGGCATATGTGGAATTACATCCCAAAATACATTCTGCTACTGCTCCTGAGTACGGGGATACCACATGTCTGAGACTTTTTCGGAGCCTAGATGTGTACGGGACCCCAAAAACCAAGCACCGCCTTCAGGCTTTGATAAAGGACTTAAAGTGAGTCCTAATAATTAGTGTTGAGCAGAATATGCCATATTCGATTTCGCGATATATCTCGAATATATAGTCGAATATTCGAGATATATTCGTTAAATGCGAATATTCGCGATTCTTTTTGTAAATGAAATGATTGCGAAATTTCGCTATTGCGAATGCGAATTGCGAATGCGAATTGCGAATGCGAATGAAATTTCGAGAAATGCAGAAGGAGCACTCTGATTGGCTCAGAATATTCGTGATATTTTATAATACAAAATAATTGCGAAATTTCGAGAAATGCGGAATGGAGCACTCTGATTGGCTCAGAATATTCGTGATATATTACAATACAAAATAATTGCGAATATTCGGCAAATGCGGAAGGAGCACTCTGATTGGCTCAGAATATTCTTGATATTTTATCGTAATTTCGCAAAAATGCGAATGAGAAATTGATTGCGGAATTTCGACAGTAACACTCTGAAATCGAATATATGTGTTATTTTAGCTAAAAACAATATTGCGAATTTCTCGAAAATAATCGCGCGATATCGCTATTGCCGAATGATCGCTGCAGCTACTCGGCCCAAGGTCTCTAATCATACCAGCAATGGTTTTAGACGTCGATGGGGATCTCTAGGATGTGATCTGTTCTAAAAAAAAATTGAAAAAATACGAATATTCGAAATAGCGAATATTCACAGCGAAATTCGGAATATATCGCGAATACTCGAATATGCCATATTCAAGCCGAATATTCGCAATACGAATATTCGTGAGCAACACTACTAATAATGACTGGAGACAGTTCAATTTAAATGCAAAAATACATAGTGCAAAAAACTGATAAATAGAGAGTTAAACAACTCAAAAGTGACAAAAATAATTTCAACAGTTGAAGTTCAATGGAACAAAACATGTCGGGTTTCCTTGCTTGCTATTGTGCTTAAAGGGGTTCTAAAGGTACAAGTTTTTTTACCTTCATGCATCCTATGCATGAAGGTAAAAAAACATCTAGCAGCACCGGCCCCCCCCGAGCCCCCGTTGTACTTACCTGACCGTTCGAATCTCCCGGGCGCGTCCACGTCGTCCTCTTCGGTTCCCAGCCTGGCCGTTGATTGGCTAGGCTGGGCGGATTGATAGCAGCGCAGCCATTGGCTAGCGCTGCTGTCAATCAGGGCGGATGACGCGGCGCAAAAGCTTTCCTCCATGCGAGCGCCCTCGCATGAAGAAGGAAAGCTTTTGCGAGGAGGAGCCCAGACAGCCGCCGAGGGACCCCAGAAGACAGGTTTCCGGGCCACTCTGTGCAAAACGAACTGCACAGTGGAGGTAAGTATCACATGTTTGTTATTTAAAAAAAAAAAAATCCCTGACTTTAGTGACCCTTTAATGTTTTTTAAACATTTGTGATCACTTTTTATACCTGTACTTGCCAAAAGGTGTTTGTACTTTTATCCTATTTTCTTTTATACATTTTTTTTTCTTTATTGATTCATGCTTAACACATGCAGTGTTGTCTTCGTGAGAGGTGATTTATCATCCCATCCTGTCTACCACGGAGTTCCCTGGATACGGATTACTGGTTTGATATCCAACATACCATCTGAAGACATCTTGGAGCCTTTCCCTGATGATCGCATGAGGAAGCTGGAACTATTCACATGCTGTTACGACCAGGGGCGGACTGACAACTTGTGGGGCCCCCGGGCAATAGAAGATTATGGGGCCCCCAGGCTTACAGATGGCCACCAAGCCAGGTGGCAGTACAGAGGCGGGGCAGCTAAAATCTCGGGATTTTCACATCAAAAGCATGTAGGTTTTGGACATATCAGGAACAGGTGTAAAAAAAAAAACACAGATTTTTACATACTGTCCCTGGTTTTAATGAGCCTGGCAACCTTGATGGGGCCCCCTAGTGGCATGGGGCCCTCGGGCAGTGCCCGAGTTTCTCAATGGTCAGTCCGCCCCTGGTTACGACTCACCACACATGGTGGATGAGTCCACATCTCATGGTAAGAGTACCCATTCTTCCCTTCTCGGTGGTGGATTCACAACCCTATAATAGTGACAGTACCTTAAGAACACCAGGACCACCTTAATTTACAGGCTCCAGTGGAAAGACTGTTATTTATATATTCCTCAAAAAAACATTTTTTGTCACTTTTTGAGTTGTTTAACTCTGAGTTTTTTGCACCATGCATTTTTGCATTTAAATTGGACTGTTTCCAGTCATTATTAGGACTCACTTCAAGTCCTTTATACACTGTTGGATATGTGTTTGTGATTCATGTTCAATGTTTCATTGCAACACTTGTATTCATTATACATGTCACAATAATTATTCACATACTAGTTTGTATTACCTTGTCACATCACTGACCCTTTTGTAATTCATTGGTCTTTTTCATCCATCCTATTATTCACCTTTCAGCGCTGCACTTTTTCTTCACATGTTTCATCTAAAGATTTGGAGGGAGATCCCTGGTGCAGTCTGTGGACTGTTATGCCGCGTACACACGGTCGTTTTTTGCGATGAAAAAAAAACGACGTTTTTTAAAATGTCATTTAAATTGATCGTGTGTGGGCAAAACGTCGTTTTTTGTCTTAAAAAAAACGACCAAAAAAAAATTCCAACATGTTTGAATTTTTTGTGTCGTTTTTCAAAACGTTGTTTTTTGTTTCACAAAAAGTCACCGTGTGTGGCAAAAACGTCGTTCAAAACGACGTTTTTCAACCCGCGCATGCCCGGAAGCTAGTTATGAAGCGAGCTTCAATGGAAAAGAGTGGTGAACGTAACCTTGCTTTTTGTGAAAAAACGATGGTGTGTATGCAAAATTGTCTTTGAAAAGTGACGTTTTAAAAACGTCGTTTTTTACTTCACAGAAAACATCGTTTTTTTTCATCACAAAAAATGATCGTGTGTACGCGGCATTAGTGGAGGAGTGAGGCCAGCTGCCGTTTTGGAGTGATACCAGTGTGCTGAGTAGGCATGAGCTTTGTATTTGAGTCAAACTCATGTTCGACTTATACATTGTATGGTCGACCGTTCGTTGAGTGGCGTGTCACGGCCCATGATTCACTGCGGCATTGCAGTGCATTGCTGGCTGATGATTGGCCAAGCATGCACTATGACCCGCATGCTTGGCCAATCACAGCGCGCAAAAAATGGAGAGCCATATTTGGCCAAAGACAGGGTAGCTTTGGCCAATTATAGCTATGGGGGTTTAGTACACACCCCACACTATATAAGGCCGCCTGGAAGTTGGCCTTGTGTAGTGTGTTGCGTTGGTTAAGACAGAGAGAGAGGGGCTTCCGCTTCCGGGGGAGTGTGTTGAGCATGGCGGAGTGAGCTCGAGATGAGAAGGAGAGTCTAACAGCGTCGATACGGTGCACCCCTCCAGGAGAACGGCGGCCCCATAGCCCCAGCCCCTGACACCCTCCTCCCGGCGACGGGTGCGAACAGCGGATGTCGCGGCGAACTAGGAGTGCTGGAAGAAAATCCGGGGGAACTCACCCGCCCAGCCATTCATACATCACCCGCTACATGGTGGTAAAGACACAGCAAGGAGACGCCGACGCCGGGAGAAGTCTGCGGAGGGAATCTCTGATAGAAAGCTCTCTTCCAGCGGCAGCGGTGACACAAACGGCGCCTCCCATCCTTAGCTGCAAGTCTAATAGCGGTGGAAAGGAACGAACGAGCGATCTGATAGAGCCGGCTGTCCTGCAAATCCGGATAGCAGAAACTCCCAGAGATATAGAGCACATAGAGCAGCGGGGAAGGGAGGAGAGAGCAGCGCAGAGCACAGTGGAGACGGAGAAATCTACCACGGTTGAGAGCCGCGAGCAGTGCAGAGATAGACGGCAAACCCACGTAGAGACTACTTCAATCCCCGCTACAAACCCTTCTATTACCCAGACATTCTATCCGCCCCGGGAGACATCTGAACTACTACCAGAGACACGTGACCGGTGGGAGGACATGAATAGAAATGGAGAAACTAACCCCATCTCTGCCTTGGAAAGAACAGACCAGGTATGTTTACCTAGTACACAGGGTATACACGGGGGCATGCAGAAAACCCCCACAGAATCAAACCTGGACATTAGACAACTCAGTATGCTCATACAGGCTTTGCCAACTAAGGATGATATTCAGACTATACTAATGAATATAACAGGCATACTAAGGGAAGAAATTAATGAGGTACGCATAAAAGTGGAGGAGGGGGAACAGAAAGTAGCGGGGGTGGAGAAGCGCCTGGAGAAGACAGATTCCAGACTGTTAGCCCTTGAAGACAAACTGGAGAGGCAGCAACAACATATGATTAGGCTACAACTATATGCAGAAGAGGCGGATAATAGGAGCAGAAGAAACAACTTGCGGATTAAGGGGATACCAGAGAGTTTTGAGGGGCTGGCATTAAGAGAAACGGTCACATCTATATTGAATAAAATTTTAAAGAACCCCCCCGAAACTTCCCTGGAGCTGGACAGAGTACATAAGGTCCCCACAGTGAAGAACCTTGAACTGCCCAATCCTCGTGATGTATTATGTAGAGTCCACTTCTACAGAGTAAAGGAGGAGATACTAAGGGCAGCATGGAAGGAGGGAACAATACTCTGGGAGGACATGAACATTAAGTATTCCCTGATCTCTGCTGGCAGACCAGAACTCGAAGGCGCCTGTTAAAACCTTTATTAGACCTTATACGTAACAAGGGCGCTACATATCGCTGGGGGTACCCACTGGCTGTTACTGTTAAAAGGGAAGAAAGGAGCTTCAATCTGAGGGAGCCATCACAGCTCCCGCAACTTTTTGATTTTCTGGGCTCAGACCCTATAGAGGTCCCAGACTGGTTGGAACTGCCTGGAATAAGAGAGCGAGGTCCCAATAGCTGAACAGATTAGTCAAGTAGTTGATATCAATGAACACTCAATGATATCAAGAAGACCATTTGAATGAATGTGAAGAGAGATTAGAAATGGGTGGGGGGTACTATATACTATATATATCATAACAGAACATAGTAACATATAATAACACAGAAGAGAGATACCACATTGTAGGATTCGATGGGGCATTTCTGGAGGGGGGGGGGAGTGGGGGAGGGTTGAATACTTGGGAGATTAAACAGTAGAAATGATCGTGTATGGGGGGCGATTGTGCCCCTGCCTTCCCCCCCCCTCCCCACTTATCTCCTGTTCTCTTTTTTTTTTTCCCCGTGCCCTACCTTAGTGTATCTGGCCCCTATATATAAATATTTTTTTTTTTTTTTGGGGGAGGGAGGAGTAGGGATAGGGAGGGAGAAGGGAGGGGAGGGAGGTGAGGAATATATATACTCTTGAGTGTGGGGGAGGGGGGATTGGGTAGGGTGGGGGGGGGGGTCCTTTTTTTTTTTTTTTTTTTATTTTATTTTTTTTATATATATTTTTATATATTTGCTCATATTTTTCTTGTTTTTCTCTATCTCTTTTTTCTTTTCTTTTTCTTACAACACCCAATATCACATGGGAAAAAGGGTCACGCAAGGGTCACGCATATATACACACACACATACACATAAATCAAAGAATTAAGTAGACAATAAACACACGCCACAATGTAAATAACGCATAAATAACATCCCACATGCACTTATATGTCACCCATATAAATAATTAGCACACACACACAGACACTGGGTAAGATCACTGAACACTTTTTTTTTTTTAGGGGGCTGGAGATCAAGGGTAAGGAATAGTTCCGAACTAGACCGATAGCAGGGAGAAAGCACTGGGAAGGCCAAGAATATAATATACTGTGTAACATAAAAGTTAGAAACTTCAGGAGGATAGAATAGAATGAAGAGGAGAATATGTGTCTTTTTTTTTTTTTTTTTTGCCTTTCTAGAATGTTTATCCGATGTACAGATAGAAATGTGGTTATTTAGCTGGTTAACTTTAATTGGGTTACTGTGTGACTGTATCTGTGTTACTATGTGTAAAAGGGGTCAGAGGGCTCCATGGAGGCCTTTTTTTTTTTTTTTTTTTACTCTATTGGAGCCCCCTTCCCCCTTCCCGCCTTAAGATGAGGCGGAGATGAAGGGGACTGGGACTGGGACAGGGAGGGCTGGGGAAGGAAAAAGGGGACAAGACGCAAAGTTGAAGATTGGAAGATTAGAAGGGGTGCACCGGAGGCAGCACTTAGGCGAGACTCTCCGCAGTGCTCATACACGTACCCCCACCAGAGCGTCTCTCCTCCAAGTGGAGGGAAGTCGGAGACGCTCAATTGTGTTTTTTTTTTTTTCCCTTTCTTCCCCTAAATATATTGGGAACCCACAAACAAGGTGGGACTGAGGCCCAAGAGGGAGTAGGGAAACGAAGTTAATACTTGGGGACTTGGACGGTGGACTAGGACCCGAGGCATTGGGGTTGTTTTTTTTTTTTTCTCTCTCTCTCTCCCCCTCCTTGGGTTGTCAGAGTGGAAGCTTTCACTCTCTCCCCTGGTGCCCCTACACATCGCCTTTCTCCCGTACCCTCCTCCACCCCCCACCGTTGTTTACGGTGTCGTGGACTATTGTGAGGGGAGTGCCCTCTCTCTTTGCCCTGCCTGGATAGTTACCATTGGTCAAATGATCGGTTCTTTTATACTGAAAAATAGGTGTCCAAGAAACAACATTTGAGCGGGGGAACTAGATAGGGAAGGCGAGAGGTCAATAAAAGATAGGATAAAAGATGGAACACAGGATGAGCAGAGTAAATGTCACTACATACAATGTGAAGGGGTTAAATATCCCAGAAAAAAGAGCAAAAATATTAATGGAATTGGGGAGACTCAAATCACAAATCATTTTTTTGCAAGAAACACACTTCAGGAAGGATAAGGTACCAAAGTTCAAGAGTTCAAGATTCCCGGTGGTGTATCATGGTGCCTCCCAGACCTCAAAGGCAAACGGGGTAGCAATTTTGTTGGCTAAAAAGATAATATGGAAGGAATCCAAAGTAATAACTGATGAGGAAGGACGCTTTCTTCTTGTGAAAGGGACGCTGAATGAACAAAAAATTACTTTAGCGAACATATATCTACCAAATGAGAACCCAGTATTTGCATTAGAAAAATATCTGGATCTAATAAACCAGAATAAAGAAGGGGCCCTAATCGTGGGAGGAGACCTAAATATGGTCTTAGAACCCAATCTGGATACCTCAAAGGGATCCTACCATATATCAAATATAAAATTGCGCAAAGCGAGGAGAATGCTCCAAGAATTACAGCTAATAGACAGTTGGAGGATCCTACATGCCCACGAGAGAGACTACAGCTTCTACTCAGCTAAATATAAAACATATACAAGACTCGACTATATATTTGTAGACCAAAGTATATTGGGGAATCTGAGAGAATCTTCAATGGGATCTTTTACAATATCAGACCACGCCCCCGTGAGTTGCTGCCTGGAATGGGGGGAAACAGGTCCGAGGGAATGGAACTGGAAGATCAATGAAACATTATTAAAAGATCCTATATATGAGAGTAAGATAGACCAAGAAATAGAAACCTTTTTTCTGACAAACGATTCGGATGGCGTGGCCCCGCTGATTAAGTGGGAGACACACAAGTGTTATATGAGGGGAATCCTCATCTCTCTAGGAACACAGCGAAAACGCTCTTTGAATGCAAAGCTAGACAGCCTACTTGGCGAGATCCGTATATTAGAGAACGAACATAAACAAACACAAAGATTACATGTCGAAGAGAGATTAATGACTCTACGGGATAAGTTGAATCTATTATTAATGGATAAGGCCAAGGCCAAATTAAGTCGGTGCAGGAGGGTGTACTATGAATATGGGAACAAGCCAAGTAGGATGCTGGCAAACGCACTGAGAGAGTCAAGAGCAAAGAACCATATTGAAAAAATAAAAACACAAGGAGACATCTTAGTCAGTTCCCCACAACTAATAGCAAAGGCCTTTAGAGAGTACTATAGTAAGTTATATCAATTGGATAAACAATCGGATAAAGCAGGAAGTCAGAGTAGAGAAGAACGAATAAAGGCATACATCTCGGCCTCAGGGATGCCTAAAATACCGGACGAAAAAATTGCGACCATTGAGGGCCCAATAACAGTAGAGGAATTAGCAGAGGCAATTAAAGAAATGAAGCCAGGCAAATCTCCAGGACCAGATGGTTACACCCTGTTGTATTACAAAACCTTTTATGAAAAGTTGGCACCTCAATTTCTGATTGCATTTAACTCTTTAAGAGAAGGACAACAGATGTTAAGAGACACACTAGCAGCCCACATAGCTGTAATTCCTAAAGAAGGGAAAGACCCTGCGCAATGTAGCAGTTATCGACCGATCTCTCTGTTGAATGTAGATCTGAAGATCTTTTCGAAAATCCTGGCTAATAGGCTTGCCACCTATATCCCCCTTCTGATACACCCCGACCAGGTTGGGTTTACACCAGGAAGAGAGGGGAGGGAAAACACACAAAGAGTATTAAGTACCATCTACCTATCACAGCTTTACAAAAATCCATCGGTATTGGTGGCAACCGATGCAGAGAAAGCTTTCGATAGGGTGGATTGGGGATTCTTGAAAGCGATCTTATCACATATAGGACTGGGAGAGGGGATGTGGAACTGGATCATGGGCTTGTACTCGTGTCCGACGGCCAGAGTAAAGATAAACGAAATAATGTCTGATCCCTTCCCAATAAGGAATGGCACAAGACAAGGGTGCCCACTCTCGCCGTTTATCTTCATCCTGGCCTTGGAACCCTTCCTGAGAACAATACGGGCAAATAGAGACATTAGAGGTATCAGAGTGAGGGGAGACGAGTACAAGGTTGCGGCATTTGCAGATGATCTACTGTTCTCCTTAACAAGCCCAGGCCTATCCCTACCAGTTCTATTAAAAGAGATAAGGGAATATGGAGACCTGTCCAACTTTAAGGTAAACTATAATAAATCGGAGGCGATGGGTGTGGAGGTCAACGAACAAACACAACAATTATTGGCAACACAGTTTTCCTTCAGCTGGACAGATTCCCATGTAGTATATCTGGGAACCAAGATGCCAAGAAACCTAAATAGGATTTTTGAATTAAATTTTACCCCACTAACAAGAGTGATTAAAACCGATCTACAGAGATGGGACAAGGAGATTTTTACCTGGTTTGGGAGAATTAATATTATTAAAATGAACGTAATGCCGAGGTTGCTCTATTTGATTCAGACCCTACCAGTAAAAATCCCTCTTGGCTTTTTGAGAGATCTAAGATCTAGATTTATTAAATTTATTTGGGCAGGAAAACCAGCGAGAATAAGGAGGGAGGTCCTGACTCTACCTAAAGAGAAGGGAGGAGTGGGATTTCCAGATCCAATGAGCTACTATGATGCCTGCCATATGGCAAGAGTGGTAGAGTGGTGTATACACCAGAAGGATAAACCTTGGATCCATATAGAACAGAAAATAACGAACATCCCTCTAGAGGGAATGGCATGGATCTCAGAGTCAGATATCCCACAAGAGGTGAAGAAACATCCCACAGTAGGGGCCACAATACGGGCCATAAAGAGGATATTTGGAAAAACAAAAATCTCTAAATATCCAAGCCCACTAATACCAGTACTAGGGAACCCTAGATTTGAATTAGGTTTGACGGATACCCATTTTAATAATTTAAGACGGGGAGGACTGAGTAGACTTATTCATTTCACGAATCATAGCCAGGGTGGAAACGCAGCAGAGAGGGAGGAGAGATTAGGAAATACGCTAGATGCAATGAGACAACTACAATTGAAAGCGGCTATTCAAGCAATTAGACCACAGGGGGAGATAACTCGGGAGCTATCTGTTTTCGAAAAAGTATGTAATAAAGGCGACCCAGTGAGACATAGCCTATCATATATGTATAGCCTCTTAGTAGAATCAGAAGCCCCGCAAGACCTATTATTTATCCAGGCATGGGAAAGAGATTTAGAGATCAGATTCTCGGAGAACCAGAAAGAAATTTTTTTTAGGTTTACCCACAAGGCCTCGTTGGCGACTAGATACCAAGAGGGGGGATACAAAATCCTAACTAGATGGTACAGGACTCCGGAGGTGTTAAAACGAATGTTCCCCCAGGTGTCAGATCAATGTTGGCGATGTGGGGAAGCAAGAGGCACCATGATACATCTATTCTGGGAATGCCCGAAATTAAAGGAATACTGGGAAATGGTAGCCGAAACAATAGAGGTAATTACCAAAGTGAACTTGAGAGACAACCCAGCGGCACTATTACTGAATGATTTCCCAATGTCAACGGCAAAATATAAAAACTCACTGCTTAGGCATTTGCTTACAGCAGCTAAGGCCTGTATTCCATCTTTATGGAAAAGCACGACATCCCCGACGCGACAACATTGGCTTAATAGAGTAACAGAAATCCAATTGATGGAATACTTGACAATGGGAATGAGAGAACAGGAGGAGAAATATAGACGAGTATGGGAGCCTTATATCAACTATAGGGAGCAGAACCCATGAGGGTGGAGGGGGGGAGGGAGAGACAGGGAGAGAAGGATATATTGAGGCACATTTTTTGATGCGCGTTTTTGTTGTTGTTGTTGGGGGCGACCAAGGGAATCAACCAGGAGGTAGACCTGGCGGGGGGGGGGGGGGCAAGGGTAATTATAGTACCTGCTGATTATACAGTAAACTATCAACGAGATGTACTGGTAAAAGGAAATGTTGTCTGTATATCTCAAGTTGGATTGTTATTATGTTTGTAAATGAACTAAGGAAAAGGATAAAATAAAGAATTTTAAAAAAAAAAGACAGAGAGAGAGAGTGTCATTTTTTTTAGTTAGATAGAGCAGGCAGGCAGGCTAGTCAGTTAGATTTACAATGTGTAGAGGATATATATGCATCCCAGATGTTGTATATATATTTATACACTGTATTGAGTTAAGCTAGATCTACTCTTCCTAATATACTGACAGGCAGGCAGGTGATTGTGCTAGCTGTAGTATTCTCACTTGGAGTACTGTGTCCTCAGCACAGTGTGCACCTAAAGCTATGTGAATACAATTGCTGTTGTTCTCATATTAATACCACAGGGAGTGGCTGATCAGCAAGTATTCTCACTTGGTGTACTGTGTCCTCTGCAGAGTGTGCACCTAAAGCTACATGAATACAATTGCTGTTGTTCTCATATTAATACCACAGACAGTGGCTGATCAGCAAGTATTCTCACTTGGTGTACTGTGTCCTCTGCAGAGTGTACACCTAAAGCTACATGAATACAATTGCTGTTGTTTTCATATTAATACCACAGGCAGTGGCTGATCAGCAAGTACTCTCACTTGGTGTACTGTGTCCTCTGCAGTGTGTGCACCTAAAGATACAAGAATACAATTGCTGTTGTTCTCATATTAATACCACAGGCAGTGGCTGATCAGCAAGTATTCTCACTTGGTGTACTGTGTCCTCTGCAGAGTGTGCACCTAAAGCTACATGAGTACAATTGCTGTTGTTCTCATATTAATACCAACGGCAGTCGCTGATCAGCAAGTATTCTCACTTGGTGTACTGTGTCCTCTGCACAGTGTGCACCTAAAGCTACGTCACAAGATTTGCTGGCGTTCTCATATTAATACCACAGGCAGGGATCTGCTCATATTAATACCACAGGCAGGGATCTTGAAGTATTTTCACTTGGTGTACTGTGTCCTCTGCACAGTGTACACGTAAGGCTACATCAATATATTGTCTGGTGTTCTCATATTAATACCACAGGCAGGAATCTGTTCATATTAATACCACAGGCAGGCATCTGCAAGTATTTTTACTTGGCGTACTGTGTCCTCTGCACAGTGTGCACGTAAAGCTACGTGAATACAATTTCTGGTGTTCTCAGATTAATACCACAGGCAGTGTTCAGCAAGTATTGTCAGTATTTGTGCAGCTACATCTCCCTGCGGGCAATTAGTATGGAAGGACAACAGGGAGAGGCAGAGAGTCACGAGCCGATAAAAGAGGGCAAGCAGGCTCTGCGTCTAGAGGCAACAGTGCTGGTCGTGGACACGGTGCATTCTCATTAGCACGTGGCCGTGGGACTCGCTCGTCCTTGCCGAAGACTTGGTAGAGTGGATGACCAAGCCATCCTCATCCTCTCTCACCCAGGCTCAGGGTACTTTGTCTGGCAAAGCAGCTGCCAACGCGACCTCTTCCCTCTGCTAAATGGCATCAGTCACTTCTTCACTAGCCCCACCATGTCCTCCTGAGGAGTCCCCAAACAGTTTGACCACAGTGTTGGGCATATGCTGCAGGAGGATGCGCAGCGTTTTGAAGGCTCCGATGATAGTACACAGCTAGAGGAAGGCAATAACGTGAGCCTAGGGAGAGGGGGTGCCCAAGAAGGACAGCAATCTGGCAGTCATGTCCCCCCAGCTGCAGCATACTGCCAGGTTTTCTACAGTGATGAGGAGGGAGGGAATAATGAGGTCACTGACTCCACCTGGGTGCCTCATAGGAGAGAGGAGGAGGAGGCACATCTCCAACGAGGCAGGATGCCCTCCAGGGGCCAGCTTATGGGCAGCACACCGACTGCATCACAACGCAGAGCTCCGCATGTGCAGGGCACTGCTGTCTCTCAGCGTTATTCCAAAAGTTCTTTGGTGTGGACCTTTTTTGAGATGAGTGCATTAGATCGCACCACTGCTATTTGCAACATATATTGCAAGCGTATCTCGCCTGGCCAAAACATCACCCGCTTGGGCACCATATGCTAGACCAGACATATGTCGACCTGCCATGCAGTTCGTTGGCAAGCGTACCTCAAAGACCCACACCAAAGAACAAAGCAGACCTCTCCTTGCTCCTCATCAGCTGGGATCTCCAGCCCCACTATACCCTCAGTCCTCTCTGAATCCTGCACTGATGGGACTGAAGGTGTAGAATTAGGTGTGTCACAGCCAAGTACCTACGGGCAATCTACTATCGGTACACCAACGTCAGATTGTATCAGGCAAATTTCCCTGCCCCAGCTGCTGCAGTGCCAAAAGTAGTTCTCTCCCAGCCATCCACATGCCCAGCGGTTGAATGCTAGCTTAGCTAAATTGCTAGCACTTTAACTGCTGCCTTTTCAGTTGGTAGATTCTGACCCCTGTGAGTTTGTGGAATGTGTGGTGCCTCAGTGGCAAGTTCCCAAACACCACGGAAGGCGATTCCAGCTCTCTACCGGCATGTGGAAGGCAATATCCATGCCCCGCTGGACAGGGCGGTCAGTGATAAGGTGCATATTACCCCTGACTTACCAACCTCCTCTCCGCCCTGCGACATGGACAACTGACCCATGTGCCCTGTTTTGCTCATGTCCTTAACTTGGTGGTGTAGCGATTTTTGGGCAGGTACCCGGGCTTACAGGATGTCCTGAAGCAGGCCAGGAAACGCTGTGTGCATTTCCGACGGTCATAAAATGCCAGTGCTCGGCTGGCAGACCTCCAAAAGGAATACAACCTGCCCAAGAACCGCCTAATCTGTGACATGCCCACCAGGTGGAACGCTATGTTGGCCATGCTGCAGCGGCTGCACGCGCAGCAGAGGGCCATTAATGAGTATCTGTGCATATATTGCAGCAGGACAGGGTCAGGGGAGCTTGGGTTTTTTCCCCCACGCCAGTGGGCCATGATTAGGGACGCATGATTTGTCCTGTCACCATTTGAGGAGGCCACGAGGATGGTGAGCAGTGACAGTGCATGCATTAGTGACACTGTCACTCTAATCAACCTGTTGGAGCACACGCTGCGTGGAATAATGGACAGGTCCCTTGAGGCAGAACAGAGGGAGGAAGAGGAGGACTTCCTTACCTCTCAAGACCCCCTTTATCCAGACGTGTTCCCGCTTGCCCACCTATCACACAGGAAGAGGATAAGGGGGAGGATTGTGTCAGCATGGAGGTGGAGCCTAGCACTCAGCATCAGCAGCAGTCTTCAAGGGATTAATTACAGTCCCAAGAAACCCATGGACTTGTACGTGGCTGGGACGAGGTGGCTGTGGATCCTGACGTCCTCAGTGACCCAGAGGACTCCGCACCGAATGCCTCAGCAAACCTACACTGTATGGCCTCCCTGATCCTTCAAAGCAAGTGGAAGGATCCTTGTATTCGTGCTATCAAGGAGAGGGATCATTACTGACTGGCAACCCTCCTTGATCCACGTTACAAGGGAAAGGTTGCGGACCTTATCTTGCCAGTGCAGAGGAAGCAGAAGATGAAACATCTTCGGGAGGCCTTGCAGAAAGGTCTGTGCAATGCGTTCCCAGAGACTGGGAGGTTACAAAATCCTGGTCCTGGACAACGTGTTGCTGAGTGTCATGGACATGCAATAATGTCTGTCAGCTTACCTATTCCTCCATGTGTCCATTAGAGGCCTGCCTTTTATAACCTCTCCTTCCTGTATGGCTCCACCCCAGGCCATCCCAGGAAGTGTATATTAACTAGTGCACTGCAGGTCTGCTTTGCTGTTCAACTTTGTTTGTTAGCTTGTGTTCCTGTCTGCCGTGTGCTACGTTAACCTTTCTGTGTACCGATTTTGGCTCGTCTCTGACTACTCCTGTTTGCCTGTGACCCTGACCTTTGGCCTGTCCCTTGGTTACCCACATCTGCCCCGACCTCGGCATACCCATCACCGTCCCTTGTGTCCTCAGTGGCTGCTTCCCCTCTCTGCCTACGGAGCGTGACCTGGGGGACTCTAGGGCACGCGACCTGGGTTCAGTTGCAGCGAAGGCCATCCTCACCACTAGAGGCTCTGTTGAACACCTGCTGGACCTTAGACTCCACGCCCTGGGGAATCTTGGGTTCACGTTTCCTGTCTATCCGCAGCAGTTTGCTATTGGGTTCACTACCTTGCGGTGCACCCCTGTCTCCGTCGGGGTGCATTTGTCACCTGGCCACAGATGACCTGACACTGAGGCTTCGGTCAGTCACAGAAGGAGCGGTGGAGAAGGTGGCCGTCTGACCGATGCGTTCAGACAATTTTTTAGTCCGCAGCCCCAAGGTATAACCGGTTCCAGCAACCATCGCCAGCGCCTGTTTTACATGGTGTGGGAATACCTAGGGGCAAGATCAGACTTGGACACCTTTCCCACTCAAAATCCTCTGGCTTACTGGGTCTTGAGGATGGATCACTGGCCAGAGCTTGCACATTATGCAATTGAGCCACTGGCCTGTCCTGCATCCAGTGTTGTTTCGGAACGCACATTTAGTGCTGCTGGAAGCTTTGTAACCAATCACAGGGTGCGCCTCTCCACCGTCTCGGTCGATCGACTGACCTTCAGAAAAATTAATCAGGCTTGGATAACCACCAACTACCAAGCACCTGATGCTGATGTAACCAAAATTTTTTTTTTTTAAATGTCAGATCCCTTCATCCATATTGCAGGGACCAGACATTACAATAAAGCCGCAAGCAGTTTTAAAGCGGTAGTAAACCCACATACATCAATACTATATTCATAATATTCTGAAAGGCAAATTAAGTATGAATCGAATGACCACTTTGTGTATATATTAAAATTTTGGCCTACTGCATATGTTCTTAATAATCCAAACATTATTTCAGTATATTCGCCAGCGCCATCTTCACTGTGGTCTTCTGCGTCTACATCTGCTTTGTATTTCCGCCCATAGAACGTCCTTCTCTCGATAATCCCACGCATGCGCACTAGTAAAGAGATATTCCAAGCCTGGTTTCCGGTTACTATGGAAACGTATAAAAAATAAATCACAGCGTGCTTCAGAAAGGAGTGACAATACCTCCGGGAGCACGCTGTGTAAGCACATTCTAAAGACACATTGAAATTACATTTAAATTGGCTGTCTGTCTGGCGTCTGTCTCTCCTGTACCATGTAACGTACAGGTCACATGGTAACCATGATGCTTTTGTGCATGAATGGTTGATGTAGTATCGCGGGATGTCGGGGCTGACGTCTAAAGCGGGAAATGACGCAGCCCCGACATGGACACTGAATCTTTCAGGCCGGGTCTCGGCTTGCCGGAATGAAGGATGATACGTCGCATGCGCGGTATACGTAATGACTCGAGAAAATATTGATAACACGGACAGGAGGTACAGTAAAAATGACTCATGGCAATTCATTGTTAATAAAAAACTACAAAATTATATGCAAAGACAAAATTTTGGGTATACAACCGCTTTAAATGAATTTTTTCTTATAGTAATGTCATTTTGTGCAGGGACAGTTCTAAACACGTGCCAATTCACAGGCATACTATAGACACCCAGCAGGTACAATATTTAAAGGAATTTTTCTATTTTTTTTTTCACTTTAAGCATCATTAAAATCACTGCTCCCGAGGGGCAGAGTCTCTATCATGGCGCCGTAGGAGAGCTGCGGCGTGCACCATGTCTGGTGAGGAAGGCCCCTAAAGGGAATACAATAACATCCTTCCTAGTATCCGAATGCTTAGATCAAGTGGCAGAAAGCCCAAAAAAAAAGAAAGGGGCCCAAGACTCCCCGGTAAAAAATATTGCATATATAGAAGTACATCATGGTTTAGAGGAGACCCCAGGAAAGAGCAAGGATAAAGGTAAAAAGGGTATGACTTCGGAGGTTAAAGGGAAAACTATATGTGGTATATGTGGTCTCATGATTTTATATATATGTTAAGTAGGTTAAGATTGGTGACACTGAATCTGACCTGGAGAGTCTCCTATGTCAAGCAGGGGTCTGATTCGAGGATAAAATGTAGAAAATGGCTACATTAAAAATTGTTACGTATAATGTACGGGGGTTAAATAACCCAAATAAGCGATATCAGATACTGCAAGATATGAGGAGACTCTCGGCCAATATAGTATTTCTACAAGAAACCCATTTAAAGATAACATCCAAGACTAGATTAAATTCAAAAGAGTTCCCTACTTGGTTTCATAGCTACTCCCCAAACAAAAGGTCAAAAGGTACGGCAATAGGATTTGATAGAAATACAAGGTTTATCCCAGAAGCTACAGAAATGGATCCTGAAGGAAGGTACTTATTTATCAAAGGTTCGCTATCAAATATGAAATATACATTGGCAAATGTGTACTGTCCTAATGTAAGGCCGGCAGCGTATTTGAAGAAGATACTGAGTAAATTAGAAGGATTTAGAGATGGTAAGGTGATCCTAACAGGGGACTTTAACTTTGTTTTTGATCCACTGTTGGACACCCAACCGGTATCATTGAGATCAGAAGGAAAATACTTAAAGGTAATCAAACATAAACTTTGTCAAATGCAAATAGTAGAGGCTTGGAGAATCCTTCATCCAAGGGAGAAGGATTTAACATACTTCTCGTCTGTCCATAGATCATACTCCAGAATTGACCATATCATTCTAGATCATCGGCTATTAGAGGGATTGAGAAGTGTAGATATAAAGTCTATAACGCTATCAGATCATGCCCCGATGGTGATGTCCCTAGATATGGGGGAGGTCCCGGTGGGACAGAGAACATGGAAATTAGACGAATCCCTCTTGAACAACATCAAGATAGCCGATGATCTGGAAAAGGATATGCCCCTATTCTTCCTGGAAAATGACATAGAAAATATTGCTCCCTCGACGTTATGGGAAACACACAATGTGTACATGAGAGGGAGGCTGATAGCTGAAAATGCTAAAAGAAGGAAGATCAGGCAGGCTCAGAAGCAAAAGTTACTGGAAGAAATTTGGAGCCTAGAACAGCTACATAAAAAATCTCAGGAAGAGGATGAACTTAAGTCATTAACTAGGAAGAGAGAGGACCTATGTAACCTAGTAGAACAGGAAACCAAATGGGTATTTAATAAAGTGAACAATAATTTTTATGCCATGGGAAATAAACCAGGGAGATTTCTGGCGAGGACTATTAAACTTAGAAACTCACAAAACTTTATTCTTAAAATAAAAGATAAAAAAGTAGACCTGAGACACTCTACTAATGAAATAACTAAAAGATTCCAGGAGTATTACCAAAACCTATATAAGGTTAATAAAGAACAAGGTATACTAGAAACTCAGAACAGGAGAAAGAAAATTAAACAACATCTAGAAAAGGTAAAGATCCCGAGTTTATCGGAGGAAGCAATTAGTAACCTGGAAAGGGTAATTACAAAAGAAGAAATAAGCCAAACTATAAAGAATATTAAGATGGGGAAGAGTCCTGGCCCAGATGGGTACACCTCAGCCTATTATAAAAGATTTGTAGAGATCTTAGTGCCCTTTTTCCAGAAGTATATGAATTCCATCGGGGAGGTATGAAAATACGTGAAGAGGCTCTAGGAGCCCATATAACCCTGATAGGGAAGGAAGATAAGGATCCTTCGCTTTGTGCAAGCTATAGACCTATATCCCTGATCAATGTGGATATAAAGATCTACTCAAAAATCCTGGCGGAGAGAATAAGACCTCTCTTGCCAGGACTGATCGAGAATGATCAGGCAGGGTTCATTCCGGGGAGGGAAGCAAGGGAGAACATCTTAAGAGCTTTGTTCCTGATACAAAAGGCCAAAAAAAGTGAAGAACCAGTACTGTTCCTATCTCTGGATGCCGAAAAGGTCTTTGATAGGCTGGACTGGGAATTCATGTTAGCAACCTTATTACATTTCGGACTAGGTCTAAATATGCTTAGGTGGATAGGCGCATTATATTCTAATCCCTCGGCCCAGGTGAGGGTGAAGAGCACCCTGTCAGACAGATTCCAACTATACAATGGCACTCGTCAGGGATGTACGCTCTCCCCCCTTTTATTTATCTTGACACTAGAGCCATTACTTGAAACAATTAGGATGACCCAGGAAATAGAAGGGATAAAGGTGGGTGGGAGGGAGCACAAGATCTCTGCGTTTGCAGATGATATGATGCTATATGTATCTAATCCGAGACAAACACTTTCTAGGATAATAGCGGAATATGAGAAGAACGGCGAGATCTCAAATTTAAGAATCAATCAAGAGAAAAGAGATTTTGAACATCGCGGTAAACCGTAGAGAACGCAGAGATCTTGACGCTCTATACCCATTTAAGTGGAAGCAGAGGAAGATGAGATATCTGGGGGGTTTTCTGTCCACCACAGAAAGATATATATATATGAAGATAACTATATACTTCTATTAAACAAATTAAAGGCAGACCTAAAGGGATATAATGTAAAAAGAGTCTCCTGGCTAGGAAGGATAAACACTATAAAGATGATGATATTACCTAAAGCTTTATATATTTTTCAAACACTCCCGATAAAAATTCCTGAAGCTTTTTTTTCAATTTTGGGCAAGATAATCAGGGGATTTATATGGAAGGAAAGAAAATCTCCGATAGCAGTAGGGACTCTGATTGGACCTAGACAGGAAGGGGGACTCCAATTGCCTGATTTTAAAAGGTATTACGAGGCATCAGTACTGAGGAGGATAATGGACTGGTTCCAGAGAGAGGGAGGGGGGGAAAAGAAAAAAAAGTGGGTAAAAGTAGAAGAGAGTTTAAGTGTTCAAGATCTGGGAAACAGCATATGGATCCCTGAGCAATACAGAGGACTACCTCAAGATATCCCCATAACGACAAAAGAAACATATAAAATCTGGGACAGAATATGTAAAAGGAAAGAATGGCCGTATAATAGCCCGTTAATGCCTCTCACGGGCACAGAATATTTCCTGCCTGGGAAAAGGGGAGGTATATATTTAAGATATGCAACCTCAGAAACATTAAAACTGATGGACTTAATGAAGGGCGATGCCCTGTGTCCTGTTCAGGAATTACAAGAAAGATATGTAGAATTTCCAGGAGATGTATGGAGATATAGACAAGTTCAACATTTTATAAATTCCTTACCGAAGCCACTGCAAGCCCCTAATGACTTAAACCAATGGGAAAAAGGTATACTTCGGGGTGGAATAGAACGACAGGGACTTTCCAATATATACAAGATACTGACATCCTCTTGAAAATCAGAGGCAGCTAAAATAGTGGAAAGTTGGGAATTGGAGCTGAACCAAACTATAGGTAAGGGGAAAATAAGGAAGATATTAGATTATGTCCATACCACCACAATGGACGCAAAAGTAAAAGAGATGAACTATAAGCTTCTTACTAAATGGTATTATGTCCCAATGAAAATGCACAGAATAGATAGGGAGGCATCGCCTTTGTGCTGGAGAGAATGTGGGATGGAGGGAACCCATGCCCACATCTGGTGGCAATGTCCCCGGATACAGATATATTGGAAAGATATATTAGTCCAGATTAAGATGATCAGCGGGTACGAGGTGAAGCAGGACCCATGGGAATGCCTATTCCACAATACGGGGATGTCAAGAAAAAAATATAGAGGTTCACTGGTCCCACATCTGCTGAATGGTGCTAAGGCACTTATTCCTAGGAATTGGAAGAAAAAGGAAGCACCTTCGATAGAGGAGTGGATTAGTGAGATGGACAGAATTAGAGTTATGGAGGAACTGTGGTCATTCCATGGTAACTCCAGGCCGAGACATGAGGGGGTGTGGGAGGGATGGAGGAGGTTTAGGGGGATGGGAGGGAGGATAGAGGAGAGGGAAACGTGAGAGGTCTCCATCTTTCAATCCCCCCCTTCTTTTTTTTTCTCTCTCTTCCTCATATTTAGAGGAAGAGGACAGGGACATTTGGGTCCCTTAAACTCACAATAATTAGGTTTCTCGCCACTAATAGGGTAGGCAAGAATAAACACTTTAATCTTTATACTGGTCTGTACCTTTGAGGAAGTCAGACGGGTATATTACACTAATAGGGGAGCTATCCCTCCCCCCTTTTTTTTTTCCCAAGAGGATGGGATACGGGACAGTATGGTCCCCTGAAACTCACTGGGGGAAGGTTAGATCACTTATTTTTTTTTTTTTTTTTTTTTTGAGGGCGAGGTATGGGATAGTAGCGTCCCCTTAAACTCACTGAGGGTAGGGCAGACTAGAATCTGCCCCTTTTTTTTTCTCTTACAAGACGGGGTATGGGACAGCAGGGTCCCCTTAAATTGAGGGTTAGGGTAGATTGAAATCTGCCCATTTCTTTTCCGTTTTTCTTAATTGTTTTAAGATATATATAGGGATACGTACACATGTAGTTGACCACAAGGAAGAGGGGTTGGACAGTCCAGCCCTCCCTTCTTTTTTTTTCTTTTTTTGAAGATGGGGTAAGGGACAGTAGGGTCCCCTTAAATTTACTGAGGGTAAGGTAGATTACGATCTTCCCCCCCTTCCAAAAAAAATTTTGTTTTCCTCTTCCTTCTCTTTCATCCCCCCTTCTGGGTCCCTGCCCCGCCCTGTCCCTTCCTCTTTTTATGTTTAACTAGTGTGACAGGGTACACGATTGTATGTACACCAGTGAGAGGCTGGAAAGGTCAGTTTTCCCTGCCCTGGAAGGGGTTAAGCCTGGCCAACAGGTAAACCTCCTCTCTTCCCCCTATTAATTAACAGTCACCTGGTAGGGAAATGGGAAGTGAGAGCTCAGTGTGAGAGGTATGCTGAGCTGGACGGACAGGTTGCAGACTGTCTGCACTGAAGGAACAAGGTCTGTCACCGATTTGTTTATTTGGACTGGTTATTTTGTTGTTTTATACTGGAGGCTGGAATAGCCCCTCCAGTACAGTGTAGTGAGGGACACTACTGTCAGTTAGCCTCCTAAATTGGAGTAGGCCATTTTGTTTTGTATTATTTATTTTGAGTGCAATAAAGCTGTATTTATTGCTTAAGATCAGCGACTTTGCTGCATTGCATTTCCGCTATTTCTGCGACCTTGTCACAAGTGGTGTCAGAAGTGGGATATTCGCTGTTGTACCGGTCAATTTACAGTTACAGTGGCCTTAAAGGTACAGGACCCAGAAAATGGAAGATATTGTGAAAGCCCTGTTACAAGCTGTCTCTGTGCAGCAAGAGACTAATAGACAGGTAGCGGCCTCAGCTGCAGCACAACAAGAAACTAATAGAAAGCTAGCTGCAGCACAACAAAATAACCAGTCCAAATAAACAAATCGGTGACAGACCTTGTTCCTTCAGTGCAGACAGTCTGCAACCTGTCCGTCCAGCTCAGCATACCTCTCACACTGAGCTCTCACTTCCCATTTCCCTACCAGGTGACTGTTAATTAATAGGGGGAAGAGAGGAGGTTTACCTGTTGGCCAGGCTTAACCCCTTCCAGGGCAGGGAAAACTGACCTTTCCAGCCTCTCACTGGTGTACATACAATCGTGTACCCTGTCACACTAGATATATTTTTTTCTCTTCCCTCATCCTTACTTGGAGCCAATTCTAGAGATCAAATGAAGTTAACTAGGGGAATCAGCTTAATAGGGGGGTAAGCTAGGCAGATAGAAGTTGCCATCATAGATGAATTAATTTAGGGAATACAAGGAGACCATGTACATATGTGTAGATGTATGTATGTTAATGTATTAATGTAATAGTGTCTTTGTAATGTTATGTATATGTATGTTGTTTAAAAAAGCCTAATAAAAACTTTTTGGAAAAAAAAAATCACTGCTCCCGAAAAAACTTCAGTTTCTAAAACTTTTTTTGCATTGATGAAACCCGTTTTAGGACAATAACTTTCATATTAGCCTTTAACCACTAGAGGTCCGCGCTATTGACAGAATACGTCAACAGCGCGGACCTGAGGCGCCGGGGTCACGTCTTTGGACGTGATGTATTTGTAATTCCCCGCGCGCGCCACTGTGTGGCGCGCGGCGGGGAAAAACAGTCCCGTCGCATCACCGAGGATTCGATGCGTGTACCCGGCGGCCGCGATATCCATCAGGTACACGCGATCGGCGGTGACAGAGCAGGGACGTGGAGCTGTGTGTGTAAACACAGAGCTCCACGTCCTGTCAGGGAAAGGAGACAGATGCTGTTTCCCTTGTACATAGGGACACAGCATCGGTCACCTCCCCCAGTCACTCCCCTCCCCCCACACAGTTAGAACACACCCAGGCAATACATTTAACCCCTTCCTCACCCCCTAGTGTTAACCCCTTCAATGCCAGTCACATTTATACAGTAATTAGTGCATATTTATAGCACTGGTCGCTGTATAAATGTGAATGGCGTCAAAAGTGTTCGATGTGTCCGCCGCAATATCGCAGTCCCAATAAAAATCGCAGATCGCCGCCATTACTAGTAAAAAAATAAATAAAAAAAAAAATCATAATTCTGTCCCCTATTTTATTGTGATTTTTTTTTTTTTTTTTACAAAAATACGTAGAAGAATACGTATTGGCCTTAACTGAGAAGAAATTTTTTTTTTTTTTTTTAATTGGGATATTTATTATAGCAACAAGTAAAAAAAAAATATATATTTTTAAATTGTTGCTCTTTTTTTGTTTGGAACGCAAAAAATAAAAACCGCACGGGCGATCAAATACCACCAAAAGAAAGCTCTATTTGTGGGGGAAAAAAAGGACGCCAATTTTGTTTGGGAGCCACGTCGCACGACCGCGCAATTGTCAGTTAAAGCGATGCAGTGCCGGAAGCTGAAATTTCACCTGGGCACGAAGGGGGTTTATGTGCCCAGTAAGCAAGTGGTTAAAATTAGCACTTTTGAATTCGAACGTTCAAGTCCCATAGACTTCAATGAGGTTCTAAAGTTCGCGCAAACGTTTGGTCCGTTCAAAGGTTCTGCTGCGAACCGAACGGGGGGGTGTTTGGCTCATACCTAGTGCTGAGCTCTTTGGATCTCTGTGATAGAGATCCAACTGATCCACTAAGTGGCCACTATATCCCTAATTTCCTGTCATCTGTCTGATGAAGATTGTACATCTGGCGTGTCTTTTCTGGTTAAAGTAAAGCGCTTTCACTCTACTTTTTCACGGACACCATTCAATATGGAAATTTTTGTAGCTTTTTTGTACCACTCATATCACAGTTTGCTTATTCAACAGCTGACTTTAAATTTGCACTTTGTTCTTGCATTTACATTTACAGAGCTTCCTCAGGAGACTTTGGTGTGGCGTTTATTATGCTATAAACAACAAAAGATTAAATGAATGCTCATGTTGAAAATACTGTATGGTTTGCATACAAAACATAAAGGTTGCAATAAATATAAAGATTATGCAAATACATCAAAATATATAGAGAGCTATCAGGTATGGATAACATTTATATCAATAATGGCTACATAGACAAAAACAATGAACCTTACCAGGGCCACTTAATATACATACAGTGCAGAAAATAAGTATTTGAACACCCTGCTATTTTGCAAGTTCTCCCACTTGGAAATCATGGAGGGGTCTGTTATCATAGGTGCATGTCCACTGTGAGAGACATAATCAAAAAGAAAATTCCAGAAATCACAATGTATGATTTTTTTAACTATTTATTTGTATGATACAGCTGCAAATAAGTATTTGAACACCTGAGAAAATCAATGTTAATATTTGGTACAGTAGCCTTTGTTTGCAATTACAGAGGTCAAACGTTTCTTGTAGTTTTTCACCAGGTTTGCACACACTAGAGGAGGGATTTTGGCCCACTCCTCCACACAGATCTTCTCTAGATCAGTCAGGTTTCTGGGCTGTCGCTGAGAAACACGGAGTTTGAGCTCCCTCCAAAGATTCTCTATTGGGTTTAGGTCTGGAGACTGGCTAGGCCACGCCAGAACCTTGATATGCTTCTTACAGAGCCACTCCTTGGTTATCCTGGCTGTGTGCTTCGGGTCATTGTCATGTTGGAAGACCCAGCCTCGACCCATCTTCAAAGCTCTAACTGAGGGAAGGAGGTTGTTGCCCAAAATCTCGCAATACATGGCCCCAGTCATCCTCTCTTTAATACAGTGCAGTCGCCCTGTCCCATGTGCAGAAAAACACCCCCAAAGCATGATGCTACCACCCCCATGCTTCACAGTAGGGATGGTGTTCTTGGGATGGTACTCATCATTCTTCTTCCTCCAAACACGGTTAGTGGAATTATGACCAAAAAGTTCTATTTTGGTCTCATCTGACCACATGACTTTCTCCCATGACTCCTCTGGATCATCCAAATGGTCATTGGCAAACTTAAGACGGGCCTTGACATGTGCTGGTTTAAGCAGGGGAACCTTCCGTGCCATGCATGATTTCAAACCATGACGTCTTAGGCGGCGTACACACGATCGGATATATCCGATGAAAACGGTCCGCGGACCATTTCCATCGGATATGTCCGATCGGGAGTTTGATCCGATGGCGTGTACACACCATCGGATCAAATTCCCCGCCGCCGGACGGCGCGGTGACGTGGCGGTGACGTTGACGCCGCCGCGTCACCACCACGTCACCGCCACGTCACCGCACCAGGAAGTAAAAGACTTCCGCGCATGCGCCGAATCCATTCGGCAGCGGCGCGGCGGCGGTGGGGGCCGACATGTCTGCTGGTAAGTGTACTAACCAGCAGACATGTCGGGCGGACAGATTCCCACCGGATAGATTTCAAAGCATGCTTTGAAATCTGTCGGGTGGAGAAATCTGTCCGCTAGCTCATACACACGAGCGGAGATGTCTGCTGAAACGGTCCATCGGACCGTTTTCAGCGGACATATCCCCTCGTGTGTACGCCGCCTTAGTGTATTACCAACAGTAACCTTGGAAACGGTGGTCCCAGCTCTTTTCAGGTCATTGACCAGCTTCTCCCGTGTAGTCCTGGGCTGATTTCTCACCTTTCTTAGGATCATTGAGACCCCACGAGGTGAGATTTTGCATGGAGCCCCAGTCCGAGGGAGATTGACAGTCATGTTTAGCTTCTTCCATTTTCTAATGATTGCTCCAACAGTGGACCTTTTTTCACCAAGCTTGGCAATTTCCCCGTAGCCCTTTCCAGCCTTGTGGAGGTGTACAATTTTGTCTCTAGTGTCTTTGGACAGCTCTTTGGTCTTGGCCATGTTAGTAGTTGGATTCTTACTGATTGTATGGGGTGGACAGGTGTCTTTATGCAGCTAATGACCTCAAACAGGTGCATCTAATTTAGGATAATAAATGGAGTGGAGGTGGACATTTTAAAGGCAGACTAACAGGTCTTTGAGGGTCAGAATTCTAGTTGATAGACAGGTGTTCAAATACTTCTTTGCAGCTGTATCATACAAATAAATAGTTAAAAAATCATAAATTGTGATTTCTGGAATTTTTTTTTTGGATTATGTCTCTCACAGTGGACATGCACCTACGATGACAATTTCAGACCCCTCCATGATTTCCAAGTGGGAGAACTTGCAAAATAGCAGGGTGTTCAAATACTTATTTTCCGCACTGTATGTCATTTGTAATTTAAATGAAGAAATAACGGAAAATGTATTATCAGTACTTACCGTAATTTTCCTTTCCTGATGGACTCCATGGCAGTCTACGTGTGGGTTAATCCCGCCTCCTCTCCAATGCTATAGGACCCCATACCCTATAAATTTGAGCTCACCGGTAGAGACTGTGTTCCGTAACTAGCCTACTCTAGACCGATGGGGGGGAACTTCGCCTGCCATGGAGTCCATCAGGAAAGGAATATTACGGTAAGTACTGATAATAAATTTTCCGTTTTCCTGACAGACTCCATGGCAGCCTACGTGTGGGAAATAACTAGCCAATCCACACGGGTGGGTATGATGAACAGAAATACACTTGATTTGACCTGTCAACCGACAAGTTTTACAAACAAAAGACCATAGAAGGTAACGGAGCAGGCTCACTACAGAGAGAGTGACAAAAAGGTAATAATGAAGGCCCACGAGGTCGTCCTACAGAAGACATCTGGAACCAAAAGCTCGACTGTTGCCCATTAAACCGATATAAGCCTAGTGGAATGTGTCCTTGCCTTTATAAGCTTATTGGACTGACTAGACAATCCCGGCCACAATCATTCAGCTCGAGGCTCAACTGCCAACATGCAGGACGAACAACTAGACAGAGTGTCTGAGACAGAGGAAGTAGCTCGCAAGCATACCCCCAAGATTTCATCTATGTCCAGAGGATGAATTCTAGTGGACTGGTAGGTCCAAAAGTTGAGGTAGGACGATTCCCTGCCTAATATGGGACCTTGAGGCAATCATAGATTTGAGTCGATCAAAGGAAAAAAGGCGTATGTCTTCTGGAAACCAATCGATCTGTCAGGGCATCCATTCCAGAGGCCTAGCTGCACGATCCAGAGTGTAATACCTCTTAAGCTTAAAGTTGCCGGGAAAGACTAGAGAACAGGACCACTTTGGGAAAGGACTTCCCAGGGGCAGAATTCGCTTGAATGACTGCACACGAAGGGACCACTTGGTGACCAGCCGAATACGTGTCAGGAAGACCACTCGGGCTTCTGGACTCCCGGGATATAAGCCATTGACATGCAGGATAGGTTCTTCTGGACCCAAGACATAATGGACTTGACCTCCCTCCATGTGCTCCCAGATTCTTCATTTAGGAGATCACTGTGGTGTTGATCACTCTTAATGATACTGACTTTCTCTTCCGGGAACTGGAGAAAAAGACTGAAGGGCACATTGTCAGGGAAATGGCCGTGGAAGTACTGGCAATCTTGCCAGTAGAAGAAATGGCCGAAGGCTGTGTCAGGGAAATGGCTGAGGAAGTACTGGCAATCTTGCCAGTAGAAGAAATGGCCACCAGAGGCACATCATGTGACAGGTGGATCTTCCTGCTGGTCTATAAAAGGCTGCCATTGTCTGATACAAATTGCTGGATTGTCTTCAGGTTTCCTGTGTCTCCAGTGTCTCCTGTATCCTGTTTATCCTGAATCTCTGGCTGACCCCTGGACCTGTTTATCTCCTCGCATCTGACCCCGGCTTGGCTGACTACTCTATATCTTCTGCTCCTGTGTATGACCCGGCTTGTTCTAGTACACTCCTTTTGGACTGATTCCTGTGTATGACCCTTGGCCTGGCTCCAGACTTCGTTCTTGTCTTACTTACGGTACCGCACCTGAACCCTTCCCTGCACGGCTACAGAGTCCGCTCTTCCAGCACACCCCAGCTACCTTGCCTGCATCTACCTAGTCAGCAGCAGTACTGGCAACCCGTGCATCTTTGGGCCCCGCACTCCCTGTCTCATTCCCAGGGGTGCGGTGCACTTAGCCGCAAGGGGCGCCCTCTCAGCAATCCGGCCTCACACCAGAGACTTGATAGTACAATCCAGCCATGTCTGAGGTCGGCAGAGGTGCGTCCCCATTAGAGGCTCTGTGCCAACAAGCCGCAGCTTTGGCCCATGAAGTCCAGATACTGCAGGAGGCACGACTTCAGCTTGAAGGTCGTTTTCAACACATGACAGAGCCATCTGCTCCTATGGAACCAGCACCATCTTCTACCTACTCCCCAGCATCTGTCCAAGGACCAGCTCCAGCGACCCTGACGATGGTGGCTCCTCCTCCAGAACCCGAGTTCCAATCCCCGAACGATTTTTTGGAGATCGAAGGAAGTTCAGGTCCTTCAAAAATGCCTGTTTACTACACTTTACTTTGCAACCCCAGACTTTTGCTCTAGAGACTGTTAAGGTCGGGTTCCTCATTTCTCTGTTGTCCGGTGACCCCCAGACCTGGGCCCACAACCTATGGGAACAGAAAAGCCCGGTTATTAGCACGGTGGACTCCTTCTTCTCAGCCATGTCACAGCTCTACGAGGACACCCAGCGAAAGGCCACTGCCGAGGCCAATCTGCACTCGCTACAACAGGGGGTGCGGCCAGTGGAGGACTATACCGCGGACTTCCCCCGATGGTCTGCAGACACTGACTGGAATCAAGCGGCTCTAAAACACCAGTTCCGTCTGGGTCTTTCTGAGTCCCTCAAGGATGAATTAGCCAGAGTCGGTATCCCCACTACTCTTGAGGGCCTCATTAAATTGGCCATTCAGCTTGACCGACGCCTGCGGGAGAGACAGTCAGAACGGTCTCGGACCCCCAGGCCTGAAGTGCTTACTCCTTCTGCACCTCCGCAAGTAGGCCTGGTACGATCGGCACTGACCCCTGACGAGAGACGTCATCGCCGCCAAGCCAACCTTTGCCTCTATTGTGGAGGAAACGGTCACTTTTTATGCAACTGCCCCATAAGGCCCAAGAAGCCACTGGCTTACACCCCAGCATAATTTCAGGTTTCTGGAACTACTCCTTCCCATATTGTTCTTCCTATTACACTGCAGTTAGGGAAGGAGGAAGTGCAGCTCCGTGCCATAATCGACTCTGGGGCATGTAGCTGCTTTGTGGACTTAAACCTGGCAAAGAAACTTGACTTGCCCATTCTCCAAAACAAACGGGGGCTGGAGGTTCGCCTGGCAGATGGCACAATGCCTAGTTCCAGTCCTGTTACCCTAGAGACTGGTCCGCTTCTTGTCACTACTTCTGATGGCCATCGGGAATTTCTTCGCTTTGACGCTTTGTGTTCGCCTATCTTTCCAGTCATCTTGGGGATCCCCTGGCTCCAAGCACACAACCCGCAGATCAGTACCAAGGAAGTTTTGTTTACCTCGCCCTATTGCCAGCAGCACTGCTTAGTTCCTGAATCTAGAAGTATCACCAGCTGCCTGACAGTTCAGCCCACACCTGCCAATAACCAGAATATACCACCAGCCTATCAAGAGTTCTTGGATGTTTTTGATAAGAAAAAAGCGGATACCCTACCCCCACATCGGTCATACGACTGTCCTATAGAATTGCTCCCTGGGGCTGAAATCCCATTCGGACGCATTTTTCCTCTCTCTGAGACAGAACTAGGAACTCTACGACAATACATAGATGAAAACTTGGCAAAGGGGTTCATCCGTCCTTCCACCTCTCCAGCCGGTGCCGGCATTTTCTTTGTAGAAAAAAAAGATAAGACTTTGAGACCATGTGTTGATTACAGGGACCTCAATAGGATTACCATTAAGAACCGCTATCCACTTCCACTCGTCCCTGAGCTCTTCCAGAGATTCCGTACCGCTAAGATATTCACCAAACTTGATCTACGGGGGGCCTACAACCTTGTTCGTATCCGTGAGGGTGACGAGTGGAAAACGGCTTTTAGAACGCGGTTTGGACATTTTGAATATCTTGTGATGCCTTTTGGTGTCTGAATGCCCCAGCAACATTCCAACACTTTGTTAACGACATTTTCCGGGAATATCTAGATTACTTCGTCATCATCTACTTGGATGACATTCTCATTTTCTCGGCTACTCTGGAACTCCATCGGACACATGTCAAGACAGTGTTACTCACACTAAGAAAACATGGACTTTACGCAAAAAGCGGAAAAGTGTGATTTTGAAAAAGAATCAATTCAGTTTCTTGGGCTGATCATATCCACTGGAGGGGTAGCTATGGACCCGCAAAAGGTACAAGCGATCCTGGATTGGCCGACTCCATTAGACAAGAAGGGGGTACAGAGATTTGTAGGCTTTGCAAATTTCTATAGACGATTTATCAGGAACTTTTCTTCCATCATTTCACCTATCACCCAAGTCACCCGCCTACACACCCGGTTCCAGTGGTCTCTAGAAGCACAATCCGCTTTTGAAAAACTGAAGTCTCTGTTCATCTCAGCCCCCATCCTGCAACATCCTGATCCTGCTCTGCCCTATACTTTGGAGGTCGATGCCTCAGAAGTAGCCACTGGGGCAGTGTTATCACAACGCCAGGGTCCCAAGTCATTGCTTCACCCCGTAGCTTTCTCCTCTCGGAAAATGAGCCAGCCAGAGAGGAACTACGACGTAGGTGACCGCAAACTGTTGGCTATCAAAACAGCCTTGGAGGAGTGGAGATATCTTCTCGAAGGGGCCTCTCACCCTATTATGATATTCACAGATCACAGGAACTTAGAGTATCTCCGCACGGCCAAACGCCTGAAACCCCGACAAGCTCGCTGGGCCCTGTTTTTCTCGAGATTCAATTTTCACATCACATATCGCCCCGGTTCCAAGAACGGAAAAGCTGACGCCTTGTCCCGGATGTTTCCTGACACTCCTGAGGAAACTGTTCCCAGTACAATCCTATCGCCGCAAAACTTTCTCATGATTCAACCTGATCTAAGGTTCTCAATTGAACAAGCATCCGTCCAATGCCCGGAACCAGAGGCATCCTCTTTAAGAAGTCAGGGAGGGTACCTTTGGTATCAGGACAAAGTCTTTGTTCCACAATCAGCCAGAATCCAGGTCTTAAAGACATTTCATGACCACCAACTTGCTGGGCACTTTGGGGTACACAAGACAATGAATCTCATCCAACGTTCTTTTTGGTGGCCTACTTTGAAATCAGATTGCCGGGAATACGTTAGCTCCTGCACGACCTGCCAGCGAAACAAGGGGTCCAACGTTAAATCTTGGGGTCTGTTACGACCACTCCGACGAGTTCACAACTATCCTAGTAGTGGTGGACCGTTTGTCCAAGATGGCCCACTTTTTGCCCATGATAGGTACACCATCTGCTGTGGACATGGCAAAAATTTTCATAAAAGAAATTGTCAGACTTCATGGCCTACCTGATAATATTGTGTCCGATAGAGGGGCACAATTTACCTCTCGATTCTGGAGAGAACTCTGTAAGATGTTGTCAATCGAGCTATGCCTATCCTCGGCCTATCATCCCCAGAGCAACGGTCAAACTGAAAGAACAAACCAGACCTTGGAACAATATTTACGTTGTTTCTGCTCTTTCTTCCAGGATGATTGGATTTCATTACTCCCGTGCGCAGAATTTGCATACAATAATTTAGTACATACTTCCACCAATCAGTCACCTTTTTGGGCTAATTATGGGTTCCACCCCTCATTTTTACCTAATGTCATTCCAGAGGCCTCCTCAGTCCCAGCACTCCAAGACAGGATAAACTCTATCCAGACTAACTACCAAACCCTTCAGCTAACCATGCAAAGAGCCCAGGAAAACTATAAGAAACAGTATGACAAGAGAAGAAGGGGAAACCCCACCTTTAAAATTGGTGATGAAGTATGGCTTTCCTCAGCAAATCTCAAGCTTTCTTGCCCCTCCCGAAAGTTGGGACCTAGATTCATTGGCCCATTTAGGATCAGACGAGAAATTAACCCAGTAGCTTTTGAGCTGGCGCTACCAAGTTCCTATAAAATCCACCCGGTATTTCATGTTTCTCTGCTTAAACCTGTTATCTCTAGTTCATTTCCAGGGAGAAAGGCAGTTCCTCCACCTCCAATCGCTGTGGGAGATGAAACCGAGTTTGAAGTAGAAGCCATCCTGGACTGCCATCGGAGAGGTAGGACTATTCAATTTCTCATAAAATGGAAAGGTTATCCGGTAGAAGAGAATTCCTGGGAACCCAAAGGCAATATACATGCCCCTAGACTTCTGCAGAGGTTCCGTGCCCGATACCCTGAAAGATGGGCCCAGCTGGGCATCCGGAGGCTGCCCCTTGGGGGGGCACTGTCAGGGAAATGGCCGTGGTAGTACTGGCAATCTTGCCAGTAGAAGAAATGGCCGAAGGCTGTGTCAGGGAAATGGCTGAGGAAGTACTGGCAATCTTGCCAGTAGAAGAAATGGCCACCAGAGGCACATCATGTGACAGGTGGATCTTCCTGCTGGTCTATAAAAGGCTGCCATTGTCTGATACAAATTAGCCGGGGAATGGAATGGTCTAACCACACAAGGGCCTCCTTAACCGTCTTGACTAGTGCCAGAAAGACATCGAATCCTCTGAAAACCTCTCATCAACTTCCAACTCTCTGTCCGAAGAATCCAGAGAAGCAGCGTAGGGCTGGAAGGATCAAAATCCTTTAGGCTGCATTTAGCCAAGGAGCCATGTAGAAGGACAGACTGGCTCCGTGTGTGGTATGTATCACATTATTTAATGGATTTCTCTACCACGTTTCACCAGAGACTCAATAATTTATTGGATTTGTCTCATTTTCCCTCAACCGCCTGGGCATAACATTGGTCATATAAAGACTTGCCTTCCGGGACTCATGTCCCATATCTCCAGCAGACTCTGCAATCAGAGTGG